>JAHLJS010000002.1:28227151-28888903 GCA_038502445.1 Eremochloa ophiuroides
TTTTATTCTCATTCCGCCCATATATTAGATGATGAAGCTTATCACTATTTATGTGCATCTCTTTGGTTCAAATACATCTTGTTATGAATGAGAAAGTTGTTCTCTGTATGGATTATCTGTAAACTTTTGGGATATTGTTTGGCAAAGCACAATGGAGGGTTTTTTTTTGTATAATAGTATGTGTGCCGTTTGGTGATGTCAAGTTGTCATCGTTTTGGTTGCAGTGGGATAGCTCTGATGATGATCAGCCAGTACGGAAGCGCAAATCATATTCTTCTCCTACATGTGCACATAAGATCAGAAAGAAGTGGAGTGATATAGAGGAAAAAACCTTGCTGGAAGGGGTGGAGAAGTGAGTTGATATTTTTGTTTGCCTTATTACTCTTACATAAGGGGTGGAGAAGTGAGTTGATATTTTTGTTTGCCTTATTACTCTTACTATGTAACATTCTTTTGTTCTTTAATTTAAATTCAGTATAAGTAAACCTTGTATCTTAATGATATATATTTTGCATTTTGTATGGTGACTCGAAGGTATGGCAAAGGCAAATGGAAAGATATCAAATTAGCTTACCCTGATGTTTTCGAGGAGAGATCAATGGTATACATTCTGGCTGGCATTCCATTGCTTGCCTTGGATGAAGACTTGACCTTGAAAGTTTTGGGTTTGATGTGCAGGTAGATCTGAAGGACAAGTTCAGAAATCTGGAAAGGCACCACCATGAATCGGATTGAGGCCCAGTGGGGCTGTACTATTGCTCTACTCTGTAGATATGTTGTGTTGGTGGCGGTGGTAAGCAATGAAGGCCTATGTAAGGTGCCCAGAGGCATTTGTGTTTTGTGTAGTACTGTATCAAGGACATTGTTGACTTGCTGAGTGATCACGGATAACTAGCTGGAACCCCACATGTTGCCCTTGGTGGGCACAACTCGAACATACATTTGGCTCAGAAAAGCACCATGAGAGGATAGAACTCTGGTATTGGTAGAATCTGATCCAATGGCCATTGTAACTCGAATTGAAAATTTAAATCATTGGCGCTACATTGACATGCTATTTGTTCATGAAACTCAATATGGTTTGTTTCCCTTCGTGGTAGGCAGCCAATGTTGAATTTACATTAGCTAGATGTCCTGTTTTGCCTTTATAAAAACAGATGTTATGTTTTACCTGAGACTGCCATTCACACACAGCTTGAAGAGCCATATCAAGCTTCTGTTTTAGGCTAAAGCCAAACGGGCCTAAGTACTCTATATAATTTCAAATTTTATTATTCAAGTCGAGCCTAATGCACGAAAGATATATGAGTTATGCTTTAGGAACACAAGGTTGGGTTTGCGACATCATACACATGTTTAGGCGAAAAATAATTGCCAATCTCTTCTCACGTTGAGAAAGAGGTGCTTCTGAAATCGCTTAGATTTATCCATGTCAATGTTAGCACCTGGTCTTTTAACCATTTTGGTTGCTTTAGCGACTGGCTGCCACAGTGAATAAAAGGAGACGCTAACAGAACAGACATACAGTCATAGAAAGAACAATTCTAGATTTAGTCAGAATCAAACTAACTTAAGTTTGATTGAATTATTTGGAAATAATATCGATATTTAAGACAGCAATAAGTACATTATTTGGATTCAGGGCGAGCATCTGTGAGATAGAGATTAGAGTAGTGTTGAGCTGGATGAAAATTAAAGTGGTAGTAGAGATTGAGTTGCTACACAGCCCCAGAAAAGAATATAATTTTAGATTTAATCAGAATCAAACTAACTTAAGTTTGATGAATTATTTGGAAATAGTATCAACATTTTAGACTCCAAACATGTGTATTATTTGGATGCAGTGTGAGCATTGTGAACAAAGATTAGAGTAGTGTTGAGCTAGATGAAAATCTAAAGTGGCAGAAAATTTGCTCTTTAATATTAGGTATACAAATTGATTGTTATCGTAGAATGCTATGATTGCACCATGATGAGGACGGTGTTCTGGGTGATGCAAGACTAGTATGTTGGTGCATATACAGTTTTTTCTTGGCACTTGCTGAAAATTGCATGTTAGTATGCGCATTGTATTTTCTTAACTTTTGCTATTTATCTGTTGACAAATTCTGTTGGTACTAAATCTATCAGATTCCGATACATTCCTATACATTTGAATGTGCTTTATAGGATTTGTGTTATAACTATCTACTAGGTCGCATATATAAAAATATAATAAGATTTGATTATATAAAATCTATCGACAGATAATTAGTCAGTCCGTTTTGATTTACTTCTCATCGTGTGAATTCTGTTTTGAATTGCTTAGTGCTCTTCCTTTCCGTTGAACAATGCTGAAGAATTGTCAACCTTTGCTCTAAAGCAAATGTCAACTTGTAGTCTCCATAGCACAATCTTTGCCCCCGCAAGTCAGTCAATCAGGGAACCAGTATGCCAACTTTCACGCCGTCCGGAAAAAGTAATCTGAATCAGGTGATTTTATCTGAACCATCGTCACTTTTGCTGAAATGTCGTAGTACTAACATTAAGAACATGTCCTTTTCTGAGCTCATGTAGTACTCCATCTGTTTGTTTCTAGTTGGCGTATTGGGATTTTAAAAAGCCTCTAAATGTACACTTTCACTACCAGTTTACAATATATCATCAATCGTTACCAATCAGTGTTGTATATAAAACTCGCATAACTGTTTATACACTAAGCATGCACATAATTTGACTAAAATTTATGGAGTTTTATATATTTTTAAAAATCATAATAGCCCTCTAAAAACGAAGGGAGTATACAGTTTCCTGGTAGCAACACTAAGCTGAACGTTTAGGTTTATAGCAAAGCAATCAGAACAGTTCAGGCCATTCTTGAATCTTGGAGTGGGGGGGGGGGGGGGGGGGGGGGGGGGGGGGGGGGTGGGGGGGTTGAAGCGCAGCAGAGGATTTGTTTCTGCGTAACTGAACAGTGAACAAGCCTCTCAATTAGGCCCAGATCGATAGTGGAATTAATCCCACTGCTGCTCAAGTTAAAATGTTTGATATTTACAGTATTACATCGCAACACAAACAACCAATGTCTTTCCAGCCATCTTCCGTCGCTATCTTTATCTACCCTCAACTACTGTGCAAGTCCAGCTGCTGACGCTGTCAGACCGGCAGGCCTTCGCCTCCGGATCCTCGTCGTCGTCGTCGTCCTCGCCGTGGCTCCTCCCGGTGCTGAACGCCGGCTCGCACGGCTCTGGCAGCGTGGGGTTCTCGGAGGTCAGCATGGTGGTGACCGCCGACATGGTCGGCCTGCGCTTCGGCTGCTCCTGGACGCACAGCAGGCCGATCTGGATGCACTTGAGCACCTCCGCCGCGTTGGAGGTGTCGGCGATGGACTGGTCGATGAACTCCAGGCTCTCGCCGTCCTTCCACAGCCTCCACGCCTGCAAGTGGGAACGGACACCAAGCTTGCCATGAGTGACACTGCAATTAATGGAACTGCATCGTTGAACGAACGAAGGAGGAAATCAAGATCACACACTCACATATCTAAGGAGGTTGAGGTCAAGCTCGGTGTGGTAGAACCCTCTGTTCTTCTTCCCGCTGACGATCTCCAGCACCAGGACGCCGAAGCTGAACACGTCGGACTTCATGGAGAAGACTCCGTCCATGGCGTATTCAGGAGACATGTACCCACTGCAAAAGTGAAAGCAACAGGTCAATCACCAGGAGATGTAACGTAACTATCGTGGCGTTTTCTAACATGTGAGTACTGAGTAATAATAATGTAAAGCGGCACAAAATTAATCTGAAACGAAATAGACGATGCTCACTATGTTCCGACTACTTTCTTGGTGTAGGCAGCGGTCTGATCGGTGCCGAATATCCTGGCGACGCCGAAGTCGGAGATCTTGGGGTTCATGTCCTTGTCCAGCAGAATGTTGCTGGCTTTGAGATCCCTGTGGATGATCCTCAGCACCGAATCCTGGTGAAGGTACAGTATCCCCCTCGCGATGCCGTTGATGATGTTGAACCGTTTCTCC
The DNA here is from genome assembly GCA_038502445.1 of Eremochloa ophiuroides. Taxonomy (NCBI): domain Eukaryota; kingdom Viridiplantae; phylum Streptophyta; class Magnoliopsida; order Poales; family Poaceae; genus Eremochloa; species Eremochloa ophiuroides. The sequence continues at coordinate 28,231,168 of JAHLJS010000002.1, forward strand.
CAGCTCAGCATCGACTGCTTCTCTTCATCTGGGGACAGTCATTTATTCCACAACAATTAATCTCGTGCATCATGTCAGGATTTGACCGGCTCCCATGGCTTAGGAATTGATCGAAACAGTGGCAGCTAATAGCTAAGCGAAGCGAACGGCTTACTGAAAAGGAAGGTGTTGAGGCTCCGGTTGTGCATGTACTCGTAGACGAGCATCCTCTCCGACCCGTCGATGCAGCAGCCGAGAAGCCTGACGAGGTTCCTGTGCTGCAGCTTGGCTATCAGCTTCACCTCGTTCTTGAACTCCCGGAGCCCCTGCGTGGACCGCCGCGACAGCCTCTTCACGGCGATGTCCTGCCCGTTCTCCAGCTTCCCCTGCAGAGCATTAACAATAACAATTTAGTAAGAAGCTGATCTCAATCTTGGCCGGAACCGTTTGCGTTCAGACATACAGTACATCCCCTTTGCATTCACAGTTGCCAAGCAAGACTGAAATTTTGATTTGATTTACCATGTAGACGGGGCCGAATCCGCCCTGCCCGATCTTGTTGTGAACCGAGAAGTTACCCGTAGCACCCAGGATCGTCTCGACGTCGAACGACGGCAGATCACAGTCCTGCTGGTTACTGATGCCCTGACCGTTATCATGCGACGACGACTCGTCCTGAACATCAGTCGATGCAGCAATCTGGTTCCTTCGACCGAACGGCGTGCTCTGCCTCTGCGCGTTTCTCAGCATCGCCAGCGGAATGGCTTCCTTCTCCTTCTTCCTGCGCTTTTTCATCTTCATGGCGCAAATGTAGAGCCCAGCTAGTAGCAACGCCGGTGTAGCAACCGATGGGACGATGATCTCGACGAGCCTCTTCGTTCGCGAACCCGTCTCTGCTGAGGAAGAGCTGAGAGCTGCACGATTCATCAGACAATAACAGTTCAGTTAAAAATTTAACATGCTCCAGTAACGTAAATTTGATTGTGATGTGCTACTTGGTCAATCAAGTTATATATAGAGAGCTGTAATTTAATGATCCTGTACATCCAAAATTTTGTCTTATTATCTGGCAGAAGATCAGCAGCTTGATTTTCTTTTTGCCTTGTAGGAAAATGCAGCTTCTGGGTCTGCTAAAGGGACATGGACTGAAAACGACTGGTCTTTATGTTAGTAGCCTAATTTAAGAAACGTGAGTGCTTGCCCTTTTTATTCTCAGTAGTGGACATCACTGTCGTCGAACCTAACAGCAGTTGCAAACTTAACCATCCAAATCCAAATTAACAAAACGCTGGGGCTTTGACTTTTGACCTTGGACTTGCAGATTTTCAGCAAGTGAGAAAACACCGGGAGATAACTTTGAACAATGGCAGCTGCATTCATTTTGCCCTCGACTGTTGGACTTGGCAATCTGATCAGCTTTGTTCAACTGCTCTATTATCCTAAAAAACCCGTGAGATATACACGCGACATGCATGGCAAGTATGAACTCTTATCAAGTTATTCTGTGCAATAGAGTATTTAGCTGCAAATGCGAGCCGACGGGCTCCGTTTGTCACCATGACGCCACAAAACAAAGTGCAGTATTAAACGAGAAGGAAAACACCTTTTAAAAACAAAATCGGGCACATGCAAAATGCCGCTACAAGACGTCAAAGAAAACTAAGTGCAGTATTAAACGAGAAGGAAAACACCTTTAAAAACAAAATCGGGCATATGCAAAATGCAGCTACAATACGTCAATCAACAACGAACACTCCTATCCTATCAAATGCTACACTACAGCAGCAGCAGCAGCAACAACAACAACCAACACGGCACATTCTTTCTAAATTTCAAATGCAATTAAATGAGCAATAATCCGTAAATATATGACAACAAATTCGTTTTTCTTATGTTAATTAACAGAAAAAAAAAACCCAAGAAAATGCCGACACAGTGGCGGCAAACTTGTCATCAATTTGATTCGAATGGAACATCAGAAAGGAAAAGAAAAATGCAAGAACTGAGCTAGTACTCACGTAGATCGGACGCGGCAAGGCGGACGAACAGGTTCTGTCCGCCATTGCCGAACTGCCGCATGTCGAGAAGGTCGCCGGTCCACATGAAGCATCCCGTCGCCGTTGGGCTGCTGACATTGGCGCTGGCGTATGCCCGGCACGCGCAGTTCCTGAGGCAGGCCCGCCGGCACTCGTCGAGGCCGAGCGACATGTCGACGGTGGCGTTGGCCGACTCCGGCAGCTTCATGTTGGTGAGCGTGGCGAAGCCGTCGCCGCCACCGCCGCCGCCGGTGCCGGTGCAGTTGAGTTCCGTGCGGCGCACGCAGCCGCCGGAGCCGTCCCTGAGCGCCCACTCCCTGGGGAAGCGCGGGTCGAATCCCGGCGCGCAGCCGCAGACGGGGCTGCGCTCGACGCTGCACACGCCGTAGGCGCCGCAAGCGCGGTAGCCGTCGCACTCGTCGAGCGGGTAGGACCAGAAGACGCTCCAGGAGCGCGTCATGTCGATCCACACCAGCCGCTGGATCTGCCCCGACGAGTTGAGCACGAAGCGCGTCGTGAGCTCGGCTCCGGCGCCGGTGACGACGCCGTAGGTGTAGTAGGCCTCGTCGGCGGTGGAGACGAAGCGGAAGGTGAGGAGGCTGTTGGACTTGAGGTTGGGCACGCCCGTGAACTGGTACCCGTTCCATGGCCCGCTGCCGTACGTCCGCGTGCTCCGGCGGTAGAGGAAGAGCTCCGGCGACCCCCCCGGGTCGAGGCGGAAGGTGTAGTCCCCCGGCGACGGGTCCCCCGGGGACCGCCACGAGGTCATGCGCCGGTCCAGCCCCGTGCGGAAGTCGACGCCCAGCTTCATCCCCGGGAGCAGCGTGTCGGTGGGGTGGTCGAAGCTCTGCCACACCACCATGCCGCCGGGCACCCGCAGCACCAGGTTGCCGTTGTCCAGGAGCTGAGCCTGAGCCTGAGCCGTGGCGTTGCTGCTGCTGCTGCTGGACGTCGGCGGCGGCGGCGTCGCCCAGACCACGGCGGCGGCGCCAGTATCGTCGCCCACGACGACGATGGCCAGGCTGCCGTTGGCGAGGACCCTGAGCTCGGCGGCGTCCACGGCGCCCGGGACTGGGCTCTCGCGGTTGGCCACCCACACGACGGTCCGCTCGGGGATGCCGTTGAACCAGATGCCGAGGTACGCCCGCCGCCCCGCCGCCGTATCGTCCGCGTCCGCCGCGAAGAAGCCCAGCGCGTACTTGCCCCGCCCCGCCGACACCAGCGTCCGGTTCCCCCTGAGCGGCGCGGCCGCCGTGACCGTGTCCGTGTCGGTGCCGCCGGCGGCGTGGAGGAGGAGGAAGAAGAGGACGGTGGCGGCGCCGGCGAGGTGCGGACATCTTCGTCGCCGCTGCATGGTGCCGAACCGCCGGTGGTACGTACGTGTGTGTTGGTCGTGGCTGCAGAGTTGGTTGATCCGGGGGGCCTGCGACTTTGTGCGTCTGTTTAAGCAGTCGTCGGGTTCAGCGAGAGCGAGAGCATGGAGCACGACGGCGTCGAGTTGAGTTGGGCGACGGCGACCCCGCGTTTCCTTTGGATACGGCGGGGATTTGGGTTGGGGCTGACACGACACGCGGACGTCTGGACGCGGGTTCGCGGTCGCGGCACGGGCCCTTTTTTGCTCCTGCTGGTGCGGAGCCTGCTGGCAGTGCAAGCAGATGGATTGGTGTGGACTGAGGAGGACTCGAGACGGGCCGCGGCGCGTCGGCCGTCGTCGGGTTTGGTGGTGCACCTTGTTCGTGTGGTGTGGTTGGCCCGGAGGCGTAGGCAGGGTCGTCGTCGTCGATTCTGGTGACTGACTAGGAACATGAGGTGCGGCTGATGTGCTCACCTGCGTCAACGTGGAGAGGTGCTCGTGGCAGCTGGCGGCGGGGCCGGTATTGCTTCCGAGCTCAATATCCTATGAAATTCCATATGAAATTCCTAGTAAAAGCTAATAGCCAAAAGTGCATGCATTTGCGTACTTGTCCATTCAATATCCTATGAAATTCCATATAAAAATAAATATAAATTCTTTTGTCGTAAGATCAATTTTGTTAGAATCATAAGTTTACTTTTTATGGGACAAAAATACATGGATTGATAAAATGTTTGCTCAGAACTTTATAAATAATTCTATGACGAAGCTTGTGCATGAACTAAGTACTCTTGTATTCCAAATTATAAGTTATTTTAGTATTTCTTGGTACATAGAACTTGGGGAAAAAGTAAAAGGCCTATGTGTGATTGTTGCGCACGAACGGTTAAATTATGCATTGCGCACGCACGTACATATATATAGACATATATGAAAGTTGTCTTATCTAGTTGCATTGGATCAATATCTGTTAATATGATATATTAAAAAGCTTCCACTAATTTAAAGAAGTTTTACGTACAGCATGGTCATGTATACCATGAAGAAATAGGAAGAGTAAAAGAGCTAGCAAGCCAGTGTGCAAGCAATTAACGTGGATATTAGCTATCTCAGTGATTACGCGATGGACACAGAGGTGCTGCAGCGGCACTGTACATGGAGCTTGAACCCTGTCCTGCTTATTTTTTCCCACATTCTTCCACCTCTGGATTGGCTGATCGATACGTCTATGTATATATTTTTACATGATCTTAAAAAAATAAGATTGAGAGTGGGGTTTTGTAAACTCTTGGAGATGTTCTTCCAAAAATGCAGAGAGAGCAGCAAAAATAGCGTATGCGCTTGAGGCCTAGCAAGCTGAGTTGATGGTGTGTACCCAGGGAGGTGAATGCAGCGCTGAGCTTGGGAATGGATAGAATAATTCTTGAGAGGGATGCTATGATGATTATACAAGCGTTGCAAACTTCTGATTTCAGGTTATCGACCATGAGTGGCCCTGTGCATGATCTCAAGGAATTGCTCGATCGATGCGGAGTACTTTGAAGTCAGTCTCTTATGCTCTACACGATTGTGATAAAGTAGCATATGAGTTGGCTAGATTTGTTAGTTTTTTGTCAGGAACTCAGGATGATGTTGTGTTTGGCTCTAGTAATCTACCAGATTGTATTCATTTGCTGGTGACCAGTGTGATTTATCTGGGAATCATGTGGTTCCCTTGAAAAAATTAAAGAGGGAGATTCAGCTAGCAAAGTACTAACCAAAACCCCTAAGAGAAGAAACGTGCCTGTTACGACGTACCCTCCGTCTCAAAATAGAAGTTATTCTCGTTTCCCAAGAAGTCAACTTTTCATAGATTTGTTCAATTATATATAAAAGAACATTAATATTTATAAGACATAATTAGTATCATTGGATAGATCGTTAAATATACTTTCGTAATAAATTTATTTGGACATATAAATATTGCACGTATTTTCTACAAACCTAATCAAAGTTAAAAACTTTGACTTACACGTATCCCATAGCGACGTCGATTCTAGGACGAAAAGAGTATCATGATATTTTAAAATTATACTATATATGTAAATCATGTCTAATTTTGTAGAAATCCTGACAAATAATTTATCAATCCATGTATTTTTTTTGTCCCATAGAGGGTAAACTTATGGTTGTAACGAAAGTGTTCTCACGTCATGAGGATTTATATTTCTTTTTATATAGATTTTCAAAGGATGTTGAACGAACAAGTACGTACATGCATGCATTTGACTATTAGCTTTTAAGGGCATGTTTAATAAGCTTGGCTATAAGCCAAGCCATGTCATTGGAAGGCCAAGCTTGTAGACAGATGATGCACCAACTTGTCCCTTTCTACAATTGGAGTATGCATTTTTTTATTTCTAGTACAAAGCTTACCATTGGTTGAGGCTCAGCACACCGCCATCTCGTTTGTGATGGTGGCGGGCCCCGCAACCTGCAGGAACAGTGCAAGCGACCGGCGTCGAATGTTGCGCCAAGCTTCTCCTCTTTCCTGTTTCCTCTCTCATCCACGTCTGCTGCTGCTGAGCTATCTTGGCGATTCGCCTGCTGACGTGCCCTAACGTATATGGTTCAACACATTGGCGTTAATTGAGCTAACCCCGATGTTCATGCTCTCGGCGTTAATTGATTCAATGCCGAGCTTCGGCTGGAATGACACGCTGGCGTTTACGTAGTAAGTTTAACGTTGAGTCGTAGAGACACTGTACGCCGAGTTTTGGGTCCATTTCTAGATAAAGTTTTACAAAAAGATCTATTTATAAAATAAGTTTTTAAAAAGAACTAAAATACAAAAATTTCACCTCCGCGTGTCTTGGGTCCATTTCCCTGCAAGTATGTGCTGTGTTGACCACACGACCGGCCGCGGGCCGTCCCCTCTGGCCTCTGCTCGCGTTAAAGACCGAGCGTGGTTTCCACACTCACACGCCCGCGCTCGTCAGGTGGACGCTTCTTCTTCTCCAAACGGCTATGACCCCACGCCGCCACGCGGATGTGTGTTGCGTCATGCCTCACAGTCACAGCTGATTTGCCATCCCGCATTTGGATAGATTCCAGCCCAATGCTATTCTCAAATTCATCTGGATTCAAGTGAACCGAGCTAAGTATACATTATTAGCTCTATTCACCTAGGAGTGGTAGGAGCCGGTGGCTTGCTCCATACCAAACAGCGTTAGAGTCCTGGGCTTGACGCTCGTCCTTCACCTAGAGATTTACTCTCCAAATAAATCAGTCTCTGCTTGATAGTCCAAGTACCTGTCTCTCACGCGTGACGTCATAAGGGGAATGTGACGCGCCCGTCACCTACGGAGTCGACGATTCTGGTGATCTTAAGAAGGACGCGGTTTCGCCACAAGGGAAATGCGACGCGCCCGTCGCCTACGGAGTCGACGATTCCGGTGATCTCAAGAAGGACGCGGTTTCGGTCTGTGTGTAGTTTTAGGTCTGTCTGTACATAGTGTGGTGTGTGTGGGGTGCGTGTGTAGAGTGGTGTGCGTGTGTATGAACAGATGCTACAGCTGTACCCAGATGAGAGGCGTTAAAATTCAGGGTCACTTTCTATGTGTGTTAGATTAGGGTAAACTTTAAACTAAGGCGCTGTTTGGATTTGCATCTCTAAACTTTGGGAACATATCTAGTGTAAACCAACTATTTCGTGCAAACTTGTAAACTTTTGATCTAGGCAATATGATGTTGATCCAAGAGACGCAGGGGGATTGGGTAATTTGTGCTTAACCGCCCGTTTTTAATCACACATTTGCAAATCCCCCTTCCACCTCTCCCCTGTGTCCCCTTAGATAAACATCATGTGGTCCATATTAGAAGTTTACATGGTTTGCACGGAGAGGTTGATTTATATTTGATACGTTGCCCTAAACTTTAGATGTCTAAACTTTAAAGTTAAAACTCCAAACACGGTCTAAATTTAGCTCTAAACTTTAGGCCCACCTCACATTAGAGTTTTAGAGCTTAAAAATAATTTAAAGTGCTCTAAAGTTTTTAGACCTCTAAACTTTAGAGGTAGGGGTTCAAACATGGCCTAAGTACTCTCTCTGTTTTTTTTTTTTTTACTTCATCACATATGGATCGCGACGAGTACATGTATATTCAAATAAGGCCTGGGTGTCTTGGTTTGCATGGGTCATGGACTCATTTTCTATAGTTGTTGAGTTGGGTTCATCGAGATGGCTTCCCGAGTTCTGCACGAATTGTCACGTCCTCATTTTTCAATGTGCTCTACTGAAGTCCTCTTTGGAAAGACTTCTAAACGGATTATCAAACGAGTACACATGAGAACAGTTTATTCAGAAGCAAAAAAAAAAAAAAAAATTAAGACGTAAAGTCATTTTAGGGTTAAAAGTCCAAGCCACCAAAACATGGCAATTCTTGACTTCTCTGATTCTGGAAAAGCAAGCCTTGCCAAAAAGGACCTAAGAATATCTCCATCGTGTGAAAGTATAGTTGAAGCGGCTTGGGTTGTGTCTCCTCTATGGACTGTAACTTGGTCAGTTGTTGTGACTCTGAAGCAGTGCCTTGATTGTGGCCCTGAAGTTGTTTCTATAGTGAGTGTAGCCACAATTGTCTATCGATGACATAAAAACCTCTAGTGTAGGGGTGTATGTACTAATTTATAGGGCCAAACATGAAATCATGGGCCCAAATGAAAGAGAAAATGCAAAAGAAACATTCACTTCCTCACTTTGGCCCAAGCAAACAAAAAATAACAAAGGAGAAAGCCCACTCATCTAGAAAACTAGGCCAACAATCAACATAGGGGTGATCTAGGCCCAACAGTGTACCTACCAGTGGATCCGCCGCTCGCCACCCACTTTCATGTGGATCCACTGATCACCTCCCTAACATAGTTCTTAAGGCATAAAGGCAAGGCCAGGCGACGCAACACCTTCGAGACGTCTAGGCACCTGCCTTGCTCGCCTACAGTTTTAATGGTTATGGCTAGATTCAACGCACTTATAAGCAAAATAAATTAATTATCTATAACCATGCTAGATCTAAGTTTATATATATGCTTCTTCATTTGCAGTTCCCAAAGCACAAGTATGTGGGCCGGTCCACTCATAGGGTAACGAGCCTTTGTGTGCGGGCGCGCCAGGCATGGGTTCGAGGGTTTTTTCGGTCTGCCTGAGAGGTCTTCTACCTTGAGTACAAAGTTACAAAGACTGTCTGCCCGCTGCAAGCCGAGTTTTTTTTCTTATATTTGTCGCATAATTTTTTTTATCATGTTGAAATTTGAAAGAGCACTTATTGGCCAACTTTTTGTGTACTTTCCACACATTAAAAAAAAAAGCTTTTTGTGTAGCCCAACCCACCCAGTGACCACTGTGTTTCATGCGTTTCACAGCACTTCCACATATCTACACAGGACGACTACGGCTCTCTAACAGCAACGTCGTTGCCCTTGTGGAAGGAGGAGTCGCAGGTTTCATCACGGCCGTCGTCCATGTCAGCGACGAACCTTCCCCAAAACCAATGTGCCCTCCACACAACCCCCATTTTCTCGACGGGCACGCCCTTCGTCTCCGGCAGGAACGCCGCGACGAAGAGCGTCATGACGAGCACCCACCCGGCGAAGAAGTAGAAGAGGCCGAACCTCAGGCGGCAGAGCATCGGGAGGAAGCCCTGCGCGACGGCGAAGTTGCAGAGCATGCTGACGGCCACGCTGATGCCCTGCCCCGCCGGCCGGATCTCCAGCGGGAAGATCTCGCTGGGCACCAGGATCGCGAGCGGGCCCCACGACCACGCGAAGCCGGCGACGTAGATGCAGATGAACGCCACGACGGCCGCCGCGGCGCTCTTCGGGATGGCCGTGGCCCCGCCGCCGCCGTCCCCGAACTCGACGCCGATCAGCGTGCCGATGACGACCTGGCAGACCAGCATCTGGCACCCTCCCTGCAAGAAGAGCCCGCGGCGGCCGAGCCCGTCGACGGCGGCGATGGACACGAACGTGGCGACGATGTTCACCAGCCCGGTGATCACCGCCGACAGGAGCGACGCGTCGCCTCCGAGCCCGATGGTCTTGAACAGGACGGGCGCGTAGAACATGATGACGTTGATGCCAGTGAACTGCTGGAAGAAGGGCACGAGGACGGCCACCGTGAGCTGCGGCCGGTACCTGCGCCGCCCGAGGATGTCGACCCACGGGCGCCGGGCGCCGGCGGCGGACGCCGCAGCCACGAGGTCGGCGTACTCGTCGGCCACGTCGACGCCGGCGCCGCGGATCCGGGCGAGCACCCGCCGCGCCTGCTCGTGGTAGCCGCGGCGGATGAGGGAGCTCGGCGTGTCCGGGAGAAACAGCGCGCCCGCGGTGATTATGGCCGCCGGGACGGCGGCGAGCCCGAGGCTGAGACGCCAGCCCCAGCCTGCCCTGATCTTGGCGGCGCCGTAGTTGACGAGGTTGGCGGAGAAGATGCCGACCGTGATCATCAGCTGGAAGCCGATGTTCAGCGTGCCACGGAGACGCGGCGGCGCCATCTCCGACAGGTAGATCGGGGTGCACTGCACACACTCTGTCTGGTTCATTTCTTCATAGTCCAAGCTCTGGTCGGATTAACGTCAGCTTACCAGAGCAGCGAAGGCGACGCCGACGCCAAGAAGGATGCGGCCAGCGATGAGCATGGCGACGTCGCGCGCGGCGGCGTTGAGGGCGGAGCCGGCGAGGAAGGAGACGCCGCCGCCGAACATGGACCACTTCCGGCCCAGGGAACGCGCGACGGACGCGACGAAGAAGGAGGAGACGAGCGACGCCAGGTAGAGCGACGACGTGAACGCGGTCAGCAGCTGGCTGTCGAACTTGCAGTACTGGCTGCCGCTGGCACTGCTACCGCCGCGCGCCGCCGCCTGCTCCTTGCGGTACACCGGCGGGAAGAACTTTTGGAGGAATGCGTCCATGGATGTCACACCGCCTGCGCACAGCCAACGCATGGTGGCAAAAGTGCACGGAACCGAAGGATCGGAGGCGGTGGGGGGTGGTTACCCGAGATGCCGATGTCGTAGCCGACGATGAGGCCACCGGTGGCAGCGACGGCGCAGGTGAGGAGCACGTAGAGGGTGAGCCCGCCGGGGTACTCCTTGCCCTGCCCGGCCCCGGTGCCCACCGCGGCCGGAACTGCCATCGCGTCTGCCTCCGGCTACGGGCGCGGTGACACAGAGGCGAAGCTGGCGGTCACACTCACACCAGTCTTTTAAACGAAAGATTTACCAATCGAGCGCGAGCGGCCGGCGTCGTCGTCGCTAGCGAGGGCTCCGTACGTGATGGGCACTTGGGGGGTTGGCGCCACTCAACTCTATCTGCCGCTCTGGTCAAACCATGAGGTTTCTTGGGCCATCTTCCAGGCAATCATTCGGTTATCACCTCTGTCAGTGAGAGTGTCAGGCAATCTTTGAACGAAACGCCATCACCTCTGTCAGCTAGCTTGGCAGATGCCGTGACGTCGTGCAATCTTTCACCTTACCGCACAGACAATTTTAAATGATATGTAGTGCAAGTAAAATCGCTATTTTTCTCTTGTGACGAAAAGATTGGTCATCAAACCAGTGGTCTATATGTGCAGTTTTTACGTCAGAGGTCTATAGTTATTGTTGTCTTCACAATATATATGAACTGGGTAGTACATATGTGAGAGATGGAGAAGAGAAAGTGCAGAGAGAAAATCATATGTTTATTCCTTATGGACAGCCCATAGAACTATGGGTACCTTTAATTATGGATTGTTCTATAAACTACCTCTACAATATTTCATCTAGCTGATAGATAATTTTTTAATCACTATGGACTACTTTACTATAACATTATGGTTGCTCTCAGACTCCTACAACCGGGCTATAGCCTTTTGTTTCTTGAGGAACAACTGGGCTATAGCTGCGGCAACACTAAATGGCGAACGTTCACTATATTTAAATCGCGCCAACAATATTCCGACAGCATTGCACACTCGTGCTCCTCCCGCATGCTCACTCGTCTGCGCGCTCACCATGCATGTGGTCATGACGTAAGTGATGATGCAGTCAAAAAAAGTGAAATATTTACTTTAAATTGCTATAACTTCTGAACGGTGTATTCATAGTGTGTTCCACGTGACGAGGAAAACAAAACTAGACTCCACTTACATATGTTTTGAAAGAGTTTTATCTACTAACAAATTATGTGTACTACTTATAACATATAACTTATAACATGTAAATTAGAAATACAATTTATATAGACAAAGTTATTAAACACAAATGAACAAATTACCTTATAACTTATTCCAAATTTAGAAAAACCAAATTATTAAGCACAAGGAATGTTGGTAGCAGGTATAAAATGAAAATTGATAGGCTACTATAAAAATAAAAAGAGAAAAAAGAAAAATTTGTGTTTCATAACTTGTGTTTCTAAGTTTTGGCATAACTTATATATTATAACTTATATGTTATAAGTTGTATAATATAAGTTTTATGTTATATATTAACACATAATTTGCTATCAAAATTAAAATTTTTAAAATATATACAAGTAAAATCTTGTTTTATTTGTCTCATCATGTAGAACACACTAGCGAAAATGGAATTAAAAATTAATACAGCATTAAGAAGTTATAACAATTTAAAGTAAATGTTACACTATATTAAGCAAACGTCACCACTAATGTCAGAGGTTGCATGCAGTGGCGCGCCCCGAGGAGAGTGATCCCATGCCATGAGGTAAAGAGCGCACACGACAAGGTGAGGAGCGCAGTTGAAAAATGCAAGTAAAAGGAAAGTGGAGCCCTAAAAAAAAAAGAAAGGAAGCTGCGCGCGTCATTGGCTGTGGACAAATCCAGCGGTCCACCGCGAAAATGGATTTGGGCTATAGCTGCCCCCCCCCCCCCCCTCCCCCACCCCCCCCCCCCCCCCCCCCAAAAAAAAGAGCTAAGTTGGGCTGCCCGCCTGGGTTGGGCCTTTCTTAGGTTCAGTCTTCCCTCACTCTGTCTCTCTCTCTCTCTCAAAATGAGTAACTGATTTCTTTACATATATTTATATATTTATATATATATTTATTTATAAAGGACCCAGATATATATACTTCTCTTTTCAAATTATAAGACGTCTTGGCTTTACAAATTGCTATTGCTATATACTTAAATATATTATTCCTATACTAGATACATCTAATATATCTAAAAAAGCTAAAGTATTTTATAATTTAAAACGAAGGGAGTATTAATCAAGATAAATAGTGTTACTATTCACCTATAAAGAAGGTGATTATAAGATTAGAGCATCTCCAACAGTTGGTAATTTTCGTTTTTCAAATCTTGTTGTTTAGCAACTTCCAAAATAATATAGGAAGGAAAAAAAGATCTCTTCTTCAATGGTTTAGCAAAATTCGTTTGTCAAAACCCAAAACTTCGTCGACGCGGAGCAGGGGCGCTCGTCATCCTCCCCCATCGCGCGTCCTGTACTAATGAATGAACAAGTTGTGTCGGTTGAATATCGAGTTTCAATCCAGCAAAACCAGACTTGCATTGGGCGCAGCACCGGCGTGCAAGCAAATACAACACACCTTTCGGCTCCGGCCAAACCCTTAGGAGTAGGAGTAGAGTAGATCTCGGCGAGTTCTTCGAACGGGCTGGGTGTCATCCGGTAGACACAGACTTGCTTGTAAGTACCGTCATGCCTTACTAAGTTTTGTTTCTTTAATGTCATCCGGTGGACATGAGAGCATAGTAGATCGGGGTTGATTCTTATTTGGTATGGGTTTAGCGTCATCCGGTAGACGTGGGCTTAGGTCAAAGAAGGATTAGTTATAGATTCATGTCTATTTTCTTGATCAATCTATGCTTAGCGTCATCCGGTGGACAAGGGTTTAGAATAAGCTGGTTAATGTGCATGAATTAGTTATCGGCTCTAACTAAGTTGGCATCATAGTTAGATTCATTAAGTTACCGGTGGTGTTTGATCTAATTTGTTTAATTACATTCAGCATTCACCAAATTTGCCCAATCCTGATCTGTTCATATCGGCTTTATATTTTATAGATCTATTTGGTTCAATGAATGATAATTGTTACACGTTTACGCATTGACATATAGAATATACCTGCATTAGCCGATAGATCCGGATCTTGATTGTATATAGGCTGCACTCAAGTAATAAGACGAGTACTGTTAGGACATGACGATTAATAGATTTAAATCATGGTTTAGATTATGGCTGTCTCGATCCGCTCGATCCCCACTGTTGTAAACTTTGAGTTAAATATGTTGGTTTGAAGGTCAAAACACTATTTGTCTCATAGGCTTGTATGTTGCCTGTATTTGCCAAATCGGCTAAATAGCCGATTTTGCTCTGTTTACATTCAGACGGCTCTCATCGAATAAATTGATATTTATGCATTGATACAATCGATTATGTCATAATCCGTTATGTGCATTTTTGTTAGATTAAAACATGATCAATCTGTCTCAGCCTTTCATATGTGAGAATTGTCATTTTCCTTTACATGCTTGAAATCGATCGTTTTGATGACGTAACGCTTACTCTATGGAAATCGACTCTTGCAAACCGGATATCGACTCTTTAGTCGATAGCCTAGAAACAGAGGCTTATGAGGCCGGACATTTGGAACTACCTGGACTCACCGGCTAGTTCCGCCTTGTGTTACTGATTATTATCTTTTCCCTTGTCAATTGCAGGTCAAATTGACTAGCACGCTTGGGAGTCATCGACACTCTCAGACTGGGTTTGAAGCTAGCTAGATCTGCAAGGCTCCAACGCTCTTGAGATCATTTCCGGCTTCGCTAGTGTGTTGAGCGCGGGAGACCACTTTTTGTGCCAACACACTTTTCGGCATGCCTGGTGGGACCGTTTCACTCATGGCCAAGGACAAGCACGCGATGGACAACACTCCCAAGGATGATGGCATCATCAGGGTCCAGCATGATGAGATCGAGCCTGAAGATGCTGTGATTCTGGACAAGATCATCGAGCAATTCACTGATGCCTGCTTGCTGTCGTTTAGCAAGACCCGTGAGGGTCGCATGGTGAAAAAGAATCCCTATCCAAGGTGGATCATGCCTGGCCACAGCGACAAGGGCGATGAAGAGTTCAGAGATTATCTCGTCAGCGCCATCTGGTCAGCTTCGCACCAGGCAGTCGGCATCATCACAATACTTTCCTACAAACGTTCTACAATATCATGAAGACTGTCATCAAGAGGCAGGATTAGGAATATTTGGGCCTGGCGTACTTCAACATACCGCCGGAGGATTCTGATCCAAATGCAGCGGCAGCGACATCCAATGCTCCGCCGCAACAGCCGAGTCCACAGAAGCCACCTGCTCAAAATCCCAATGTGATAGTGGGCTCGGCTCCAAAAATAGCTGCATCTCCTAAGCTATACAGGGACTACTCCCCAGAGCAGACCAATGCTTACATGCAGACTACCAAGAGTATGGCGGTCCCCCAGGTTTCCGGTATGGACACATGTACCAGGATCTGACTTCAGAGCCACACCCTGGATATCAGGGGACGCACACCCAGTCGCCTCAAGACGGGCTACTGATGAAGATGAGCTCAATGCTCAGAATTCAGTTTGGCTTGCAGCCGAAGGCGGGAGTTTGAATCAGATACAGGCACCCTTACCCTGAGTGGTTTGATCACGTAGTGTTGCCCTTGAGGTATCGTATGCCGGATTTCACCAAGTTTAGTAGACAGGATGGCGTTTCCACCATGGAGCACATCAGCCGATACCTGACTCAGCTTGGTGAAGTGGCACAGGAGGACACCCACAAAGTTCGTTTCTTCTCTCTGTCACTGACTGGCCCGGCTTTCAGCTGGTTTGCTACTTTGGAGACATGATCGATCCAGAACTGGACAGAACTAGAGAACAAATTTCACAGTTACTTCTTCTCTGGTAGCGGAGAAAAGAGCATTGTTGATCTGACCAGCATGTGCCAGAAGAGCAGTGAGACCGGCTCAACCTTCATCAAGCGGTTCAGGGAGATGAGAAACATGTGCTATTCCCTGAACCTGACGGACAAGCAACTTGCTCATCTGGCTGTCGGTGGGTTGCTCCCACACGTTCAGGAGAAGCTGGTGGGTACTGACTTTGACAACATCAGCCAGGTGATGCAGAGAGTGGCGGCACTCGAGTCCCAGGCGTAGGTCTTCAGGAAGGAAGGGAAGTACAAGCATACCGCGTACATCAGCAATTCTGATTCAGAAGAGGAGGGCGACGACGAGGTCGCTGCTGTTGAGCTAAAGTGGGGGAAAGGCCCATGGCTGTACCCAAGAACTAGAGCACGGAAGAGCAATATGATTTCGATACAAACAAGCTGGGCAAGCTCTTTGATTTGCTGGTCAGTGCTGGACAGATCACGTTTCCTGCTGATTATGTGAAGCCTTCTCCTTACGAATTAAAAGGAAAAAAGTTCTCCCAGTATCATGGCCGTGACTCGCACGATACTAATGGGTGCCGCGTGTTCAGGAACTAGATTCAGAGAGCTATCTTTCGCGGCCTATTGATGTTTGACAGCCCTGCCAAGGGAAAGATGAAAATCGATAAATTCCCGTTCCCGAAGGACAAGAATATGGTCGAGGTGACGACCCCCGCAGGCAAGATGAGTGTTCTGACCTCTGATCAGGCGAAAAAGAGTTCATCGGTCGACCCAGACATGCAGATATCGGCTGAGAAGCTGGAGATGATCAAGAAGAGGAGGGAGCAGAACAAGAGCCGACTTGAAAAGCAAGAGTCCAGCAAGACCAAGGTGACTTCTCGCCATCTATTAAACAAATGGCAAAGGAAGAGGGAGAAGAATCACCAGAGACAACTTGAAGAAGAAGAGTACCGGAGGTGGACCCGTGATGAAGAAGAAGCGCGCTACCAAGAGGAGCTACCCATCGTTGGGAAGAAGAAAAAGAGCACTGGTATTGCCCGTTCTTTCGACATTGCTGGAATGAAGGTTTGAAATTGCCAACTG
Organism: Eremochloa ophiuroides; assembly: GCA_038502445.1. Classification (NCBI taxonomy): domain Eukaryota; kingdom Viridiplantae; phylum Streptophyta; class Magnoliopsida; order Poales; family Poaceae; genus Eremochloa; species Eremochloa ophiuroides. The sequence continues at coordinate 28,247,535 of JAHLJS010000002.1, forward strand.
TCCGCAACTGCCCGGAGTGCAGTGATCAGTACCGGGAGCACAGGCATTCTCAAACCAACCGCCGGTCTATGCATGAGAGGCTTGGACGTCCACATGACAAGCAGGATCGGCGTGAAAAAAGAGACGTGCACGATCGGCTCGATGCGGCATCAGTCGATCGCGAAGAGCCAGTTTGGCAGGAGGGTCAATGGTGTCCTGGGTACTTGACCAGGAGTCAGAGGCGTCGAGTTCACCGCCTAAGGAACAGGGAGCTCAAAGCCAAGGGGCACCCGAAGCAGGTTTGGCATGAAAAGCCTTCTCAAGATAAAGGGAAGGCAATAGCCGATGCACAGATGGCGTTCGTGCTCCTAACAGAGTTCATGGTCCCCAAGGCCAGAAGATGCGATGTTTCTTCCAATTCTGATGAGTTAGAGTTTGAACAGGCGCCGCCAGGTTGATTTTTGCACAGCAAGCTGCTTTCAACAAGCCAGCCAGGCACCGGCACCTGAAGGCCTTGTATCTCAAGGGATACGTTGATGGTATGTCTATGACTAAAATGCTGGTGGATGGTGGTGCTACAGTCAATCTCATGGCCTATATCACTTTTCGCAAGCTGGGCAAAGGCCCTGACGATTTGATCGAGACTGACATGATGTTCAAGGACCACGGAGGAAATTCTTCCAACACTCGGGGGCCAATCAATGTCGAGTTGACGGTCGGAAAGAAGACACTGCTCACCACCTTCTTCGTGATTGACAGCAAGGGCTCTTATAGTCTGCTGCTTGGGCGTGACTGGATCCATGCCAATTGCTGCGTGCTGTCTACAATGCACCAATGTGTGATCCAATGGCATGGTGATGAGGTTGAAGTGGTCCCGGCTGATGATTCAGTGAGTGTAGCCACCGCAGACGCCGCCTACTGGGAAGCCGGGGATCACGACTGTTTTTTCTGGCAAGACTTGGGACGAAGGGTCCATCAAGGTCAGCGACGAGAGCTAACAGCCGGTTCGGGCAATCGGCTCTGAGTCTTTTTATTAATGGAGAATCCGATCGACGGCACCGAGGGCAAGCTTGGACAGGGCTTCACGTCGGCCGATAAGCTTGAATAAGTTGACATTGGACCTGGCGACAAACTAAGGCCGACGTACATTGCGCCAACCTTGACCCCGAGTTCAGGCGGGAGTTGATTGATTTATTGAAAGAGTATAAAGATTGTTTCGCCTGGGAGTATTATGAGATGCCTGGATTAGATAAATCGATTGTTGAGCACAGGCTGCCTATCAAGCCTGGATTTTGGCCATTCAGGCAACCTCCGCGCCGGTTCAAGTCAGAGGCATTACCTGATATTAAGGCCGAGATGGAGAGATTGTTGGAAGCCAAGTTCATTCGAACTTACCGATACGCCGAGTGGGTATCGAATATTGTCCCTGTATATAAGAAGAATGGCAAGTTACGGGTCTATATTGATTTCAGGGATTTGAACAGAGCTACTCCGTTGGACGGCTATCCTATGCCAATAGCCGATATGTTAGTCGATTCTGCTGCAGGGCACCAAGTCATCAGCTTCATGGATGGTAATGCTGGCTACAATTAAATTTTTATGGCATATGAGGATATTCCTAAAACGGCTTTTCGGTGTCCTGGTGCGATCGGTTTGTTCGAATGGGTGGTCAATAAAAAGAAGATCGAGCAAAATCACAGGAGGTGGTATTTGACTTTGAGTGAGGCTCTGTGGGCATACCGGATGTCTCAGCACGGGTCAACTAAGGCTACGCCGTATGAGTTAGTCTACGGACACGCTGCTGTCCTGCCTTGGGAAATTCAGTCTGAAACACGGCGTGTCACGTTGCAGAACAAGCTTACAGCCGGAGAATATAAATATATCATGATGGATAATCTTAAAGACTTGCACTGTCATCGGCTTAAAGCTTTGGAGTGCATTGAAGCGAACAAGATGCGGGTAGCCAAATACTACAACACTAAAGTAAGAGGCAAAAGTTTTGCCGAACCGGAGCTGGTATGAAAGGTTATCTTGCCTATCGATACTAAGGACAGCCGATTCGGCAAATGGTCGCTAAATTGGGAAGGCCCATATCGAGCTGTGGAGTGTGCGCCTGGCAATGCCTATATCCTTGAAGATTTGGAAGGGAGAAGGTTTGCTAGGGCGATCAATGAGAAATATCTGAAGAAGTATTATCCTAACATCGCAGTTGAAGGGTGACAGCCGATCTATTTGAGATGGCTTGGATAGCTGGTTATAAGTAAAGGATCGCCTTCAGGGTAAAAAATAAAACTAAGTAATAGCCGATTCCGCTTAGACGGGTCGCCTTTAGCACAAAAATGCAATACCCTCGATGGGGTGTAACAGCCAATGCGATAAGCATCGCCTTTAGAGCAAAAAATAATAAACATGCAGCAGAAGTTTGGATTGCTGATACCCAACGGAGTTCAAATTATTGATATATTTACATCGTGCCATGATACATTCTAATTCTCGGCGTTGGTGTCCCCGCTAATGATGTCCTCGGCGTCGGTGACGATGGCGACTCCGTCGGCATGAGGGAAGAAGGCCCCTAGCTGAGCGTGGGTCTGTCCCATGTCTTGCCCCTCCGGGAACCCCGGCTCGATGGCATCAAAGGCTATGCCGGAGCAGAGTCGCACGGCTACGAGGGCTCCGGTGGCGCCATGACGAATGTCGGACATGGCCACCTGACGAACTCGGTGGTGGATGTCCTGGAGCCTCTGCGCCAGCGTCTCGCCACGGGCGTTGACGACGTTGGCGGCGTCCCCGGCGGCGACGTGCAAGTCGTGCAGCTGCGCGGTCAGAGCTGCGAGAAGATAAAGAATAACATTGGAGTCTCCATCAACTTGTTCCAAGATGGTTCCAGGGAGTTCACCTGCCACCGCAGCATCCGATTCGCCAAGATGGGCTTGCATGGCGGCCACCTCGGCCTCGGTGGCTTCGAGCGCGGCTGCTTGGGCATCGTTGATGCCTTGCAGTCGGCCGTTCTCCTTCATAGCCTCTGAATAGAGGTTATGGTACTCCACCATCTGGTGGTGGAAGCGTCGGCCGTCGGCGGCGGTGTAAGGGCCGGCCGAGTCCGAGGAAGACCCTTTGTCGGATCCTTCCCGGGAAGCGCCGCTTGAAGCCGGGCCCTGGGGAAGGTCTGGCGGAGGTGCAGTACGGTGGACGCACCCGATATCTGCCCCTATTGGAGCACCCGGAGGTAGGTTGAGGTGACACACCTGGCTGGAAATGGCAGAGGAAGATGTCTCAGATTTGAAAGCCAAAAAATCTAATACCATGGGTGTGGATCGGCTTACCTGCTGTAGACGCGCAGCATCCGAGATGTTGCCACGCGCGCTGCCTCGTGAGACAGACCCGCTGCCTCGCCAGTTGCAGGGGCGGTGCCATCAGCCGCAGGAGCAGCTCGAGAAGGCCTGGCGGCGGTTCCAGAACCCCCGACGCTAGCGGTTGCCCGATTGCTACATGAGCGATAGAAGTCAGATTGAAGATAGTACAGCAAGATGAATCGGGGCTTTACCTCAAGAAGGCATCCAGCAGATGGGTCTGCGACCTGAGGGCACGAAGTCACCGGCCGAAGTCATCACCGTCGGCAGAATCCAACGCCGGGCGCTTGCCGCGATCTCCGTTGCCGGCCATTGGGTCGAGTTCGGAGAGAGGATGCGCTGGGCTTAAGAAGGAGAGATGAAGGAGAATGGCCAGGCGAATGAAATCTGATTAAGTGTGTGGTTGTTCGCTCAGGTGCAGGGTCTATTTATGATACGGAGGCGTCAAGGCGGTTTCCTCGGGAGACGAGACGGCGCGGCGGATTTTATGTTGGAGTTAACTCGTGATTCTTGAATCCGGAATAGACGCGACGCTTGGGAAGGTGACGTCTCGATCGGCTGTTTTGGTCGGTCATCCAAGATCGGCTGATGGATCGATTTCTTGGGTCGGTGCTAGAGAATCTGGCTGTTTAACCGATTTAAAGGCAAGCAAGTGAAAAAGCCGATTCAGGCTTATGATAGACATTATCGTCGTGCAAGGCAAGTATTCATTACACAGAATAAAAATTTACAGGTTCAGCAATGTCTGAATAGATGAGATGACTTCGTTACAAAGAGTCTGGCCAGTCTGTATGGATTCTTGGTCTTCATCAGCTATTGACTTCAGAAAGTTCAGACGCTGGTGAATCAGTCTGCCTTCGACGACCATGGCACTGACTTGCTTTTTCTTCTGAACAATGTCGACAGTGTTGGTTGATACAGTTATTTCACGTTGAGTGATGGCCAGATTAACTTCAAGCTCTTTCATCAATTGATCAGGCCTGGTTTTCAACGTTTCCAATTCTGATTCAGCTGTGTCAACTAAAGTTTTCAGTAACGTAACTTGATCGGCTAGTCAAGTGGCCTCTTGCTTGTTGGTTAGTTTGTTGTTCTTCAGCTTTTCAAGTTCTGTCAGATGAGCATGTGCAGATACAGTCCTTGGAGCTGCATTTTTAAGCTTGGATAGCTGTTTCAGAGGGCTAAGGCCCACTGAGCGGGTTTGTTGTTGGATCAGTTGGATGGCTTGATCAATTGGCTCGGAGTTCAGGGCTAGGTTGATTAAATTTCCCTCCAACTGAGGTAGAAGCTCATTTAGTCGATTCTTGAAATCTGGCTCTGATAGTACCAGGGATTTGGAGCTGAGTTCCTCCTCATCACAGCATTCTTCTAAATCAAAAGAATAGCTGGAAGATGAGATTTGCGGTGCCTGCATTTGCGGTCAAATTTATCAGAGGAATGACAATGCGAGGGGCGATCAGTTGATCGATTAAAGAAAATACTCTACCTTGCCAGAATCTATTGTAAGTGGGGCCAATGAAGTTTCCGGTTGTGTTTCTAGAGTTTCTTCTTTCCTAGCAATAGATGAAGTATCAAGGCATGTCTCTATGATCGGTTGAGGTTCTGCAAGAATAGAAGATAAGTGATATAGCGGAAACACAACAGTGTTAACAGCCGGATAAGCCTTGCCTGGCGATTCAGTAGATGGCGTCCCCTCTTTTTCAGGCCTGGCCCAGGTGTCTTCAGAGGAGGGGCTGTTCGGCTGTGTTTTTTAAGAAAAGACAGAAATACCCAGAGAGGTGAGATTGTGTGCTTAAGGCTTGATCATCGACTGTGTTTTCAGCAAGTACCTGGGTTCTGGTTGCTTGTTGCTGAGTGTCAGGGATTTCAGCCATGCTCGAGGAGCCTGCTGCAATGTCCTGATGACCTGTGGATTCTGGTTGTTCTTCAATTTGAATTCCCTCGAGCAATGCTTGAATCGGCTGGGTGTTCACCTAGTGATTAGCCGATTTAGCCCGACAATTGAATAAATGATGCAGGAAGTATTTCGAGATATTAAGATACCTGGGCAGTTTTCTTTTTAGATCTTGGTTTCTTGACTGTCACCTTCTGAAGACCAGATGAAGCTTTCCTCTTTGGGGCTAGGGCAGTTGCTCTATCAACAGGAGCTTTCATCATTTTCTTTAGTGATGGGGCTTGAGACCCTAGCCTTGCAACTGGACAAGGGGGTAGTAATTGATTTGCTTTGGTGGGTCAGATTCTGGATCCTACATTAAAAGAGGTTGAGATACAACTGATAGCCGATTTAGGTGGAATCAGTTGGCAATACTTACTACTAATTCAGAGCCGAAGCTTTGATCCAGAGCCTTGCATTTGTCATGGATTTTTTGGCAGAAGAGATGAGCATGCCATTGTTGACACCAGTTGTCAAAGCTTTCATGAGTTATCGTGATTTGACTCCATTTGGTCACTGTATAATGTGGTAGGCCTGCCCCCAGCTTGAAAATCCTACCAGCCTCCAACATTTTAGTAATTTCATCTCTGGGCCTCAGAAGGTGTGAGAATGAGAGCTTGGGGGCAGTTGACCGAAGCCTAGTTGCCTTGCTGCTACACTTGGATGATAAAATTCATAGGAAGGATGACTAGGCTCATTGCTGCTGATGCCACGAAGATGTTTAAAGTCAACAGACAGTATGCAAGGCCTTATGATAATATCGAAGATCTCAATGGCTATGTTGTCAGGGCATCCTGTGCTGAATTTGAAGTTGTAAGGCATTGGAAATTCTTCATCTTCTGTATAAGGGAACCAATTCAGGATGTTTGGTCCTAGGCCTCTGAAAAGTACTTCAAGTAGGTGGCCACGGCTAGAATTGATGGTTATGGCTGAAGCAGCCTCACCAAAGCTCTGGCAACCTCTGGTGACCCTGTCTTGATCTTCTGCATAATTGATGGAAGGATAGCTGAGATTGTTGAGGTTTTGCTTGACCATTCTATGCAAGTAAAGATTGAGCCATAATTGAATCAGCCACCAGGGGCCTGTTGGGCATTGTATTTCTGCACCTTTCAGCAGGTAGCCGGACACTTGGTTCATCAGCCTGTAAGCAGCTCCTAGCCAGAGTTTCCCTAAGGGGATTGAGTTTTCACGAGCTAACTGCTCTATAAGGGTCTTGAGAGGGTAGGCTGGTCCAAGAGAAGCACCACAAAAAATAAATCTTTCCAGCCACAAGATCAGGAAGGCTATATATTCTTTCTCATTTATACTAGAAGTTGTCAGGTGATGAGTTTTGATGTAGCCAGTCTAGCCCTTGTATTCATTCAGCTTGGGGAATTGCTTTTCACCTGTGGAGAGGAGGTTCCAGTACTGATAGGACCCAGTGATTTGAAGGCCAGTGAGCATATGAATGTTGCCCAAAATGATTGTCATCGGCCTATCCCCAAATACAAAAGCATTCAGAGAATTTGACCAGAAGTAACTTGCGGCAATCAAAAGGGATTCATTTTTCTTCATCTGACAGAGAGAGAGATCAAGGCACTGACTTAGGTTGCGCAGTTCCCATTCTGCTCGCTTTTTCTTTGAAACTCGACGAAACCAATTTCTCCATCCAGTGGGCATGTTGGGCCAGTTTCGGAAGGAGTTCTTGGACCATGAAGATGCATCTACCAGAGAGGCTTTGAAAGGAATCTGGTTGGTTTCCTTGCTAATAAACTCCGAGAGATTTGAGTCACCCATCGGGCCCAAATAGAAAGCGGTGGGGGCATCACTCAGGGGAATCAAAATCTCATTTTTCAGATCCTGAGGATGATGAATCATGTATGTGACCGATCGAGTAAGGATTCATGAATGGAACGCAGATTGGCGGAATTCGTACCTCGAGGATTTCAGAAAGAGTCGCCATCACTCACAGGCTCTAGAGGCGGCGAATCAAGGCCAGAGACGCAGCAGAAGCTTTCTTGGTTAGGGTTTCGGTTTGTGGTGGAGCTCTGGAGTCTGCGGATTTTGTTATGTTTTCGGAATGGTGGCCGATTGAGACTCGGTGCTAATTTTGGAATAAAACCAGTTTGTCCCAAAATTTGGGGGGCATGTGTTTACACCAAAATTTGGACCGAGAGCAGATAGCCGATGCCAGAAGCAGATAGCCGATTTCGGGGCAGAGGCAGAAGCAGAGATAGCCGATCGAGTCCCAAATCGGGTGTCGAGCTAAAGAAAGGAAGGCGCGGCCGAGGACAGAGTCGATTGGTGAATGACGTCAGCGAGGATCTTTAGCTTCGAAGAGCGATCACGTTCGGAGTCCGTTCGGGAAAGGAGAGATTGGACTCCAAGTTACCTTTAAAGTAGGAGAGTTTGTTAGGTTCCATATTTGTTTTCGAGTTGCAATTCGACTTGGACTCTATCTTGTCAGCCCGGGGTATAAATATAAACCCCCGGCCATTGTAATACGAACGTCCATATCAATACAACACACCTTTCGGCTCCGGCCAAACCCTTAGAAGTAAGAGTAGAGTAGATCTCGGCGAGTTCTTCGAACGGGCTGGGTGTCATCCGATGGACACAGGCTTGCTTGTAAGTACCGTCATGCCTTGCTAAGCTTTGTTTCTTTAATGTCATCCGGTGGACATGAGAGCATAGTAGATCAGGGTTGATTCTAGTTTGGTTTGGGTTTAGCATCATCCGATGGACGTGGGCTTAGGTCAAAGAAGGATTAGTTATCGATTCATGTCTATTTTCTTGATCAATCTATGCTTAGCGTCATCCGGTGGACGAGGGCTTAGAATAAGCTGGTTAATGTGCATGAATTAGTTATCGGCTCTAACTAAGTTGGCATCTTAGTTAGATTCATTAAGTTACCGGTGGTGTTTGATCTAATTTGTTTAATTACATTTAGCATTCACCAAATTTGTCCAATCCTGATCTGTTCATATCGGCTTTATATTTTATAGATCTATGTGGTTCAATGAATGGTAATTGTTACACGTTTCCGCATTGACAGATAGAATATATTTGCATTAGCCGATAGATCCAGATCTTGATTGTATACAGGCTGCACTCAAGTAATAAGACGAGTACTGTTAGGACATGACAATTAATAGATTTAAATCATGGTTTACATTATGCCTGTCTCGATCCGCTCAATCCCCACTGTTGTAAACTTTGAGTTAAATATTGTTGGTTTGAAGGTCAAAACACTATTTGTCTCATAGGCTTGTATGTTGCCTGTATTTGCCAAATCGGCTAAATAGCCGATTTCGCTCTGTTTACATTCAGACGGCTCCCATCGGATAATTTGATATGTATGCATTGATACAATCGATTATGTCATAATCCGTTATGTGCATTTTTATTAGATTAAAACATGATCAATCTGTCTCAACCTTTCATATGTGAGAATTGTCATTTTCCTTTACATGCTTGAAATCGATCGTTTTGATGACGTAACACTTACTCTATGGAAATCGACTCTAGCAAACCGGATATTGACTCTTTAGTCGATAGCCTAGAAACAGAAGCCTGTGAGGCCAGACATTTGGAACTACCTGGACTCACCGGCTAGTTCCGCCTTGTGTTACTGATTATTATCTTTTTTCTTGTCAATTGCAGGTCAAATTGACTAGCACGCTTGGAAGTCATCGGCACTCTCAGACCGGGTTTGAAGCTAGCTAGATTTGCAAGGCTCCAACGCTCTTGAGATCGTTTCCGGCTTCGCTAGTGTGTTGAGCGCGGGAGACCACTTTTTGTGCCAACAGGCAACTAATAAAAAGTCCCAGGCACTGACGATAGGCCTACGGCGATGGCTCCATGATGGCGGGAGACTTCACCATCGACGCTCACCTTTGCTCACCTCGGGTGCAGCCATGACAACGAGGGCATGTACATGGCCGCGGCGGGGCTGCTGGGCCTGGGACTCGGTAACCTACCGTTCCCAATGAAGCATCTAGACCCTAATGGTTTCGGTGATTAATGACAACAAGGAGGTTATTATGACTAACGTGTGTTTTGCAGGATAACCTAGAGATTAGGTCATAATAACATGCAGGTTCAAGCCCCTAGTGATAGAATTCGATTCGGTTTTCAAAGGACGAAAGCCAAGACGGTGATAGACTAGTTCCAAGTGTCGTTTGGAGTTGAGAAACACTTGGAGGAGTTTAGGTCTTGTTTTTTTTACTTTGGCCGTACTATTAAGGGGGTTTGAATGGGTAGCTTGAGCTAGACTTGGCTAGGAGATGGTAGTATGGTGCACACTTGTCAAACCTAGGTTTAGATAGTGCAGAGAGGTCTGGTAAACTATTTGGAACAAACTTCGTTTTGGAAAGTTGTCGATTTGGCAAAGTTTTGGGACAAATAGGAGCACCGGACGCGGGCGAGAGCGTCCGGTGTAGTGACCAGAGAGCGTTGGAAGCGCGTTTGTTGTTACCGGATGCGCAGTAGCGAAGGCTTCGGTGTCCGGTGTGCAGACCAGAGCTAGGGTTGTCTACCGGACGAGCCGGGAGCATCCGGTGTCCATGCATAGAGGTTCCAGAGAGCTCCTTTCTGCATCGGACGCGTCCGGTGCTAGCCCGCCGGACGCCGAGAGCGTTCGGTGTGTTCAAATCATTTGAGGTATAGTGACCGTTGGAGGGGGCACCGGATGCTCACCGGACTCATCCGGTGTGAACTTGTCCGCGTCCGGTGCACCCGAAAAATAGGTTGTTTTCTACCTAACGGCCATGGACTTGTGTGGGGGGTATTTATACTCCTTGTGCTCGTCCATGGGAGCTCTCTTGCCACTTCAAACAGCTGAATACACCTTTAAACCTTGAGAGCTAGCAAGAGCACTAAGGAGGTTGAGTGAATTCCAAATCCTTGTGAGGATTCTTTCCTAAAGTGATCAAGAGTGAATTGTGTGTATCCTTCTATTTTTTTGGCCTTGTTTGGGTCAAGTGAGAGTTTGAGCTTATTACTCTTGGTGATCGGCATCACCTAGACGGCTTGGTGGCGATCGAAAGTTTGGTGACAGCTTGGAGAGCTTGTGGGCGGCCCAAGCCAAGCTTATGAGCGATTGTGGGCGATCCACCACGTCAGAGAGGCAATGGATCAGCCTGTAGAGAGCACTTGGTCCTTGCGAGGATCAAGGGGGAGCTACACCCTTGCGTGGGTGCTCCAACGAGGACTAGTGGAGAGTGCCGACTCTTCGATACCTCAGAAAAAACTTGGCTTTGTCTTTCTATCTCATTTACTTTCCCGTGTTTACTTTGTGCTCTTTACATTTGTAGAGTAGAATTGCATGTTTAGGACTTAGCTCTAGGTTGCTCAACTTGTTTTAGGCTTAGAACAACACATAAGCACTTGTGGGGTGAGATTAGGCAAAATGGCGATAGGTTGATTTGTCCTGCGAAAAATTATTAGTTGTCCAATTCACCCCCTCTTAGGCATCCTCGATCCTTTCACCCAACTAGATCTCCCGTCGCTACGGCTGGAGCTTCTCTTGCTGCCTCGTCGACCGCACCTCATCGTCGTCATCCAGCGTCGCGTCGGGCTCCTGGTCCTCCACCATCACCTTCGGGCTAGGCTAGCAGGCTCTGCTGGCCCCTCCACATCGGCGATTTTCACCCCCCATGGTCCGCAACCCACGCATGGAGATGTTCTACTACGTGGAGCTCGTCATCAGCGTGGGCGGCGCGCGAGTCTCTGGCGTCGCTGAGTCCGACCTCTGGCTAGAGTACTCGGCCCATCCACGGGAGGAAGAAGCAGTGGAAGATACGATGGATGCGCGTCGGGGAGACACGTGCATATATGCGCGCATGGATTGTATTTTTTGCCACTTGCCAAAAGATAGCAACCCATATGCCAAACTGTTGGAGAGTGGTTTTTAAGGTTTTTCCAAAAAAAATTAAGGATGGCAAAGTCATTTGAAAAACTATTAGAGATGCTCTTACAAATCCTCCAAAAACTCAATGACAACACTAATATCAAGGAGAAGCTCTCATGACGTCCTAGAGGTTGCTCGGAAGCCACGAGACACCAAGACGGAGGGACCTCCACTTTGACGTCCACGTAATATAATGGATGTTTAGGGTTGCCTATTCCCATCGGCCAAGCTACTTACTCTTTCTAGGTTATAATTCTCTTTGACCTTGTTATAAAAGTTTAACTTCCCTAGTTTTAATCTTTTTAGAAAATTATATTAACATCTACAATTTCAAATATATATTATGGTTTAAGAATAAATACACAATCAAAAATATATTTCATGATGTGAGGAAAAAGAGCGCACATTATAACGCCCTTAGCACACAGGAGTAATCTATCCAATGTATTTGTACATGGAAAATAGCAAAAATAATTACTTTGGCAAGTTGCTATATATTACTTCCTTCGTCTTAAAAAATATAATTTTAGAATAGTGATAAGTCAAACGATATGAAGTTTGACTAAATTGATATAAGAAGACGCTAATGCTTACCATATTAAATAAGTATCAAATTAGATTTTTCATTAAATATCCTTTTGTATTATAACTATTTGATTCATACATGTTGATATTATTTTCTGCAAACTTTGTCGGGCTTAAAATTGTTTGACTTTGGCTAGACCTAGAATTACATATTCTTTATTGGGACAGATGTATATTACACAAATTTCGGTGCTACCACAGAACTCCAGGAGGCTTGGTAAAATTAGATACTAAATTGTGAGATTTAGTCATTATGTAAAATATAAAGCCCATCTAAAATATAGAGTTTTATAACAGCCTAGCTAAATAGAATATATATATATATAGCAAGCATGACTTGTTAGGCAAATATGGCCAACGAGAATAGTGGGATACCCAACTTGCTATTTTAGCAAACCAGATAGGATGTCTGTTGGAGCTCAACTTTTGTTAAAAAATTCTAAATATAGCATAGAAAACAAAAATAGTACATCTCTTGGAGATGCTCAACATATTAGTATAGCAACACACCATATACTACATGTTTCGTTCATACATATACCGTACAAATATATTACAATCGTTATTGAGTGCTTTGCGGCCAACACACTACACATACAAAGATGCCGGCCTAAAAAAACCGCATGATTGCATAACTAGATAGACAGATATTTCAGTTAAAAAAAAGATAGATAGATATTTTAAGCATGCAGGCATAATATAATTAACTTTCACATCACATTATCCATGTCGATAGTTTACATACTAGTAATACATGACCTTTAGTTTTGGGGATTTTAGTTTATCTATATGAAGTATATTTATTGAGTCAAAATAATTCGATAATTTGCTTCAACCTTGGCCACCACCACCTCCAGAGCCGCCGCCGACAGCTCCGCCGGCCGACCCAACTCCGCTGCCTGCTCCACCTCCGGCACTACCACTCGCAGCTCCGTACCCTCCGCCGCTCCCCACCGCGTTGCCAGAGCGTCCAACGCCGCTGCCACCACCATAACCGCCGCCACCGCTTCCCCCGTCCGCGCCTCCGCTTCCACCTCCGCCACCACCGACGCCCACGCTGACTCCACCGCGGCCTATGTGCACACCAACACCGCCTCCACCGTCGGCTCCGGCATGCACGCCGCCGGCGCTGACCGCGCCGCCTCCACCGCCGCCAATCCCGACATCGACCCCTCCATGTCCGACGTCGATGCCGACACCAGCGCCTGCTCCGCCCCCCGCGCTCGCACCGCTGCCGTGGGCAGTGCCGGCTCCGCCTCCGAACCCGCCACCGATGCCAATTGACGTGTCGTGCCCGCCATGGCCGATGCTCACGCCGAAACCGCGGCCACCGCCCTCCCCACTCCCGCCAGCTCGGATGGAAAATGATTTGCTGTCAGTGACCGTGGCGGTGTTCTTGTCCTCCTTGTCGGCAAGGAGAAGCCTTGCATGGGTAAGCGGCAGAAGGAAGAAGCAAGATAGGACTAGAACTGAAATGGCCAGGTGGCGGCAAGGGGAGCTCGCCATGGGAGTGTGCAAGGAAAGGATGGTGAAGCTTCAGTTTGCTGCACTACTCAAAGGCAGCTGATCTATGCCTCTATATAGAGCTGGAGCCAGTTCTGCTGATCAACGATTCTGCAAGAAAGTAATCTCAAGCAGCGAAAAAGGTGATCGATCGTAGTGAGCTGTGAAGCACTGCACACTAGGCCATGTTGAGAGGTGAGTGGACCACATGGCCATGAGAATTGCTAGATGCACTTGTTTAGACTTATATAAATCTATATAATAAATAATTTAAGCTACCAAAATCAACTTTAGTCTCTACATGACCATACATAAAACCAGCTTTGCTTTTGGGAATTACTGTTTCCATGTTTTCATTTAATTGCTTGAAAGAAAAGCGATGTATGAATACAGTTTAGAGATCAATTATCCAAAACATATATTTTTTTTATGGAACAAGAGGGGTTTCCCCTACTGATTATAAATACATAATAAATAGAGATATTGCATACAAAGGTTACAAATACAAGAACAAAACCCATATTTTGATGGTCAGTATAATACTTAATTATGCAAGAAGGAAAACTAAGTCTGCACCATTGTGTTGATCATCATTATCTGGATTGATTTGTGCACACACACATGACTGAACATGTTACTACATCAGAACTTCTTATTAGGAGTTACTGCTTCATGATTTATTTGATATTTGTTATAACAACAAACTGGCACTTGGCAAATTTATAAACGCACCTCCGCAGATAAATACATGCTATAAAACCCGCTGTAGCAAACAATTAATTTTAGTGCATGTCGTGTTCGAACAAAGGAAATGCATGTTGCTTTGATCTTTAGAAAACAAGGATGCAACCGTTCACACGTACTTTGCTCATTCAAAATGCAAAGTTTCACATGACCTTTTGCCGCTCATTATTCCTGCTTCCACACATATTTGCTTTCTGTTCGGCCGGCCGGTTGCTTTGCAGCTGTGACAGCTCTCGATCGCATCTGTTCTTCTTAAAGATCTGCATTAAGCTCTTTTTTTTTTCAAGATAATAGAACAAAGTTCCAACTTCTACTATTAAGGACGGTAACAATTGAGAGTCACGATACATGACAACATAAAGCTAACACACCCATAAAAGATAGGCCAAATTAATTCAGCCCAACTAATGAGTGAAGCAAACAAAACAAACAACTAATCTGAAATGCTTTTCTGAAGTTCCAACCAAAGTTTGCATAGACGGTTAAGAGCAAAGTCTCTCATCTCATGCATCCTTCCAAAAATAGCAGTTGCTCCTCCTCTCTATGTAACATGGACCATTCTCGTTCTAAAAGGTTACTCTAAAAATTAGCTGCATATAAGTATTAGTTTTAGCCTTGTTAAACACCGTATTATTTCTATTCAACCATTTCGCCCAGCAAAGTGCAGCAGTTCCTAGAAGAATTTGATTTCTGAGCTTTGGACTTAATCCATGTAGCCACGAACTAAACAAATTAGCAAAGCTAGTAGGTGGTTGAATTTCAAATAAAGAGATATATGCACGATATTCTAAACAATGCTTGCAAAATGACAATCGAAGAACAAATGTTGGATAGTTTCCATACAACTAAGAAGCAACATTTGCTCTTTAAGTTATCTTTAGTAGGTGTTACTAATTTTTTAAATGGGAACGTATGCTGTGGAAACCAGCCTTCTGTGTAAACTATGGAAACTCTAATCAAGGCTACATAAATCTAATTCAATGGCTACAGGTGAGGGTGGTTATTTCAGCACCTAAATCCCCCCCACTCATCCCATCATAAAGGTGAGTTATTTTAGCACTTAAACCCCCCACCTGTATCCATCGGATTAGATTTGTACGGCCTTGATTATAGTTTCCATAGTTTCCACAGGAGACTGGTTTACATAGCATACATTCCTTTTTTAAATACCACAGAAAAAAACTAATTTTCATTGGCATTTTTATTTTCCAAGGATAACTTTTATCGGGAAGAAGGCCTTGTGGAATCAAAATTCTATATTTGGACTGGATTGTGAACTTGTGGAATCAAAATTCTATATTTGGACTGGATTGTGAACAATCTATTTTCAGAAATATTCCGTATCAAAACATGTCTCCCATTTGTGAGGTGTGGTTTGGATTACTTTCACCGTAGATCTGCGTTAATTAAGCTAAGCAACTCTGAATGCCTCCAGGTGATCCATTTGCTGCCAACTGCTTTGACAGGTTTCCATTCTAAACGTACAAGAAAAGCTAAGTGCGCACGCCCATTATACACACTAATATAAAATCGTTCATCGATATCTTAGGTAATTAGCCCATGTTGACTTTTTTTGGAGTGTTAATTAACCTCTTGACATGTTCTGACTTGCGACATTTTTAGATGGTAAAGTCGTCATGTCATGTTTTGTGCAACAGGACCATGTAAGGTTTTTGTCAACCAACGGAATAACTTTGCACTGAAAATATTATTTGTTTTGACATCACGAGAAACTATGTTGTGGTTTCTATGACCTCTATACCAATCTTCAGTGAGAGTTTTATATGACTGTCAACATCATTCAACAAACTACCACATAGGCATTTTGATGACATGGCAATGATTTAAGAAAAAAAAAAGAGAAGTGATTTTCATAATTTTATATGGATAAAATTCTCTTTGAACGATTACCACCTATTTATAAGTCATGAAATTAAATGTCTATAAAATTATAGAATGAATCTTTTCATTGAGAATGGACATTTCATCCATGTTTGATTTCGTTCTATATTAAATGATAATCTTGAAAATAATACTATAAAACTCCTCGCGGAGACGACGATGGACCCCATAGCAATCGAACATGCTTATGTGTCTGTTGGGTTGCGACGCGTCAAGACCCATCACTAATGACAAGTCACTAATCGTAACAAACAAGTGGTATCATACTCCATTACTTGTAATAATAATAATAATAATAATAATATTCACTTTTGAAACGCCCCTATCTATATTATTATGCATAGGGCATCATGTATGTTCATCATTTCAAAACCTCCAACGTTGACCGTCGGTTATGATCTATTGCCGACCTTAATCCTATGTCGTCACGCTAGATCTTCTCGGCCACAATGTTGCTCATCTGTGTTGCTCTGCTGTGGGTGACTTGCCACCCTCAATTCATCATCTCCCCTCCTCTCACCTTTTCATTTAACACCAATAAATCCCTCCATCACATCTCCTGATGCAAGGCTGCTCCTCCCCTGCATCCAATTTGTGTACTTCAATACATACCTCCTCCTGCGTGCTCCTTCACCAGCATGACACTAGGCTCTTCACTCACTCGAGTGAACTCCAGCTTTGATGCCGAACTCCAGTTTAGATGCCCACGCCTTCCATCGCTGGTCTCCTCTCCAACCTTGTACCTACCATTGGACTCAACACACACCTCCTCCCTTCACCCTAATGTTCTTGTGTGTGCCATAGAGATAATGATCGGTTGAATACTAGACGAACATAGTATATTGTTGCTTTGATAATGCATTCTAGATTTAAAATTATGGTGTAAAATTTCACCAAGACATGTTGAAATGGATTTTTCTCAATGATGAAATTGCACCATAAAGATGCCCGTGAACGTGTGTTCCTTGATGATATTTGTTAAAACTGAAATTGGGCTATTGCTTTACTTGTGTATAATACTTGTTAATTTTGAGAATTTTCTATTGATCTATATCTATTGATGCATGCTTGTTTCCAAGTACATACGATTATGTTCCACCTAAATTTATAGAATAACTTTTATTTGCAATGTTCCTTTTGACTTTATATATACTTCTGAATACTATACCTGTGTATAGAATATAGATAGACATGTACATCGTACAATACCATGGGTTCTCACGATGCAATATGGTACATCCGACTGATTTTCCCCCTTTTTCGAACGTCCGGAGATCCCCCTAAAATGCTACGGGACTCGACCGGAACCAGACCGGGCCAGAAAAATCTCCCAATTCGAACATCCGAATGACTTTCTCGCTTCTCCGCAGCTTCAACGGCCTCAAACCATCCCACATCCTTCTCCCCCTCCGAAGACGAATTGCCACGTCGACCTTCCGAGCTATGTCCTCGACTACCAACCTGATCCGTTTATTGTCGTGGGACTGCGCCGACGACCCGCTGGATTTCGGGGCGTTCGCCGGCGCCGCGTTCCTCCCGCTGCAGCGGCGCGCGGCGAAGCGGGAACGCGCGGTGTCGCCTGAGGCCGTTCAGGCTCGCGCCGTTGACGAGCGGGGTGGCGGCGCGGCGGAGGGAGAGGAGACGGCGCGCGCCGCCAAGAAAGGTTTTTTGGGGGTTTCCCATTTTTTTTTTATTGCGGATTAAATATTCGATTTTGCCCGTTAATGTTGGTGGTGGATGCGCCAAGAATTGCTTTCTCGTGGCATTACAGTACTAATCCTTGTTTTATTACGTGGTCCAATATCGCATATCTGAGGTAGTCAGGTTCTTTTGTTTCTTTACCAAGGTCAAATTTTTGGATACACATATATGATTCTTTTTGGCACCAAGTATCTATGGCAGAAATGTTAGTCACATGTTAACAACGGCCAACACCTCAAATTGAGGTATGTTTTTGGCCTTTGTCACCATGGATATGGGTGTATCAGGGATCAACTTCATTTGCTCCATGTCTGAGTGCTATTTGTTTGGTTTTGGTATTAGCTTGGGCACCTGTTGGCTGTTTTACTTTGATAACTTGTTTCATGTGAATTGCTAATTTTTTTTCTTCGTTTTAGCCTCCACTTTTTGATAGTTGGATACACATATATGTTTTTTTTTTGGTCTTGATACGCTACATTTTTAATCAGTTATTCAGTTACAATTGCTTGCGTATTTTTTGAGCATATGTATCTTTTACCATGTTCTACCTTTTCTGTAAACCCATAACAGCCTTACAAATGTCATCATCCTCATCTCTTGAAGCTAATTACCAGCACAAAGTGTGCCCTTTATTATTGTCGCATCGACATTTATGGATTTAGCTCACCTATATTTTACATAGTATTTGCCCTGACACTTGCAACACCATAGCTTATATCTGTTTTCTTTTAGAATATGCAATCCAGAACTTATCAACTTCAATTGGTTTTTTTGTAAGGCATTGATTTTATCATTGATTTATCCACTAACTGATAGTAATAATGGTACAGATGTTCGCTGTGAGAAATCTTGATGCCTATTGATTAAAAATTAGATATTGTTTTCCCATTGTTGTTCATGGCTATATTTCTGCTTGATGCTAATATGGTTTTCTATCATGGCTACATTATTTATTTTATGAAACTTTTACATGATCACACCAATTTTCTTCTTTGCATCACTGCATAAGCTGATAGTATAAAAAGAGGTTTATCATATCTTTTCTGTAAAAGAAATAAAATGTCGCACAAACTCATGCAGGCTATAAGCTGGGTTCATATTCTGTATATGTCCAAATATACTATCCTAATTGTATGCTGTCGTCCTCCTGATGACTAAATGACTTCAATAGGAAATTCAAATAATCATTTGGACAAGAAGACTGTCAAAATAATGACATACAATGTATGGTTCCGAGAGGAATTGGAACTCATTAGAAGGATGAATGCTATTGGAGATCTTATTCAGCATCACAGCCCAGATGTTATATGCTTCCAGGTCCTTTATTCAAACTATGCATTGCTTATTTTCCTCTTCTACTTGGGTTTCGGATATTCATTTGTGGAACTGCAGGAGGTCACTCCAAACATTTATCTGCTTTTTGAAAAATCGGATTGGTGGCAAGCATACAAATGCTCCTTGCCGCATGAGATTGCCATGACAAGACCATATTACAGCATGCAGGTATAAAACATTTCTCAAACTGAAATGGTCATGGAATTACCATACTGCTTCATGCAGGTATAAACCATTAACCAGTTTATGCATGTAATACTCTATTACAATTGCTTAGAGTCTATAAGTTTATCTAAGTTTCCTGTCAAGTTTTAAAATACTGTTTCATATGGCTTTTCTTTTTTAGTTTTTTATAACATGGGTGCTAGGTTTATGTACTTATGTTTTGTTGGATGCATATAATTCATTTCATGGTTTAATACTGGATTTCGTTGCCATTTCGAAGGCTTAGTCACTACCTCAACCTGTTTCTTTATTTGAGCTAAATTCCTGTCCATAATTCAGATATGAGAATATTAGATGTACCTAGGTTTTAATAAAATGTGATGTGAACTTTATCCCTTCAGGACGTCAGAAAGCTTAGCTATCCTGTTACCGTTTTATGCGCTCATGCCCATCTGTACTCCGTATGGATAAGCTGGTGCTACTATACGGCTTACTAATTTTCAGGCACGCAACAAAGGTCAAAGGATACCCTTGCCTGCCCATACACTGATGGGCTTCCTGCTTCTCTGCATAGTATTAACAGCAACGTCTGCATATACTATCTTTTATATGTTGAGGCATTTTTACTTTGGATTGTTTGCCTCTTGATTTTTTTTTTATGTTTAGTCTTTGGTATCTGAATTTCGCACATCCATCCAGAAATATCATTTCTTATGCATTTTTGTTGTTTCCCGATTGGTTGAGGACTGTATATCCTGATTTACTTTGTTACAAACAAATTCAGATGAGCAAGTTGCCTGTGAAGTCATTTGACCGCAAACCATTCTGTAACTCAAAAATGGGACGGGAGTTGTGCATAGCTGATGTGATTGTCGGAGGTCAGATCAATTTGGTGGTGGCTACAAGCCATTTTGAGAGCCCATGCCCTGGACCTCCTACTTGGGACCAGATGTATAGCAAGGAAAGAGTAGGCCAGGCAAATGAATCTGTGAGGACTCTGGGAGCCTTCCGCAATGTAGTATTCTGCGGTGATACAAATTGGGATGACAAAGGAGATGGGCCCTTCCCCCTCCCAGATGGGTGGATCGACGCTTGGGATGAGTTGAAGCCAGGCGAAAATGGCTGGACCTATGACACGAAAGCTAACGTCATGCTATCTGGCAACCGTAAGCTGCAGAAGAGGCTGGACCGGTTCGTGTGCAAGTTGTCGGATTTCAAGGTCGACGGCATCAAGATGATCGGGGAGGAGGCGATACCAGATGTCACGTACATCAAGGAGAAGAAAGTTCGGCAGGAGATTCGTCAGCTGGTGTTACCTGTCTTACCCAGCGACCACTTCGGGCTTGTTCTGACCATTAGCTCAGTTTGACAAGATCTGATCGATTATGGTCCAGAGACTACTCTTGATGTAATCGTGTAAAGGTCCTCTTTTTGTATATATACTCCTACTAGGCAGTAGCACATCCTAAGTGTGTCATGGAAGCGCCATAGTTAGTGATTGGTTGATGCTGAATGACAGTATCTGGTAGGAATATGACTATCCGAGTGCCCCCGGAGGCACCCGGTTGCTTTGTAAAGAGGAAAATTCATCAGCGGTCCTCCAAGTTGACACAAGGTGTTACTTAGGTCCCTAAACTTTTAAAGTGATATCTGTGAGTCCATAAACTTGACAAAGTGTGTCATTTAGGTCTCAAACTTTTAAAGTGATCACCGTAGGTCTCTAAACTTGGCAGAAGGTGCCATCCAGGTCTCAAATACTGTAAAAAATTTTGGAAAAAAAATTTAAAAGAAAAATCTAATTTTAGGTACTGTATGTATAATTGTAGAATATTTCAAAAATTATATCTTTTCCATACGATCTTAGATGAAGATAATTTTTATATAAAAATTATAGTTCTCAATGAGATCTACAACTTTTTAGTTTTGAATTTTTTAATTTAAGGTCGTTAAAATGCTCAAAAAATTAAATAAATTTTCAGTAGTATAATAATCGCATACAAGAGCTTGTCGCCTTGAAAAAATCATATCTTTGTTATATGCTATCAAATGGAGATACTTTCTATATGAAAATTGTAGCGCTCGAGGAGGTCTACAATTTTCTAGTTTTAAGTTTTTTAGTTTGAGGTCGTTAAGATGCTAAAAAAAAATAAACCGACGATTTCAGTTTATGCATAGTGGTTTTATATTTTTTTTAAATTTTTTTTAGCATATTAATCCTTTCAAACTAAAAAAACTCAAAAGTAGAAATTTGTATATCTCTTTGAGCGCTACAACTTTCATATAGAAAATATCTCCATTTGATAGCATATAAGAAACTTCCTGTTGATAGACGCTTGTACGCGATTATTATACTGCTGAAAATTTATTTAATTTTTTTAAGCATTTTAATGACCTTAAATTTAAAAAATCAAAACTAAAAAGTTGTAGATCTCGTCGAGAACTACATTTTTTATATACAAATTATCTTCATCCGAGATCATATGGAAAAAATACAATTTTTGAAGTATTCTACAATTATAGCTACAGTACCCAAATTAGAATTTTCCTTTTTTCGAAATTTGCTACAGTATTTAGGACCTAGATGACACCTTCTGCCAAGTTTAGGGACCTGCGGTGATCACCTTGAAAGTTTGAGACCTAAATGACACACTTTGTCAAGTTTAGGGACTTACAGATATCACTTTGAAAGTTCAAAGATCTAAATAACACTTTGTGTCAACTTAGAGGACCGCTGGTGAATTTTTCCTTTGTTAATATGTCTGCTTGCTTATATATTGCTTGACATATCGATATCCAATTAGCCATGTGGAGGTCATTTTGCTTCACTGACAGCCTTTCAGTCTGAATATCTCGATGCCCTACGATGACGGGGTGGTAGAGAGCTTTTAGAACAGTTGTTAGGTCGAGGATGAGAATGACTTGCATGGTACTGGTTGTTACATCATTCGTGATTTTGAGTGGCTTCACCGCGAGCAAACAAGCGCTCGGTTTGACGTCCCTAACCCATATGAATGTCTTGCACGCGAACCCATGCGCAAACATTTTTATATACCAGATAGCACCATGTATAGATGCAGAGGTTGCCAGTTTTCAGAACGTGTCGCCGTGTCGATCGGTAGCTGGCTCAGCCTTCTGATCGAGAGAAATTCTAGACGGCGGCGAGGACGCACGTGTTAGTCTTGTAGCTAGCGTAGCGTAGCTGTGACGTACCAGTACCAGTACCAGTAGGTCGGTCACCAAGCCGTTCTTGCTCTGGCTGCAGGCAACAATGGCAGAGTCGTCGCAGGCAAGCAAGCACACCACGTGACGACGGTCACCAACACCATGCCAATTGCCATGGCGACTCTATAGAACCATGCGTCCGTTCATGTATGAGTAGCGCCGCTAGCAGAAGCCGAGGCACTCGTCCACGACCACCATCGGTCATTCTTCCACTAGTTTGCTCTCCTCTCTTGCATCCATGGCTGAATCCAGGCCTCGATTCCTCATCGTCGTCTCTCTCGTGGCGGCGCTCGCCGCCATGGCCACCGGGCCAGCGGCGGCGGCAGGGGGCCGCCGCAGCCGCCTGATCCACCTGCACTTCTACATGCACGACATCACGGGCGGGCCGGGGCAGACGGCGGTGCAGGTGGTCAAGGGCCAAGGGCCGGCGCACCCGGCGATGCCGGGGTACCACTTCGGCGACACCACGGTGATCGACGACGCGCTGACGGACGCGCCCACCAGCGCCTCGTCGCGGCTCGTCGGGCGCGCCCAGGGCACCTACACGCTGGCGTCGCTTACGGAGCCCGTGCTGGCGGTGTCCATGACCGTGGCGCTCTCCGGCGGGGCCTACAACGGCAGCACCATCGCCGTCGTTGGGCGGAACGACGTCTCGGCGCGCGTCAGGGAGCTCGCCGTGGTCGGCGGTACCGGCGCGTTCCGGAGGGCCACGGGCCACGTGCTGTGGCGCACGGCCAGGATGGAGTCCAGGGACCACATGGTGCTGGAGCTCGACGTCTACGCCACCGTGCCCGCCGCCAGTCCGGCGCCGCCGGCCGGCGTCGTGCGTCAGGTGGCCTGACGCCCTGACCTCACCTCAACCGTACCTCGGCTTGACCGGATCGGACTGGTTTTGATTTTACCAAGCACGATAGTATATAAACAATTTGCTTCAGCTCCGCTCATATGTCTTTTGTAATAATAATGAACAATTATTGATTGCTAGCATACTATACTGATCCTACTGTTACGTTGGATCACAAGTTTGAATTATTTGCGTTCAAATCAATTAAATTTGAGACAGAAGATTGAAAATGAACGGCAAGGAAAACGTTGTACCTTTGCTCTTGTTAAGAAATCAGTTCGTTGGCACACACACAGCACAAGCACAAAGATGAACACGGAGTGGGAGAGGGAAGAGAGTTCTCTGTATATTTCATTTCATTGTGATCAGGTACATGTACAAAGAAGGTGACCTCCTATTTATAGAGAGGAGGCAGTCATTCCCTGTAAATGTGAACTCTCAAACTTTGTTTCCCTCTCTCATTTAATTGGCCACCATTCAAAGTTCATTGTTCACATTACTTTTGGACTTTGATTCACAACATTCCTCCTTGGCCAATTATATGCCATGTGTATGCCTTATTAAAAACTCCTCCCAAAAACCCAGTGGAAAAAAGGTAGGAGAAAAGAGTGCATCACATGCATCAGTTATGTTGCATCTGTTGTCTCGTTAAAAACCTTTCATGAGAAAACCCAGTGGGAAAAACTCATCAAGGGAAAAAGAGTACAACAGTTGATGTTTGAGTTAGGTCTTCAAGACCAATTCGTGATCTTCGGGACCATGATTTTATAACACTCCCACTTGGGTAGATCTTGCGTCTTATGTATGCCTCGTTAAAAACTCCCCCCAAAAACCCAGTGGGAAAAAAGGGTAGGAGAAAAGAGTACTTCACACGCGCAGGCTGTATTGCACCTGTTGCCTTATTAAAAACGTTGCATGAGAAAACCCAGTGGGAAAAACTCATCAAGGGAAAAAGAGTACAACAGTGGATTGCAGATCAGGTCTTCAAGACCATCCAATCCGGTTTATGCATTTTAGATCTTCTGGACCTATCGGTCTTCAGGACCGACTTATGATCTTCATGATCACAATCATGAGTTATGACGTCAGGGGTTATCTCCCCCTGAACCCTGCAACTCTCTATGCCAATTTTACATAAACAATTGTGGATCTAGAGTGGGCATAGATTTTGTGAATAATCTACCATATTTTCACATGAATTTCTTGCAGGATATTCATCCCCTAGCTCTTCTGGAGCTCATGGAATAAAAGAGTTTTAAAAGCAATATGCATCGTGATATTGCTCTTGTCATAGTCCAAATGCATATGTGCAACACAAGCCGCATTATCTTCATAGATAATGGTAGGGATGTATCGATGATGTTTACACCACATGACTTCTGGATGTGGCGGATCATCTGTCATAGCCAAACACACTCTCGTGTGGCTTCATATAGAGCAATTGTCTCTTTAGTGGTTGGTTGACTCATCAACCAGGGTCTACTTCATAGACCGCCATGAAATGGTTGTACCACCATATAGATATACAAAACCAGTCTGTGGTCTGGCATTATGCGGGTCAGACATATAGACAGTCATCCACATATCCCACCATGGTTGGGACTTTGGTCCTTCAAGAACCATAGACCAAGGCAATATCCTTTTGGTTAGGCAGCACTGTACCTTACCATCAGCGAACGCAATATCATGGCTTGCGCAGTTTGCTCGATACATTAGTGCACCAATGGCGCTTAATTGGGGAACTTCTGGTCCTAAAAACTGTCTCATCATCATCCTTGGGTCTAAGAAAATCTTTATCTGCTTCGAGGGATCGGACCACCATGGGGGGTTATCAGAGGGTGGCATTTGCCTAAATTAAACTTTAAGTACCCTCTTTATAGACCGGTGTACAAACACTCCTTCAGGGAGTCGCTCGAGCTTCTAGCTCAAGTTGAACTTGGTTTTAGCCAAGTCCCTCATCTCGGATTCTCTCTTGAGTGAAGCCATTGCTTCCTCAATGTCCTCTGCGGTGCCAATGATATTCAAATCATAGACCGAAATGATGCAAAAACCCTTCAATGATTTCTTGATAAATACGCAGGGACAATCAATCATTGTTTGTGTAATTCCTCTTCAGGAGGAAATTACTCAAATGGTTGAACCACATCCTTTCAGATTGTTTCAACCCATACTATGTCCGCTGCAGGCAGACGCTATATATGTTGCAGGTTTGATTTAGTGGCTAGGGTCAACAACTCAATCAGCTAATCTTCTTTCATGTTTGTCGTAAATCACTACTTCAAGTATGGAAACGAATACTCCTCCAGGGATTTGAATCCTTCAGGGACTCTCATGTGGATCTCCGAATCAGGTGACCCATATCAGTATGTGGTCACAAGTTTACCAACTGAATTTAGATTCAAGTTATTAGCTGCCATAGATATTAAGTGTCAGAACATTTTGCCACTTATATCTGGAGAGTAAGTTTCATCCCATTCGATGACGGTCTCTGCGGGAACCCTTGTGCCACTAGCCTCGCTTGGTGCCATATTCCTCTTCAGGCAGACGACCCATTTGCATCCTTCAGGGATGACTTCTTGAGATGTTAGGACTGCAGGCCCAATCACCTCTCTTTCGTTAAGCGAGTGCAACTCTGCCTCAATTGCGGCTTTCCATTTGTCCCAATCTGAGTGCTTCCAACACTCTGTCATGGACTGTGGTTTTGGATTCGGATCTATAGAGCCAGCAATTTTGGAGGCAAAATATTTGTCGACAACAGTGGTCTTTCAAATATATAACTCTCATGATCCCACATAATTTGTGGCAATGTCATTCATATCCTCTGGCTCATCATGATTTTCCATAACGATGGAGGTAGGGCGTTCCGATCTTCCCATGCGATATTATGCGCGCGCCGCAATGGGATTTTCATCTTCAGGATGGTGTCCTTCAGGGACCATCTCAACTTCAGGTTGAGTTGCCACTTCAGGGGCATTCTCGACTTCGGGACAAGCTTCCTCAGCTGATTCCTTAAGTGATGCAAGTGGTCAAGAACTTGTCTACGCGGATGTCTCCGCGGACTCTTGTTCAAGCTCCTCGGAGGTCTCCCCCTCAACCTAGGATCGGGCGGAGACAACAGAGTTGGTAACCTTCTGGGTTACTCATACTCTCTCCGACGCATTTACTACAGGTAAATGCGACCTTCTCACTCTTCTTGATCAGTGAAGGTATTTGGTAGCTCATTTGCAACATTTTGCAAATGCATAATCCTCTGAACTTCTGGTTCAGATTTACTAGTGCATGGGTCTAAGAAATGCATCCCAGATGCATTCTATATTCTATGCAATTTCCTGGCATTCTTTTGGATACATATCTCCCCCTAATGCTGGGAAATCCAGTCAGCGTACCGAGCCTTACGAAGATCCCCAATCATAGGCTCATATATCCCTAACTTTCGGTGGATCTCAATAATGTATGCTGATGTGGCGGTACTGGCACATATACCGCATAATTAGACATACGCAGATGGAAAATACTTGATTCTTTCCCATGCACTAGCGTAAAGGGGTATGTGCAGTTGGCCTGAGTTGGATCAGTGATGCAGCATGCAACACTTCATGGCCCCAACTGCTTGTTGGCGGCCTATAATTCTGCAACAATGGTCATACAATCAACTTGGTCCTTTGATCAAGTTTTCAGCTAGACCATTTTTGTGTTGCACATTCCTAATCTTCAGGATTAGGGAAGCCTCTACGGCCGACAGAATTATTGACGAGTCTTATCATCATATCCAACTCAGGATGACCAATCGGTCATGCCATATTTCCTAAATATGGCTTTCATTGCAACATATCCCTCAGTAGGTTCTCCATGAGGTATGAGAATTTAGGGATTTAGCACATACTGCAAAAAGGAGAAACCAACATTCATACCTTTCAAGGCAATAAATGCTCTTCTGGAACATATATGGCCAGGTACATATGAACATTGCATTACGGCTGACATGATATCTTAGAAAATAATTCAGGTCCCTAAATATATCAAAGTCATCCTCAAGAAGGCCGTCCTCCTACTGTCCATTTGGACGTCTTTACCATTTCCCTTTCGCGTCGACAAGCATGTCGTTGCGTTCCCGAGCTTCAGGCTCAGTGGTAAAGTGGGACTTATGTTGACTCTACATGTTCTTACTTCTGAAAGAACCTTGGTAGAGCTCAACTAGGTGTTTCGGGGACAACAAATGTGGAACCAATGTCCCATACCTCCACATCTATAGCAGTGATCCTGCCACTCAGATGTTTCACCTATGACCTTCTTGGGTTCACCTTTACCTTGAGCTCCCCCTTTCCCTTATCTTTGCCACAACCGCTTTTGCGGTTGCAAGAATTCTCGGCAATACTAGTTTGTGCTTCAGGCACAACCATAAATCCAGTAGGGAAAGGGTTTTTTTTGATCATATCAGCGTCCGTGATTCTTCTGACCACATAGACGCAGTCTCAACACAATCCTTTATAAAGCAGAGTTGAACGCTTTCACAGACGTACAATCTTGGAAGCGCAAGGTGATATAATCCTGTTATGCTCCAAAGAGCACAATCGACTTCTGCTGGTTAAAGCGATTCTGCAGGGATTGCCATAAGACCAGTGGATCATCCTCACCCATATACTCAGACTTCAGGTCAGAGTGTAAATGATGTTGTAGAAAGTACAACACCTTTGCTTTTATCAGGTATTGTGTGCTTATCCTTGCCAGCTTCAGTGTGGAGAATGGTATGATCGAGACACATACCGTCGAGTTTGATCTCGACGTTTGATAGCCCTAATAAGGTAGTTGCTGCTGATCACGGCAAGCTTAGCGAACTCCCTTTTCGCAATGTCCGACATGCCTGCTCAATATGCAGGACCAATGAATGTCGGTCGTGCGTAATCTTTAGGATTACGACTACGTGTAATCTTTGGGATCACACATTCATATATATAGTCTTCAGGACTATATTTCCCCAAATATCTCATGCATATAATCTTCAGAATTATATGCTACATCTTGCAATAAAATAAATCTACAAGATTTAAATAAATGCAATGAAGTAAATTGCAACAAATAAAGTAACATACGGTAATATAAAGTTGCAATAAAATAAATAATCATGCCATATAAGGACTTAAGACCTCAATGATTTTTAAGGGCTTCAGGCCGCGTAGTGGCATGACGTGGTGAGCTTTAGGTCACCATTAAATACTGCATATGATTAATCTCGTCGTATGTGATCTTCGCGATCACTTTGTGACTTGTACGAGATGTAAATTGCAATAAATAATCTGCAATATTTAAATAAGTGCAGAAAACAAATTGTAATAAATAATATATAGACTGCAATAATTAAATCTGCAGGATTTAATTGCGATAAAATAAATTGTAATAAATAAATAACAATAATAATAATAAAGAAGTAGTAAAGTGAAACTTCATGCCACTATTATTATTATTATTATTATTATTATTATTATTATTATTATTATTATTATTATTATTATTATTATTATTATTATACGCCGTATATGTGAGTTATAGGGATCACATGGCTTCAGGCCACCATCTCATTATACAATGGCTTCAGGCCAACATGTATCGGGCCATCTCTCTGATCGAGAGTAGCAGTCCCGAGACGAGAGGTGAGCCAGAGCCAACATGTGCATTTGACCGCTCCTTCCTCTCCTCTCTCTTTCTTTTTCCTCTCAGTCACAGGCAGTAGTAAAACGAGGAGGTGAGCGCGGCTCCCAGGGCGGCGTGGGCCCGTGCCTGCGGCCTTGCGGCGGTGGCCGGCCAAGGCACGCCCGCGTCCAGCGTCCTGGCGCGCGGCGGCGGCCTGCTGGGCTCGTGTAAGGGCAAAGGACGGGAAGTGGACGGGGCCACGCGTCGCGCCTGCGGCGGTGGGCGACCTGCGCCCGCGCCATGGCACGCCCGTGCGTCGGCTGTGGCGGCGGTCGGGCTGGAGCTCGCCCCTCCCCGCGTCTGCAGCGGTCTGCTGGGCCGGAGCGCCCGCGTGCACGGCCGCCCGCCGGAGGCAGCGGCGGTGGGGCCAGATGTGCCGCTCGCGCGCTGCGTCCGCTCGTGCACGGGGGCTGTGGCCGATGGTCGGCCGGCCGGGTCTTGCCTCTTCCGGAGGCGGCCGGATCCGCGCCGTGGGGCAGCGGCGGCATCCTGCTGGGCCCGCGCGCTCGCCGTGGCGGCAGCCTTCAGGGCCGGTGGCGGTCCATGTGCCTGCGCGCCGGGTGGCCGGGCTGACGGCGGGGGTCCTGCGGGTCCTCCCACGCTCATGGCCGCGGCCAGAGGAGCAGCGGCGGCTTCGAGCCGCGCGTCAAGGCCATGGCCGGCCAGGATAAGGTCGGGGCCGGCCGGATCTGCTCGCCTCCAGGGCGGCAAACTCGACTTCAGGGCGGTGGTTGCCGGATCTGGCCTCGTGTGCCCATCGGTGGTCGAGGTGGCAGTGGTGGTGGCCTATCAAGGCCTGCTCGACCACGCCCCCGGCGGCGGCCGATGGAGGCCAGCTCGTCCGCGCTCGTGACTTCTGGGCAAGCCAGATCTGCTGTGGCTATGGCCATGCTTGCCTCTGCTGGAGGTCGCATCGATCTGCGCGCACGTCTTCTGGACGGCGGTGGTTCATTCAGCACTTCAAGGCCGTTTCTTCGCGAGCGGAGGCAGAGCCATCCTTGCTTCGCCATGCGAGCGGAGGCAGAGCCTTCCTCGCCATCGTCAGCACGCTCCAGGACTGACAAGGTTGTTTCCGGCGATGGACGGTAACGACGGCTGAGCCGCCTTCGTGTCACTGGGCGCTGCCGATGCGCCAACGACACAATGGGTAAAAACATGCCTGTGAGCTGTGGCTTCATGCCACGCTCAAGAACGATGCACCATGGTGCTTGTGCATCCACTGGTGGTGAGTTCGTTCATCATTTGTTGTGTGGCGAAACTGATTTCTCACCTTCTTACCTTCTAGCTCTGGTAGAACTCGTGCTGACAACGTGTTAAGAAATCAGTTCGTTGGCGCACACACAACACAAGCACAAAGATGAACACAGAGTGGGAGAGGGAATAGACTTCTCTGTATATTTCATTTCATTGTGATCAGGTACATGTACAAAGAAGGCCGATGAACACAGAGTGGGAGAGGGAAGAGAGTTCTCTGTATATTTCATTTCATTGTGATCAGGTACATGTACAAAGAAAGTCCTGTTTAGATCCACTAATTGCAACTAGTCACATCAACGTTGTGACACATGTATGGAACATTAAATGTAGACGAAATGTTTACATGTTTATACTTTTTGTATGTACATCACGAGACGAATCTTTTAAGTCTAGTTGGGCCATGATTAGACAAAAGTTGTTAAATACAAACGAACGTGCTACAGTACAGATTTGTAACTGCAATTGGGATCTAAACGGAGCCGAAGGTGACCTATTTATAGAGAGGAGGCAGTCATTCCCTGTAAATGTGAACTCTCAGACTTTGTTTCCCTCTCTCATTTAATTGGCCACCATTCAAAATTCATTGTTCACATTGCTTTTGAACTTTTATTCACAACAGCTCTAAAATATATACTTAATCTGTCCTAAATTATAGGTCGTTTGACTTTTTTAACCCTAAGTTTGACCACTCGTCTTATTCAAAAAATTTACATAAAAAGAGTTAAATTTAATATATTCTTGAAGAACTTTTATTAATAAAGCAGGTCATAACAAAAAATATCATGTTTTGCATAAATTTTGGAATAAGATGAGTGGTCAAACTTACCGTCAAAAAAGTCAAACGACTTATAAATTGAAACGGAGGGAGTACATGGCAGATTTTGAGTTACTAAACTATTCTAAGTTTGACTAAATTTATAAGTGAAAAAAATAATTATAAAATTAAATGGTTAACATTATTTTTTTTAAAGGGACAACAAAAGCTTTGTTGCCTATTTATATTGGGCAATGTTATGGTACAACCATTACCTCTTAGGAGGCAATATTTCAAATGGAGTCATTGATTTATTTAGACTTTATGAATTAGTTAAATAGATAAATAACTCAAGAAAAGAAAAAAAATCCGCAAATCAATAGTCCCGAGAGATACGGAAGCTGCCCTTCCTTTATTCGAGCACACAAGAGGCACGGAGGCGAGATTCTATCTTTCTGTCCTCGTTTTTCCTTTTCTTTTGGTTGCCCTCACGTTGAAGAATTTTTATGCATCTCATAAATCTTTTGTTGAAGATACATCTAGCTAAATTCTTGCATGCACGTATTATCTTTGATTATATAGTATTATGAGTTCATGTATTTACAGGAGGACCAGTAGTGCTTCCATGAAGCTTATTTATTTTATCATGTACTGCAATTCATAAATAAGATTTGGATAAAATTGTAACAACCCGGGTTTTTCCGATAACCAAAAATCCAAACTTTTTAAAACTTTTCTTGAAATGTGTGTGAAGCATGTAGTTCTAGGTCGAAACCAATACTAACCACTAACAACCATTGCATTCATATAGAGATTGCTCGTAGGAGTTTGCCGGAGTTCCGTAGATGGTCTAGGGTTTGCGTCGGGGAGCACAAGTCCATAGCAAAATTCTCTCAAATTTCTCGAATATTCTCCCGATTCCATTTGTTCCCATCTTAAATATCCCTAAATTATGATCAAGGGAAGAATTGTCTTCTCCTTGAATTGAATTCCTCTCTCAACCAGCTCATCTCCATTTTCTCTTGATTCCCTCCCCAACTATCTTGCACTTCTCTGAATTACTCTAAATCAATTGCTAATCTAGTACAAACTTAGGACATGAGAAATAAATCAAATCCCTTCCCATCTCCGCAGCCCATCACCCCTTTTACCGTAGCCCAACCTACCTCCCCCTCCTTCCCTTGGCCCAACACCACCCGACCAGCCCATTCACACTCCCGCGCAACAGGCCTTGTCCACGGCCCAGCACCAGCGCCACGGCCCAGGACGGCCCAGCTGCCGCGCCCCCTGCCGAACCCTAGAGAGGGCAACGCCGCACCCAGTCTCGGCCGCCGCCGCCGCCCGCTCTCACAGGAGCGCAAGCACACGCGCGCCCCCACACGAACCGGCCCCCGCACCCTTCCCGATGTGCACGACGTACCCCGACGTGGGCACGGACGTCGAGGACCGCCATCCGATGCCACGAAGCCCTAGCCGGTGCCCTATAAAAACGAAGAAGCCGCCGCGACCCTGTTCATCTCCTTCATCGAGCCGTCGCCACCATCACCTCCTTTGCAGCTCGCCGCACCGCACGGCCGACGCACTGCTCTGTCCGCGCCAAACCACGCAATCCGCTCGTCATGACTGCGGCGTGCCGCAGTCTCGCCGACTGCCACCGCCGTGCTGCTGAGCCACCACCGGGCTTCCACTTCGCCGGCTGACACCACAGCGACGTCCGCTGCCTCCGCCGCGCTGGACCTCGGCGTCGACCCCAACCGCGACGTCGCCCGCGTCCACGCCACCCCGTCCGCGGCTCGCCTCGCCAACCTTGGAGCCTTGCAATGACCACGGCTACGTCGTTCATGGCGCCCAGCAACCGAGCCCCCACAACGTCCACCCCATCAGAACTGCGACGCCGCCGGAGCAACACCGGTTGACCTCGCACCGGCCGCTCAGAACCGAGCTCGCCCCGACGTCGAGCACCTCGCCGTCACTCTCTGCTCCACCACTGAAGCCGTCTCCAGCACGTGAATCTGTCACTCCGCGACGCCGTCTGCCTCCTCTACACCGCCACCCTCCTCACCAGCGTTGCGGCCAAGACACCGGTCCTCTTCACCGGTGGCATGCACCTCCATGCCGCTCCCTCTCTGCCCCCACGGCCACTCATGCAGCAGCAGCCAACCACGACCATGATGAACCCCCCTTGACGAACTCGCTGGTGAGCACCAAGGCTAAGGCCCCCTCCTTTTCCTTCTCTGTTGCCATCGTGCATGTCTAATGGCCGGCCTTCGTGCCGTTTGCTTCACTACGCAGGAGGGTGGCAAGCCACAACGACCGGCCACGACCCCATCCACAAGCCACGATGACGTCCCCGTCCATGGTGACCGCGAACCTAATGCCGCCCAGCGCCCTGCTGCTCGTCACGTTGAGAAGATCCACCTCCAAGCTGAACCGGTGCCACCGTCGTGGATCGGCATGGCTCGGCGATCACCCTGCACGGCATCAACTCCTCGCTGCACCACTATCCATTCGTCATCAACACCACAGTGAGCACCGCCACCCTTCTCGGACCCGCCATGTGCGCCACCGCGTCCTACCCCAGGGAAACGCATACCACCAGCTTAGGAAGAACACAACGCACTCACTCACACCGGACTAAACCCAGCCAACCGGATGAACCATGAACGCTTCAAACAACCATGACAGGCATCACCGTCGCGTGCAGCCGGGGCGTCGTTGTCTCGACGGCGTTCCCGTGCGCGTAGCCAGTAGCTGCCGCCGCAAATGACTCGACTCAACTGCCGACTTCTCAGGACACCATGAACACTCATATACGCGGACCGGCCAAAAGACCCAAACGGACACAACGTCGGCGAGATCATGCTTGATGCCGCCCACAGATTCGCCATGCCTGCGCAAACCGTTGGAACCCGGATACATCCCGACACCTTTCGGCCACTTGGTGCCACCTCCAGCCAGCCTCTGCCAGTCACAGCCTCATTCGGCCAGCCATAGCCCCACCCGGCCAGCCACGGCCAGCAAGCAGCAGGCCACTGCTAGCCACAGCCAGCCCACAGCAAGCCGCAGCCGGTTAGAAGCTACTAGCAGCTGGCCGAGAGGAGCTGAAACATGTAGCAGCAAGCCTCGCCACTTTCCTTTGACATCGACCCTGTCCGGCCTTCGTGCCGTAGCCCTATTGCCAGATCTTGAGGCCCCATAGATGATGCTGGACTGTTGGAAAGACTAATCGATAGATGATGTTGGACTGTTGGAGAGCCCAATTGATAGATGCTGGACAGTTGGAAAGCCAAAGTGATACGATGATGAACCATTGGAGAACCCCTTCTCTTACTTCTTGTACACCTGTTGAAACATCCTCGATTTTCCACGAAGAGAAAATCCACAGAATGAGTTATAATGCGATCAAACCAAAGTTTTGATTCTATCACATTATCATATATTAGTTGAAATCACAGTCATACAGCGTATGATTACAAGCTTTACAAGTTTTACCTCATTTGAGGATACACCTATTACCGGGTTAATTTAGCAGAAGCGTATCTAGACGTCATCAGAGTTGGCGGAATATGTTGTCAAGTGAAGGCTCCTCCTTCACGGGTATCATCAGAGTTAATCTTGGCGCAGCATAGTCTTCATCTCCTGAACCAAACTTGAGCGTAGGCACGAGACCTTCTAATACTTCTTATCTCAATATCTCTGTTAGTCAGGTAATCTGCACATCGCCAGATATGTGCAGGCCATGGTCAGCACCGATGAGCTTTAGTGGAAAAGAGAAAACAAAGGATCTGGCGATCCTAACATTTGGCTATGGTTTGCATCCTAAGCGCATGCCAAGTAGTATCAAGTAATAATATCATAATAGTTTGTCAAGTTTTAACCCATATCATCAATTCCCATCAGTCTATCCCAAATCCATCATCCCACCCATACACCACCTCACACACACACCTCACGCTCAGTCGATAGGCCTAACTCCCTCTCGGGTCCTGTCTCAATGGCACACTGTCTCACCGGGCACACTGCCGGACAATCAACAACCAGGGGGAGAAAAGAATATCGCTCTCTACACTAGTCAGAGCTTCACAGGAAAGGTCCATAGCCGACGAATCGGCATATGTATCGATCGATCAACCATACACTCTGCAGAGGTTTTACCACTCACAAGATTAGCCATCATCGATGCTGTACAATCATCTAGGCAGAATTCCAGGTGCTTGCATGCCAAGGTCGATGCCACCCTACCACTCAGCCCTGGGTAACTTCGGGCACAAACCGAAACGCTGAGACTGGGAGACGCAGTACCGGGCCCAATTAGTGGTACTGCGCATCTAGAACGGTTCAGGAATCCCAACATCCATCACCGCCCACCCTTATCACCTTTCAACCTAACAGCAGTGGCACCGTCCTACCAAGTAGTCCGGCCGTTCCCCGCCCATTGAAGATGAGTGAGCAGTAAAGGATTCCTATGAACCTGGTGCTAGTCCTTCCTAGGTTTGACCAAGCAGGCATTTTCTCTTAGGGGATACTCTCCCCGTGCCACAACGGCACCTCCATTCAAGGGGTTTCAAACCACGCAGGCTATCCTTCCCAGAACCTCCTCATAAAGCCATTACCCGCCACAGGTATCTCTCGTGGGAATGCCCAGATGCAACTCCCGGCAAGACTTGCTTACACAGCTCGTCGTGTATCCCACTTGGTCGACTCGACCCTCACCACACACCCAAGACCCACACAGCATGCTCATAGTCCACCAATCTGGCATCCCAAGCCCAAACCATTCCCATATGTTCACCACTAGCATCACATCACAGATACAATGCGAGTGGAGTTAATAAATATGGTGATGTAACATGCAAGCAAGCAGGTAGATAGAAATATATATATAAAAGGGCGTGAGCGCGAGGCTGAGTAGCATAGTAGAGTGGTTGCAAGCAGTGTAATAATGGCTTTGGTAGTTGCATGCATCATATACCAGCAAAGGAGTAAATATAAAGCACTAGCATTTCTAAATATGCAATGTCTAATAGGATTCTCTAAAAGAAGGTGCTGCCATGACACCTGCATTGTCGGCGAAGTAGTGGTATGAGCACTCCTCAGTTAGTGTAGTCATTCTATTGGGCCACCTCCTCCAGGGTGACTTCACTCCACGGTTCCTGTCATCGTCCATATTCTCCTCCTCTGGCGGGTCTCAGCCTAATCGTCGCTAATCTGGAAACGGCTACTCCGCGAAGCAATACAAGGCAAGAAAACACCCAATACACTAAAAGACGACAAGACATGGGACGATCCAAATATTACCAGAGAAATAATAAAATGTGCATAAGTTGGCCCTCTCGGCGTATGTCCGATTTCATCGGGCCAAAGAAACAAAAGTGGGGTTTGCTATGCACAAGCTTATGTCACGGCCAAGCCAATATGGCTTTATAATAAATGGTTTAGGCTAGAGCTGATCCATAGCAAACATCACAGCTCACGATCTTCCGATCCAAACGCCACGGAGAAGACGGGGATCGGAGGACGGGCCAAGCGAATGGGGAAAACGTCCAATTCATCAGCAAGTAATGTTACACATGACAATGCGAGTGCTTTAATCCACTTGTAGGGTACCAAGGCTGTGGTTCAAACGGGTACAATCATACAAGTGTCTAAAGACCAAGAATCAAGAGAGAGGGGAAGTTAGCTGGGCACATCCATATCATATTCTCGGTCACATCTTTCGTGAAGATGGTTTTTAAGTAGTCGATCGGGTCGACTTCCATAGGTCCGAGATCTTGATATAGACCATAGCTTCGCTAACTAAAAGGAGTTAGTCCGATCATTGATCCAATCGCCATGGATAAGACGGGATCGAGTAGAGCGGGCCATGCGGGGACAATGAGCGAGAAACATAATAAAGCAGTGGTCTACTTCTTCCAATGCGCACGCCATGGAATAGACGGGGCATCAGAAGAGGATGACATGTAAAAGATGCAAGTACGCAAACCACCCGTAGGGTACCACGACCTGGGTGCACTGGCACTAAGTCATTTCTCAGATTTGTAGCAGTGCGGTTGTCACTGCAGAATTGAAGAAATGCAGCGGTCGCACAGGGTACAAGCATACGAGGGCTTTGGCACGAAGAATCAAAGAATGGCACACGGGGTATAGCTCCATGGTCATGGCGAGGCGTGCTCGCGGCCACAAGCTACACCAATGAGAGGTCGAGTTACACCCGGCATTACGGTCATGGCAGGACAGATCCCGCGAACGCAACGTCCGAACGAGATATGATCCCTTAGCCGGCTCGAAGGCATGACACTCAAACAGACAACAAGAACAACCAGCAATAAGATCCAAAGATACGACCACGAGGCAAAACAACTCGACAAAACGGTGGAGTAGCACAATTCAATAGCTCGAAGATGGATGGATCCTGTATTACAGATACATGTACAGACAGAGTGTAAGGATAGGGTACAAGAGATAGGTCGTAAGGATAGGGTATAATAGATTTATGAATGGACAGATCGTACAAGAAGTAAGAGAAGGGGCTCTTCAATAGTCCAGCGTCGTATATCACTTTGGATTTCTAACCATCTAACATTATCTATCGATTGGGCTTTTCAACAGTCCAACATCATCTATAATTTGGACTTTCCAACAATCCAACGTCATCTATTATTTTAGGCTATCCAACAGTCCAGCATCATCTATGGGGTCTTAAGATCTGGCAATGGGGCAACGGCACGAAGGCCGGACAGGGTCGGTGTCAAAGGAGAGTGGCGAGGCTTGCTGCTACATGTTCCAGCTCCTCTCGGCCAGCTGCTAGTAGCTTCTGGCCAGCTGCGGCTAGCTGTGGGCTGGCTGCTTGCTGGCCGCGGCTGGCCGGGCGGGGCTGAGGCTGGCCGTACGAGGCTGTGGCCGGCTGGAGGTGGCGTCAAGTGGCTGGGAGGCGGCGAAGCATGGCTGGGTTCCCAACAAGGCATGAAATCACAGCACGAAGGCCGATGTCAAATGGTAAGGTGCTTGTCGACGGAATACCGGCGATAGTCTACCGAGGGGTATGCCCACGGTAGTAGATGAGACGGTGAGGGTGCGCCTGAGACGAACGAGGGAGCACAACTCATGCAGAACAGAGATTTACACAAGTTCAGGCCGCCACGAGACGTAATACCTTACGTCCTGTATGCTGCTGTGTTGTATTGCTAGTAGATTAGATGAATCGAGTAGACCCCCCTGTCCGCCTTATATAGTCCGGGGGGCAGGGTTATAAGTTGATCTTGCCATACATAACAGATTACAATCCTAGTCAATCTGGGAAACCAATCGGCTAGATCCTAAGAAAGCTATTTTTTGCCCGCCAAGGACTCGGCGGATATACGCGATCTCCTGGAGATCGTATGGGCGACGCGTCCTTGGTAGTTCAGGCCTGTTCGATAGACTTGGGCCAAGTATGACTATGCGGGTATACGGGCTTATACCCCCACAGTGCTCGCGACGGCAATGCCCGTCATGGTTGAGTAGCTATAGCACGCGGGAACGCCGTTGAGACGTCGGCGCCCCGGGTGCACGCGACGGCGATGCCCGTCATAAGTATTCGTGGTGTGTCATCCGGTTGGCTGGGTTTAGTCCAGTGTGTGCGAGTGTGTTGTGTCATGCCGGTGTCATCCGAGGCGTGAGTGCCACGAAAGGACACGGCGAGTGCGCGAGTGTACATCGTGCCTACTAACTTCAGTTCTACATGTTGACGAGGTCCCTGCAGAAAACACGGCTCGAAGGCCGGACACATGGAGGGATCATCGGCCTTGCGCCGGCAGCAGTAGATAGGGGTGAAGGCGGAAGGTTCATCAGCATCTTGCCAGCGGCAGGGGCTGGAAAGGTTCGGTCTTGGGTCAGCTCACCGAGGGCTTACGGACGGTAGGTCGCTTGACGCGGGTAGGGCTCGTTGCCGGCAGAGCTGTTTTTGGGGTGAAGGCGAGGTGCAGGTCATGGCCACCAAGGACGGAGCATAGTGGGGGTAGCCTCCTCCTGCAACGATGTGTAGCAGCGGCACAAGGGCTGGTCTCAGTTGATAGTGACGGAAACAAAGCAGTGAGGTTGGGGCTTGGTCCTTGGAAACTCACTGACGACGAACGATGAGCTCCCGTAGGGTGAAGGCTTGGCCACAGCGATGTTGGGGTACTGACGATTGCGAGGTGGAGGTCGGCATGGCGATGGCGTCGCAGGGGTGGTGTTCGCGGCCGTACGGGAACGGCGTTGCACGGTGGTGAGGTTGGCGGACGACGTCGTGGTGCGCTGTGGACGAGTGCGGACGTCGTGGAGCAGACCATCGCGGTCGAACGGTGCTCGGTGCGGCTGCTGCGGATGCCATCGTGGCGGCTCCCAACATCATAGCTGCGAGGTGTCGGGGAAGGCCGAGCTCGGCATGTTCATAGGGCGACGGCGCACAGCGGAGCGCGACCAGTGGTGGCCGAGGCTTCAGCTTGGCGCAGGGAGGGGCCGACGTCGCGGCGAAGATGTTCGCCGACGACGTGGTCGCGGTCACCGGCCGGCGATGGTTGGTGTTGTAGGGGCCGGGCGGTGTCGTCGCGCCGAGGTCGTGCACGCGCGGTGGAGGGGCCGATGACGCGTGGTGGTTCACCGTGGCTGTGGTTGGCTCCGGATGGCGAGCACCGCAACCGTGCTCCGGTTCGGTGAGGTCGAGGCACTGCGGCTCGCCATGGCCGGGTGCAGGGAGACGGAGCAGCGAGGGCGCGGTGGCAGTGTCGTGGCTGGTCTGGCAAGCCGTGTGGCCGGTCGCGGCTTAGCACCGCGTGGCAATGGCCGGGCCACGAGCGGGTAGGGAAGCAAGGTGACGGCGGCTGCGCAAGGGGAAGGGAGCAAAGGGCGGCGGCAGCTTGAGGGTGGAAGATGAACAGTGGCGGTGGCTCCGTGCTTCTCTGTTTCATACGTGACCGGCTAGGGCTTCGAGAGGGTTCCGTCAATCCTCGGCGTCCGTGTCACGGGAGGGGCACGTGGCAGGCATCAGGCAGGCGCTGTGCTGCCTTGGGGCACGGACGTGCGCGGCACGCGCTCGAGCGGCGGTGGCGGCGGCTTAGGAGGGAGAGGAGCGCCTGTTCTAGGGCTTCCAGGGGGCGCGGTTGTTGGGCCATGCTGGGCCAGGGCGCGGGAGCAGGCTGGGCCGTGCTTGTGCTTGCAGGCCGAGCCAGCTGCTGTGCTGCAGGGCTGTGCGTCCGAGATGGAGGGGGTGGCGAGCAGGCTTGGTCGTGGTTACGGCACAGTTTCTTGGCTCCTGTTTGCTTGCACTAGGGCTTGCTACGTACATGCATAGCTGATGCAGTAGTAGGTTGCTGCGTTTGGCACACGTATCCAGCGATCTAGCTACAGGGCCATGCACACTGGAACAGGTGCACGTGCGAAACTATTTGTAAATGTTTAGGTATGTGCTGATGATTGATGTGATAGGAAGGGGCAAGGGATTTCCCCACTTAACGAGGTGAATTGAGATGGAATACAACGGGCTCAAGAAATTCAATATGAACTCAAAGGAAAATTTGGAGGGAATCTGAGATGGAAAAATCTAGAAGAATTTGGGGATGGAAACAAGGAATCGAAGGATGTTTAATATAGGTCGAGAGAAATTGCTACAGACTTGTGCTCTCCAACGAAAAACCCTAGACCAACTAAGAAACACCGACAAAATCCTACAAGCAATTATATATATGCATGTGACGGTTGTTAGGTGTTAGCAACGGTTAGACCTAGAAACTACATGATGCACATATCTGCAAGAAAAATTTTGGAAATTTCGGATTTTTGGTTATCGGAGAACCCGGGTTGTTACACCTGTCCACCATATTGTACCCTATCCTTGCAATCTGTCTGTATTTGAATCTGTTGTACCCTATCCTTAAGATCTGTCTATCCATATATCTGTTGTATCATGTCCTTACACTCTCTCTGTATATGTATCTATAATACAGGATCCATCCATCTTCGAGCTATGGAATTGTGCTACTCCACTGTCCTGTCGAGTTATTTTGTCTTGTGGTCGTGCCTTTGGATCTTATTGCTGGTTGTTCTTGTTGTCTGTCTGTGTGCCGTGCCTTCGAGCTGGCTGAGAGATCGTACCTCGTTCAGACGTTGCGATCGCGGGATCCGTCCTACCATGACCGTAATGCCGGGTGTAACTCGACCCCTCGTTGGTGTAGCTTGTGGCCGCGAGCATGCCTCGCCATGACCATGGAACTATACCCCGTGTGCCGTTCTTTGATTCTTCGTGTCCAAGCCCTCATATGCTTGTACCCTGTGTGACCGCTGCATTTCTTGACATCCGCACCGCTAAAAATCTGAGAGATGACTTAGTGCCAGTGCACCCAGGTCGTGGTACCCTATGAGTGGTTTGCGCACTTGCGTCTTTTAAATGTCGCTCTCTTCTGACGCCCCGTCTATTTCAGGGCGTGCGTGTTGGAAGAAGTAGACCACTGCCTTATTATGTTTCTCGCTCTTTTGTTCCCGTATAGCCCGCTCTGTTTGATCCCGTCTTACCCATGGCAATTGGATCAAAGATCGGACTAACCCTTTTTAGTTAGCAAAGCTATGGTCTATATCAAGATCTTGGATCTATGCGAGTCAACTCGATTGACCGCTTAAAACCATCTCACTGAAGATGTGACTGAGAATATGATATGGATGTGCCTAGCTAACTCCTCTCTCTCCCTCTCTTGATTCTGGGTGTTTAAGCACTTGTATGATTGTACCCGTTTGGATCACAGCCTTGGTACCCTACAAGAGGATTAAACACTCGCACTATTTTTGTGCAACATTTATTGTTGGTAATTCCTTGTTCTTCCCTTCTGATCGGCCGTCCTCCAATCCCCGTCTTCTTCGTAGCGTTCGGATCGGAAGATTGTGAGCCGTGGTGTTTGCTATGGATCAGCTCTAGCATAAACCATTTATTATAAAGCCATATTGGCTTGGCCGTGACATAAGCTTGTGCATAGCAAACTCCACTCTTAATTCTTCTTTGGCTCGATGAAATTGGACATACGCCGAGAGGGCCAAGTCGGGTACCTTTTATTATTTCTCCAGTATTTATGAATCTTCCCGTGTCCCATCGTCTTTTGGAGTATTGGGTGTTTTCTTGCCTTGTATTGCTTCGCGGAGTAGCCGTTTCCGGATTAGCGACGATCGGGCTGAGACCCGCCAGAGGAGGAGAATATGGACGACGACAGGAACCGTAGAGTGAAGTCACCCTGGAGGAGGTGGCCCAGCAGAACGACTACACTAACTGAGGAGTGCTCATACCACTACTTCCCCGACAACGCAGGTGTCATGGCAGCACCTTCTTTTAGAGAATTCTATTAGACATTGCATATTTAGAAATGCTAGTGCTTCATATTTACTCCTTTGCTGGTATATGATGCATGCAACTACCTAAGCCATTATTAC
Source organism: Eremochloa ophiuroides (assembly GCA_038502445.1). Lineage (NCBI taxonomy): Eukaryota > Viridiplantae > Streptophyta > Magnoliopsida > Poales > Poaceae > Eremochloa > Eremochloa ophiuroides. The sequence continues at coordinate 28,289,814 of JAHLJS010000002.1, forward strand.
ACTGCTTGCAACCACTCTACTATGCTACTCAGATTCGCGCTCACGCTCTTTTATATATTTCTATCTACCTGCTTGCTTGCATGTTACATCACCATATTTATTAACTCCACTCGCATTGTATCTGTGATGTGATGCTGGTGGTGAACATGTGGGAATGGTTTGGCTTGGGATGCCAGATTGGTGGACTATGAGCGTGCTGCGTGTGTCTTGGGTGTGTGGTGAGGGTCGAGTCGACCAAGTGGGATAGCTGTGTAAGCAAGTCTTGCCGGGAGTTGCATCTGGGCATTCCCACGAGAGATACCTGTGGCGGGTAATGGTTTTACGAGGAGGTTCCGGGAAGGATAGCCTACGTGGTTTGAAACCCCGTGAATGGAGGTGCCGTGGTGGCACGGGGAGAGTATCCCCTAAGAGAAGATGCTTGCTTGGTCAAACCTAGGAAGGACTAGTACTAGGTTCATAGGAATCCTTTACTGCTCACTCGTCTTCGATGGGCGGGGAACGGCTGTACTACTTGGTAGGGCGGTGCCACTATTGCTAGGTTGAAAGGTGATAAGGGTGGACGGTGATGGATGTTGGGATTCCTGAACCGTTCTAGATGCGCAGTACCACTGATTGGGCCCGATACTGCGTCTCCCAGTCTCAGCGTTTCGGTTTGTGCCCGAAGTTACCCAGGGCTGAGTGGTAGGGTGGCATCAACCTAGGCAAGCAAGCAACCGGTATTCTGCCTAGATGATTGTACAGCATCGATGATGGCTAATCTTGTGAGTGGTAAAACCTCTGCAGAGTGTATGGTTGATCGATCATACATATGCCGATTCATCGGCTATGGACCTTTCCTGTGAAGTTCTGACTAGTGTAGAGAGCGATATTCTTTTCTCCCCCTGGTAGATGATTGTCCAGCAGTGTGCTTGGTGTGGCAGTGTGCCGTTGAGACAGGACCCGAGAGGGAGTTGGGCCTGTCGACTGAGCGTGACGTGTGTGTGTGAGGTGGTGTACGGGTGGAATAATGGAATTGGGATGGACTGATGGATGGTGTGATATGGGTTAAAACTTGAAGAACTATTATAAAATTTACTACTGGATACTACTTTGCATGTGCTTAGGATGCAAACCACAGCCAAATATTAGGATCGCCAGATCCTTTGTTTTCTCTTTTCCACTAAAGCTCATCGGTGCTGACCATGGCCTGCACATATCAGGCGGTATGCAGATTACCTGACTAACAGAGATATTGAGATAAGAAGTATTAGAAAGTCAAGTGCCTACGTTCAAGTTTGGTTCAGGAGATGAAGACTAATGCTGCGGCAAGATTGACTCTGATGATACCCGTGAAGGAGGAGCCTCCACCCGACAACATATTCCGCCAACTCTGATGATGACTAGATACGGTTCTACTAGATTAACCCTGTAATAGGTGTATCCTCAAATGAGGTAAAACTTGTAAAGCTTGTAATCATACGCTGTATGACTGTGATTTCAACTGATATATGATAATGTGATGGAATCAAACTTTGATTTGATCGCATTATAACTCATTCTGTGGATTTTCTCTTCATGGAAATTCGAGGATGTTTCAAAAATTAAACAACATACGTACACGATCAAAATGTATAAACATGTCATGTTACAGCAAGCCTCAAATATGTCACGTTTGAATTAAAGTTCCCCAATAAAAAGTTGCAACTTCTTGACGTGCATGCAAACAAATCTACTATGTGCATGCAAACAAATCTAAAAAAATCCATATCCTAAATATTCCTTTTTATCTTATTTTATAAAATATACATAAATAAATAAAGATGTATTTAAGATATTACCTCCTAGAAGGTAAGATCTGATCGTGACCGTCCGATCGAATTAAATGAACGGCTCACGGTCATTTGGGTGTACTGTAGCAATTCTCATTTATATTAGAGAAAGAAAAATAAAACTAAGTGTTGGTTTATTTTTTTTAGTGGAACCAGACCAAAAGACTACAACTAGGGGACATTTCCCACTACCCACAAGTTGACAACCCTTCATTGGTGCTACGACCAAACAAATACGAACTTCACATAACTTCTCACTCACTAAGTAGCCAACTTAATTGAAACATGACCCAACTCAACTTGATTAAATTATTAGGTTTTTTAGCCGAGACAAATCGGAAATTACATTGACAACTACAAACTTCATCAGGATCGGGACAGCAATGACTACTACGAGAAGACTTCATCACAATGAATACCCGCCATGTGCCTAGGACAACTAGAGGGCCGAGGATTCAACACAAACCCACTAACTTGCATAGCCGAAGAGGTAGAACCACCGATGTACCTCAACCGCGAGCGAGAGCTATCTAGAACTACAAAGGCAACATATCAAAGGAGGGACACAATGTAGACATGTCATCGTTGTCCGTCCAACACATTAATGGGGTTTTCACATCGAGGATCCATAGCAAGAGAAAGAAGAGGGCATCGACAAGCACATCCAAGGAGGAATACAACACCCAAAGGGCATTGCCGTCATCAACCTAACAACAAGGCAACTGCTTTCTCCTAGCACCCAACCTAGTTCAAGCCACAGCACACCAGCAACCATCGGGAGCCCAACATTGGCGGTTGTGTCAACCACAGCCACCACTACACACATTGGCACACCAATGATGTCACGAGGAGCGCGCAAACTGGATCACCCCCACAAGGAGCAGATACGAGCACCAAAGCAGCCCTAGCCCAGACTGCCATCTCAGTACCACTTGGACAACAACCTAGTGATGTACACCACCAAATGGCCACCCTGGCAGCCCAACCTATGCATCACGGGCCACCACCACACATCTCCGGCTCCTAGACCTGCAGAACTGGTTGTTGGTCTCTTGAAAACCAACTGCCCCCAACCCATAGTCTAGATTGCTGACCACACGAATCTAGCTGCCAATCATGGGTAGGTGCCATAACAACCATGCCCATAAGGCTATCTCCAACAGAGCCAACCCAAACAGAGACATATTTCACTGGTTTGGGTCACGCTCAGGGAACCCCCAACGCACCAAAATTCATCGAACTCCAACAACGAACCCAAACCACCGAGCGTCGGCCGTCTCCTCCCGCCGAGCGTCGCCTCTCCTTCTCTCCCTCTCTACCCTAGTGCCACCCGTCCCTCCCTCCCCTACATTGTTGGGCAAGATCCCTCTCCCTCCGCCTCCCTCCCACCCCGCCGAGCTCCACCCGCCTCCAACCCCGCCGAGCTCTGCCGCCTCTCCGTCGAGTGCCACCCGCCTCCCTCCCCGTTGAGCGCCGCTGCCCGCCTCGTCATCGTTGGGCCCACCACCACAAGCGATTCATTTGCATCATCTCTCAGAGAGTACGCAATTTTGTGTCTCGATTCAGCAAGCACACAAAATAGCTACCGTGTTTGGGTTCCCTGTTAGATAGGCAAAGCACTGCGTGTATCCTATTTTGGGTATAGGTTGTGTTGTTGGAGACAGTCTAATGGGCGCAACCAGCTCCCCCTGACCTAATCCTGACAATGGATCAGGATCCAGACCGAACCCACATCAATCCAGGATGTTCACGTGCTGTTTAATTAACCCACCCAAATCCACTCATTCATTTGCAGAAGCCAGACCATGACTTCCGTCACCCCGAAGCAAACTAATCCTGACGCTGGACCCTTGGATTGAATGTAGTAAAACCCGGTTGCCAACCTATCAGGCCTCCTCTGTTCATCCCAAGCTATTGTCTACTGCTCTTTATATGAAAAATAAAAGACAGGAACATATAGACTTGTTGTTTACATGGAAAATAGATAATCTAGAAAGAATTTTAAAAAAGTTCTATACTAGAATTACAGATTTGTTTTGTTGCAATTTCTTTAAGCGCAATCTGCAATTTTAGATACCGATAATAAAAAACTCGTTAGATAAAACTATAAACCCAACAAAAAACAAATAACAATTAATAGTTCTTTTTATAGAAAGATAAGGACATAAATTTAATATATTATGACACAAGGACAGATAACAAATCATAGGAATAATAATTTACTTATAAGGGCCCTTTTTGGGATAACTCTGACTCCGGGTGGAGCAGCTCTACTCCAGAACTCTAGGTGGAGCTGACTCTAGAGCTGTTTTTATCTAGAGTGTGTAACCGATGAAATTGCAGGTAATTTCTTCAAAACTCTTTATCTAGAACCGGCTCCAGAGTTTTATGGAGTTAGAAACGAGGTGCTCTAGAAAAATGAAATAGAACTTTAAGAACTCCATGGAGTAGGCTACTCCAGAGTTAAGGTGTTTGGCTAGCCTTGAGTCAGCTCTAGCGTGGCTCTAGCCATGCCAAACATGCCCTAAAAGTTGATGGTACAAGAGCGTTGGCTGAAATCGTCCAGAATTAGACACCTGAAATATAGAAAAACTAAAAAAAATGAGATATATACGAGACACATTTTCAGAGTTGGGTGATATAGTAGGGAGATCTTGCTAGGACGAGAAGGACAATCTTGACAAAACACCATACGGACCTTGGATAATCCGTGCAACCAAATAGGAGTCTTGGACGGCGTGTGGCTGCTTTTTAAATCTTTCCGTGCAACCAAATACGTCTAAATCTTATTTATATTATGTTTTCTGTCAGAGAGTGCAGTTACCGGTTTTGATATATTTTTTTTTCTTCCCGTCCTTGAGTGTTTTGGTTTTCTGTTTTTTCCGTCTATGGTGTTTTGGTTTTCCGCTTTTTTTTCTCTTTCTGTGATTTTCTGTTTTTGCTTGTATTTTTTCTTGCTAGTTACTATTCTTTGGTGTTTTTGTAAAAGTCAGAAATAAAAAAATAAATATGACATTATCTAGCCTTCAAACATTGATCCTTCCTTAAAAAACAAAGAGTTCCACTACTGAGTTGTTGATGTACTTTTGGTAATTAAAAACAAAACTTATTTTTATTAAAATATGGATTAGGCCATGGTGTAACTGATCAAACCATGAACCAAATCTTCAGTACTTGTCTAAACTTTTAGTCTAAATAAATGTATCATATGACCAGAAGAAACGTCTTATCAGAATCATCAATGGACGGATCAAACCTTGACACGGTTACAACTACCCCTTGCCGACTTTAATTAGAGATTAAAAGTACTCCCTCCGTATCGAATTTAGAAATCGTTTAGGACAATAAATACTGATCTTTAAAGTAAGACTTTGACTTCATATTTCTATAAAAATATTTATTGAAAACTAATGTATGTATACTTTTATGAAAGTATATTTTGGCTCTGTTCGCTTCAGCTAAACAACGCATATTTTTTCAGCTCTGAAATAATATTTCCTCTCATAACAAATTAGTTTCAGACAAAATCAGCTCAGCTTTTTAGTTCCAGCGAACAGAGCCAAAGACAAATCTATTTATATAATTTTTCATATTTCTAAACTTAATATTTAAAAATTATTCATGATTTATATTTCAATATTTAACCAAAATTCTATCCAAAACGATTTTCTTTTTCCTATACACGGAGGTATCATGCCCAATCGTACGCCCAAATGGTAGGGGTCCATGAGAGGATGAAGACACGTGGAAACCGAAACCCTACGATTTTTAATAACACTTTGATACACCGTTTCACACACGTCTTGTGTACGTAACACTCCGTCATAAAAGATTGACCTTCGCATGCTTTGTTAAAAACCTCCCCGGCCGTCACGTTCCAGTAGGTGTTTGATAACGATCCTTCAGTTTTAATAATCACTTCCCGTCACGTTCTAGGTCCTCTTGGCACCCCTTTAATTTCATATTAGGTGTTCCAAGATATGCTTTGACGACGTACGGAGCGACATGGCGACTGGACGTTTTTTGTTGGACCGCCCCCTGAATTCTTCCGAAGACCTCCCGTTTTGCGTACAGCGTACGAACCATGGTCATCCTCCCTCACGTCCGGTGGTCTCTTTGCAAAACCGATGCATATATAACTAACCCCACAGGCCACACTCCACAGCCACGGAGCATCTGCACTTGTTCACAGGCAAGTGATCATATCATACTGCGCCTCGCGAGCACCTGACCACACAGCATACCCAGAGCCTTTATTTGCTGGGTTTGCTCCGATCCCGCCGGTAACGACAGCGATGGCGGCAGTGTGGAAGAAATCGTTGACGGTGATTAGCGGGAGCCCCAGGTCCGCCGCAGCACCCTCGCCACGGCAAGCTTTTTTCACCGGCGGCGGCGACCCCGTGAGGACCCCGAGAGGCTACGTCCCCATGGTGCTCGTCGGCGGCGAGCACGAGGAGAGGTCATGGTGCGCGTCGAGAAGCTCAAGGAGCCACGCATGGCGGCCGTTCTGGAGATGGCCGCGCAGGACTTCGGCTATGCCCAGCCAGGCGTGCTGAGGATCCCATGCGCCGTCGACCGGTTCCAACAGATGATCGGCGTGCCGAGCGAGGCTAGATAGATACATCATATATGTTTATGCATACGTGCAGACACATTTGTGCTGATTTGTTCATTCTTTGATACGGATTTCCTTTCATCCAGTAGCGATGTACTCTTCATCCGTTCCAATTTACAAGTCATTGACTTATTTTAACCCTAAGTTTGATCACTCGATCTTATTTAAAAATTTATGTAAAATATAAATTTTTTGTTATGAACTTCTTTATTAATAAAAGTTCTTCAAGCATAAGTCAAATTTTACTTTTTTACATAATTTTTTGAATAAGACAAGTGGTAAAATTTAGGGTTGAAAAGTCAAACGACATATAATTTGAGACCGATTAAACTACCTCTATGAAGTTAAAAGACACATGACCCACATGTAGAGATAAATGTATTTTTACTGTTGAGCATAGATAGCCAACGGACGTCCAGGCCTTAGCAGGTCTGTAGAGGGTCAGGCCGGACACGGCACGGCACGCTATGCCTACCAAGCCATGTCTCTCTAGCCCACGTACTTGGGCCGAAGCCAAGCACGACTTGTGGGCCATTGACAAAATTACGGACCGTGCCAGTCCACAGGTCGGTGACCTTACAATACAACACTACAAAATACTATTCTTAACGTTCACAACACGACCAACACATTGATACTTTCACATATTGACAGATAGATCATACATATACAATGTTCATATTTTCACAGGTTCAAGTCAAGAAACTCCAAGTCTTCCAACAAAATCAAAAAGCCAAAGGACACAGTTAGACTTAGACGACAACATTAAGATAAATGAGTTGTTTGTGCAACGTTGTCTGATTAAAAATCTTTCTAGGTAAAACTAACTCTTACGAGAAACCCTAAAAAAAAAGAGTACGACTAGCTCCTATAGTTACAAACCATTGTTTAAAAGTCTCACAGTCATAGCACAGATGACATACATAGACACAGATGAAAGATCACGCACTCAACACTCTCAACACTCTCCTCAATCCCACACTAAATACCAGCGGTAGGTAGTAATTCCGACACATCTTCATCGAGATATAATTTTTGAACGAGTCTTCTAGCTCGTGGTTGTCCACAGCATATTGTTCCCTTCTTTCTCCTAGCTTCCAAATCTTTATCCAGGTCGGCGTCTCCACGATTTTAGGAGACAAGTATTGTCGTTGCTCTTCAATTATCCTTTCTATCAAGCTGGAATGAGATTCTAAAGAGATAGTAGACACCCAAGAACTGACATAACATCTCTAGTGTCTAGCCATTATAGATTGAATTAGATAGGATAGTTTGTGGTCACTCCACTAGATATGTATGTCAAAATCATCTTCATATGCAATGATATTGTCATTGTCCATAAATAAACTGAGAGCTCACAAACAGCAGAACTACAGAAGCAGGTGAAGATGAAGAAGTGGGGCCAGAGGTAGGGGAAGGACTAGCAACACCTATTCTATGGCCTCCAAACGTTGTTCCCTATGCTTGTTTTTCCTTACCAGTATGGGTGGATGGATGTGCAACCCTTTGAGACCTGACTTCGCCAAACTTGTTCTCATATTTGGAAAACAACTTATATAGTTCAATTTTCACATCAACATAATATGTACTATAATCGGAACCAGTGCAGTCACCAAGTAATTGTAGAATATTAAAGGAACCTTTTGTTTTCGCTTTAGGATCAATAATAAATGTATATAAATATAACAGAGGTTTGTCATGCCAGTACTTTAGAAATTTAAGCTTTATGGGATATATATAACAGAGGTTTGTCATGCCAGTACTTTAGACATTTAAGCTTTATGGGATATACAATTGCTCTAAGATTTTTATCTCTTTCAGTGGGCATGCAAATGAGAACAATCTTCTATAGAATATGGTGCAAAACAAGTGGGTTGGTGGGATAATAAATACCAGATATAACAACAGCAGAGTTATAAAGGAGTTCCAAGAACTCCAATATCTTCTTAGAGCGATTAGCAGTCAAAAGTTGGGATCCATAATTGGAATTAATCAACACACTAAACATATTCTTATAAGTAACCAACTGTTTAAACATAAGGCATATGTAGCATTGCCATCTAATATCCATATCCACACCAAATTTGTAGGTCTGACACTCTGAGCTTCACAATATCTCATAGCAATTCTTTGACTAGTGTAATTTAAGAAGTTAATTGTAGTTCTAAAATCTTTTGTGTAAGGTTTCAACCTTTTTAAACTAGACTAATGATATCACAAGTACAACGTTGATGCACAAAATCATACTTTTCACAAGTACAACGTTGATGCACAAAACCATATAGTTGTCAGGATCCAACGGATCAGGACCCAAGTAACTAGCAAATATAGGTGTCAAAGTGTTCATATCCCTAGCATTAGAAGAAGTGTTGTGTAGAGTGATACAGAAAATATTGTCAATCGGACAATTACTCCTCAATCACAACAACAATTCTTTTATCAATATTTTCACCAGAATGTGAGCAATCAATCAACCTTAGACAAATATCCTTTTTATGTAAAACCCCTTCAGCATTCACATGGTGAGCAACAAGATATATGTAGTCCCCCTTAGTATTAACAGAATCAAATGTCTGAAGTCAAAGCAAACACAACAGACAACATGAAATTTTTAAGCATACCAAGGCGTTCAGTGAACAACTTAGCAAGATCTCTAATAGTGGTTTATCTAGATACCTTAGAAAACGTAGGGTTATGAGCACAAACAATGTACTCCTTCCAGGCCTCTGTCTCAACTATATCTAAAGGAAGATCAAGCCTAGAAATCTATCGACACAACTTAGATCTAGCAACAACGGATCTGTAGTACCTGTTATGCACAGAACCATCATGATTGAAAAGACTGTCTAGACTGAACCCTACCAAGCATGATCAGTCTTTTTTCTACAAAATTATTTTTGGTGCCTAATCAAGTGGCCAGTTCCAGAATTAGATCTAGCACTCAAACTATACTTACACATTTTATAGATAGTTTTAGTGCAAATCATCTTACCATTCACAGCCTCATAGATCTCATCAAAATAAATTCAGGACAACAGATTTACGCTTACCAACAGAAGTGATGCCAGCTGCATCAGTGCTTGGAGTCGACTGTGGTCCCAGTCGTCGTCGCCCCTTCACCACCGCCACCATCCAGGCCACTGGGGCAGAGCGGCTAACGACATCAATACCAACAACGCATGAGCGTCCTCATGGACGTCGTTGTCGTCCTTTTGGGGCAATAGACGACATCATCGTCATCTTCGGCGATGGCACCCTCGAACACGGAGGGCACTCTAGCACCGTTCCTCAATGGTGCATATGGCCGCCTTGCTCGCTCTATGCCACATGTAGAGGACAACGCATCGGCTACCGATCTGCGCAAATAAATGATAGAGAAGGAGGAACAGAACAGAGCATGAACGGATGATAGTACTCCTTTAATTTTAATAGTAGTGTATAGGTGTTCCAAGATGCTTTGACTGAGCGACATGGCCATTGAACCGGCCGGGCCCACAAGTCTACCCATGTAGACCATTTCCGTCGGGTGACCCTTTCCATGTGCCAACGTCGTCACACCAGACATCATCACTGCACCATCCACGCTTCGTTTTTTTCTTAATATTTTTTGACAGCACAACCATCCACGTTTCGTTGGACCGTCCCCTAAGTTCTTCCAATACCTCCCGTATTGCGTACGAACTACGAACCATGGTCCTCCCTCGTCCGACACGTCCGGTACTCCAGCCTCTTTGAAAAACCGATGCATATATAACTAAATCCCACTCCATGGTAACGGAGCATCTGCACCTGTGCATCGGCAAGCGATCGTATCGTACTACGCCTCGCAAGCACCCTCCGATCCCGTCGGTAACATTAACAGCGATGGCGGCAGTGTGGAAGAAATCGTTGACGGTGATGAACGGGAGCCCCAGGTCCACCGCAGCACCCTCGCTGCGGCAAGCTTTTTTGACCGGCAGGCGGCGACCCCGTGAGGACCCCGAGAGGCTACGTGCCCATGGTGCTCGTCAGCGGCGAGCACGAGGAGAGGGTCATGGTGCGCGTCGAGAAGCTCAAGGAGCCACGCATGGCGGCCGTTCTCGAGATGGCCGCGCAGGACTTCGGCTATGCCCAGCCAGGCGTGCTGAGGATCCCATGCGCCGTCGACCGGTTCCAACAGATGATCGGCGCGGCGAGCGAGGCTAGCTAGATAGATAGTACATCATATATGTTTATACGGGCAGACACATTTGTGCTGATTTGTTCATTCTTTGATACAGATTTTCTTTCATCCGGCAGCGATGTACTCCGATCCCTCTGTCCCAATAAAAATATTGTTCTACAAATTAAACCGTATCCCGTAAAGAGTACTGTCGTTCCAGACTTCCAACCTGTGACTATCCCCTGCTCCCTAGGCGCGCTAGGCTAGAGCCATTCACCATTGTGACCCTGCGGCCTCACAACTACTCCCTCTGTCCCAAAATAGATGTCGCTATAGAGAAGTATGTTAGGTCAAATTTTCTCAACTTTGACCGAAGATTCTAGAAAATACGTGTAATATTTATATTTTCAAATAAATATATTATAAAAGTATATTTAAGAATATATCTAATGATACTAATTATATGTTATAAATATTAATATTTTTTATATATACTTGGTCAAAAAAAAAGTCTTTGGCTTCTCGAGAAATAAGAATGATATCTATTTTGGGACGGAGGGAGTATCTCATCATCTCCCTCCTAAGTCACATCCACTAGCACATGCTCCCTATGCTAGGCCAGAGCCATTCATCTTTCTTGGTCACCGAGTCCACCTCTAAGACGATTGCCTTAACGAGACACAAAGAGTACCACATGAAGCTAAAAGACACCTGACCCACATGTAGAGACAAATGCATTTTTATGTTGAGCATAGATGGCCAACGGACGTCCCGGCCAAGTAGGCCCATAGAGGGTCAGGCTGGCACGGCACACTATGCCTACCGAAACCAGTCAAGGCTCTGCGGGCCATTGACAAAATTACGGAGCGTGCCAGTCAGCTCGGTGACCTTGCAATACAACACTACAAAATACTATTCTTCTCGTCCACAACACGACCAACACATTGACACTTTCACATATTGACAGATAGATCATACATATACAACACTCACACTTTCACAGGTCCAAGTCAAGAAACTCCAAATCTTCCAACAAAATCAAAGAGCCAAAGGACACAGTTAGACTTAGACAACAGCATTAAGATAAATGAGTTGTTTGTGCAATGTTGTCTCATTAAAAATCTTTGTAGGTAAAACTAACTTTTATGAGAAACCCTAAAAAAAGGGGAAAAAAAGAGTACAACCAGCTCTTACAGTTACGAACCATTGTTCAAAAGTCTCACAGCCATAGCATAGATGACATACATTAGACACAGATGAAAGATCACGCACTCAACACTCTCCTCTGGTCCCACACTAAGTACCAGCAGTAGGTAGTAATTTCGACTCATCTTCAACGAGATATAACTTTTGAACAAGTCTTCCAGCTCGTGGTTGTCCACGGCACGTTGCTTCCCTTCTTTCTCCTAGCTTCTAATCCTTTATGTAGGTCAGCATCTCCATGATTTTAGGAGACAAGTATTGTCGTTGCTCTTCAATTATCCTTTCTTTCAAACTTAAATGAGATTCTAAAGAGATAGTAGACACCCAAGAGCTGACATAACATCTCTAGTGTCTAGCCATTATAGATTGGATTGGATAGGTTAGTTTGTGGTCACTCCACCAGACGTGTATGTCAAAATCATCTTCATATGCAAGTGATATTTTCATTGTCCAATAAATAAAATGAGAGCTCACAAACAACAAAAGCAGGTGAAGATGAAGAAGTGAGGGCATAGGTAGGGGAAGGACTAGCAACACATGTGCTATGGCCTTCAAGCATTGTTCCCTATGCTTGTTTTTCCTTACCAGTATGGGTGGATGGATGTGCAACCCTTTGAGACCTAACTGCGCCAAACTTGTTCTCCTTTTTGGAAAACAGCTTATATAGTTCAATTTTCACATCAACATAACATGTACTATAATCAGAACCAGTGCACTCACCAAGTAATTGTAGAACACTAAAGGAACCTTTTGTCTTCACTCTAGGATCAAGAATAAATGCATATAAATATAACAGAGGTATGTCATGCTAGTACTTTAGAAATTTAAGCTTCATGGGATATTTAATTGCTCTTAGGTTTGTCTCTTTCACGGGCATGCAAATGAGAAGCAATCTTCTATAGAATATGGTGCAAAACAAGTGGGTTGATGGGATAATAAACACCAGATATAACAAACAGTAGAGTTATAAATGAGTTCCAAGATCTCTAGTATCTTCTTTGAGTGATTAGCAGTCAAAAGTTGTGAGCCATACTTGGAATTAATCAACACACTAAAGATATTCTTATAAGGAACCAACTGTTTAAACATAAGGTATGTAGCATTCCATCTAATATACATATCCACACCAAATTTGTAGGTCTGACACTCTTGAGCTTCAAAGTATCCCATAGCAATTCTTTGACTAGTGTAATTTAAGAAGCTAATTGCAGTTCTAAAAACTTTTGTGTAAGGTTTTAACCTTTTTAAATCAGATTAATTATATCACAAGCACAACGTTGTTGCACAAAACCATACTTACAGTTGTTAGGATCCAAAGGATCAGGGACACAAGTAACTAGCAAATATAGGTGTCAAAGTGTTCATAGCCCTAGCATTAGAAGAAGTATTGTCTAAAGTGATAGAGAAAATATTGTCAATCAGACAATTACTCCTCACCCACAACAATTCTTTTAGCAATATTTTTATTAGAATGTGAGCAATCAATCAACCTAATACCAATGTCCTTTTATGTAAAACCCCATCAACATTCACATAGTGAGCAACAAAATATATGTAGTCCTCCTTAGTATTAACAGACCAAATGTCTGAAGTCACAGCAACAGAGGACGCAGCAGACAACACGAAATTTTTAAGCATATCAAGGCGTTCAGTAAATAGCTTAGCAAGATCTCTAGTAACGGTCTATCTAGATACCTTAGCAAACGTAGGGTTGTGAGCACGAACAACGTACTCCTCCCAGATCTCTGTCTCACCCATACCTAAAGGAAGATCAAGCCTAGTAATCCGTCGACACAACTCAGATCTAGCAACAACAGATTTGTAGTACCAGTTATGCAGAGAACCATCAGGATTAAAATACTATCTAAACTGAACCCTAGCAGCATGATCGATCTTTTTTCTACAAAATTATTTTTGGTGCCTAATCAAGTGGCCCGTGCCAGAATTAGATTTAGCACTCAAACTATACTTACACATTTTACAGATAGGTTTAGTGCAAATCATCTTACCATTCACAGTCTCATAGATCTCATCAAAATAAATTCAGGCAGTAGCTAGATTTACGCTTACCAACAGAAGTGATGCCAGCTGCATCAATGCTTGTTGGAGTCAACTATGGTCCCACTCGTCGCTGCCCCTTCACCACTGCTTACCAACAGAAGTGATGATAGCTGCATCAGTGCTTGTCTAGATCCATATCCATCGGAGCGGAGCAGCTACCGACATCAATACCAATAACAAAGTAGCATCCTTGTTGACGGTGGATAAGCTATAGAAATCCACACTCTAACACCAGCAACATGCCTCGGGTTCAAGGAAAAATAAGTATATCATGAACATATTTTATCAATAACTAGTTCCACTTGTACTCTTAGCTTGTGAATGTAGAAAAGACCAAACAGGCCATGAAACTTCAAGGTATGGTGTACAAAATCACATGGAAGAGACAGGAGCTCAAGGTGGGCCCATGCATGGGTCGGCCGACCCATGTATGGGGCCCACAGGGCTCTGGTGACGTGGCATGATCCTCGTGACATTCCACTCAGGTCATTTCTACCTTCGGATCAGAGTGTGTTTCCATTCAACGGTAGAGAAGCAAAGCACAAGGATCAAGGGATAAACCAACGTGACAAATACTCAGTAAAAGGTGGAGCCACTCCCTATGATAGATGGGGGACACCTTCTAGAAGCCCCTGGCTAGGCCCACCTGTCATAGGGGGGTCGGCCGATCCCCTGGTGCCTAGCCAAGGTCGGTTGGCTCCCCACCTACTCCTGCATGCTTCCCACGTGCTGGATTCACCACTGCCAGTCCATCTTGAGGCGGTATTGAGGCGGTTCATCCAAGGGTGGAGAGGCAAGGAGCACACGGATCGCTGGCGTGGCACCTCTCCATTCCCCCCTATAAATAGAGGCAGCCACCACCCTCTTCAAGACACACAAGAGACACAAGAAGTAAGGAAGAGTCAAGTTCCACTCCTTAGTAGTAGTATTAGTCTACTGCTGGGAGTTAGAGTTGAGTCGAGCTAAGCTCGGGGTCTCCGGAGTCGTCTTCTAGGAGAATCTGGTATAGCTCTTGTATCTTTCCTTATGTAAGACTTTCTTTGTATATAATATTCTTATTTTACTTTACTGAGTCTTTACTTAGTGCATTACTTTCCAATAGTATTGTTGTGAGTTATTCTATTACTTGGTCGGTTTACACTAGATTGTGATCATATAACCAACCCGCATGTGTAGTTCATCGCCTGTCATAGGGTGCTCTAGTTGTTTGGTACCCAGCTGGAGTAGTGATAATTAGTGTAAGCGTGGTGCTTAAACTAAGTCTTGCTTTTGAACACCACTTGCTGCACTGGATTGTTAGTGGGTACTAGCAGGTGGTGACAGCCTTGTCTAGTCTTAGGCATCTCTCCATGTGTTTTAAGTAAGTACTTAAAAGGTAGGCTCCTATAAGAGCATAGCCGCTTCGGGTAGAGGTTATATCCTCTATTGTCTCGGACTATCCCCTACATTGCAAAGAGTAAGATATCAATCTTAGTGTGCTTCGTCCATTTGATAGGATAGTTCGCAAGAGTAAAGTAAAAAACATAGGAGTCCTATACTGACTCGTTGTACTCCCACCTAGCTATACTCTACTAGTTATCTTTAGTTATTCCTAAACCTTGTCTTATCTCTGTGTCGCTATCTTTCCTCTATATCGATTTACCCCCCTATCACTAGTTGGTTGCTAATTTGCAATTGACTTAAGGATCTTCCCTTTTATTAACGTTCCTAGCACCGCTTTCCCTTGGGATAAAATAAATAAAGATATCTTGAAATACTCCCGGGTGAAGTGCTACAGCGTTATATTCTGTGCGCTTGCGGAATTATCCAATAGACATAAGAAATACCCTCAGGCACTTCTGGCGCCGTTATTAGAGATAGCGTAACACCCTGTCTCTGGTGATTGCGCTAAGAAGTGTCAACAAGCATTTCTGGCGCCGTTGCCGGGGAAAGCATCAGCCTAGGAATATTAATAAAATTGAATCCGGAGTCTATTATCAAATTAGTTATCAATTAGTGTTAGGGGCTTACCCCCTGTCTGTGTTTCTCAGTTATTGTGAAGCTAGACAGTGCATGAGCAGTTTCCAATTGCCGTCAAACTTTGTTGAAGATCCTGAGCAATTATTGAGGAGAACTAGATGCCGTCAAGTTTCCCCTCAAAGGTTTATCTCAGACCGGAATCTGTTCAAGGAAAGAGGCTCCGTACTATCACCCAAATAAGTCATGGCCCAAAAGACCATCTCTGAGTACTCTGCACCGTCGACTGACAATGTCGCCACCGGTCCGCAGTTTAACTTGGGAGATGCTACTTTTGAACTCAAGCCAGCACTTATCAATATGGTGCAAGCCAACCCATTCTGTGGGAAGCCGCACGAGGACGCCAATGCCCATCTTCAGTACTTTCTCGGAAGTGTGTGGCACCTTCACTATCAAGAATGTCTCGGCAGACGCCATCCGTCTTCGCCTGTTCCCACTTCTTACTGCTTGGGAAGGCGAAGCAATGGTTCTATGCCAATAAGAGTGAAGCTACCACTTAGGAGAAATGTGCCAATGCATTCCTCAAGAAGTTCTTTCCAATGGGCAAGACCAGCGCCCTTCGCGGAAAGATCTCAAGCTTCCAACAGCAAGCTGATGAGACGATTTCCGAAGCATGGAAACGTCTCCAGGAGTACATTCGTGCCTATCCTCATCATGGGATTGAAGAATGGCTCCTAATCCAAGGTTTCTACCATGGGCTAACTGGATTGGCCCGTAGTCACCTTGATGCCGCCGCTGGAGGAGCGTTCTTACAACATAATGTCAAGGATGGTAAGGACCTCATTGAAAAGATGGTGATCAACCAAGGATGGAATGAGGAATATCTCCAGCCCAAGAAGAGGGGTATGCACACCGTTCATGAGGTGGACATGCTCTCAGCAAAACTGGATCTCTTGATGAAGAAGATCGAGGAAGGTTCCAAAAAGAAACAAGAGTCCATTCGAACCCATGCCACCGCACGAGCCATTGAAGCTAATCCATGGTGCGAGGTATGTGGTGGAGAAGATTATTCGGTCAACAACTGTCCCGAGATGAAAGAGGAGGTGAGCTTCAACAACAACAACAACAACAACAACAACAACAACAACAACAACAATGGGTATCGATCCCAGCAACAAGGAGGATGGAACTCACGCCCCTTCTACCAAGGTAATCAAGGTAATGGTTACAACAATAATTACAATAATTTTTATGGTAACCAATCTTCTTTAAAAGATCTTGTCTTAGGCCAATCTAAAATTAATGATAGCATCAATAAGAAAATGATGGCTAATGATAAGATACTTGAAAATCTTAATGAGAAAATAGATAGCTTTGCCACTGCTATGAAAAATCAATTGAGCTTTAATAAATGCTAGAAATACAATTAGCTCAAATAGCAGCAGCTTGTCCCGTCCTTCGAACAAGGTAAGATCCTAGGGAAACCTGAGAAACCGGTTGAGGGTGTCAGATTAATATCTACAAGATTCGGTAGCCTTCGCCCAGGACAAACCAGGGTTGCCTTCTTGACCCACCATTTATGGCCAAGAAGAGTGACCCTGTCCATCCAACCATCACTTGTGAGATCGGACCGCACATCTTTCACAACGCCTTCTACGACCTTGAATCTGGAGTGAACATCATGTCCAAGGTAATGCATGAAAACTTACTAGGGGGACCCTTGTACCCCATATTTGTCAAATTGCAGATGGCCAATCAATCAATCCGGTTTCCCGAGGGATTGGCAAGGGATATCCTTGTCAAGGTTCAAGACGAGTACATCCCTGCTGATTTCATCATCCTCGACATGGGAGTGGATGACGAAGTTCTCGTCATCCTGGAAAGGCCGTTCCTCAACACCGTTAATGCCATTCATCTACGTCGGATCTGGCGAAATCCACTTCTAACTCCCAGGTAAGAGAGTAAAATGTCCTCTCAATGGTTATAAATCTAAGCAGCAGGCAAGAAAGAACCAATATGCACTCCGCCAGAAGAATCAACCGCCAAAGGCTAAAAATGCCGAACTGGTAAGTAAAGCTAAGGCGATAAAGAAGGATGACTCCGCTAAATCACAAGTATCAACCAAAAAGGAATGGCGGAAGAAAGAGGTGCAGCCATCACGGTCCCCGTCTCCAGGACCGACCGATGCACCCTGAAGAATAAACCCGAAAAGGAGAGGTCCTACTCTACGGACCTAAAACATGGAGCCCTTACTGATAAGGCTAAATCGGTATTTATCCCATATTTGATTCCTGTATTTCTATTTGTGCATTCTTGCATTGCATCTTCATATTTAAATTTTTCAATAATTTATTTCGACAAAATAATTTACATAGTTAAATAAAACCTGAGTAGAACATTAGTGCTCGCACCTGAGGTGGTGGGACCACCCAAGGTGGGGTCGGCCAACCCCAACATGGGGCCCACTCACCTCTGGTGATGTTGGCCGGGTGTCCTGATTAATGTCCCAGACTTCAAGCACCATCTCCTTCTGCAATTTGGTCGACCACCTTTGGTCATGATCACTTTCACATGCTTCAAGGAGAATCCAACACTCACTACCATCCAAATTCTGAAAAGTGATCACTTTGGCATGCATTAGTGCTCCCATGGTCCATGGAAATCACTTTAAAGTATGTCTCCACTTTTGTCGTACATCTTTCACTTTCACCAAACATAAGAAAGGGAATCTCTGCAAAGCTTCACCACTTATGGTCCACCACAACCTTTTACTTTCCTGAACAAAGTGAAACACATTGATTAAAGCTGAAAAAGGGACTAGACATGGGTCGGCCGACCCATGTTTAAAGCCACCTCTGAAAAGCTTCATCAGCAATCAATTAGATTCCCTGTCTAAAGGTGAAAACAGGTCTGAACCTCACATGGGGGGTCGGCCTGACTGGCCCTAGTGGCCACGTCACCTAGCCCTTCCCCCTATAAATACCCTTACATTGTGTGCTCAATTCCACATCCATTCCAGCCGAATCATCTCGAGCTCACAATCTCTCTTCTCTTCACTAGTTGAGCAAGTTCTTTCTCAAGTTTAGTTGTAGTTAGCCACTCAAAATAAAAACCCAAAAATATTATAGTAGTAGAAGCTTGCCTTTGCTCTCAAGAACACGTTTGTGGAGTATTCCTAACCACAAGGAATGGTTTTGTGGAGGTGACCATACCCCACAAGGACTACTAACATTGGGACAACTAACGCTAACGCTAACGTTAATCTGTGTCATCCTAGTGTGTTCTTGTATTGTCTCATTGCTGCAGGAAGATGAAGAAGTTCTCCTCCGCGTTCAAGAAGGCCAAGGGTGCCGTGGGGAGCTTCTCTCGATGACCCCGTCATGACGAGGAAGAAGGAAGAGAAGCTTCACCAAGAGAAGGCCACGAGGTGCTAGAAGTACCTCCCTGAGAGAACATTTGATCCTAAGAGTGGCCTCACGTTGAACCAAGAAGAGTACCAAAGGTACCTCTCCATCCGACACCGCGAGTTCGAACACACCGGCATCATCGATCCTGTCCTTTTGGACAGCACAGATATGACCGCAGAATTTAATACGGTGTTTAATAAAATTGGTTGGGGAAGCTTTTGAGAAGTCCTGAACTTGGGATTAAAAAGCTCACTATAGAATTCCTATGCTCTTTACAAGTCACAGATGATAATGTTTACTTTCGCATTTTAATAAAGAATACAATTTGACTTGGAGAGTTTTCAGCGTGGCTCTTGGTTTTGATAACACCTGTCGGTTAGATTTAATTAATGCCACAAGAAAATTTGATAAAGCTGATTTTTAGAAAGCCATATCTGGATCTGATGACTGCTCTAATTCTAATCCTGATGAAATTCATAATCTTACTCTGCGCTTTCTTCACTATTGGATGGCTATAATTCTTTTTCCTGGCTATAATGTGCAAGTCCTATACAATGATGAGCTAAGATTGCTTTATGCCATAACTAATAAAATAAAAGTTTCGCCTGCTAAGCTTTTAGCCCGCTTTTGGCTTGGTGTGTTCCATAGAGAAGAACCTATATTATTTAATTCCTTTATCACTCGCATTGCTGAAATAATGGATCTGTTAAATGGAACACACTACTTTGAATACATTGCCTCTTCTCGAGATACTATAACTGAAGATTTCTTCATAAGTGCTCAAGTCTTAAAGAGAGGTCCAAAAGGTGATCTATCGTGGCCATACAGCTGAGGTCTCTCTCTCATGTGAAAGACGTCGGTTGTATGCGCTTCGCACACTAACCATTAGACTGGACCGAGAGGCAAGAAGCCAACATGCTGCAGGTACAAGCAGGATGACTAGAAGCAGGTCACAGGCCGCTCAATTTGAGCAAGGCGGCACCTCACAAGCTACAGGGAGAAATGAAGAAGAAGGTGATGAGACAAGTTCCATGGACATTTCAGGGTACATGGAAAGGCCTCCACAACCCACTCCAAGAGTGCGCACTCCCCGTCCGTCCACACGGGCGAGGGGACGTCGGAACGAAAGGACGGAAGTAGATCAACTCATCGACGACATGGGCGCAATGCAGGTTGAGCAAGATGCAACACTAAACATGGCACAACATAATGCCCAATTATTGCAAGCCATACAAGATGAAGAAGCACAACGTTGGGCGGGATGGTTCCAATACTATCCGCCACCACAATGAGCAAAAGCCAAGCTTGGGGGAGATCCTCTCCCCCCACTAAGGTAAGTATTCTATCCTAGCTTATTGCATTATTTAATTTTAATGCATTTATTCTTGCTTTAAAAAAAATCCTATTGCCATATGTCTCATGAATGTTTAATCTTCCTCATGGAAATGGTGAATAGTTGCTCTGTTCATGTTTCTTTAATGCCTAGTTTACAACCTAGTATTTCTTTGAGTATGGATTACTTGGCTCATTTAAAATCATCATGAACCTGAAAACTTTGTGGGTTGTAAGTGCTAGAACTAAGTCTAAGTTGTTGTGAGATATGATATAGTGAAATAAAAGCTACTATAATATTATTCTAAGCATGCATGATTACTGGAGATTTATTTCTTTAAAATAAACAAAACCTTATTGTTCCTCAATGGTGATAAATTCCTACCACAAGCCATATATGCTACACATGTTTTAAACCCTTCCACATAAGCTATTTACTTTGCAATGAGTTTTGTCCAAGTCTTGTTGACCCTTATTGAGAGACTTATCATGCTTCCAAGACCAAGATCACGTACACACCACATATTTATGCTACTTCTACGCTGGAAGTACACAAAAACATGCCACTCATTTCCACCAAATAAATGCTCCATGTGTTAGAGTCATAAATTATCTCTCTTAGTCAATATGGTAGAAGAGACAAAAGGCTGTGCAAAATGAAAAGAAAAAGAAAGAAAGATGGACATTTAAAAGTCCATAGAAAAGAAAAGAAAATATGAGCAAGCATAGGTTCATGAATAAAAGAAAATAAAATGATAGGCCATGTCTCAACAATTTATTAGAGAGATACACTTTCAAATAGAGGGGCATTTTAGTCTATTATTTTCCACACACTTGCACATCTTGATCTAAGGGTATGGCACTTCTCTCTTTGGATCCAATCTTTGACTCTACAATACATGCAAAAGTAAGTATGCTATATCCTTTCATTCCTACCTTAAGCTCCAAATAAGCTTTTGTAGAAGTAGGATGAAAAGAGAAGGCAACATTTACTTTGTGCCTTAATAAGGAATCATACATCATTTGAGTGACATGAGAGAACCATATGAGGAACATTAAGTTTTCTTTTGCAAAACTATTGCTAAAACTTCCAGTATGAAACCTTGCAAGGAATAAGAAAGTTAGAGTTCTAGTCAAACTGTTCTGTCTCTCAACCACCTAAGGCAAAGGAAAAGTCATTAGCCCCATAAAAAACTAAGGTAATATGGATAAATTTTTATAGCCAATTTTTCCATTCAAAAGAGAAGTATTTTGTTGTACACATGGATAATATTGAAATATGAACATAGTAGCAACTCTTGATCCACCGAGGGTAAGTTTAATTATTTGCTCGGGACGAGCAAAGGTTAAGCTTGGTGGATCTTGTTGACGGTGGATAACCTATAAAAATCCACACTCTAACACCATCAAGATGCTCGGGTTCAAGGAAGAATAAGCATATCATGAATATATTTTATCAATAACTAGTTCCACTTGTACTCTTAGCTTGTGAATGCAGAAAAGACCAAACAGGCCATGAAACTTCAAGGTATGGTGTACAAAATCACATGGAAGAGACAGGAGCTCAAGGTGGGCCCATGCATGGGTCGACCGACCCATGTATGGGACCCATAGGGCTCTAGTGACGTGGCATGATCCTCATGACATTCCACTCAGATCATTTCTACCTTCGGATCAGAGTGTGTTTTCATTCAACGGTAAAGAAGCAAAGCACAAGGATCAAGGGATGAAACAACGTGACAAACACTCAGCAAAAGGTGGAGCCACTCCCTATGACAGATGGGGACACCTTCTAGAAGCCCCTGGCTAGGCCCTAATGGTTTTGGTGATTAATGACAACAAGACGGTTATTATGACTAACGTGTGTTTTGCAGGATAACCTAGAGGTTAGGTCATAATAACATGTAGGTTCAAGCCCCTAGCGATGAAAATTGATTCGGTTTTCAAAGGATGGAAGACAAGACGGTGATAGGCTAGTGCCAAGTGTCGTTTGGAGTTTAGAGACACTTGGAGTAGTCTTAGGTTTTATTTTTCTCTTTGACCGTACTATTAAGAGGTGTTTGGATGGGTAGCTTGACTTAGAGCAAGATTAGAGAGTGTAGATGTGATGTACACTTGTCCAACTTAGTTCTAGACAGCCCTAGGGAGACTCTTGAGAGAGAGAGGATCAAACTTCGTTTTGGAAAGTTTTCGATTCGGCGAAGTTTTGATCAAAAAGAGGGCGTCGGACCTAATGGCTAGTGTCCGACGACACGTGGCAGCCCCTGGGTGGTTCTCAACACTCTAGGGAGCGTCGGGACCCTAGGCTGAATGGGCGTCGGACCATCAGCCAACGTCCGACGGTGCTTTGTGGTTTCTCAGCGAGCGTCGGACTGTTGTGAGAGCGAGCGTCGAACTAAGGTTTCTTAGACGTCCGACGCTTCCAGAGAGGTCTAGAGAACAGTAAAGGGCGTCGTACTTGGTTCCGACAGTAAGCGTCGGACCATTGCTTCCGTGTTATAGCCGTTGCAGGTCACTGTGCTTATCTCTTGAGAGCGTCGGACGGAGGGATCGTCGGACCATTGGGTTTGGTCCGACGCCCTTCTGACACAGTTCTATGCACAGTGCGTCTGAGAGAGTCGGACAGTGGTTTATGGCCGACGGTGTGCCGTCTGCAGAGTCCGATGGTACGCAGGAAAGTGAGAAACGGCTAGTTTTGGAGAGGCTGTGTATTTATACACTACCATTACCTCCATTCTAGCTCTCTTGCCACTTCTAACTGCTGAAGGAACCCTTGTGATTTTGAGAAAGAGCAAGAGCCCTAGGGAGGATTGAGTGAACTCCATTGCTTGTGAGCTTCTTCCCTAGAGTGTGATCAAGAGTGACTTGTGTGCATCCATCACCCTCTTTGGCCTTGTTCTTGGTCAAGTGAGAGTCTAGGCTTGTTACTCTTAGTGATCGGCATCACCTAGACGGTTCGGTGGCGATCGGAGGCTTGGTGACCGCTTGGAGAGTTTGTGGACGGCCCAAGCCAAGCTTGTGAGCGGTTGTGGGCGATCCACCGCGCCGGAGAGGCAAAGGATCAGCCCGTAGAGAGCACTTGGTCCTTGCAAGGATCAAGGGGGAGCTACACCCTTGCGCGGGTGCTCCAACGAGGACTAGTGGGGAGTGCCGACTCTCCGATACCTCGGGAAAAACTCGGCTTGCATTCTCTTACTCATTTACATTCCCTTACTCTCTTGTGTGTTTTACTTTCCTAGAGTAGTATACTTGTGATAGGACCCAGCTCTAGGTTGCATAACTTGTTTTACGATTAGAACTTGACACTAACACAAGTGGGTGATATTGGACAATGGCGATAGGTTGATTTGATTTACGAAAAATTATTAGTTGCCCAATTCACCCCCCTCTTGGGCATCCTCGATCCTTTGAATTGGTATCGGAGTATTGTTGCTCATTAATTTGGCTTAACCGCCAAGAGAAAGGATGTCCGGGGGTCACGATGGTCCCCTTCCCGTTTTTGACGGTAACGATTTTCCTTATTGGAAAATTTGTATAGAGGCATACCTTGAGGCGGTGGACCTTGGTGTTCATAAAGCCGCCACACGAGGGTACCCCACTCCCAAAGCCGGCGCTACCCTCACACCCGTTGAGGAAGAACATGAGAAATGGAATGCTAAGGCTCGAAACATCATCTTTAGAGGCCTTAACAAAGAGGTGTTCAACCGTGTAAGGAACCACAAGAACGCCCATGCACTATGGTCGGATCTTTGTGCGCTCCATGAGGGAACTAAGAATGAGCGTGAGGAACGATATTACCTTATCATTGACAAGCTCAATTCCTTCAAAATGCTTCCCAATGAAAGTGCTAATGACATATATTCTCGATTGAATATCGTTGTCGAGGAAGTCAATGGCCATGGGCTCACACAAATCTCACCGGCCGAGGTTGTAGAGGATCCTCAATGCTCTTCCAATCAGCAAGTATGGTCACATTATTACCGTGCTACATCAAACGGATCTCTCAAGTGCAACACCCACTCAAATATTGGGGAAGATCAATGCTCACGAAATGTATATGAAGATCGCCCCTCAAGATGGTTCATCATCAAAGAATGAAGAGAAGAAAGACTTGGCTCTCAAGGCCAACAAGAAAGGCAAAGCTCTAGCAAAGTACTCTTCTCTTGACTCCACAAGTGATGATGATGATGATGATGATGTGGAGATCGCTCTCATGGTAAGGAAGACCACCAAGATGCTCAAGAAGCTCAACAACAAGGGAATCAAATTTGATTCCAATAAGAAGAAGTTCTTCGCTAGTAGAAAGAGAAAGCCCATCTCCGAGTTGGATTGCTACAATTGTGGAGAGCTTGGGCATCTTGCTCATCAATGCCCAAAGCCCAGGAAAGACATGTTGAACAACAAGAATAAGGGCAAAAGGCAAGATTCAAGTGATGAAAGTAAAGATGAGAAGAAAAAGGCCAAGCCATTCAAGAAGAAAGAGTTCAAGAAGAAACAATTTCACAAAAGCAAGAAGAATGACAAGGCTTACGTTATTGGTGATTGGCTTACCGACATTGAATCTTCTAGTGGCTCCTCCGGTGAAGAAAGTGACGATGAAAAAGAGAAGGTGGCCGCTTTTGTGATTGGGACTTCACTTCCTCCACCACCATCACCGCCCTCATCTCCAACACACTTTTGCCTTATGGCTAAGGACAAGAAGGTACAAAGTGATGATGAGAGTAGTGATAGTGACAATGAATATGATTCACCCACCTATAATGAGCTTGCTAGCTTGCTTAATGACTACACCAAAGTTATAAGAAAGCTAACAAGGAAAATGAAAACCTAAAACTTGAGAATGGCAATCTCTTAGCTCAAAATGAACAATTTATTAAAGCTAGTGATAAGCTTAGAGTTGAAAATCAAAATGTGTCATCCAAGCTCAAGGAGCTCAAAGCCAACATAAAAGAGGTCAAAGAAAAACATGATAAACTTGAGAGGATACACATTGAGCTCACAACTAGCTACAACAAGCTAAAAGAGGACTACACTCAAGCGAAAGTGAATCATGACAATCTTGCTATGGCTTATGACTTGCTTTCCAATGAAACACATGATGCTCCTAACCTTGTTGTTAAGTGTGACATAGCTACATCATGTGATGACTTGATTGATGAGATCATTGAGCAAGGTGCTAGTTGAAGGTGCAATCACTCCCTAATGTGGGTTTTGGTAATGATGACCACCGAATTAGAGAACTAATGATTTCTATCGAGATGTTGAGCAGGGAATCAATGTGAGATGATGATATATGTTTCAAATAACTCATGCTAACTTGTAGCGGCGGTGACCAACTCAAACGAAGGTTTATTTTCGTTTTACTTTTGAGTTTGAGTTTAGGGATGCCATACTATTAAGGAGTTCCTAAGGGATGCCAGTCAATCTGTTGAATCAAGTGCTCATATTCTAGAAACAACATCCTCACACCTAGACAATTCCAGCAATACATAACTTGCATCTTTCTGCTGAGTTTTGCCAGTGCGGCGTGCCGCACTTAAAGGGCGACAGTGCCGCACTTTAACCGACTGTTGGAAGACAGCATATAAATACTACTTTTCCTCCTCTCAACAGTCTCTTCTTCCAACTCCTGACTTTCTACCCGTTATAGATAGAAAAAGCAGCTCCCCTCTCTCCTCCATTGTTGACCTTGAGCTCAAAGTTGGATCTCCACTTTCCACCATAGAAACTTGAGAAAAAGGGCAGCAACTTGCGAGTTGAGAGCAGATCTACTGATTCCCAAAGTTTGAGAGCACTTGGTTCACGTTTGGCCGGCGTTCTTGAGGTCTACTCCTTGGAGCTTTGCTCCTAGCCGGTTAGGCGTCGCCCTAGAGCTTGCCAACCTCATTGTGGCAGCCTAGGGAGGTTTGTAATCTCGTGTGCAGCTAAGAAATCACCCCTCTCTTCAAGAGTTCACTCTCTTGATTTGAGAACGAGGAATAGGGCAACCTTTGTGGTAACCCTAGCCTTTTGTGGCAAGCCTCAACAAC
Source organism: Eremochloa ophiuroides (assembly GCA_038502445.1). NCBI lineage: Eukaryota > Viridiplantae > Streptophyta > Magnoliopsida > Poales > Poaceae > Eremochloa > Eremochloa ophiuroides. The sequence goes on from JAHLJS010000002.1 coordinate 28,316,366, forward strand.
GTGGACGTAGACAAGCCTAAGTGGCGAGCTGAACCACGGGATAAATCAACGTGTGTTGTTGTCTCTTTATTATTCTTGTATTGTTGATTTGTTCTAGGGTTTAGCTCAAATTCCGTGATTTGGAAGATTTCTGTGGTGTCCAGTCTTCGAGCTATGAACTTTAGTCAAATTCTGGAAACAAGCTATAGGGAGTATACTCTTTCTATACATATATCACTTGCGTAGTTTGGTTCAATTTTCATAGTGCATCAGTGCCGCCCTGGTTTTTGATATCTGTTCAAGTTGAGTTTTTGTAGGCCTATTCACCCCCTCTAGGCTTCCAGTGATCCTACAAGTGGTATCAGAGCTGGTTGCTTCGTATACGCTTCACCGCGTGAAGTATGGAGCCTGGAGCGAGGTCAACTCGATCCGCTCGAGTTGACCCGAAGGACGTGGATCTCCACGATACCGACAGTGAAAGCAGTGAGCTCTCAGCCTCCACAGCAAGGGAGGACCTTCCTCTTGTTGCCTCTAACCCCGACAAAAGGCAACAAGATGAGGAAGAGAGAAGAAGAAGAAAGGCCGAAGAGAAGCAAAGAAGAAAAGCACGTGAACAAGAAAGAGAGACGAAGAGGCTAGCTGAAAAGAAGAAAAGAAAAGAAGAAAGAAGACTCAAGCGTGAATAAAGAAAGAAGAGAAGAGAAGATAGGAAGAAGAAGGAAGAGAAGGCCAAGGCGGTGCACATGTCATCTAGTGAGCTATCTAGTAGCTCCGATGATGGCGATGATGACGTCTCCTACCACGCATCCAAGAAGAACAAGGGCAGCGTCACCACCAAGAAGAAATATACGGCCGTATCCTTTAACTACGCTCTTATGACTAACCGTGATCGCAAGTCTTTTATCAATGTGCCCGCGGGCAAGTTACCTCATTTCGATAGGACTAACTTTGCTAAGTGGAAGCACTTGATGAGGGCTTATCTTATAGGTCTTCATCCCGGCATTTGGGAGATTGTGTCGCACCCAATTTTAAGGATAAAATTGAATGAACCAACTTATGTGCGCCCAGAGATCAATCACACACATAAGTGACAAATTACATAGTACCATCACAAGGTTTAATATATAATGAATAATATCACAGAGTCTTTACATAAATATCAGCAGAATATATATAACTCTCTCGCGGAAACTCCAATCCACAGGGAATAGTTGACTGGTGAACACAATCCTAATAATCCTCAGAAGAATCCTCATAGTCATCTGTTACCTATCCAGAATTTTTATCCAAATATGAAAAATAAAGCAAGCGTAAGTACATGTCGTACTCAACAAGAATAACATGGGTTTATGAGGCTCAAATAAGGCAAGACACTGGTTTGACAGCAGTTGCTTTTAATTGATCACATTTTAGCAATTGAGTAGCAGCAATAGAATATACCAAGGAACAAGATTTGCATGATCATATAAACATGATAATTAATATGGAATAAACATCAACAGAAACTTCAAATTAATAAATCAATATTCAATTATTATTATTCTGTAAGACGTCCAAGGCCGCTCATGACCGTGAGCACGGCTGATATATCAGTTTTACACTCTGCAGAGGTTGCACACTTTCACCATGAGTCGTGATTCCCATGTGTCGGGGTTTGCAAGGCCCACACTACACTGCCAAGGTGCATAACAGGGTCTCACTATGAAGTCTTTCAAAAGGCTCTCTAACAAGTTACCAATCAATCCGGGCGCAATGGCAAGGGGCGGTAGAGCCCTCCTTCCAAGTGGCACACACACGCAGCAGTACACACAAGGACAGGAGCCGCAAAACAACCAGCTCGGCAAGGAACCTTTCAAGATTAATAGCATGATAGAAAGTAACTCCATACTTGACTAAAGCCAGAGACATATAGCCCCCATGGTTGCGCTGTAAGTCCCGGTGTCATACTTACATATAAGTCATTAGTCCATGTTGCTAAAAAGCATCTTTTAATCTTTATTTCATAATCAATTAATCAGGTTCATAAGATCATGACCCATCAACGCACTAGCATCACTACTCAAATGCAATCTGATAGGTAACAAGGATCAAGTCATCATAACTAGGAATAAACACTATGGTTGCCAAGGTAGACACATGCATCATGAATTTAGTGATTAAGGTGAATAGGCAACAAGGATGGTCCATGCTATACTTGCCTTGATCAAAGTGATCCTGAGAATTTGGATCCTCAACGGAGTACTCTTGATCACCAATGTATTGCTCACCGTCTGAATTCGTGCATAAAATCACCACACAATCATCGTAGCAATCATACACGAAGCAAATAAGATCTATATCAGAAATAGTACACCAATAGTGGAGAAACAGATTGAAAAGTGTATAAAAATAATCCACGCATCGCTACGGTTCCAACGATATAAAGATCACGAAAATCGGAGTTCAAACGGAGAAGTCATGAAATAAACAAGTTTTACTTTAATAAAATAATAGATTAAATCTAATCTCGAATTTTAAAAGTTGAAAACATGAGTAACAGCAGCATCATTAGATAGATAACGAAATTACGAATCTAACGAGACTTGAACGGATCAAATCGGAGCTAAAACGAATAAAATATGGCCGAAATAAACTGAGTGGCAAATCTGTAAATATTGAAAACGCCTTTTGAATTAAAACCGAGGAAATACGTTTTCTAAATAGGAAAGCGTAATCTGAGAAATACGCCAAAGGACCGTGGGTTAGAACATTAAAAAGCTCAGGGGCTCTTTTGCAAAAGTGCCGGCGAAAGGGTATCTCTCACTGTGAGCCGTTGGATCGGCCGTGGACGGCGTAGGGTAGCTCGGGGGAAAGAGGGACGGCCCTGGTCGCCGGAGTCGGGCGGCGCCCGGCCGATTCCTCGCCGGAAGATGGCCGGAGACGGCATTTTCGGGGCTTGGAAGCTCGGCACACCTCGGGATCTGGTCGGGGAGCAAGAGGAGCTCAAGCCAAACCTATCTACGGTTTCGGTTGCCACAGAGGTAGCTCGGAGAGGATGCGGCGAGCTAGGTGGCGGAACTATGGCGGCGGGGAAGCTCGGCATCATGGCTATAGTGCACAAAACCGAGGGAGATGGGGTCGGGAAGGTCCCTGACCTTGCTGCGAAGCTTGGAGAACAACCAATTTCGACGGAGAAGTCCTCCCGAGGAGAAATCGACGGCGGCGGCGGAGCTCGGGGCGGCGGCGGCTCTGTGGCTGCGGCTAGGCAAGATTGGAGGGCGTGGCTTGCTCGGGAACTTGTGGGGAGGGACGGCAGGGCTCGGCCGACTTATAAAGGGGCGCGAGGGAGGCGTAGGAGATCCGGACTCGTCCGAGGATCCCGGCGGCGGATGGTTGGACACCGAGTCCGGTTCGGACTCCAGCGCGAGGAGGGAGGAGGGTCTGACGCGCGGGCCCCGCATGTCTGTCTAAGGTAGGCTGAAGGAGAGGGAGCGGCTCCAGCAAGGAAATGGGCCGGCCCACGCGGAGAGGAGTAGAGGTGGCCTCGGGCTCAGCCTGGCCGGTGGGCCGCGCGAGAAGGAGCAGGCCTTCGGGCCTAGCAGAGAGGGGAGATGGTGGGAGAGTGAGGGGCTGGGCCTCGGGCTAGAAGATGGCGCCCAGGTCTGCGGAGAGGAGGGGTGAGGTTTCCTTTTTATTTTCTATAAATCATTTTTTCAAATGAGTTTTCCATATATGTTTGAATATTTTCAAATCTCAATAAAGTGCAAATCAAACAAAATATCTTTGAGCAGCATGGATGCAAAAAATCATGTTTCTAATTCCTATGATTTATTTTAATTGCTAAAAATTGTTATTTGCCGGTTAATATGCCAAACAATTGCATAAATAAATCAATTTATCCCTATTTTCAAAAATTAAAAATTTCCGGGTGTTACAGATTGTGTGCAATGGATTTGAGCCTCTCGTCGACCCCGACCAGCCCACACATGAGGAGCTATTGGTTGTCCATTTGAATGGGCAAGCCACTAGTGTGCTACTTAGTGCTTTGGATGGAAATGAGTACAACCGGGTGATGGGAGTTGATGTGGCAAAATAGATTTGGGACACTTTGCATCCTGCTCATGAAGGTGTTGACAAAGTTAGAAAGGTAAAGATTGAAATATTGATGGCCAAGCTCAATATGTTTGTTATCTTGGATGATGAAGGGCCACAAACTGTGTTTGATAGATTGATGACACTTGTTGGCAAGATTAGAGGCTATGGGTGTGATGACTTAGATGATCACAAGGTGGTGAAAGTCATGTTGGAGGCTTACTCACCTAGAAATGAGACCGTAGTCACTCTAATTAGAGACAAGAAGAAGTTTGAGCAATTCACCCCCAATGATGTGCTTGGTAGACTTTTGACATTTGACATGCAAAGAGAAGAAGCAAATGAGAGAAGGAAGCTTGGAGAGTTGCAAGCTAAGTTGGAGGGCTTGAAAGTGAAGGATATAGCACTCAAAGCAAGCAAGCCAAGTCAAAGTTACAAGCACAAGGGCAGCAAGCAAGCAACTACAAGCAAAGGCAAAAAAATCAAGCAAAGTCAAGCAAAGGTTGAGTCTACATCATCCTCAAGTGAAAGTGAAGATGACAACACCAAGTTCAAGAAAATAGAAGATGTGGCTGTCTTCATGAACAAGTGTGGTAAAGGTTTGAAGAAGCAAGGTTACAAGCTTGTGAAGAAGAGATTTCCCAACAACAAGAAGAGAACTTGCTGTAAGTGTGGTAGCACCGAGCACTTCATTGCCCAATGTCCTCATGTTGAAGAAGATGGCAAGAACAACAAGGACAAGAGAGAAAACAAGCAAAAGTACAAGAGGGGCAGCAAGAAGACAATGGGAGAAGCTCACATTGGTCATGAATGGAACTAAACATGTGATAGCTCAAGTGATGAAGATGAGAAGATTGCAACCGTGGCCATTCAAAAGACATCTTCACCACCCAAGCTCTTCAACAACTTGACCAATGATGATGACTACTACTCCCCTCACATTTGTCTCATGGCAAAGGGTGAGAAGGTAAAAGCTAAATCCAAACCTTCACTTCCTCCTAGTGATATCTCTAGTAGCGAACTTAGTGAAAACTCTAGTGATGAAGTTTCAAGTGATGAGGAGCTAGATAACATAACCAAGAAATTGGACCCTAAAACTAAATTATTCATCTCTAAACTAATGAAAAATTTAGAAAGTGTTCAAGCCGAGCTAGAATCTAGAGAGAAACTTCTTATCAAACAAGAAAATCTCTATATTGCTAGCAATGAAGCACTTGTTTTGGAAAGGAGTGAGGTGGAATCCTTGCGCAAGGCTTTGGTCAAAGAGCAAGAGGACCATGCACTCACTAAAAAGGCTCATATTGCACTTGATGAAAAGTATTGTGTCTTATGTGAAAAGCACAAAGAACTTGAGTTGCAATATAACCTTCTTTGGGAGAGCACCTCAAATCTTTCTAAAACAAATGACACCTCTATTGCCTCCACTAGTAAAGGATGTGGAAAATTTCATGATATTGATTTGGATATCTATGCTACTAACCTTGCAAACATGGAGGCTATGAAGGTGGAAATAGGTAGGCTCAATAAAATAGTTGCTAAAGAGAGCAAATATGAGAACAAGCATGTTGGTGGCCAAGTGAATCAATCAAAGAAGCCACAATTCAAAGATGGAAGACATCCACACATCAAAACCGGACTTGGACACCGACATGGAGGCAAAACAAATGGGAGAAAGGTAATAAATGGTTATGAATGTGTGCATTTCACTTCTACCAGCAGTAGAAGTACAGAGGGACCTGCACAGAGAGCAGCATGACCAGCCCCCCGAGCAGCACTGCACCCTGTCCAGGGCGGTAGTGCCGCAGTGAAGGGCGGCAGTGCCGCTCCCCCAAAAAAAGGGAAGGTCACTTCCACAGCATATGGAAATGATCAGTACAGAAAAAAGGTCTCCCAGCCAAATCAGGTTCCATACAAAGGCAAGAAATCAATCTGGGGTCAATCAAACAAGTATTCCTATCAACCGAAGACCGTTGCACCTAGACAAAGCTTGAGTTCTTGCTTTGTGTTGAAGAACAACAGCAAGGGTGAAGTGGTTGCCAAGTACATTGACAAAGAAAAGAATGTTTACCATAACACTTCTATTTGGGTTCCTAAGTTACTTGTAACTAACATGCAAGGCCCCAAGAATATTTGGGGACCTAAGTCAAGGAACTAAACTTGTTTTGTAGGCATACTCCTCCGGTGGATCAAGTTGGGTGCTTGATAGTGGATGTACAAATCACATGACCGGAGAGAAGAGTATGTTCTCATCCTACACCCCCAAGGAAGACTCAAATAAAAATATTGTCTTTGGAGACAATTCCAAGGGAGGTGTGCTAGGTCTTGGTAAAGTTGCAATCACTCATGAACATTCAATTACTAATGTTTTACATGTTGATTCGTTAAGTTACAACTTGTTGTCTGTGTCACAATTGTGTGAAATGAGCTACAATTGTCTCTTTACGTATAAGGGTGTGGAAGTCACTAGAAGGGAGGATTCCTCTATTGCTTTTACGGGTCAACTAAAGGGAAAGCTTTACCTAGTTGATTTCAACAAAGGGAAAGCCAACCTTGAGACTTGTTTAGTGGCAAAATCTAGCATGGGCTGGCTGTGGCATCGCCGCCTAGCACATGTTGGGATGAGGAACTTGGCCAAACTTCTAAAAGACAACCACATCCTTGGACTAACCAATGTTCACTTTGAGAAAGACAGGATTTGCAGCGCTTGCCAAGCCGGAAAGCAAGTAGGCGTACCTCGCCCACCAAAGAGCATCATGACCACCACTCAACCATTGGAGTTGATTCATATGGATCTCTTTGGGCCGGTTGCCTATCTTAGTATTGGTGGTAACAAATACGGCTTAGTTATTGTTGATGACTATTCTCGTTTCACTTGGGTGTTCTTTGTTTATGATAAGTGCCAGGTACAAGAGAAGGTGAAAACCTTTGTTAGGAGGGCACAAAAGGAATTCGATCTCCCCATCAAGAAAGTGAGAAGTGATAATGGGACCGAGTTCAAGAATACCCTAGTGGAGGAATTTCTTGATGAAGAGGGCACCAAGCATGAGTTTTCAACTCCATACACCCCTCAACAAAATGGTGTAGTAAAGAGGAAGAATAGAACACTCATTGACATGGCAAGGACAATGCTTGATGAATACAAGACGCTGAACATCTTTTGGAGTGATGCCGTCAACACCGCTTGTCATGCCATCAACCGTCTCTATCTACACAAGAAGTTGAAGAAGAACTTCTTATGAGCTCCTCACCGGTAACAAACCCAAGGTGTCATACTTTAGAGTGTTTGGGTGTAAGTGTTCCATACTTAACAAGAAACCCAAAACCTCTAAATTTGTGCCTAAAGTTGATGAAGGTTTTCTACTTGGTTATGGATCAAATGAGCATGCCTACCGTGTCTTCAACAAAAACTCCAGTCGAGTTGAAGTAGCAGTAGATGTGACATTTGTTGAATCTAATGGCTCTCAAGTAGAGCAAGTTGACTCTAGTGTTGTAGATAAGGAGGATCCACCTTGTGAGGCTATCAAGCAATTGACCATTGGCGATATAAGACCACAAGAAATTCCTGCAGCCAAACAGGGGGAGCCTCAAGATGCTGCTAAACAAGACTCTGCTGACGCACTCACCAGAGAAGAGCAGGGTACTCCTGCTACAGAAAAGCAGGGCGGCAGTGCCAGCCCCTCCTCAGCAGCCAGAACTGAGTCAGGTCTGGACCATGGTCTAGATCTTGCTCCAATCTTTGATCTGGAAGATTGTGATGAGCCAGAAGAACAGCAAGAAGGTGTTGAGCATCCAAGGCTACATCAAACGATTCAACGGGATTACCCCGTTGACAATATCCTTGGGAGTCTTCGAAAGGGGGTAATGACTCGTTCTCAATTAGCAAATTTTTGTGTACATTACACGTTTGTTTCCTCTTTGGAGCCTCTTAAGGTTGAAGATGCACTTAGAGACCCGGATTGGGTATTAGCGATGCAAAAAGAGCTCAACAACTTCACAAGAAACCAAGTGTGGACCTTGGTGAAGAGACCTAATACAAATGTGATTGGCACCAAAAGGGTTTTCCGCAACAAGCAAGATGAGAACGGCATGGTGACAAGGAACAAGGTAGATTGGTTGCTCAAGGCTTCACTCAAGTAGAGCGTTTGGACTTTGAGGAAACATATGCACCGGTGGCTAGGCTTGAAGCAATTCAGATGATTCTTGCCTGTGTTGCCCATCATGACTTCAAGTTGTATCAAAAGGATGTCAAAAGTGCATTCCTCAATGGTCCAATCCAAGAGCTTGTCTATGTTGAACAACCACTGGGTTTTGAAGATCCCAAGTTCCCCAACCATGTCTACCAACTCCAAAAGGCACTCTATGGGCTTAAGCAAGCACCAAGAGCATGGTATGAATGCCTTAAGGACTTCTTGCTCAAGCAAGGATTTGAAATAGGCAAAACCGATTCTACTCTCTTTACTCATAAGTTTGCTAAAGATATTTTGGTGTGCTAAATATATGTCGATGACATAATATTTGGTAGTACTAACCAATCCTTTTGTGAGGTGTTTAGTAGGATCATGACTAAGAGATTTGAGATGTCCATGATGGGTGAATTGAAGTTCTTCCTTGGTTTTCAAATCAAGCAATTGAAGGAAGGAACATTTATTTGTCAAACGAAGTACACCCATGATATGCTCAAGAAGTTTGACATGGTGAATGCAAAGCCCATCAAAACTCCCATGCCAATCAATGGACATCTTGATCTAAATGAAGAAGGAAAAGCCGTTGATACAAAGGTATATCGTTCTATGATCGGCTCTCTACTTTACTTGTGTGCATCTAGGCCGGACATAATGCTTAGTGTGTGCATGTATGGTAGATTTCAAGTCAATCCTAAAGAATGTCACTTAACCGCTGTTAAAAGAATCTTGAGATATTTAGTTCATACTCCAAATCTTGGCTTGTGGTATCCTAAGGGCTCTAAGTTCAATCTACTTGGGTATTCGGATTCCGATTACGCTGGTTGCAAAGTAGATAGAAAAAGCAGTTCGGGGGCGTGTCAATTCCTTGGACGGTCCCTAGTGTCTTGGAGCTCTAAAAAGAAAAATTGTGTGGCTCTTTTCACCGCCGAAGCTGAGTATGTTGCAGCTAGCGCTTGTTGTGCTCAACTACTTTGGATGAGGCAAACCTTAAAAGATTTCGGATGTCACTTCACCAAAATCCCACTTTTGTGTGACAATGAAAGTGCCATAAAACTTGCAAACAACCTAGTAAGTCACTCAAGAACAAAACACATAGACATCCGTCATCACTTTTTGAGAGACCGCGAAACCAAAGGAGATATCGAAATTCGCCATGTGAGCACCGAAAAACAATTAGCCGATATCTTCACTAAGCCTCTCTATGAGTCAAGATTTTGTGCTTTGAGGAATGAACTAAATATACTTGATTCAAGGAACCTGGCTTGACATGTAGCACACACTTGTTTGACAGCCTAGCGACCTAGGAAAAGTTCTTGAAAAGTTTCGTATTGTCTTTCAAAACTAATTCAAAGAGGTTTTCAAGGTATATGACCATAGTTTTATTGTTGATTGTCTCTGGCCATAATATCTTGAAAATATATATATCTGTGATAGAAACAAGGTCAAGAAAATAGGTTTTGGAAATCCCTGTTTGGGCAGGGCGGCAGTGCCGCCTATAGGGTGCGGCAGTGCCGCACTTTGAAACCTGAGCGGTTTCGGCCCAAATTTCTCTGAGACAAGGGGCCCGACTCTCTCATCTACTTCTGGCCACCCCACCGTCTCTCTCCCTCTATTTCGTTCCCAGACCGCGCCGCCCCCAATTCTTCCTCTCTCACGTGAAGTTGAGGGCGCCGGTGTTCCTCGCCGCCGTCTTGCCGGAGTTTCCCCGGCATTGGTACACCTAGGGCTAGCATCTCCTGCTCCTTCTCGTGCTGGTCAAGGTGTGGAGGTGTGGACATTGCTCATCTTTCCTCCTCAATCTTCGGTTTGAATCAGGTGAAACCCTAAACCTTCTCGATCTATGCAATGCATGATTTCCAGTTGTGGATTCGAGTTTCCAGGGGTAGTATCATGGATTTAGGGGGAGCTTTTGTGGTGAAATCGTGGAAGAAGCCCGACTCGATTCGGGGAACCCTAGCCAGGGCGACAGTGCCGCCCTGCAGGGGTGTGACAGAACCTCCTAAGCTATATGGCCCACATGCACCTGTCATCGTCCCAAAGACCTCTGACAGCCGTGCAGGTGACCCATATAACCTAAAAGGGTCTGCCGGGTTTACGAGTAAACCCGTTTCCTCCGAACAGGATCTTAATTGCGAAGAAATTGCAGAGTACAACATTTCATATAAATTTTACAACTCGGAGTACAAGAGCGGAAGACTTAAAATATTACATAGGATTCCAAACCCGTGTTCTTAATTATACATTAAGTGCGATTATTACAAACCAAAATATGAGTAGTGGCAGTAGGTAAGTAGCTTATACAACACTTATATTACATAACATCCCTGCCCAGGTATCAAATACTCACTCACTATCACTATCCTCTTGGACCATTTCCTCGAACACCGTCATACAGCAAGGTCCAACACAGACCTTGGGTTGCTGATTGCCTGCAACATGGGGTTAACAAACCCTGAGTACGAGGGGTACTCCGCAAGACTTACCCGACTAAAAATTGGGAAGAAGACTCAGGAATGCAGGCTAAGGGAAATCAAGGAGAGGCTTTAGCAAGAATCAAAGAGTTTTGTAGAAAAGCACTCTAAGTCAGCTTAAAACTCAATCCTGAATCTAGATTGATTCATTAAGATAATCTCAATATTCACCCATTTTCCATATCTTTCACCTAGTTCCAAACCACTCTTCGCTGTAAGTCAGTGGATCAAGTCTCCATTGACCGAGGAGCAACGACGATTCGAATCGATTAAGTACCCAGCTGGGGATCCCTACCCACACTGCATATGTAGCACCTAAGCTTGCATATGCCAACCCCGCCTACCACGGCTTTTCCAAAACTTGAACTGGTCCTGCGCCACCCGAGAGTACAGTACTCCTCTCCTCTCCAGGCACGCCGGCCACGAGGGTACACGCTACTCTCGCCATCTCTCCACTCCCAGTGCGTGGTTGTCGGTTCAGGAAGAGGAGCGACCGGAGTCAGAGGCTTTCCGTAGTATGTGGCTAGTTGCAAAGTCTCGATCCAACAGGCCGACAACGAATGGTTCCTAATGGAGTCCATTTCGTTTCCTTAATAGACAGTCAGAGACACTACATTGAGATTCTTTTCTCAATGCAAGTCTACTACCCTGTCGAATAATTACAATAGTACATAATTGTATACCCCAATCATACAAAATACCTTTTTCATAAAATCTTAACTATTAGGCATGGCTAAGCATTTTATAATCATTTGCCTTTAAATCAGGTTTCAAGGATAATATATCAAGACAGGTAAATGCAGCAAGTAGGTGGCAATAAATTCCTATCAACTTAATGCAGTAGATTAACTCAAGTGATAAAAATTTGTAAATACAAGGAGGGGTTAATGCTCCGGGGCTTGCCTTTTTGCACGGCGAGGGACGGGTCAGGATCAGAACCGCAAATGTCAAAACCACCGACAACTCCGGAAGGTTCGTCAGCGGCGACTTGCTCGACTTTCACTTCCTCGCCTTCGGTCACTATACGTGATAATGATGCATGCTTAATGATAGTGCAAATATCATGATTAACAATAAACAAGCATTAAATTAATAACCTTGAGTACAACTTTCCTTCACGGTAAAGTTGTAATCAAAATCTCACCTACAGTGTTATTGTTGCATAATTAATTCATTAATTATTTTTGACAGTCATAGAAAGCCGCAACTAACACGACCTTCAACACTAAGAAAGGTGCTTAGGATCAATTAGGGTTTCTGATCCTAAGTCTTCACACAATGACAAAATAACACAAAAACCCTAGAGTGATTAACACTAATCATCATTTTAATTTAATTACTTAATTAAAAATAAATCATAAATAATAAAACTTTATCCAACTGAGCCAAGGATTTTTGTGGAGGTAGCTCACTGGTCAAAATAGCTACCCAATGAATTTCATAATTTTTGGATTTATATTTTGAGCTACAAAAATCATAGAAGTGATATTTATTAATTAAAATATGCATTTTTACAGTCTACAGAAAGTGCTCAAAATACAAATTTCATATTTTTCATAAATTTTTCATATCACAGAGAGGCTCCACAATTTATTTCAGAATTTTTGGAGCTATAAATTAATTCCTTCAAAATTAGCAAAATTGGTAACTATTCATTCCTTTTTAAAATTGAAAAGACCATTTACAGGAGGTACTGGGCCGGCCCGATTGGGCCCAGCTTGGCCTGTCTTCAACCTCCGGCCACTTCTACACGAAACAGAGCAGTTCGGCAGGGCAGCACGCGCGCGCGGCGGCTGCCCGCCGCTGAGCTCGCCGGCGGCCACCCTCCGACGAGACCGAGCGCACCAGGATCCTCCCCTCCACCACCCAAACTGGACCCGAGCCCATCCCCTAGTCTACGCCTCTAACAAAGGCTATCCCAACGGCCATGGCGGCCTGGTCTACTCGGCGACGGCGGCTTGCCGCGTTCCGGCCAGCCGGAAACTTCCCCGATCAAACCAACTACATCTACGGCACAGAGGTGCTCACCAAAGTGTGATGCCCGCGCTGGTTCGACGGAAAGAGGTTCGGAGTAGAGAGCTTGGCGGCAACCGTGTTCTCGGCGGCGAACTCCGGTGGCAAAACTTCCGTTCCGGTGATCCCTAAGCATCAAACAAGAAATAGCCCAAAACATGAACTCCAGAGCAACGGGGCGGACTCGAAACAAGTAACACATGGGCGCGAAGCTCACTGGTTCGAGCTGGAGACGTCGAGGTGGAGCTCGGTGGTGCCGCGGCCGGCAACGAAAAAGAAGCAGCCGCGCCGGCGAACCCGACCATGGAAGGATGCGAGAACCGACTCAAACGAACGGGAAGGAGGTGGCGAACTCAACTACCAAATGGATACAGTGGAGGCCGAGTGACGACGACGATTTTTGACGAGAACAGAGACGGCGGGCGGAGAGCAGAGGAGAGGGAAAAGAACGGCGACGTCGTCTTCGTGTCTACAAGAAGAAAGGATGAACTCCGAGGCCGCCACGTCGATGAAGAGCGTGGCCACGTCGCTGGTTACGTGCCTGCGCGCGCTGCGGCACCGAGGGAGGGCGACGGCTCGTCGGCAAGCAGCTGCGTGGCAGCGAGCCCGACTGCCCTGTTCGAATCTTGATGACCGTTTTGCATTTTACCCCCTCCCGAGACTATTCACTAAATTACTCTCAAATTCGTGTATAAACTTAAAAAATATGCCATATATGAAATGTGCAGAATTTCATTCTATACAACTTTGATATAGAGAACATCTTCAAATTTTGAATATTTTTGAAATTATTGAAAAGGGGGTAATTAGCCCTTTTTCAATTCAGTTTAATTCTCAAATTTTTATTGAACAAGCTCAAAATCTATGAACATCAAAGTTGTTCAACTCAGAGAGCTTTATAACTTTTGTTTAAAGACCATCTTCATATTCCATATAATTTTTGAATTGAAGTTTTGAATTCAAATTTGAATATAGTAATTCAAGTTTAATTTGAATTTCCCAATGGAAACTTGAAAAACTTTAAATACCAAAGTTGCTCTATTTAATAAGAGCTACAACTTTTCTTTTGGGACCAATGTCCAATTCTACTTAGTTTTGAAACTAGATTTTTAGTCCGATTTAGGGCTTAAAAATTAAATTGCTAATGAAACCACTCTATTGCCCTATGCACAAGCCTTTAGAAAAAGGTAAACTCGTTCTCAGTTGATGCAGGTCAAGTTTGATAAAAATTCATACATACTGTGCAATGCTCATGATGACATGCTCAGTTTTAAATATTCCGTAACACAGGAGTGTTACAGCCCTTCCCCCTTAAAGAAATCTCGTCCCGAGATTTAGTACACTAAAAACCCTGAGTTAAGTAATGGAAAAGAAAACGTCTCACACAAACACACTTCTTTTCATACTATGGAACAGGGGGGGAAGTTGTATTTTACAAAACAGAAGAAATAGATTAGACTACAGGGAAGCATAGAACTCTGGGAAATTTTCAGATAGAAAATCCTCGGATTCCCAGGTAGCCTCTTCTTCAGAGTGCTGACTCCACTGAACTTTATACCACTTCGTGGTCGTCCTTCGTGTGACTCGATCTCTTTGATCCAAGACTCTAATCGGGTACTCTGGATAGGTCAAGTCTGACTTAAGTTCTACCCCTTCCAGGTCGATGATTCGATCAGGCACTCGAAGACATTTCTTCAACTGTGACACATGAAACACATTGTGAACTTCTGACAATTGCTCAGGCAATTTTAGCTTATACGCTACAGGTCCACATCTCTGTACGATTTGGAACGGGCCAATGTAGCGTGGGGATAACTTTCCCTTAACTCCAAAACGACTGACCCCCTTCATAGGTGAGACTTTTAGATAAACATATTCTCCTACTTCGAATGTTAGAGGTCGACGTCTTTTGTCAGCATAACTCTTTTGGCGAGATTGAGCCGCTTTCATATTAGCTCGAATAATTCGAACTTTCTCTTCGGCTTCTTTAACCATGTCAACTCCAAAGAACCATCGTTCCCCAGGTTCGGACCAATTCAACGGAGTTTGACATCTGCGACCATATATCGCTTCGAATGGTGCCATCTTGATGCTTTCCTGATAGCTGTTATTATACGAAAATTCTATCAAGGGCAAACATTCATCCCAACTAGCCAAATAATTGAGAACACAAGCTCTCAACATATCCTCGAGAATCTGATTGACTCTCTCCGTTTGACCCCCAGTCCGAGGATGATAAGCAGTACTGTGCAAAAGCTTAGTACCCAAGAATTCATGGAAAGATTTCCAAAAAATTAGAGACAAACTGTGTACCTCTGTCAGATATAATAGTCTTTGGCACCCCATGAAGTTTCATAATGTGATTAATGTATAAGCTGGCATACTTTGCCGTGGGTTACGCGAGCTTAACTGGTAGGAAGTGGGCTTGTTTAGTGAGGCGATCTACAATAACCCAAATGGAATCAAACCCTCGGGATGTCTTGGGCAAACCCACTATAAAATCCATACTAATGTCCTCCCACTTGCCTCCAGGAATAGGCAGTGGGTTGAGTTCACCTGCTGATTTCATATGCACCGCTTTTACTCTCTGGCAGGTGTCACACTCAGCCACATATTGGGCAATCTCGATCTTCATTTTGGTCCACCAGAATCTCTGTTTCAGGTCCTGATACATTTTATTACTTCCTGGATGAATAGAAAACCTTGTTAAGTGCACTTCATCAAGGATTTTTCAACGTAACTCAGATACCTTTGGAACTACTAGGCGATTCTTGAACCATACGACACCATCATCATAAATTCGGAAGCAGTCGGCTTTTCTAGGTAAAACTTTTTCCTTGATGTGTTTAATACCTTTATTCTTTTTCTGGGCAGCAATAACCTCTTCTCGGATAGTCGACTCTATGCTAAGGTTGGTTAAACTGCCTCGTTGATTCATTTCAATGTTTAACTTTTCAAGTTCATAACACAAAGAAAGGTCTAACGGCCTCACTGTCAGACAATGGCAGTGAGCCTTTCTACTAAGTGCATCGGCAACCACGTTTGCCTTACCAGGATGGTAGTGCACTTCCAGATCATAATCCTTTATCAGTTCAAGCCATCTTCTTTGCCTCATATTTAACTCAGATTGAGTGAAAATATACTTCAAACTCTTGTGATCTGTGTATATATGACAAGTGTTGCCCAGCAAATAATGACGCCAGATCTTTAGAGCGTGAACAACAGCGGCTAATTCCAAATCATGAGTTGGATAGTGCTCTTCATGTCGCTTCAGCTGACGAGATGCATATGCAATGACTCTGCCTTCTTGCATCAGCACGCAACCAATACCAATACCTGAGGCATCGCAATACACATCAAACGGCTTTACGATGTCAGGCTGAGCTAAGACGGGAGCAGTGGTCAAGAGTTTCTTTAGAGTTTGGAAAGCTTCCTCACATTCAGCTGACCATTTAAACTTCACATCATTCTTAAGCAACTCAGTAATTGGCTTAGCTATTCTAGAGAAGTTAGGGATGAACCGGCGATAATATCCTGCCATTCCCAGAAAACTTCTAACTTGATGAACTGTGGTCGGCGGTTGCCAATTCAAGACTTCCTCAACCTTACTAGGATCGACAGCTACGCCTTCAGCTGATAGAATGTGTCCCAGAAATTGGATTTTCTTCAACCAAAATGCACACTTGCTGAACTTAGCATACAACTTATGCTCCCTTAATCGAGTTAGAACAATGCGAAGATGTTCCGCATGCTCCTCCTCACTCCTTGAATATATCAAGATATCATCTATGAACACTACTACAAACTTGTCCAACTCTGGCATGAACACAGAATTCATCAGATACATGAAATGAGCAGGAGCATTGGTCAGACCAAAGGACATGACCAAATATTCATATAACCCATAACGAGTAGTGAAAGCTATCTTAAGGATATCCTCGGGACGAATCTTTATTTGGTGATACCCCGAGCGAAGGTCGATCTTGGAAAACACCTTTGCTCCAGCAAGCTGATCAAAAAGAAGATCAATCCGAGGTAGAGGGTACTTATTCTTGATAGTGACTTCATTCAACGGTCTATAGTCAACACACAACCTTAGAGTTTTGTCCTTCTTCTTTACAAAAATAGCAGGACAACCCCAAGGAGAAGAGCTTGGTCTGATAAATCCCTTATCAAGCAACTCTTGCAACTGAATCTTCAGTTCTGCCAACTCATTCGGAGGCATTCTATAAGATCTTCGGGAAATTGGAGCTGTTCCTGGCTTCAACTCGATGGTAAACTCTACATCCCGGTCAAGAGGTAATCCAGGCAGATCTTCAGGGAACACGTCTGGAAACTCACAAACTACCGGAATGTCCTGAACTTCTTTCACTGAGGTGGCATTAACTCTTTCAACAGCCCTCTGAGGTGTTGGAAGTTGGATAAGAAGTTGAGAATTACTATTAGGTAAGTTCACCTTTATGTTTCTATTCAAAGTATCAATAATAGCTCCTCTCTGGTACATCCAATTCATACCTAGGATCACATCTATATCTTGATCCTTTAACACTATCATGGATGTGGGGAAAAGATGACCACCTAAGTCTATAGGTACCTGATATACCATTTCCTTGGTACTCAGTCGTCCCCCAGGCGACTGCACTATAATACTTTCCTTAGCTTCCCCAATTGGAATATCATGCTCAATGACGAATGTACGATTGATAAAAGTATGAGATGCACCAGAATCAAAAAGCATAACAGCAGGATGGTTTGCAACAGGAAACCTACCAAGCATGACGGGTTCTCCTTCCGGGATCTCATTGACCTGAGTATAGTGGACTTGTCCAACTTTCTTCACGGCCTTACCCTTCTGGTTCTGCTGATTGTTACGGTTCTGATTCTGCTGCTGCTGCTGTTGTTGACCACCAACAACCCTTGGAACATTCTGATTATACTGTCTTGGAAACGGGCAATCACGAGAGTAATGCCCGGGCTTTCCACAGTTAAAGCATGGAGCGTTGTAGTTTGGTGGTGGAGCTTGGATACGAACACCAGGGGCGTTCGACTAAGTGGTATTTGGCTTATTAATATTCTGTGGTGCGGCAGCAGGGCGAATATAAACCTGTTGCCGAGGTGGATATTGCGGCTGTGGATAATGGGTACGTTGGTGTTGAATAGGATGGAACACAATCTTCTGGCGCTTCTTACCACCAGAAGGTCCGGTCGACACAATCTTCGTCTTTCGTTTCTCCGCCTGATGAGCAAGATTCTTAGCTTCATAAGCTATTGCTATGTTGACCGCCTGATGATACGCAGCATCTGGATTTGAGGTCAACGCTCTCTGAATTTTTGAGTTCAAACCCCTCTCAAAGCAGTCTTTCTTTTTGTGATCAGTGCTCACATGATCAGGTGCATATTGAGAAAGGTGGTTGAACTTGGACACATACTGCAGCACGGTGTCCTCCCTCTGACGAAGTGCTAGAAACTCGTCTAACTTCAGCTTCATTACTCCAGCAGGAATATAATGGGCACGAAAACCTTCACGGAACTCGGCCCATGTCACACGGTGACCTTCTAGCTGGGCGGCAACAAAGTTCGCCCACCAGCTGCTGGCAGCTCCCCGAAGCTGTTGTGCTGCGAACAGAGGCTTCTGATAGTCGGTGCACTGAATAAGACTAAACTTTTGCTCCATAGTGCGGAGCCAATCGTCAGCCTCCAACGGCTCATCAGCTTTGGTGAAAACCGGTGGACGAGTATCTGTGAAATCCACATAAGTGGTTTCATCCCGGTTATTACGCCCACGACGGTTTCCCTGATTTTTCTGATTTTGATTCTGTACCAGATGAGCAGTAGCATTCGCCAGTGCGGCGATAGCATCCGCTAATGTTGGTGGAATCGGTGGCGGGTTAGGAAGCTCATCACCGCCATGAGAGGTTCCAGCCTCATCAGAAGCGCGAGTATGCATCGGCATCTATATATACAAGCAAGCCATAATCACATATACTTACTCCAAAGCTTAGCAGTACATAACGTTTTACGGATTACAATACCAAAACTTGTCGCGCTCCTAGCACGACACAGCTTAGTGGTTAGTCTAGCTTAGTTACTTATTTTACATACCCAACCTAAGGTTTAAGCTATCCTAGGTAGTGCTGGGGGATGCTGGCATGTTGCTGCCCTCGCTGGATTCCGCGTCCTGTTCGTCCTGGTCCGCTTCATCAGACGCGCCGCGAGGATGCAGCTGATGATACAGGTGGTACATCTCCTCGCGAACCTCCTCATTCTGGCGCTCGAGGTCTCTTGCATAAACCTCTAACTCGCGAACTCGAGTCAGAGCGCGGTCCTCCTGCTATCCCGCAAGTTCACGTTCAGTCATCACCTCCCGCAGACGAGTCTTCAGTTGACGCACCTCGATTTGGCCCCTACAGCGGTTGTCAAACATTCTGTCAAGACGCTCATGCAGCCTCTCGATCTCCGCCCACAACTCAGCTTGACTGCTGTTGGGAGTGACCCTTGGTGCGATTTGATGGTGTGGCACACCTTGAGGTCCAACCATCTTACGAGCGGTACGCTTGGTACGAGCCATCTAAAGAAGGTGAGTTAGGATTAGTTTAACAAAATTACAGGTCAGCAAGAATAGGTTTGGTTTCTACTAATCCCATACCCCTTTAAGAAGGAAGGTAATTATTATCAAGTTAACAATTATGATGCATGCACGTACTTACGAAACAATCACAAACAAAACAATAAATTGACTTGATAATAAACTTTTTAACATAGGGCTAGTATAACATAAATGCTATTTCCCTACTATGCCAATACTCATCAGTTTTTGCCTTTATTAAAATGATTAAGACAAGATAATAAGCAATTTGGACCAAATTACAAATTAATAATGGATCCAAATCATTTTGAAATTTTGCAAAAAGACCCTGCAAGTCTTTGCAAATTAAGCTCCGGTACCAGCTGTGACAGAACCTCCTAAGCTATATGGCCCACATGCACCTGTCGTCGTCCCAAAGACCTCTGACAGCCGTGCAGGTGACCCATATAACCTAAAAGGGTCTGCCGGGTTTACGAGTAAACCCGTTTCCTCCGAACAGGATCTTAATTGCGAAGAAATTGCAGAGTACAACATTTCATATAAATTTTACAACTCGAAGTACAAGAGCGGAAGACTTAAAATATTACATAGGATTCCAAACCCGTGTTCTTAATTATACATTAAGTGCGATTATTAGAAACCAAAATATGAGTAGTGGCAGTAGGTAAGTAGCTTATACAACACTTATATTACATAACATCCCTGCCCAGGGATCAAATACTCACTCACTATCACTATCCTCTTGGACCATTTCCTCGAACACCGTCATACAGCAAGGTCCAACACAGACCTTGGGTTGCTGATTGCCTGCAACATGGGGTTAACAAACCCTGAGTACGAGGGGTACTCCGCAAGACTTACCCGACTAAAAATTGGGAAGAAGACTCAGGAATGCAGGCTAAGGAAAATCAAGGAGAGGCTTTAGCAAGAATCAAAGAGTTTTGCAGAAAAGCACTCTAAGTTAGCTTAAAACTCAATCCTGAATCTAGATTGATTCATTAAGATAATCTCAATATTCACCCATTTTCCATATCTTTCACCTAGTTCCGAACCACTCTTCGCTGTAAGTCAGTGGATCAAGTCTCCATTGACCGAGGAGCAACGACGATTCGAATCGATTAAGTACCCAGCTGGGGATCCCTACCCACACTGCATATGTAGCACCTAAGCTTGCATATGCCAACCCCGCCTACCACGGCTTTTCCAAAACTTGAATCGGTCCTGCGCCACCCGAGAGTACAGTACTCCTCTCCTCTCCAGGCACGCCGACCACAAGGGTACACGCTACTCTCGCCATCTCTCCACTCCCAGTGCGTGGTTGTCGGTTCAGGAAGAGGAGCGACCGGAGTCAGAGGCTTTCCGTAGTATGTGGCTAGTTGCAAAGTCTCGATCCAACAGGCCGACAACGAATGGTCCCTAATGGAGTCCATTTCGTTTCCTTAATAGACAGTCAGAGACACTACATTGAGATTCTTTTCTCAATGCAAGTCTACTACCCTGTCGAATAATTACAATAGTACATAATTGTATACCCCAATCATACAAAATATCTTTTTCATAAAATCTTAACTATTAGGCATGGCTAAGCATTTTATAATCATTTGCCTTTAAATCAGGTTTCAAGGATAATATATCAAGACAGGTAAATGCAGCAAGTAGGTGGCAATAAATTCCTATCAACTTAATGCAGTAGATTAACTCAAGTGATAAAAATTTGTAAATACAAGGAGGGGTTAATGCTCCGGGGCTTGCCTTGTTGTACGGCGAGGGACGGGTCAGGATCAGAACCGCAAATGTCAAAACCACCGATAACTCCGGAAGGTTCGTCAGCGGCGACTTGCTCGACTTTCACTTCCTCGCCTTCGGTCACTATACGTGATAATGATGCATGCTTAATGATAGTGCAAATATCATGATTAACAATAAACAAGCATTAAATTAATAACCTTGAGTACAATTTTCCTTCACGGTAAAGTTGTAATCAAAATCTCACCTACAGTGTTATTGTTGCATAATTAATTCATTAATTATTTTTGACAGTCATAGAAAGCCGCAACTAACACGACCTTCAACACTAAGAAAGGTGCTTAGGATCAATTAGGGTTTCTGATCCTAAGTCTTCACACAATGACAAAATAACACAAAAACCCTAGAGTGATTAACACTAATCATCATTTTAATTTAATTACTTAATTAAGAATAAATCATAAATAATAAAACTTTATCCAACTGAGCCAAGGATTTTTGTGGAGGTAGCTCACTGGTCAAAATAGCTACCCAATGAATTTCATAATTTTTGGATTTATATTTTGAGCTACAAAAATCATAGAAGTGATATTTATTAATTAAAATATGCATTTTTACAGTCTATAGAAAGTGCTCAAAATACAAATTTCATATTTTTCATAAATTCTTCATATCACAGAGAGGCTCCACAATTTATTTCAGAATTTTTGGAGCTATAAATTAATTCCTTCAAAATTAGCAAAATTGGTAACTATTCATTTCTTTTTAAAATTGAAAAGACCATTTACAGGAGGTACTGGGCCGGCCCGATTGGGCCCAGCTTGGCCTGTCTTCAACCTCCGGCCACTTCTACACGAAACAGAGCAGTTCGGCAGGGCAGCACGCGCGCGCGGCGGCTGCCCGCCGCTGAGCTCGCCGGCGGCCACCCTCCGACAAGACCGAGCGCACCAGGATCCTCCCCTCCACCACCCAAACTGGACCCGAGCCCATCCCCTAGTCTATGCCACTAACAAAGGCTATCCCGACGGCCATGGCGGCCCGGTCTACTCGGCGACGGCGGCTTGCCGCGTTCCGGCCAGCCGGAAACTTCCCCGATCAAACCAACTACATCTACGGCACAGAGGTGCTCACCAAAGTGTGATGCCCGCGCTGGTTCGACGGAAAGAGGTTCGGAGTAGAGAGCTTGGCGGCAACCGTGTTCTCGGCGGCGAACTCCGGCGGCAAAACTTCCGTTCCGGTGATCCTTAAGCATCAAACAAGAAATAGCCCAAAACATGAACTCTAGAGCAACGGGGCGGACTCGAAACAAGTAACACATGGGCGCGAAGCTCACT
Organism: Eremochloa ophiuroides; assembly: GCA_038502445.1. Taxonomy (NCBI): domain Eukaryota; kingdom Viridiplantae; phylum Streptophyta; class Magnoliopsida; order Poales; family Poaceae; genus Eremochloa; species Eremochloa ophiuroides. The sequence goes on from JAHLJS010000002.1 coordinate 28,338,750, forward strand.
GGTTCGAGCTGGACACGTCGAGGTGGAGCTCGGTGGTGCCGTGGCCGGCAGCGAAGAAGAAGCAGCCGCGCCGGCGAACCCGACCACGGAAGGATGTGAGAACCGACTCAAACGAACGGGAAGGAGGTGGCGAACTCAACTACCAAATGGATACAGTGGAGGCCGAGTGACGACGACGATTTTTGACGAGAACAGAGACGGCGGGCGGAGAGCAGAGGAGAGGGAAAAGAACGGCGACGTCGTCTTCGTGTCTACAAGAAGAAAGGATGAACTCCGAGGCCGCCACGTCGATGAAGAGCGTGGCCACGTCGCTGGTTACGTGCCTGCGCGCGCTGCGGCACCGAGGGAGGGCGGCGGCTCGTCGGCAAGCAGCTGCGTGGCAGCGAGCCCGACTGCCCTGTTCGAATCTTGATGATCGTTTTGCATTTTACCCCCTCCCGAGACTATTCACTAAATTACTCTCAAATTCGTGTATAAACTTAAAAAATGTGCCATATATGAAATGTGCAGAATTTCATTCTATACAACTTTGATATAGAGAACATCTTCAAATTTTGAATATTTTTGAAATTATTGAAAAGGGGGTAATTAGCCCTTTTTCAATTCAGTTTAATTCTCAAATTTTTATTGAACAAGTTCAAAATCTATGAACATCAAAGTTGTTCAACTCAGAGAGCTTTACAACTTTTGTTTAAAGACCATCTTCATATTCCATATAATTTTTGAATTGAAGTTTTGAATTCAAATTTGAATATAGTAATTCAAGTTTAATTTGAATTTCCCAATGGAAACTTGAAAAACTTTAAATACCAAAGTTGCTCTATTTAATAAGAGCTACAACTTTACTTTTGGGACCAATGTCCAATTCTACTTAGTTTTGAAACTAGATTTTTAGTCCGATTTAGGGCTTAAAAATTAAATTGCTAATGAAACCACTCTATTGCCCTATGCAAAAGCCTTTAGAAAAAGGTAAACTCGTTCTCAGTTGATGCAGGTCAAGTTTGACAAAAATTCATACATACTGTGCAATGTTCATGATGACATGCTCAGTTTTAAATATTCCGTAACACAGGAGTGTTACAAGGGGCGGCAGTGCCGCACCCTGCAGGAGCAAGTGCTCCGGGTCAGGTTCCCGTGGATCGATTTAGTTTTCCTCTAGGATTTCGTTTTCAAAAGTTCACCACTCAGATCCAAAATATTGCTCCCTGTCTCATTCATAGATGGATTTCATGGCCCGATCTGTTGATTTACTTAGATTTATGAGATTGTGATGGTGTATAGAAGTTGTTGGATCGAAAAGTTAGCCACTGAATCAAAATTTTTAGAGTTTGGATGGAGAAGCTGGGTGCGGCAGTGCCGCACTCAGGGTGCGGTAGTGCCGCCCTGCCTGGGTTGCTCACCACGTGCTCTGTTTTCTGGACAAAGTACATGTTGGTTCAGTGGTTAAAGTTTTGGTGCAGCAAGTTTTATATTTCCAGTCTATACATTTTCTTATCAAAGTCTTATTTGAATTGCATAGATGGAGCAAGGAGGTGGAAGCGGCAGCCCTCGGATTTTGAAGAAGCAGTTGTCGAAGAAACTGTCCAAGAGGGGACGCAAGAGTACCAGCAGCAGTGCCGCTCCTTATGCCGCTGATGATCGTGCCGCTCATGAGCAATACATTCAAGATGAGGAGAGACGCCAGCTGGAGGGATTCACTATTTCATATAGAGGTTGTCCTTTCACTCCTAATCATCTGAATGAGTATGATGACAGCTATATGAGAGATTCAGATGAGAATCCCATGATGCATGCTCCTGATGATTCTATGCCTCACCCTGTGGTTGATTATTCCAAGTCCTGGTCAGAGACTCAGCAGGCTAGAGCTGTCAACCCATATACATCTCTTGGTCTTATGGGGATTGATTATAGATTTTGGACTGTTTTTCACTGCAACTTCTATAGGACAACTATTCTTGATGCCAGGAAATCCAAGATTGTGCATATGCAGTATGTGGACTTCCAGGATATGAGAGACCGAAATGAGCCGGAGTTCAATGCTGCTATCAGGATATGTGATAGGTTTGATTTGACTGATTTGATGAGTTTCAGGTATGGATGGAACACAGAGGTTCTTGCACAGTTCCATGCCACTTACTATCACAATGCTGTTACTGATGAGATTCACTGGATGACTGAGGGTCGACACTATAGAGTTGATTTTATCACCTTCAGTCGCATTCTTGGTTTTGGTGATGTGCACAGGAAGTTTACTGAGATTCATGATGAGTCTCGCCTTGAGGTTGAGCAGATGAGGCCTCTCTACAGGGATCACAGGGTGGCTGATGGCAAGGCTAAGGGCCTAATCTCTGTGTACTATGTGATGAACAATTTGATCAGAAACACCATAAATCCAAAGGATGGAGCAGCTTCTGATTTTAATGGTTTTGCTAGGAACGTGCTTGTTCGCTTTCACACAGGTGAGAGGTTTAATGTTCCTCATTTTTTGTGGCATGAGCTCTCTACTGCTTTGGATGATGTGAGAAGGGGCTTGCCTTATGCCCCCTATCTCATGTTTGTCATTGAGAGGGTTTCTGATATTCGCTTTCCACATGATACAGCTCATCCAGTGTATAAGATTGACAGGCCAAGGCCGCATGGTGTAGAGAAAGGAAGTGGCAGTCAGCAGGCTCCTACAGATGTTCCAGGGACATCATCTGGTAGAAGAAGGGGCAAGAAGAAGGGCTTCATCAAGAAGATTCTGACTTCCATCTTTGCTACTTGCACATATTCAGCAGTTACAGCTTATGGAGCCAGACTTGTGGCCAGGGAGGCTAGGGCGAAGGTGGGACTTCCAGATTTACCTCCTATTCAGCCTCCTCCTCCCTTTGACCTTCCTACAGATTCTGATGATGATGATGATGACTCTGATGATGATGGAGGACAGCAGCAGTATGATCCTTTCCAGCAGCAGTATCAGCAGCCACAGTATGGGTACCAGTATCCTCAGTATACACAGCAGCAGCAGCTGTACCCGCCTCAGTATGGCATGCCCGGTGAGGATGATACGCTTGCCTTGCGCTCTCAGAGACAGGCAGGTCGCACCTCTCAGGGTGCAGGCACTTCAGGCTCTACTCGCTTCACAGGTACTACTCACCGTGGGGGAAAGGCAGTTGTTTCCGATTCAGATAATGATGATGATGGCAGCCCTCATGGTGGTGATGAAGGCGTCGATTGGTCTTAGCTTCAGGATTGAGCTCTTTTTTCTTTTCTCTTTTTGGTATTTGATGCCAAAGGGGGAGAAATTAGAGAGGTCAAATTCTTCTTCGTCGCCTTGCCGCGGTTGGAGCTTAGTTTCAGCTTAGTTAGTGTGTAAGATTGAGAGTTAAAAATATTTTCATTATGGTTTGTAATAATTTAGCTTTATACTCGACTCTATCTCTATCGTTTTCGGATATATATTGTGTCTTTGTGATCTGGAACTTCATATTTTATATCTGTGTAGAATTTGGAAGTGTTCAGGTGCTGTTTAAATCTGGTTGTGATCTGACTGAAGAAGCTAGTGCGGCAGTGCCACCCTCAGGGTGCGGCAGTGCCACCCTGTGCTTCCTCAGCCAAATCTTGTGTGTCCTAAACTGTCATATGCATCACGTTTAATTGTTTGACATAGTGTGCAGCACCCCACAGAACCTTTGAATGTAAAGAAAATTCTCTTATTTTCTCTCTTGTGTGGATGGTTGGCCTTTTATGCCAATTTGGAAATTCAATTTTCGTTTCCACACCTCTTGAGAACTTCTTTACATCCAAAGCTTGTTTTTTTGTATTCATGATTATCTTTTGTAAGCTCTAATTGGGTTGTCATCAATTACCGAAAAGGGGGAGATTGAAAGTGCAATCACTCCCTAATGTGGGTTTTGGTAATGATGACCACCGAATTAGAGAACTAATGATTTCTATCAAGATGTTGAGCAGGGAATCAATGTGAGATGATGATATGTGTTTCAAATAACTCATGCTAACTTGCAGTGGCGGTGACCAACTCAAACGGAGGTTTATTTTCGTTTTACTTTTGAGTTTGAGTTTAGAGATGCCGTACTATTAAGGAGTTCCTAAGGGATGCCAGTCAATTTGTTGAATCAAGTGCTCATATCCCAGAAACAACATCCTCACACCTAGACAATTCCAGTAATACCTAACTTGCTTCTTTCTGCTGAGTTTTGCCAGTGCGGCAGTGCCGCACTTAAAGGGAGGCAGTGCCGCACTTTAACCGACCGTTGGAAGACAGCATATAAATACTGCTTTTCCTCCTCTCAACGGTCTCTTCTTCTAGCTCCCGACTTTCTGCCTGTTACAGACACAAAAAGCAGCTCCCCTCTCTCCTCCATTGTTGACCTTGAGCTCAAAGTTAGATCTCCACTTTCCACCATAGAAACTTGAGAAAAAGGGCAGCAATTTGCGAGTTGAGAGCAGATCTACTGATTCTCAAAGTTTGAGAGCACTTGGTTCACGTTTGGCTGGCGTTCTTGAGGTCTACTCCTTGGAGCTTTGCTCCTAGCCAGCTAGGCGTCGCCCTAGAGCTTGCCAACCGCATTGTGGCAGCCTAGGGAGGTTTGTAATCTCGTGTGCAGCTAAGAAATCACCCCTCTCTTCAAGAGTTCACTCTCTTGATTTGAGAACGAAGAATAGGGCAACCTTTGTGGTAACCCTAGCCTTTTGTGCAAGCCTCAACAACGTGGACGTAGGCAAGCCTAAGTGGCAAGCTGAACCACGGGCTAAATCAACGTGTGCTGTTGTCTCTTTATTATTCTTGTATTGTTGATTTGTTCTAGGGTTTGGCCCAAATTCCGTGATTTGGAAGATTTCTGTGGTGTCCAGTCTTCGAGCTGTGAACTTTAGTCAAATTCTGGAAACAAGCTGTAGGGAGTATACTCTTTCTATACATATATCACTTGCGCAGTTTGATTCAGTTTTCATAGTGCGTCATTGCCGCCCTGGTTTTTGATATCTGTTCAAGTTGAGTTTTTGCAGGCCTATTCACCCCCCTCTATGCTTCCAGTGATCCTACACAAGTAGCAAAGGCAAGAAAGTGGTGGTGGCCGATAGTCATGATGACTATTTGAAGCTCAAGATTGAGAATGAGAACTTGAAGAAAGAGCTTGAGAAACAATCTACCACCAACACCATTGTCATTGAAACGGTGCAACAAAATGATGAAGTTGAGGTGCTTAGAGAAGAAAACAAGATCCTCAAGAATGAGAAGTGTCACCTTGCAAGCTTATTGGAAGAGAACAAGAAGTTGAAGCAAGAAAAGAGTCATCTCACCGTGGGCTAGCAAAAATTCACAAGAGGCAAATATCTCCAAAGTGATCTCCTCATGAACACCGTGATGAAGTTTGATAGAAGTGGGATTGGCTACATAGGTGAGAAGGTGCAAAACATTAGAACTCAAAATCGCCTCAACAAAGCAAAGAACAAGTCCAAGCCCAAGCCTAAGAGATGCTTTGAATGTGGACAAGAAGGTCACTTTCCTCATGAGTGCAAGACACCACCACCACAACCTTTGCCCAAGCATGCTAGGCCTTTTGCTTTTGATGCTCACTACATGCTTAGAAAAGATTCTAAGGGCAAAGTGAAAGTCATGTTCTTAGGTCCTCCTAACAAGAATAAGCCTAGGCAATTGTGGGTGGCAAAAGTTTTGATTGAGAAAGTCCGTAGCCCTTCTCAAGTATGGGTTTCTAAACATCAAGCTTGATTTGTTGTGTGTAGGTGAACTACAAGACCGGTGGCTCTCATTGGGTAATTGATAGTGGATGCACTCAACATATGACCAGTGATGCTCGTATGTTTACCTCTCTTGAAGAGAATGTAGAAGACCAAGGAAAGATAACATTTGGTGATAATTCCAAGAGCAAAGTGCAAGGGCTTGGCAAAGTGGCTATATCTAATGATCATTCCATATCAAATGTGCTTCTAGTTGCTTCTTTGAGCTTTAACTTACTATCCATTGGTCAATTGTGTGATCTTGGCTTCCAATGCCTATTTACAAGTGAAGAAGTAGTTGTTTCCAAGAAAAATGACAATGAAGTGATATTCCAGGGTTTTCGGTATAATCACCTCTATCTAGTGGACTTCAACTCGGAAGATGCAAATTTGAAGACTTGTCTATTCACCAAATAATCTCTTGGGTGGCTTTGACATAGAAGGCTTGCACATATTGGGATGAGCACACTCAAGAAGCTATTGAAGAAGGAGATGGTGAGAGGATTGATGAGAAGGACAAATTGTGTAGTGCTTGTCAAACCGGGAAGCAAGTGGCAAATACACATCCATCCAAGGCATTTGTATCAACTTCAAGACCATTAGAGCTACATCACATGGATTTATTTTGGCTAACAACTTATGAAAGTATTGGTGGGAAGCTCTATTGCTTAGTGATTGTGGATGACTTTTCAAGATATTCTTGGATGTTCTTTCTTCATGACAAGACCGAAGTTGCCGCATCTTTCAAGAAGTTTGCCAAGAGAGCACAAAATGAATTTGAAGTAAAGAACAAGAAAAGTAGAAGTGACAATGGGAAAGAGTTTGACAACACAAACATTGAAGTATATTGTGATGAAGTTGGGATCAAGGATGAAGTCTCATCCACCTATACCCCTCAACAAAATGGTGTAGTTGAAAGAAAAAACCAGACATTGATCACCCTTGCAAGGACTATGCTTGATGAGTACAACACACCGGAAAGGTTTTGGACGGAGGCAATAAACACCGCATACTATGCATCCAACCGCCTATTCCCTCACCGGTTACTAAAGAAGACCCCCTATGAGCTACTCATTGGCAGGAAACCGGACGTCTCCTACTTCCGGGTGTTTGGTTGCAAATGCTACATCTACAAGAAACGGCAACACCTAGGGAAGTTCTAAAGACGTTGTGATATTGGTTTTCTTGTTGGTTACTCATTGAAGTCCAAAGCATATAGAGTATTCAACAATGCCACCGGCCTTGTTGAAGAAACATATGATGTGGAATTCGATGAATCTAACGGCTCTCAAGGAGAGCATGAGAATCTTGATGATGTAGGTGATGAACCTTTGAGGAAGGCCATGAAGAACATGCCAACCGGAGATATCAAGCCTAAAGATGATGAAGATGATGGTGATGATGTGCAAGTGATTGATCAACTATCTTCATCAAATGTGCCTCAAGATGATGAAGATAAAGATGGGGTGGATCCACATGAAGACACCCACATCACACAAGAAGATATTGAGGCACAAGCACAAGATGTTGATGCTCCACAACCTCCTCCTCAAGTGGTTGATAGAAGATCCACTCCACTCCTACAAGCTCATCCTCAAGATCTCATAATAGGGAGTCCTTCAAGGGGGGTAATGACTCGCTCACAAAGGCATGTTCAATTCATTGAACATCACTCTTTTGTCTCTTGCATTGAGCCTATTAGCATAGAAGAAGCTCTTTAAAATCCGGATTGGGTGAATGCCGTGCATGAAGAACTCAAGAATTTCACCCGCAATCAAGTTTGGCACCAAGTGGGTGTTCCGCAACAAGCAAGAGTCATAGGCACCAAGTGGGTCTTCTGCAACAAGCAAGATGACAAGGGCAACATTGTGAGAAACAAGGCAAGGCTTGTGGCAAAAGGGTTCTCCCAAGTTGAAGGTTTGGATTTTGGGGAGACTTTTGCCCCGGTTACAAGATTAGAAGCCATCCGTATCCTACTTGCATATGCATCTAATCACAACCTAAAACTCTTTCAAATGGATGTGAAAAGTGTATTTTTAAATGGCTTCATAAATGAACTTGTCTATGTTTCACAACCACCGGGTTTTGAAGACCCTAGATACCCAAACTATGTTTATAGGTTGTCCAAGGTGCTATATGAATTGAAGCAAACCCCACGGGCTTGGTATGATCGCCTCCGCGACTTCCTCCTCAACAAGGGCTTCAAAATCGGCTTGGTGGATACCATACTATTCACCAAGAAGCACAAAGGGCATATCTTTATAGTCAAGTTTATGTTGATGATATTATCTTTGGTTCGACTAATGAAGATTTTTGCAAGGAATTTGGTGATATGATGTCCATGATCGGTGAGCTCACATTCTTCCTCGGCTTCCAAGTCAAGCAATTGAGGGAGGGGACGTTCGTGTCGCAAGAGAAGTACACGAAGGACCTCCTCAAGCGCTTCAAGATGGAAGAATGCAAGCCCATCAAGACCTCTATGCCTACCAATGGACACCTCGACCTTGATGAGGTAGGTAAATCGGTTGACCAAACTCTCTATCGTTCTATGATCAGTAGTTTCTTGTACTTGACCACATCTAGACCCGACATCATGTTTAGTCTGTGTATGTGTGCGTGCTTTCAAGCTAACCTTAAGGAACCTCACTTAGTTGTGGTGAAAAGAATCCTTAGGTACGTAAAGTTCACCCCAAGCATTGGCCTTTGGTATCCTAATAACTTTACTCTTGTCGGCTATTCTGATTCGGATTATGCCGGTTGCAAGATTGACTGGAAAAGCACATCCGAAGGGTGCCATTTGCTTGGAAGATCACTAGTTTCTTGGTCCTCCAAGAAACAAAATAGTGTTGCCTTGTCAACAACCAAAGCGGAATACATTGCCGCGGGTGCTTGTTGTGCACAAATTCTTTACATGAAACAAACTCTACTTGATTATGGAATTAACTTAAAAGGTTGCCTTTGTTGTGTGACAACGAGAGTGCGGTAAAACTTGCAAACAACCCGGTTCAACAGTCCCGCACAAAGCACATTGACATCCGTCATCACTTTCTTAGAGATCACATTGCCAAGGGTGACATTTCCTTTGAGGGAGTGAGAACGGATGATAACTTGGCGGACATCTTCACTAAACCATTGGATGAGGCACACATTTGTACACTAAGGAATGAACTAAATTGCCTTGATCTAAGCAACTTCACAAAAAGATGATCTTGTGTTGACATGTGCATTGCATTGTAACATAAAATATGTTTAACTTTGATTTGCACGTAGGGCTTGTCTAACTCGGTTGAGATAACCGCCCAAAAGCGTGTGAAGAAACTTATCCGAGGACAAACTTGACAAGCAACTAGTTTACTTTACGTGAACTTGCATTGCATATGCATGGTTGTTTGTTTTCCGTTTCGTTCTTTGATTTTATTGCCTATTTTTATAAAATTCACATATGCCTAAGGAAAAATATTTGAAAAATTGAGGGTTTGAGTGAGGACATCTCATACTAGTTCCAACTGGTGTTTATTTGACTCTTATTGAGATTGGAACTTAGTTGAGAAAAATCGGCGCGAAGAAATGTTGAAGAAAATCAAGTTATGGGCGTCGGACCGAGGCGTCGGACGCTGGTTTTCCCAGCGTCGGACTATTATCCTCAGTCCGACGGTCCCTGACCCTGTTGAAGACAGCGTCGGACGCAGCATCGGACCGAGTTTTTCTTGGCGTCAGACTATCTATGGAACGCGTTCACGCCATGTCGAGACGCGTTCACGGCGTTGGACTGTTGGAGTTCGTCCGACAGGAAGCGTCAGACTGAGTCCGACGGGTTCTAAAGCTTACTGGAAGCGTTGGACTGTGCGCTGCCTTGGTCCGACGGGTGCGACAGTAATAGTCTCTGTCACGTGGGGCCCGTTCCTCTTCGTCTCACTCTGTTCAGCCCGCGCCCGAGCCATACGCCGCCGCCGCCACCGCTCCGCGCCCTAGCCCTAGATCCGCCGCCGCGCTTGCTCTCCGCTCGCCTGCGCTCTTAGCCGCCGGTGAGCCCTCCCTCGCGTGCGCGCGCCCTCGCCTCGCCGCGCACCCCTCGCCGCTCCTCCCTGCGCAGCAGAGTAGCACCGCCGCAGGAGCCCGCTGCCGGAGCTCTCCGCCGCCGGTGCTGCCTCCTCCGAGCTGTAGCACCGTCATCTTCCCTGTGCTCTTGGTTGTTCCTCGCGGTGGTGAGCTCCAGTTTCTTCTCTGCCCTAGCCACCTTCCCTAAACTGTGCACGGAACCTGCTCGAGAAAATGCCTTAACCAGCTTTTCATTGTGTTTTGCACAGTTTTAATGTCTTTTGGCCCTATACTCGGGTTTCTAGGGTTCATGGAAGTGTTCATCGCTCTTGTGGTACCTCTTCACACTCCCAAACCCTAGTTTCCTTTTGTCAATGCATATACGTGTCATAGCCCTGGTTTGTGACTCGTACCCTATTCTTACAGTGATTCACCTTGCTCGGTGTGTCCCCGTTCGACAGAGTGTCTTACCTCTTCGTAGGTTCTCCTCCTGCAGGTTGCTTTGCTATTCTACTCTCATCTCATATGCTTGCTTCCATAGGTTATCTCATCTCTAGCTATATATGCTTATGTACTTCTTCCTATTTCTCTCTTGCAGCTGTCGTGATCAGAGGATTTTGGCAGTGGATCAGTGAATCTGGGGCCAATCCCGCAGATACGGAACGAGGCCAAGCCTCTGAGTGTCAGTGACAGTTAGCAGCTTGAGCAGATTTGACAGAATCAGAGATTGGCAGCTATGGTTCGTTGCAAGTAGGCCAGTCGTAGTCAGGGAGGCATAGGTGGGGACGAGAGGCCTCCTCCTCGTCCACCTCTGGATAAGGGGAAGGCCCCTCTTGTTGAGACTAGCAAGAAGAGGAAGAGACAGTTGACAGCCGAGCAGAGGCAGGCTATCCGAGTTGCCCAGGCAGCAGAGGAGGCAGAGCGTGGTAGGGGCCTCCATATTGGAGGCATCTCTGTCAGCTTGTCAGGCATAGACGAGTCAGAGGAGCACACTGAGGAGCAGCCACAGAGTCAGACAAAGGCAGAGCAGAGACAGCCAGAGCAGCTAGAGGCAGCTAGTCAGGGGGAGCAAGACCAGGCACCACCCCTTCGTCGCTCGGGCCGCACTCGACCTTCGATGCCACCCTGACCCGCTGGTTAGAGGCGCGGTGACCGAGTCCCCAGGGTACCTACTCCCACTAAGCCTCAGTCGGAGCCTGAGCCAGAGGTGCACATGGACTTGTGGAACATTTCCGCAGCCTGAGTCAGAGAGCTCCGACTGACGTCTCTTGCCAGCTGGTTTCCAGATCAGAGAGATCCACGAGCTTTTGAGGGCTGGTACACTACCTTGCACGAGGACTTCTTCACCGCCCTCATGGCTACTGCTGTTGGCTTGAGACAGCACAGGGTGTATCCCCTAGAGGACATAGTCCAGGCAACAGGGGAGGAGATCAGGCCCTATCTGACTTACCTGCCTGGACTCGCAGAATTAATTGGATGGTCAGGACGGTACGTGGAGTCGTGGGTCCGAGAGTTCTATGCTTCACTATGGATAGACCCTGACCACGAGTACTTGCAGTACACCTTCAGCGGAGAGCCACACCAGCTCTACGCGAAGGCACTCCGAGAGCTGCTTGGAGTCAGAGAGTCAGCTACCAGGTTGCACAGTATCGGCTACACTTCAACAGACCCGCTGAGGAGAGCACACGGAGGACTGGCACCTGGTACAGCACACATAGCAGTTTGCTTTTGACCACCGTTCAGAGACGGCTCCCGCAGGACACCCTCAGAGCTTCGTTCCGTCGTTCGTCTCTTGAACAACGTGATGAGGCGCACTCTTTTGCTGCGGGAGGGGTACAAGGAGGGACTCACTCACCTTCAGCTTTGGCTCCTTAGTGTCCTGGTCTAGCAGTCAGAGTTCAATATTACAGATCTGATTATCAGCGAGATGGAGGACACAATAGCTGAGGGCATCAGGTCTCGGCGACAGCTCCCCTACGCTCACTGGATCTCTCACATCCTTGAGCGTAGGTTGCACAGGATTTGGACAGGGATTTCACGAGAGCTGTGCCAGACTGAGACAGAGTTTTCAGTCTACAGGATGTCCTCACTGATAGACGGCAGACGTGGCAGCAGAGCTATCCACAGAGTACAGCGTCGTCAAACCTCAGGGGTAGACATGGCCGAGGTGCAGCAGCAGGACGAGGCTATGAGGCACGTTGCCCATAGTGAGCTTGAGCAGTTACTTGTTTACGATGACCCCATCGACACCTCTTCGTCCAGCTCTGACAGGGACTACCGGCCTATCCCTACTCGTCCACGAGCTCACAACTCGGAGGCCGGTGGTTCTAGCTCCTCTCCTCAGGCTCCTCAGACAGACCCAGCGCTGCTTGCGATCCTTCAGAGTTTACAGCAGACCCAGCAGCGACAGGCAGAGGAGCAGGCCCGGTTTGCAGGGAGCAGGCTGTAGCACTTACACAGATCCAGCTTCGTCAGGATCAGCTTCAGCAGCAGATGCTTCAGATGTAGCTCCAGAGCCAGCAGATTCAGCTTCAGACTTTTGGGTTCATGGAGCACATCATCAGGCACACCGGAGCCCCTCCGTTCTTAGCTTCTGCCCCTCCGACTCAGCAGGTTGGTCCGGCAGCCACTGCAGCCCAGGTGACTCCAGCTATACAGTCCAGCGGACTTTAGAGTTAGGGCACAACAACCTTACAGAGTTAGTTCGTCACGCCTACACAGCAGACTCTGCAGTGGTTTGTCTCTCCAGGGTCCACTCAGGTGTTCACACCTATTCGCACAGGCTTCACTCCAGACTTGGGTGGCCCCTCAGTGCCAGGAGCTTGGGTGTGACATTCAGTGAGACCACCGGCTTGCCCACACCTCCTGAGTACAGACAGTTGATGCCTTCCACCACAGCTCCACCTGCTTCTGGCACGACTGAGACCCTACCATCCTCTGTTGCTTCTTCAGAGCCACTTCTGACTACTACAGACACTGAGGTGGTAGTGGTGACAGTTGTGACACAGGGTCAGCAGCCTAGTACCGAGGAGCAGACTATTCCAGAGTCCGCTCAGGCAGTTCCAGAGGAGCAGGTACCTACAGAGACAGTTTCTGCAGCTCCAGACGCACAAACTGACCCTAGTATAGGGACAGTTGAGCCGACCCAGACCGCTTCACCTGCACATGCACCGACAGAGGGTCAGGCAGTTCAGAGCTCAGAGTCCGAGGACGACCCTACTCAGTTTGAGCTCCTTCCTCACTCCTCCGACCGCGACGCTGCAGCTTCTTCTCCTCCTCTAGAGTCTTAGGTTCTTTGGTGCTTGATGCCAAAGGGGGAGAGAGAGAGAGAATAGATTTAGGGGGAGCGATGTGAGAGGGTTTTGGCTCTTATTTTGCTTGTGATATACTCATGCATCGTCTTCTTTTCATGCATTGTACATATTTGTGCTTGAGACTTGGCTTGTGACATGTGTTTTGAGATTCATTTTATATATATCATGTCACTTGGTTCTCACTTGGTTATGCTCTTTGTCTTACCTTCCGCACTTCACTCCGATCTTGAGCATAACCCTTGGTACTTGTGCTTATTTCATATCTTATGTGTACCTTGTGGTCTTGATTTGTTTAAGCATACCTAACCCCGTTTGCTCTTATTGTCACATGCTTATATGAATCAAGCTTTTAAAAACCTCACTCTTTATAAATCTACTTGAGGTTGTTGTCATCAATCACCAAAAAGGAGGAGATTGAAGCATCTAGGTCCTAGTGGTTTCGGTGATTAATGACAACAAGACGGTTATTATGACTAACGTGTGTTTTGCAGGATAACCTAGAGGTTAGGTCATAATAACATGTAGGTTCAAGCCCCTAGCGATGGAAATCGATTCAGTTTTCAAAGGATGGAAGACAAGACGGTGATAGGCTAGTGCCAAGTGTCGTTTGGAGTTGAGAGACACTTGAAGTAGTCTTACGTTTTGTTTTTCTCTTTGACCATACTATTAAAAGGGGTTTGGATGGGTAGCTTGACTTAGAGCAAGATTAGAGAGTGTAGATGTGATGCACAGTTGTCCAACTTAGCTCTAGACAGCCCAGGGAGACTCGTGAGAGAGAGAGGATCAAACTTTGTTTCGAAAAGTTTACGATTCGACGAAGTTTTGATAAAAAGAGGGCATCAAACTCTAGCTAGTATGGTCGACGGACCAATGGCTAGCGTCCGACGACACGTGGCAGCCCCTGGGTGGTTCTCAGCACTCTAGGGAGCGTCGGACACTGCTGAATGGGCGTCGGACCATCAGCCAGCGTCCGACGGTTGAAAGGTCCTAAATGGCTAGAGGGGGGTGAATAGCCTATAAAAACTTCTACAAACAACACTTAAGACAAAGTGGTTAGACAATTAAATGGCCAAGCGAATTCTTGCGCTAGCCTACTAAAAGACGCAAGCCACCTAACCGTTCTAAGCTATAGTCTCTATTTCACACACAAGAGGCTAAGTTGCTACTTCTACTCTACTCCTAGGTGAGCAACTAAGCTAACAAGCTACACAAGAGTAAGTGCGAGAATGTAAAGAGTAGAGAGAGTGAATCTTATACCGCCGGTGAAGAGTAGAGAGTACCAAATGAATAATCAATCACAATACAATAGAAATCCGCGGTAGAGAAATGACACAAGATTTTTTACCGAGGTTCACTTGCTTGCCGGCAAGCTAGTCTTGATGTAGCGATACACCCACTTGGAGGTTCACGCGCTAATTGGCATCACACGCCAAACCCTTCTCAAGGGTGCCGCACAACCAACACAAGATGGGGATCCACAAGCTACGAGCAATCCACTAGAGTAGCCTTTTGCGATCTCCCGCGGGATATGCTCAAGAACCCCTCCCAACTTCACCGATCGGAGGCAGAGACAATCACCAACTCCCCTCAACGATCCTCACAGCTCCAAGCCGTCTAGGAGTCGGCAAACTCCAAGAGTAACAAGAGAAACCGCTACGAAATCCACTCACCAAGTGCCTCTAGATGATCTCAATCAATGCAATGCACTTGATGCTCTCCAAACTCACCAAATGATGATCACAATCAAGTAGGATGAGTGAGAGTGGAGTGGGAAGGCTCACAAGTATGTTATGATGTTCAGGAGTGCCAAGAGATACTCCCCAAACCAGCCAAGTGACTATTTATAAGCCACACACAAAGAACTAGCCGTTTGGACAAAACTGCGTACTGTCGAACTGTCCGACGGCCAAACCGTCGGACTAACAACACCGGTCCGACACCTCGGATGGACGCCACGTGTCCTCTGCCGTTTGAAGTCGACCGTTGAAACACAACGGCTATTTTCTCGCGCCAAAACTCACCGTTGGACAGAGCATCGTCGGACCAAAACCCTCGGTCCGACGCCCTCAGCAGACCACCGTCGGACTGAAGTTTAACTGCGCGTCGGACTAAACGAAGCCACGGTCCGACGTTTCTAGAGAGCTCCTTGAGCGCTGAAAACCGTCGGACGATAGTCCGACGCACACCGTCGGACTAAACAGAACGGTCCGACGCCCTCTGAGTTCTCCACGTGTCAGCTCTCGCTCGTTCAGCACCGTCGGACGCTCGGACAATAGTCTGACGCTCCGAAACACAGAGTCCGACGCTCTAAAACTGCACAGCGCTGGGTTAGCCGTCGGACTCAACTAATTGGTCCGACGCTCTGGCGAAGTTAGGGTCCGACGCCCTGTTTTCTTAGGATTTTCACTCAAACCTTTCACCCTTTGTTCCCAAGTGCTAACACCAAGTGTTCTACACTTTGTGCACGTGTGTTAGCTTTTCAAAAGAGTTTTCCAAGGGTTTGTTAGTGTCACTAGCATCTATATGCAATGCAATGATCATGAACACCTAGTGGCACTTGATAACCGCATTTCATCAACGATTTTTCCCCTCTTGATAGTACGGCTATCTATTCTAAATGTGATCACTCCTTCTATGGAGTCTTGATCACCAAAACCAAAAGAGCTCCTATTGGTTATACCTTTACCTTGAGCTCCCGGTTTCTTATCAACTTCCTTCTCATCTCTTGATGGACCTTGTGGACACCTTTGATGATGGACTTATACCATTTGCATGGATGCCGTCATTACCCTTCACTTGTGGCCTCCACGGATGTCGACGGAACACCGGCGATAGTCTACCGAGGAGTATGCCCAAGGTAGTAGATGAGACGGTGAGGGTGCGCCTGAGACGAACAAGCGTTGCGTAGTAAGCGTGAGACACGAGATTTATACAGGTTCAGGCCGCCGCGAGGCGTAATACCCTACGTCCTGTGTGTTGCTATCTTGTATTATTATGAGTTGAGTTGAGGGGATCTATCCCTGCCCCTCCTTATATAGTCTGAAGGGACAAGGTTACAAATAAACTATCCAAGTTGGTACAATAACCGTGCGGTGCAGTCCTGCGCCGCACGTCTTTATCTTCTGGGTCGGGCCAGCTTTGATGGTGCGGCCCATGTCTTGTCTTGTGGTACCGGGGGTCTATATCCCCATAGCTAGTCCCCGAGCGCCTTACATTCGTCGGGAGGTGCAGATCTTTGGAGTTGCTTGACCAGACGGATGTAAGGAGCTCAGAAAAAATTTGAAAAGAGCTCCTCTTTGGTGAAGTGTATCCACTTTTGGTTCGCTAGAACCAATACCTTCACCGTTAGGTGAAGTGTATCCACTTAGTCCCCGAGCCTGATAGTAGGTGACGTAGTCACGTGGTGTCAGGGTCAAAATCTTTCTTCTTCTGATCATGTGAGGTGTCGACGAAGTCCCCGAGCAGCTTTGGTGCTCGAAAACACTTGATGAAGATGACGAAGTCCCCGAGCAACTTTGCTGCTCGGAAACGCTTGACAAGGCGGCGAAATCCCCGAGCAGCTTTGCTGCTCGAAAATACCTGATGAAGACGAGGAAATCCCCGAGTAGCTTTGCCGCTCGGAAACACTTGGCGAGGCGACGAAGTCCCCGAGCAATTTTGTTGCTCGGAAACACTTGACGAACATGACGAAGTCCCCGAGCATAGCAAGTGATCGTGAAAAAATCTTCCTAGCAAGCGATCGACAACGAAGTCCCCGAGCATGGCGAGGCGCATATCAAGACCCCCGATGTGCTGCCCAAGATCAGCACCCTGATCCGAAAAGCATAGAGTGACTTGATAGCTTGGCGACGAAGTCCCCGAGCAGCTCTACTGCTCGGAAACGCTTGATAAGAAGTCGAAATACCCGAGCAGATGTACTGCTCGGAAATGCATGGCGAGACGACGAAGTCCCCGAGCAGCTTGGTGCTCGAAAACGCTTGACGAAGACGACAAAATCCCCGAGCAGGTTGGTGCTCGGAAACGCTTGACGAGGCGGCAAAGTCCCCGAGCAGATCTATTACTCGGAAACGCTTGACGAAGATGACGAAGTCCCCGAGCAGCTTGGTGCTCGGAGATGCTTGATGAAGACGACGAAGTCCCCGACGTAGTCCGAGCAACGCGAGGACGGCGAGCAGCGACGACGAGTGGTCGGAGATAATGTCCGAGCAGCGCGAGGACGGCGAGGAGCGACGGTGACGAATCCCCAGCCTGGTCGGAGACGATGTCCGAGCAGCGTGAGGACGGTGAGTAGCGGCGACGATGAGTCCCCAGCCTGATCGGAGGTGGTGTCCGAGCAGCGCGAGGACGGCGAGAAGCGACGAGAGCTCGGCGGCGAGTTCCTGCAAAATAAATATATACAGTAGGTAGTACATGATGTAGGTTTTGGAGCAGATCCCAATATTATAGAATGCATGATAAGATTATCCGTTTCTTGCTCTTGTCAGGTCACATAATTTCCCCTGGTAGTTGGCCTGTTACGTTTAAACACCTGACCCGGCATCTGGTTCAGAGGTTTGTTAACATGACCATTCGGTTTGATGGCTTACGGGGCGAAGACAGGTTTCACGGATTAAGGCGTGGGTACCAAGGTACGTTAAGCAACCCTTGAGAGGAAAAAGCAGAGAGATACTTAGTATCTCGTCGGCGGAGAAAAAAATCTTCTGAGGGCCCGAGCGTTTGTCGGGGCTTATGGAGAAATCAACGGCGAGTGCCCGAGCTTTTGTCGGGACTTATGGAGAGGTCAGCGACGAAGAACCATAGAGATAATTTCCGGAGATATATGAAGGTCGAAGAATACGGAGAAAAAATATTAAAAATATCACTTAGCTTGACTGACGTCGAGCGAAGTGGTTGGCGTGTTGAGGAATCGCTTGACGTGGCTTGCTCAACTTGAATCTTGACAGCTCTCTAGATAGCTTGCTTGATATCTCGGACGTCAGAATTGTCATGCATGTGTCTTGCTTGTGCGTGGCCTTGTAGATGTACATGGTCCATCACTGCAGATTGATGACGGGAGTTGCCGGAGTTAGCTTTTTGATGAACGGGTGATCGGATCTTGCTGCCTCGTGGAGATAGGGCACCGATTCCAAAAATCATCGATCAATCGGGTTGTAGCTTCATGGCTCGCTGGGCAGCTTCCTTAGCGGCTCCATCAGACTCGGATTTGGAATTTCCCTTGCATGCTTTGACGTCGACGTACAAGTCTCTTGATCACGCATCTTTATTTGCTTGCTTGCTGACATCAGCTTGACTTCACGTACATGATCTCGCACGTGATCCTTGATTAGCTTGCACATCTCATGGGTGTAGTTGTCATGAGGTTTGGCACGATCACGCTTCTGATCACCGATGAAGAAAATTCTGTATGCTCTTTTAGATCGTGCTCAGCGACGTGGTGGACGAGCTGGCAAATGTTGGTGGCGTTGTAGGCTGCTGCGTGAGATCTCATCTTGATGAAAGTTGCCGCCGCGAGACTTGGCGCGATCAACGCATCGTGTCCGATCCCTGCTCGGCAACATGTCGATGGAGAGCTAGAGTGTATAGCTTGACCGGAGAGCACCATGGAGTCTGATGTCTTGACGAAGTCCCCGAATGTAAAGCTCGACTGAAGAACATGGCGGAGGCGTGTCTTGGAGAGTGACGACGACTTGGAGACCTTCTGGAGGTTGGCGAGTCATGGAGAGCAGCGAGGTGCCCGAGCGAGGTCGGGGCTTATTGAGAAGTCGGCGAGGAGTCCTCCACGCCCTGCGTGGGGCCCATGCTTTTGCCGGGGCTTTTGGAGACGCTGCTAACCTGCCCAAGTGTCCTCGGGGCTTATGTGTTAGCGAAGACTTAACGGCCCAGGCGTCCCCGGGGCTTACGTGGTGGCGAAGCTGCCCGTGCCAGGCGGGGGTTACGCTTATCGTGGGCGAAGGCTACCCGATATATCGGGGCAGTCGGTGAAGAGGCGTAGTTGGCGGCCTATCATGTGTAGGGCTTACGCGGCGCCGAGTCAGATGCTGCCCGACGGGTGCGGGGGGTTACGCATTGGCGAAGTCGTGCTGCCCAAGCAGTTGCGGGACTTATGCCTTGGCGAAGTTAAGCGGCCCGAGCAGGTGCGGGACTTACGCGTCGACGGAGTTGGACTGCCCGAGCAGTTGCGGGACTTACGTATGGCAGAGTTACGCTGTCCGAGTAGTTGTGAGACTTATTCGGCGATGAAGTTATACTGCCCGAATCTGGTCGGGGCTTATGTCGGTGGCGGAGAATCTTAGAAATAATCTTGGCGATGATATGTAGTCGGTGCGTAGCAATTCGAATGATGATTTTGAAAGCTCGGACAGCTCGGTAGCTCGGATGGCATGGCGTATTGGAGCCAGACGGAGTCAATTTTGATTAGCCTGTATAGCTGATTAGCATCTTCGGTGGAAAACACTGCCCCACATCTTTATCACCGGCCGTCTTGTGATTGCTAATTGTCGTGATCCGCGACGATGATATTGCGTATTTGATAAAAAAAAATCATGAGCAACAACAAGATGCGATTAGTTTTTTTTTCTAATGGAAATCATGCGAACATACGGATATATCTGGAAGTATTCGTATAACAATAATTTAATTATAAAATGATGACTTAGCTTTCTAGCTGATCGTTGTTGTAGATTGGATCCGGGGCGGCAGCTGCACCTGACATTCGCGTCATCGTCGATCACGGGCGGGGCTGCCTACCGTATATTGATTTGCATGGTCCTGTAGACCACACGCCTCTTTCCTTGTTTCAGCTGGCTTGTCATCACGTACAGGCATGTGATCCCGTATGTGGTCCTTGTCATCGCGTTCTTTCGCCGCCGTTGCTCAAGTTGTTGGACGCCTCGACTGTTATCTTCTGGCCAGTTGATGATGACGTTGATCTCGTCATGGTTTTGTCGATGGACGGCAGCAACGGCCACCGCAACCTCACGACGAGGTGGAGACGGTGTTGATTTCGAGATCCACCGCTATTGGCGCATGACGCTGTAGTCAGATCTCAACTTGAAGAAGCTCGCCATGGATGCTTGGTGATGAATAAGATTTTCATCTGGTTCGCCGCCGCCGAATGCCGTTGCCGTTGTCGACGACGACGAAAATTCTGATGGCTCGACGTGGCTCGTTAGACAGCTCGTCGTGGCTCGGTTGATTCCAAGCTTGCTGTTGTCGAAGTCGCCGCAGAGCGTTAACGGCGAGAAGCACGATGATTTTCTGCCAAAAATATCGTGTAGATTTATGGAGAAATCCGAAAACGAGTTGTAGATAATAACATATCTTAATTAAGATGAATAAATATGACTTAGCTTTTATGCGCATGGGCATCTGGTCATGATCGAAGACGTAGATGAGCAAGCGAATTTCGGACGTATATGTGCCCCATATGTCATTCATGGTTGGGCATGCATGGCTGATGTCGGCGATGATTCTGTAGACTTTCCCATATGAATTTCACTGGAAGGTGACGCATCTGAGTCGACTTGCATAGTCCGGTGGATGTGCACGGCGTGGTGGGTCTTCGCTTGTTCCAAGCCGATTGCTCCGTACGGGTCGGGCTTCATCATTGGATGGATCTGACCAGGCGATGAAATCATCGAGTTGTAGATGAATTCGGTGAAGTAGCAGACCGGTCCGATAGCACGAAGCGACGGGACCGTCGTAGTAGGTAGCTTATTTCCTTGTACGAGGGTGACGCCGCCGCCATTGGCAGCATGCTGGCTCAAGCTGGATCCGTCACCGTGGATGATGCTGATGAATAAAAATTCCATCTGTTCGCTACTGCCGGACGCTGTTGCCGTGGTTGGCGACGACAAAAATTCGGATCTGGTTCGCCGCCGCCGGATGCCGATGAAATAAATTTCCATCTTGCTCGCCATGGAATCAGGAAGCATAGCCCCTATCTGGCGCGCCAACTGTCGACGGAATACCAGCGATAGCCTACCGAGGAGTATGCCCAAGGTAGTAGATGAGACGGTGAGGGTGCGCCTGAGACGAACAAGCGTTGCGCAGTAAACGCGAGACACGAGATTTATACAGGTTCAGGCCGCCGCGAGGCGTAATACCATACATCCTGTGTGTTGCTGTCTTGTATTATTATGAGTTGAGTTGAGGGGATCTATCCCTGCCCCTCCTTATATAGTCTGAAGGGACAAGGTTACAAATAAACTATCCAAGTTGGTACAATAACCGTGCGGTGCAGTCTTGCGCCGCACGTCTTTATCTTCTGGGCCGGGCCAGCTTTAATGGTGCGGCCCATGTCTTGTCTTGTGGTACCGGGGGTCCATATCTCCACAACGGATCCGGTCCTTTGCTACATCTTGTTTGCTAATTGTTCTCATGAAACACTTAGAGCACACTATTAGTAAACTAGGTTTCATCAATTATCCAAAACCAAACATGGGCTTTCAAAGGTGCTTTGTGGTTTCTCAGCGAGCGTCGGACTGTTGTGAGAGCGAGCGTCGGACTAAGGTTTCTTAGTATCCGATGCTTTCAGAGAGGTCCAGAGAACAGTAAAGGGCGTCGGACATGGTCCGACGGTAAGCGTCGGACCATTGCTCCGTGTTATAGCCATTGCAGGTCACTGTGCTTATCTCTTGAGAGCGTCGGACGGAGGATCATTGGACCATTGGGTTTGGTCCGACGTCCTTCTGACACAGTTCTGTGCACAATGCGTCTGAGAGAGTCGGACCGTGGTGTATCGTCCAACGGTGTGCCGTCTGCAAAGTCCGACGGTACGCAGAAAAGTGAGAAACGGCTAGTTTTGGAGAGGCTGTGTATTTATACACTACCATTACCTCCGTTCTATCTCTCTTGCCACTTCTAACTGCCGAAGGAACCCTTGTGATTTTGAGAGAGAGCAAGAGCCCTAGGGAGGATTGAGTGAACTCCATTGCTTGTGAGCTTCTTTCCTAGAGTGTGATCAAGAGTGACTTGTGTGCAACCATCACCCTCTTTGGCCTTGTTCTTGGTCAAGTGAGAGTCTAGGCTTGTTACTCTTAGTGATCAGCATCACCTAGACGGTTCGGTGGTGATCGGAGGCTTGGTGACCGCTTGGAGAGTTTGTGGGCGGCCCAAGCCAAGCTTGTGAGCGGTTGTGGGCGATCCACCGCGCCGGAGAGGCAAAGGATCAGCCCGTAGAGAGCACTTGGTCCTTGCGAGGATCAAGGGGGAGCTACACCCTTGCGCGGGTGCTCCAACGAGGACTAGTGGGGAGTGCCGACTCTCCGATACCTCGGGAAAACCTCGGCTTGCATTCTCTTACTCATTTACATTCCCTTACTCTCTTGTGTGTTTTACTTTCCTAGAGTAGTATACTTGTGATAGGACCCGGCTCTAGGTTGCATAACTTGTTTTAGGATTAGAACTTGACACTAACACAAGTGGGTGATATTGGGCAATGGCGATAGGTTGATTTGATTTGTGAAAAATTATTAGTTGCCCAATTCACCCCCCTCTTGGGCATCCTCGATCCTTTCAGGGACACCTACTAGAAGCCCCTGGCTGGGCCCACCTATCATAGGGGGGTCGGCCGACCCCCCTAGTGCCCAGCCAGGTCGGTTGGCTCCCCACCGACTCCTGCATACTTCTCACGTGCTGGATTCACCACTGCCGTCCATCTTGAGACGGTATTGAGGCGGTTCATCCAACGGTGGAGAGGCAAGGAGCACACGGATCGCTGACGTGGCACCTCTCCATTCCCCCTATAAATAGAGGCAGTCACTACCCTCTTCAAGACACACAAAAGACACAAGAAGTAAGAAAGAGTCAAGTTCCACCCCTTAGTAGTAGTAGTATTAGTCTAGTGTGGGAGTTAGAGTTGAGTCGAGTTAAGCTCGGGGTCTCCGGAGTCATCTTCTGGAGAATCTGGTATAGCTCTTGTATCTTTCTTTCTGTAAGACTTTCTTTATATATAATATTCTTATTTTACTTTATTGAGTCTTTACTTAGTACATTACTATTCCAATAGTATTGTTGTGAGTTATTCTATTACTTAGTCGGTTTACACTAGATTGTGATCCTGTAATCAATGTTAGTGTGCTTCGTCCATTTGATAGGATAGTTCGCAAGAGTAAAGTAAAAAACATAGGAGTCCTATACTCACTCATTGTCCTCCCACCTATCTATACTCTACTAGTTATTTTTAGTTATCCTGTGCAAACCATAATTTCGTAAAAACCTGTGCAAACCATGACAAAAGAATCATCTAAATTCACCAAAAAAATCACACATGTAGATGATATGATGATACATAATCTTATAAAATATCTTGTCCAAACTTGACTTCGTTTGTGAGGTATAAAAATAACAAATTTTAAGTCAGAAAGCTGTCCTAGTGATTTGTTAGAAATTTGTTATTTTTATATCTCACAAACGAAGTAGAGTTTGGACAAGATATTTTACAAGGTTGTGTATCATCATATCATCTACATGTGTGATTTTTTTGTTGAATTTAAACGACTTTTTTACCGTAGTTTGCATAGGTTTTCACGAAGGTTGTGGTTTGCACAGGATACGTTCCCTATTAAACCTTGTCGTGTCTCTGTGTCGCTATCTTTCCTTTATATCGATTTAGCCCCCTATCACTAGTTGGTTGGTAATTTGCAATTGACTTAAGGATCTCCCTTTTATTA
This sequence comes from Eremochloa ophiuroides, assembly GCA_038502445.1. Classification (NCBI taxonomy): domain Eukaryota; kingdom Viridiplantae; phylum Streptophyta; class Magnoliopsida; order Poales; family Poaceae; genus Eremochloa; species Eremochloa ophiuroides. The sequence continues at coordinate 28,362,514 of JAHLJS010000002.1, forward strand.
ACATTCCTAGCACTGTTTTTCTTTGGAATAAAATAAATAACGATATCTTGGAATACTCCCGGGTGAAGTGCTACAGCGGTATATTCTGTGCGCTTGCGGAATTATCTGATAGACAAAAGAAATACCCTCAGACACTTCTGGCGCCGTTATCTGACATAGTCTAACACCCTGTTTCTGGTGAATGCGCTAAGAAGTATCAACAATCCTCAATGGATGTCGTCGTCGTCCTCTTAGGGCAGCTCTACCGCGAGCAGTTCGTTGTTGCCAGTGACCGGATAGACGACATCATCGTCCACTCTGTTCGGCTGGCTGGTCCAGCTAGCACCAGCCAGCCATTCAGCAGTTCTCAGAATAATCAGCCAGCCAGCCATACCGTACCAGCCAGCCGAACAGAGTGGTCATCTTCAGCCATGGCACCCTCGAACGCGGGGGCACTCTAGCATTGTTCCTCGATGGTGCATGTGGATGCCTTGCTCTCTCCATACCACGGGTAGAGGATGATGCATGGGCTACCGACTTGGGCAAAGAAAAGAAATGAAAGAGGAGGAACAGAACGAATCATGAACGGATGATAGCACTCCTTTGACTTTTAATAATAGTGTTCCAAGATGTTTTGACTGAGTGACATGGCCATTGAACCAGCCGGTCCCACAAGTCTGCCCATGTACTCCCTCCATCCCAAAATAAATATCATTTTACGATTTTGACTATCTCCTTTTGATTATTCGTCTTATTCAAAAAATTTAAGAAATTTTTTTATATTTTCGTAAATTTTTTGAATAAAATGAATGGTCAAACGTCGATTTCAAAGTGACTATTTATAAGCCACATACAAAGAACTAGCCGTTTGGACAAAACAAAGTACCGTCGGACTAAAAACACCGGTCCGACACCTCGGATGGACGCCATGTGTCCTCTGTCGTTTGAAGTCGACCGTTGAAACACAACGGCTATTTTCTCGCGCCAAAACTCACCGTCGGACAGAGCATCGTCGGACCAAAACCCTCGGTCCGACGCCCTCAGCAGACCACCGTCGGACTGAAGTTTAACTGCGCGTCGGACTAAACGAAGCCACGGTCCGACGTTTCCAGAGAGCTCCTCGAGCGCTGAAAACCGTCGGACTAAACAGAACGGTCCGATGCCCTCTGAGTTCTCCACGTGTCAACTCTCGCTCGTTCAGCACCATCGAACGCTCGGACAATAGTCCGACGCTTCGAAACACAGAGTCCGACGCTCTAAAAATGCACAGCGCTGGGTTAGCCGTCGGACTCAACTAATTGGTCCGACGCTCTGGCGAAGTTAGGGTCCGACGCCCTGTTTTCTCAGGATTTTCACTCAAACCTTTCACCCTTTGTTCCCAAGTGCTAACACCAAGTGTTCTACACTTTGTGCACGTGTGTTAGCTTTTCAAAAGAGTTTTCCAAGGGTTTGTTAGTGTCACTAGCATCTATATGCAATGCAATGATCATGAACACCTAGTGGCACTTGATAACCGCATTTCATCAACGATTTTTCCCCTCTTGATAGTACGGCTATCTATCCTAAATGTGATCACTCCCTCTATGGAGTCTTGATCACCAAAACCAAAAGAGCTCCTATTGGTTATACCTTTGCCTTGAGCTTCCGGTTTCTTATCAACTTCCTTCTCATCTCTTGATGGACCTTGTGGACACCTTTGATGATGGACTTATACCATTTGCATGGATGTCGTCATTACCCTTCACTTGTGGCCTCCACGGATCCGGTCCTTTGCTACATCTTGTTTGCTAATTGTTCTCATGAAACACTTAGAGCACACTATTAGCAAACTAGGTTTCATCAATTACCCAAAACCAAACATGGGCTTTCAATCTCTCCCTTTTTGGTAATTGATGACAACCTTTACAAAGATATGAAGTGAAATCCAAGTTTGCATTTTGGTAGTATTAGCTCCCCCTACATATGTGATTCCTTGTGTTTGGTTCAATTTTTCACATATGCATGAATTTGAAAGTTTGGGTGAGCTACCACTATCAAATGATGCTAGGGTATATAGAGTGGACCTTTGAAGCGTGATACCATCGGAGTTGCGGAATTATACCATCCTTAGCACCATAGTTTACTTGTCATGCATCACAAACTCAAAATACCTTGTGAGATCAACATTTAAGCAAGAGAGGTACTTTGTATGACAAGTAAGTACTATGCATGCTAGTTTGTCAAACACCATTCAAATCCTATTTCTAAGCATTACACCAAACAAACAAGTCATAGGAATTGAAGTTTGACAATGCAACAAATCATATGTTAATGCGCAACCAAATGCAACAACTTATTCATGAGCTTGCACCCCCTACTTGTGTGCTTTCAAATTTTTAATTGACCCCTTTCCATTCTTATCTTTGTGTGCTTTCAAATTTTTAATTGACCCCTTTCCATTCCTATCTTTGTGACTTTCTTCTCCCCCTTTGTCAACAATCACCAAAAATGGCGCAAAATATGGGAGTATCAAGTCAATAAATGGGGTTTAGTTCATTTTCACATTGGTTCAAACTAGATCACTTGCCTAGAACATGTAACTAAGTTTGATCTAAGGACAAGCTTCTTCACACCTCACTAGTAGGGTTATCTTGACCATGTTACGTTACATATTATGAGCTCATGTTCTAGATTCAACACTAGGTTTGTAAGCCCATCAATATGTCATATGCTACCACTTGATCATACAAGCATAAAGAACAAAAGTGATACCATATATACATGAAAACATTTGATTTTTCATGAATGAGCCTATAACATGCATTTCATGTCTATATGCACTAGACACGTCCTTATCAAAGTATGAATGACATGTCAACCAATTTTTACCTTACTTTAGTCGAAGGAGAGGCATGTCATATAATGTGGGATGCTTTTCACTTCATGTTGGAGTAATCTAGTATGTTTAGCTCACTTCTCAACTTGCAAAATCTTGACTCATCAAGTGGCTTGGTAAAGATATCCGCTAATTGATCTTCGGTGCCAACACTTTTAATTGCAATGTCTCTCTTGATTTGGTGATCTCTAATGAAGTGATGCCTTATATCAATGTGCTTTGTTCTTGAATGTTGCACGGGGTTGTTGGTTAGCTTGATAGCACTCTCATTGTCACATAGCAAAGGCACTTTCTTGTATTTTAATCCAAAATTACTCAAGGTTGTCTTCATCCAAAGCAATTGTGCACAACAACTTCTGGCACTAATGTACTCCGCTTCGACCGTTGACAGAGCAACACTATTTTGCTTCTTTGAAGACCATGATACAAGTGACCTTCCAAGCAATTGACAAGTTCCACTAGTACTTTTTCTATCCACCTTACAACCGGCATAATCGGAGTCCGAATATCCAATAAGCTCAAAGTTAGACCCCTTAGGATACCACAACCCAACATCTTGTGTGCCCTTCAAATACCTCAATATTCTCTTTGCGGCTTTCAAATGACTTTCTCTTGGTGAGGCTTGAAATCTTGCACACATGCACACACTAAACATGACATCCGGTCGAGATGCGGTCACATAAAGGAGACTTCCAATCATTGATCTATATAGCTTTTGATCTACCATTTTGCCACTATCATCCAAGTCCAAATGCCCATTAGTTGCCATAGGAGTATTCATGGCCTTTGCATGTTCCAATCTAAATTTCTTCACCATGTCCCTTATGTACTTGCCTTGACTTACAAATGTACCATTCTTCATTTGCTTGACTTGAAGACCAAGGAAGTAGCTAAGCTCACCGATCATGGACATTTCAAACTCACTTGCCATCATATTGCCAAATTCTTCACAGAAATCTTGATTTGTTGATCCAAAGATGATATCATCCACATATATTTGTAACACAAATAAATCATTACCAAACTTCTTAGTGAAGAGAGTTGTATCAACCTTTCCCATTTTGAACCCCTTAGAGAGCAAGAAATCTCTCAATCTCTCATACCATACTCTAGGTGCTTGCTTCAAACCATATAATGCCTTTCTTAGCTTGTACACATGGTTGGGGTTCTTCACATCTTCAAATCCGGGAGGTTGTTCCACATATACCAACTCATTGATGTACCCATTGAGAAATGCACTCTTGACATCCATTTGATATAACTTGATGTTGTGGGCATAAGCATAGGCTAACAAGATTCTAATTGCTTCCAATCTAGCAACCGGTGTATAGGTTTCTTCAAAATCAAAACCTTCTACTTGAGTGTAACCTTTTGCAACCAATCGAGCCTTATTCCTTATTACTATGTCATCTTGATCTTGCTTGTTTCTAAAGACCCATTTGGTTCCAATCACATTGTGTTTCTTTGGTCTTTCCACTAGCTCCCAAACTTGATTTCTTGTGAAATTATTGAGCTCTTCATGCATGGCATTAACCCAATCAACATCTTTCAATGCTTCCTCAATCTTGGTTGGCTCAATAGATGACACAAATGAGAAATGCTCACAAATTTGAGCTGGCCTTGCTCTTGTTTGAACTCCACTTTGAATACCACCAATGATTTGATTCAAAGGATGATCCCTTGCAATAGAAACCGGTTGGAGAATAGGAACTTGATCATTGGATTGAGATGAACTATCTTGTTGATCTTGCACTTGAGATTGATCTTGTGAGTCACTTGCACTTGCTTCATTTTCAACTTGCATACTATTATGAATAGCACCATCATCTTCATCATTATTGGCTTGCCTCGGTATAATATCACCAATATCCATATCTTTCATTGCCTTAACCAAGTCATTGCCTCTCACATCACTAAGATTTTCAACTTCATCTTGAGAGCCTTGAGTTTCATCAAATTCAACATCATGCACCTCCTCAAGAGTACCACTAGCCAAATTTCAAACTCTATATACCTTGCTTGTGGTTGAATAGCCAAGTAAGAAACCTTCATCACATTTCTTTTCAAACTTGCTCAATCTTGTGCCTTTCTTGAGAATGTAGCATTTGCAACCGAAAACCCGAAAATATGCAATGTTGGGCTTTCTACCATTCAATAGCTCACAAGGAGTCTTTGCAAGCATACCATGGCAATATAAGCGGTTGATGTAGTAGCAAACGGTGTTGATTGCTTCGGCCCAAAAGGAATGACTAACATTGTATTCACTTAGCATTGATCTTGCCATATCAATCAAGGTTCTATTCTTTCTTTCAACAATGCCATTTGATTGTGGTGTATACTTGTGTGAGAATTGATGTCCAATGCCATACTCATCACACAACTCATCAATCTTGGTGTTCTTGAATTCACTTCCATTGTCACTTCTAACTTTCTTGATGGTTGTTTCAAACTCATTTTGGCTTCTCTTGACAAAAGACTTGAATAGATCATAAACTTCACTCTTATCAATTAGAAAGAATACCCATGTATATCTAGTGTAGTCAACCACAATCACAAATCCATACTTGTTCCCGCCAATACTAGTATATGTGGTTGGTCCAAACAAGTCCATATGCAAGAGCTCAAAAGCTTTACTAGTACTCATCATGCTCTTCTTAGCATGTGTATTTCCAACTTGTTTGCCGGCTTGACATGAACTACAAAGCTTATCTTTCTCAAAAGTGACATCTTTCAAGCCCCTAACTAGATTATGCTTCACTAGTTTATTCAATTGTTTTATTCCAACATGACCAAGCCTTCTATGCCATAACCAACCCAAACTTGACTTAGTGATCAAACAAGTTGACAATTGAGCTTCACTTGCATTGAAATCCACAAGATATAGGTTGTCATATCTAAAACCTTTGAATATCAAATTTGAGCCATCAACACTAACAATTTCAACATCGTCAACCCCAAATATGCACTTGAAACCGAGATCACAAAGTTGTGCAACCGAGAATAAATTGAAGTTCAAGCTTTCAACTAGCAATACATTGGAGATGGACATGTCATTGGATATTGCAATCTTACCAAGTCCTTTTACTTTTCCTTTCTTGTTATCACCAAATGTAATTGCATTATAGCCACTATTTGCACTTGTGTTGAGAGAACCAAACATACTAGAGTCACCGGTCATATGTTGTGTGCATCCACTATCAAGCACCCAATGCCTTTCTCCGGCTTTGTAATTGACCTACAAAAAGAGATCAATTCTTTTTAGGTACCCAATGTTGCTTGGGTCCTTGGAGGTTAGTGACTAAGCTCTTTGGTACCCAAATGGTCTTCTTCTTTGGACCCAACATGGATGTACCAACAAACTTAGCCTTCACACCATTTGATCCCTTAGTGAGAATGTAGCAAGAATCAAACTTAATTGAGGATACATATGCATTGATTTCTTGCTTTTGCAATCTTGCTCTAAATGACCAACTTGCTTGCATTTTGTGCAATACCGGCCATTTCTCTTCACAAAACAAGTCTTGTGAGGAGCAAAGGCGGTCTTGCCTTTCTTGGGGGTATAGCCCAATCCCTCTTTGTGGAGAGATGCCCTTTGGCTACCCAAACACATAAGCAAGCGGTCCTCACCAACATAAGCCTTAGCTAAGGAGTGATTGAGCTTTTTAACCTCCTCCTTTAGGTTCTTGTTCTCAACTACTAGTGAAGGGTCACTAGTGGGTGAGGTAGTAGTGGAAGTGCTACAAGAAGGGTTAGTGGTGGCAACAATAATAGGTTCACAAGATATATCACATGTTACACCTAAGTTTCAAGTTTTAATTTCCTTCTTTTGTACTTGACTTTGCAATTTCTCATTTTGAGTCACTAGAGCGGAATGAGCTTCATCAAGCTTAGTGTGAGACTTTTGAAGCTTCTTATGGTCTTCCTTTAGACTCTCATAAGATGCTCTAAGCTCCTCAAGTTCTTGCTCAAGGGATTGTTTATCCTTGCGCAAGCCCTTGCATTCCTTTCTAAGTGAGTCAAAATGAATACGAGCATCATCAAGCATGTCAATTAGCTCTTCTTTTGTTAGGTCATCATCACTATCATCATCACTAGATTCGCTATTAGATGATACCTTAGAGCCCTTGGCCATGAAGCATGAAGGAGTATCAAAGATGGAAGGCTTGCCATGAATAGCAATGCTTGCATGTGCCTTCTTCTTACTCTTCTTCTCATTATCACTATCTTAATCACTTGAAGATGCATCACTATCCCATGTCACCACATGAGAGTAGTTCTTCTTCTTCTTGTATGAAGATTCTTTCTTTTATTTCTTCTCCTTCTTCTCATGCTTGTTCTTCTTTTTGCCTTTGTGTTCATCATCACTTGAGTATGGGCAATCGGCCACCAAGTGATCTTTACTTTCACAATTGAAGCATCTTCTTGGCCCATCAAACTTTCTTGCATTCTTCTTCCTTCTTGCCCGGTAGCCCTTCTTCTTCATGAACTTGCCAAATCTTCTCACTAGAAGGGCCATCTCCTCATCACTCTCACTTGTGCTTGATGGATCTTCACTTGATTCAACTTTTGCTTTGCCCTTGTCCTTTGATGATGATGTGGTTTTCAATGCCACACTCTTCTTCTTCTCATCTTTAGAGTCTTCATCTTTTTCATTCTTCTTTTTATTAATCAACTCCTCCTTGTCATCATCATCTCTATAGGCATCATCGGTCATCACCTCCACAAGCACTTGGTTTGGTGTCAACTCACTCAAGGTAGTCTTCACCAAAACCGTGATCAAAGTGGCAAACCTCTTGGGCAAACTCTTCAAGAACTTCATGGAGAAGTCACTATCCTTCACTTCCTCATCCACCGCCTTGAGCTCATTTACAATCACTTGCAATCTATGGAACATCTCCGGCACGGTTTCATCATCCTTCATCTTGAAACTAGCAAACTCTTGTCCTTGAGAATGTATGCTCCTGCGGTCTTCACACCTTTGGTGCCCTCATATGATTCCTCAAGCTTCTTCCAAGCTTCATGGGCACTCTCAATGTTCTTGACTTGCTCAAACACCTTCTCATCTAGAGCCTCATGGATAGCACAAACCGCAATGTCATTGAGTTGAAGCAATCTTTCTTCGGCGGTTGTGGGGTTGGCCGCATTGGCAATCTCAATCTTGGTCTCCACAACCTTCCAAACCTCTCTATTGATTGACTTGATGTGTGAAGTCATCTTGCTCTTCCAATATGCATAATTTGTGCCATCAAATTGGGGTAGCTTCTTGGTGTTGTTGATGTGAATATTGAGTTGAGCCATTTTTACACCGTAGGTTGTTAAGCCTCAAATCAACGGTGCCTCGGCTCCGATACCACTTGAAAGGTCCTAAATGGCTAGAGGGGGGTGAATAGCCTATAAAAACTTCTACAAACAACACTTAAGACAAAGTGGTTAGACAATTAAATGGCCAAGCGAATTCTTGCGCTAGCCTACTAAAAGACGCAAGCCACCTAACCATTCTAAGCTATAGTCTCTATTTCACACACAAGAGGCTAAGTTGCTACTTCTACTCTACTCCTAGGTGAGCAACTAAGCTAACAAGCTACACAAGAGTAAGTGTGAGAATGTAAAGAGTAGAGAGAGTGAATCTTATACCGCCGGTGAAGAGTAGAGAGTACCAAATGAATAATCAATCACAATACAATAGAAATCCGCGGTACAGAGATGACACAAGATTTTTTACCGAGGTTCACTTGCTTGCCGGCAAGCTAGTCCTCGTTGTAGCGATACACCCACTTGGAGGTTCACGCGCTAATTGGCATCACACGCCAAACCCTTCTCAAGGGTGCCGCACAACCAACACAAGATGGGGATCCACAAGCTACGAGCAATCCACTAGAGTAGCCTTTTGCGATCTCCCGTGGGATATGCTCAAGAACCCCTCCCAACTTCACCGATCGGAGGCGAAGACAATCACCAACTCCCCTCAACGATCCTTGCAGCTCCAAGCCGTCTAGGAGTCGGCAAACTCCAAGAGTAACAAGAGAAACCGCTGCGAAATCCACTCACCAAGTGCCTCTAGATGATCTCAATCAATGCAATGCACTTGATGCTCTCCAAACTCACCAAATGATGATCACAATCAAGTAGGATGAGTGAGAGTGGAGTGGGAAGGCTCACAAGTATGTTATGATGTTCAGGAGTGCCAAGAGATACTCCCCAAACCGGCCAAGTGATTATTTATAAGCCACACACAAAGAACTAGCCGTTTGGACAAAACTGCGTACCGTCGGACTGTCGGACGGCCAAACCGTCGGACTAACAACACCGGTCCGACACCTCGGATGGACGCCACGTATCCTCTGCCGTTTGAAGTCGACCGTTGAAACACAACCGCTATTTTCTCGCGCCAAAACTCACCGTCCGACAGAGCATCGTCGGACCAAAACCCTCGGTCCGACGCCCTCAGCAGACCACCATCGGACTGAAGTTTAACTGCGTGTTGGACTAAACGAAGCCACGGTCCGACATTTCCAGAGAGCTCCTCGAGCGCTGAAAACCGTCGGATGATAGTCCGACGCACACCGTCGGACTAAACAGAACGGTCCGACGCCCTCTGAGTTCTCCACGTGTCAGCTCTCGCTCGTTCAGCACCGTCGGACACTCGGACAATAGTCTAACGCTCCGAAACACAGAGTCCGACGCTCTGAAACTGCACGGCGCTAGGTTAGCCGTCGGACTCAACTAATTGGTCCGACGCTCTGGCGAAGTTAGGGTCCGACGTCCTGTTTTCTCAGGATTTTCACTCAAACCTTTCACCCTTTGTTCCCAAGTGCTAACACCAAGTGTTCTACACTTTGTGCACGTGTGTTAGCTTTTCAAAAGAGTTTTCCAAGGGTTTGTTAGTGTCACTAGCATCTATATGCAATGCAATGATCATGAACACCTAGTGGCACTTGATAACCGCATTTCATCAACGATTTTTCCCCTCTTGATAGTACAGCTATCTATCCTAAATGTGATCACTCCCTCTATGGAGTCTTGATCACCAAAACCAAAAGAGCTCCTATTGGTTATACCTTTGCCTTGAGCTCCCGGTTTCTTATCAACTTCCTTCTCATCTCTTGATGGACCTTGTGGACACCTTTGATGATGGACTTATACCATTTGCATGGATACCGTCATTACCCTTCACTTGTGGCCTCCATGGATCCGGTCCTTTGCTACATCTTGTTTGCTAATTGTTCTCATGAAACACTTAGAGCACACTATTAGTAAACTAGGTTTCATCAATTACCCAAAACCAAACATGGGCTTTCAACGGTGCTTTGTGGTTTCTCAGCGAGCGTCGGACTGTTGTGAGAGCGAGCGTCGGACTGTTGTGAGAGCGAGCGTCGGACTAAGGTTTCTTAGCGTCCGATGCTTCCAGAGAGGTCCAGAGAACAGTAAAGGGCGTCGGACCATTGCTCCGTGTTATAGCCGTTGCAGGTCACTGTGCTTATCTCTTGAGAGCGTCGGACGGAGGATCGTCGGACCATTGGGTTTGGTCCGACATCCTTCTGACACAGTTCTGTGCACAGTGCGTCTGAGAGAGTCAGACCGTGGTGTATCGTCCAACGGTGTGCCGTCTGCAAAGTCCGACGGTACGCAGAAAAGTGAGAAACGGCTAGTTTTGGAGAGGCTGTGTATTTATACACTACCATTACCTCCGTTCTATCTCTCTTGCCACTTCTAACTGCTGAAGGAACCCTTGTGATTTTGAGAGAGAGCAAGAGCCCTAGGGAGGATTGAGTGAACTCCATTGCTTGTGAGCTTCTTCCCTAGAGTGTGATCAAGAGTGACTTGTGTGATCACCCTCTTTGGCCTTGTTCTTGGTCAAGTGAGAGTCTAGGCTTGTTACTCTTAGTGATCGGCATCACCTAGACGGTTCGGTGGTGATCGGAGGCTTGGTGACCGCTTGGAGAGTTTGTGGGCGGCCCAAGCCAAGCTTGTGAGCGGTTGTGGGCGATCTACCGAACCAGAGAGGCAAAGGATCAGCCCGTAGAGAGCACTTGGTCCTTGCGAGGATCAAGAGGGAGCTACACCCTTGCGTGGGTGCTCCAACGAGGACTAGTGGGGAGTGCCGACTCTCCGATACCTCGGGAAAAACTCGGCTTGTATTCTCTTACTCATTTACATTCCCTTACTCTCTTGTGTGTTTTACTTTCCTAGAGTAGTATACTTGTGATAGGACCCAGCTCTAGGTTGCATAACTTGTTTTAGGATTAGAACTTGACACTAACATAAGTGGGTGATATTGGGCAATGGCGATAGGTTGATTTGATTTGTGAAAAATTATTAGTTGCCCAATTCACCCCCTCTCTTGGGCATCCTCGATCCTTTCAGGGACACCTACTAGAAGCCCCTGGCTAGGCCCACCTATCATAGGGGGGTCGGCCGACCCCCCTAGTGCCCAGCCATGTCGGTTGGCTCCCCACCGACTCTGCATACTTCCCACGTGCTGGATTCACCACTGCCGTCCATCTTGAGGCGGTATTGAGGCGGTTCATCCAACGGTGGAGAGGCAAGGAGCACACGGATCGCTGACGTGGCACCTCTCCATTCCCCCCTATAAATAGAGGCAGTCACTACCCTCTTCAAGACACACAAAAGACACAAGAAGTAAGAAAGAGTCAAGTTCCACCCCTTAGTACTAGTATTAGTCTAGTGTGGGAGTTAGAGTTGAGTCGAGTTAAGCTCGGGGTCTCCGGAGTCGTCTTCTGGAGAATCTGGTATAGCTCTTGTATCTTTCTTTCTGTAAGACTTTCTTTATATATAATATTCTTACTTTACTTTACTGAGTCTTTACTTAGTACATTACTATTCCAATAGTATTGTTGTGAGTTATTCTATTACTTAGTCGGTTTACACTAGATTGTGATCCTGTAATCAATGTTAGTGTGCTTCGTCCATTTGATAGGATAGTTCGCAAGAGTAAAGTAAAAAAACATAGGAGTCCTATACTCACTCGTTGTCCTCCCACCTATCTATACTCTACTAGTTATTTTTAGTTATCCTGTGCAAACCATAATTTCGTAAAAACCTGTGCAAACCATGACAAAAGAATCATCTAAATTCACCAAAAAAATCACACATGTAGATGATATGATGATACACAACCTTATAAAATATCTTGTCCAAAATTGACTTCGTTTGTGAGGTATAAAAATAACAAATTTTAAGTCAGAAAGCTGTCCTAGTGATTTGTTAGAAATTTGTTATTTTTATATCTCACAAACGAAGTAGAGTTTGGACAAGATATTTTACAAGGTTGTGTATCATCATATCATCTACATGTGTGATTTTTTTGTTGAATTTAAACGACTTTTTTACCGTAGTTTGCATAGGTTTTCACGAAGGTTGTGGTTTGCACAGGATACGTTCCCTATTAAACCTTGTCTTGTCTCTGTGTCGCTATCTTTCCTTTATATCGATTTACCCCCCTATCACTAGTTGGTTGGTAATTTGCAATTGACTTAAGGATCTCCCTTTTATTAACATTCCTAGCACTGTTTTTCTTTGGAATAAAATAAATAACGATATCTTGGAATACTCCCGGGTGAAGTGCTACAGCGGTATATTCTGTGCGCTTGCGGAATTATCTGATAGACAAAAGAAATACCCTCAGACACTTCTGGCGCCGTTATCTGACATAGTCTAACACCCTGTTTCTGGTGATTGCGCTAAGAAGTATCAACAATCCTCAATGAATGTCGTCGTCGTCCTCTTAGGGCAGCTCTACCGCGAGCAGTTCGTTGTTGCCAGTGACCGGATAGACGACATTATCGTCCACTCTGTTCGGCTGGCTGGTCCAGCTAGCACCAGCCAGCCATTCAGCAGCTCTCAGAATAATCAGCCAGCCAGTCATACCGTACCAGCCAGCCGAACAGAGTGGTCATCTTCAGCCATGGCACCCTCGAACGCGGGGGCACTCTAGCATTGTTCCTCGATGGTGCATGTGGATGCCTTGCTCTCTCCATACCACGGGTAGAGGATGATGCATGGGCTACCGACTTGGGCAAAGAAAAGAAATGAAAGAGGAGGAACAGAACGAATCATGAACGGATGATAGCACTCCTTTGACTTTTAATAATAGTGTTCCAAGATGTTTTGACTGAGTGACATGGCCATTGAACCAGCCGGTCCAATAAGTCAGTCTATCCATGTACTCACTCCGTCCCAAAATAAATATCGTTTTACGATTTTGACTATCTTCTTTTGATCATTCGTCTTATTTAAAAAATTTAAAAAAAATTAATTATTTTATTATAGAAGATTCATTATTAGTAGTACTTTAATCTTGATTTGTTAATTTTTATATTTTCATAATTTTTTTGAATAAAATGAATAGTTAAACGTCGATTTTAAAAAGTAAAAAACGACGCTTATTTTAGGACGGAGATTGTAGACCATTTTCATCGGTTCATGTGCCAACGCCGTCACACCAGATATCATCACTGCACCATCCACGCCTCATTTTTTAGGTAATGCTACCGGTCAGGCGACCGTCCCCACCCGCGCTGATGAGCCAGGCGCCTATCGCTCGCCCCCGCGCACTGCGTTTTTCTTTCTTTTTTTTCTTTATCTTTTTTCTTTTTCATTTTTTCGTTTCATTATTTTTTTATTTTTCCTTTTTTTCTTTTCATTTTTCTTATCTTTTTATTTTAAAATATTTGTATATTTTTTATTTTCTTTGTATATATCGTAAAAGTAGATGGGTGATGTTACATATATTACAATTATTTTAGATATATATTGCAAATGTTACTTAAAATATTTCATCTTTTTTGACACATGTTTTAAGGGTATGTTTTTAATGTTTCATCTTTATCTGGATGTTTCATATGTTTTCACATGTAGCAATTGTTTTATCTGAATGTTGCGTGTGTTTGTAAAATAATTTGCAAGTGTTTTTCATGTGTTTTTTTAAATGTTTCATACACATGTTTCGAGTGTTTTAATAGTTTCATATATATATATGTTGCAAGTGTTGCATCTGATGTTTCAAAATTAGATCTGGTGTTGCAGAGTGTTTCAGATGTATGTTTTATGCTCATTGGTCGGATTGGGAGGTCCGTCACCGGCGGCGACCATTCTCTGCCCCAGCAAGCGTGACCTCGATCTTTCCAGCAACCGTCACCGTCCTCTGCTCACGTACTCATCTTCCTTACCTTCTTCTTTGCTACATTGCAGGGCGAAACATGCATGTGCAAAAGTATGTATTCAGTGTTTCAGTGGTTTTAGAAGTTTGGTGTTTTGTATGAATGTTGCAAAACTATATCAGGTGCCTTTCGATCTTTGGTTGGGTTGGTTAGCACAGTCGGGAGGCTACTAGCCAACCAAGGTTCAAATCGCAGTGAGTGCGCTTCGGTGCCGCTGAGAAACCTTGGGGCACCAAAAAAATCCTCTCGCTCACTCCACACCAAAGCACAGGTGAGAAGGTCTTCTTCTTAACCCCGTTAATGGTTGTGTGCGCTTTAGTGCCGACTAGGGGAAATGTCGCGGGCCGGCTAGGTCTCTGCAGCCCGAGTTTTTTTAAAATGTATATCAGGATATTGTATATGTTAAAAAATAAATTATCAAAGTATATCTATGTGAGGTCTTGTTTTAAAGAATTTATTATAAAAAGCATGACGGTGTAATCGAATTTTAATTATGGTGCATAGGGTAGAAGTTATATATTTTTAAACTCTAGAAATCATAAAACAATGCATGTACTGAGGTGGTACCAGCTGCCTGCAGCAGGGCCGGCGGACGGAGCCATGGGCCTCCCTCGTCCGACACGTCCGGTACTCCGGCCTTTTTGTAAAACCGATGCATATATATAACTAAACACCACTCCACGGCCATGGAGCATCTGCACCTGACCACCTGTGCATCGGCGAGTGATCATATCATACTGCGCCTTGCAAGCAGCTAAGCCTTTGCTGGTTTTGCTGCTCCGATCCCGTCAATCGGTAACAACAGCGATGGCGGCAGTGTGGAAGAAATCGTTGACGGTGATGAGCGGGAGCCCCAGGTACGCCGCAGCACCCTCGCCGCGGCAAGCTTTTTTGACTGGCGGCGGCGACCCCGTGAGGACCCCGAGAGGCTACGTCCCCTTAGTGCTCGTCGGCGGCGAGCACGAGGAGAGGGTCATGGTGCGCGTCGAGATGCTCAAGGAGCCACGCATGGCGGCCGTTCTCGAGATGGCCGCGCAGGACTTCGGCTATGCCCAGCCAGGCGTGCTGAAGATCCCGTGCGGCGTCGACCGGTTCCAACAGATGATCGGCGATGCGAGCGAAGCTAGATAGATAGATATATGTATATGGGCAGACACATTTGTGCTGAATTTGTTCATTCTTTGATATGGATTTCCTCCAATAGTCGGTGGCTCACAGTCACATGTACAGACATGATGCATTTTTGTGCTGAGTCTGTTGATTCTTTGGTCTGAATTTCTACCAGGTGTTAGTGTACAGACAGATGTGAAGAGTACGTATACAGGGTCAGCTTTCATGGATTCCATGTTCATCGGTAACTTGCGTGTAAATGTTGCCACTACTCACAGATCTCACAAGAGATATGCAAAAAGAAATCGTGAGGCGGGATTATCCCACAGATATGATACAGCAGAAAATGAACTTGAGGAAAAAAAAAATACAAAAAAAAAAAGAGAGAATGGTACAAAAGGGGTTTTGGTTTCGATTTGTTTTCTTCTTAGTCATTTCCATAGTTCCTCCATTGGAATACCACGCTCCTCAGCGACATCCTTGAACTGCTTCATCATCTGCGTCGCCTTGATAGTGGCTCGTGCGTTGTTCAGGGGGTTCTTGCTGCGCAGTTGCTTACCCAGAGCATTCTCAACACCAGCCATCTCCAACACGACCCTCACAGCTCCACCGGCAATAACACCAGATCCGGGGCAAGCAGGCCTCAACATCACCCTGGCTGCTCCATAGTCCGCATCAGCTCTGCCCACATTGCAGCAAAAAGCAAGACAAATGTTCAGATTGCAATATCATTTTTACAGTTATATATAGACCCATTTATCATAGAAAAAGGAGCCGGAAAATCCTATTATTGCTTGGGGTGCCACAGGATTCACCAATTCATAACATGGCAATCATTCGAGGGGAATAAAACAGTACTAGTAGCGTGTCCCAAGAGAGAGAAAAAAAAGAAAATGGTAAGCTCAGGAGGCATAAAACTGAAATGAGTTGAGTAGAAGCCCTTTACTTGAGCCAATTGACCAGAGAGAAAAATGGTAAAGCAGCACTTCCAGAGTCCAGACTCCAGTAGTGACTAAAGAGTTCACAAAATTATGTTACGACCTCTTAACCAGAATGCACACTTAGTGAGGGAGGCTATAAATTGCAAACACCAACTGACTTAAGCACAAGCTTCTAAGCCATTTGGCACTTCAACCGAATTGTGAGAATCTTTCTTTGTTGGACCAGAATTCTGGCATTTCGTGTCTCCTTTTTGAAAGTCAGAAACAGTGAGCCAATGAATTTATTTGCCTCAAGTTGATTTGTGGAATAGGTTCTAGAATACTCAAAAGTGTATTTCTACAAAAGCTGGTAAAAAAAAGGATTGATGGCACGACAGGTCAATTTTAAATCAACATCAAAACGACAGATAAAATGCAATATTCACTATTTTCCAACATTGAACAGTTGAACGTAGGCTGCATCCTTGTAGCATTGCTCCATTATTGTCTATACACCAGTTCAGAGTCCTTTTTCCCCTCTAAAACCACAAATCGCTATAGTTAACTCCAAGACGTTCAAAAATTTTATAGGAGCATAAATTCAAACACGAGCATTTTGTCATCCATGAAGGACAGAATACTCATGTTTTCAATTTGAAAATGTAAGATGTACCAATAGAATTAGCAGAAAGAACAGATATAATTGATGCAACCTTGCAAATAGTACAAATAATGCTTGAAAAAGCACACCTCAAAAAACTTCTTATGATAATTGCCATAAAAAATTTATAGCTGACCCAAATTAGTACTAACAGAACGAAAGACCAAAACAGTGCATTAAATTGTCTAAAACCAGGAGGAAAGGAAGTTAAATGTGAAGACCATGTTGCAAAAATAATTATCTCTACTTGAGCATTTTAAATCCATAAAAATGATAGCTTAAATATTCGTCGCTGACAAACTCTGTTACAAACAAATCTTACTAATTCATTATTTAAGAACTGTATAAACCTCAATTTAAAATCCCTGCATTAAACTGTTAAACTAAATTAAGATGAATTATTTTCAGTTTTCTCAGCCATGTTATCCAAGATCCCCTACAAATCTGTTAGTATAAAATGGACTCCATCAATGGCAAGCAACCTTTATGATACCATAATTATGATTATGACCGCATCCTAATCTGAAACAAGTGAATTATTATAGGCTTATCCACACAACAGGAACATTCAGACTGCATGAAAGGAGACACGACTACAGTAGTGGAGCTAGCATGGAGTTTGCTGTCAATTCCAGAATGAGTTTACCATCAAACATAATATAAATGACCATGACACTTCAGTGCATCTGTCAAATAGGAATGGACTAATAGGAACAATTTCCAAAAGTCATGTTAGCTTCCAAATAGAAAACATTGGGTCAAGAATAGTATAGTACCACAAGAGAACCAGCAACACTTGATGTTGCAGCCACTAGTATCATTTCTTAAGGCAGCTTATTGTATGTTTTTCTTAGGCCTCAGTCAATGTAGAACCGTAGAAGAATAAATAGTGCAACAAATCGAAGCAAGTCTAAACCAGTTTTATTTCTATTTAGCAGGCACACCTGACCTTGACTGCTCAATGTCCAGAACAGCTCATTAAATCCAAAGGTTCAAACTACCAAGGATTAGGTGTAGGCTAACCATATTGGAAGCAATTGAAGTAGTACAAGTGAATCTTAGGCAGTGCTGCTGGACAATATCACTGACCTGTGCGGGAATGTGGAGTACTTAGTGAGCGGCACTGTGACAAGATTGCGTCGTCCGTTCATGGCGGCCTTGGTGATGGCCTCCGTGACCTCCTTGGCCTTTCCCACGCCGACACCAACGTGGCCCTTCATGTCGCCGACGACGATGATTGCGCGGTAGGAGAGCTGCCTGCCTCCCTTGACGACCTTGGTGACGCGGTTGACCTGCACGACGCGCTCGGTGAAGTCGTCGTTGGGGCGCTGCTCCCGGTCCATGTCGATGGGGTCGACCACCTTGACCTCGTAGATGTTGTTCCCCAGCAACGTCTCGCCGCTGAAGGCCGGCCCGTAGAGAGACTCGTACGCCGCCGCCACGTCCTCCGGGGACTCCGGCGGTAGCTCGTCGAACGCCGCGGGCTCGACGTAGCCCTCGGGGGGCGCCGCGAACTGGAACTCGGAGGAGGATACCGGCTCCGGCCGCGGCTTCTCGTCCTCATCATCCTCGTCCTCGTCCTCCTCGTCCCCAGCGGCGGCGGATTCCTCCGCGTCTCCTTCCTCCTCGGGGGCGGATTCGTCCCAGGAGGAGGATGCCCTGGGGACAGGGAGGAGGAGAAGACGGCGAGAAGCGGCGAGAACGAGGAGGCGTTGAGGGCGGAGGCGGAGGCCGAGGCCGAGGCCGAGACGGAGGGAGAGGGATGGGAAGGGTGCGGATGGGATCGGGGCAGAGGGAGAGATAGTAGCCATGGCCATTGTGGTGGCGGTGGCCGCCATTTTGGAGTTCTGGGGCGCCCCGGCGACGGCGATGGAGGGGACGGAGGCCGGTGAAGTGCGGGGATGGGAGTGGCCGTTGTCCAGCTTATCCCTTCGTTATCCATTGTGGACTGTGGAGACGGGGAAGCCTTGTTGGATCATTAATGGGCCACCTGGGCCGGACGGATCGGCCCGTCCCAGACTCCATTTCGCCTTGTTGGGCCAGCGAGCAATAGGGGTTCGACGAAGACAGACGCCGCCGCCGCTGGAGCTTGTTAAGTCGCCCCGTCCGACCCGCCATCGTGGGTGTCGTGGCCATGGAAAAGGCGAGCGCCGAGCGCCGAGCGTCGAGCCGTTGAGGGGCAACGGCGAATGTCCGAACGGCGGTAGTCGTAGTCGGCTGCCCAAGTTTGATGCTGGGGGCAGTGGCGCCACCAAATCGCCATGCGTCTTCATTCAGGTAAGAAAATAGGGTGTTGTGTTTCGATCGATTGATTCAGTTCGACTTGCTGGATCCTTTTTGCTGAAACGTACGACTGTGCAGATCTGCAGTTTCGGTGGTGAGTGGTGACTGATTACTGATGGACCTGTGCCCACGGATGGATTCCTCCAAGAAGAGGGCTAGAGCCGCAACTGCCGCCGCCAACCTCACCGACGACCTCATCGTCGAGATACTGTCTCGCCTTCCGGTCAAATCGATCTGCCGATTCAAGTGCGTCTCCCGTCATTGGCATGGCCTCATCTCTCACCCGGAGCCCCGCAAGAACATTCCCCAGACAATACCTGGTTTCTTCTACCCTCACTACCTGTTGAACCACGAGAAAGAGATCGTAGCCATTCCTGAACACATTGGCATCAGAGGGACCGAAGAACCTCCATTTCTGGACCCTTCGTTGCCCTTCTTGCCCGGCTACAGGTGGATACGTCCTAAGGACTGCTGTGGTGGCCTTCTCCTCAACATGTGCTGGAAGGTGAACCCCAGAGATGAATGCAATTACGTGGTGTGCAACCCCGCTGCTGAAAGATGGATGGTCCTGCCTGAGCCCCTTGACAACAAGAGCCCAGTGGCTGCAATGCGGTTGGGTTTCGACCCTGGCCGCCTCCTCTCACTTCCATGTGTTCCGGCTCCTAGAGGAAGATCAGTACGGATATATCACTGGCCTGGAAATTTACTCATCAGAAACTGGAGCGTGGAGTCACAAGGAAAATTGTTGGAGCGATGAGGTTGTGCCGGTCGAGGAAAGATGTGTCTTTATGAACGGTATACTCCATTTGCTCTCCTTTGATTCCACTATACTGACAGTGGACAAGGAAGGGAAGACATGGAGGACTATTCCTTTGCTGGAAAGTATGAGTTTTGAAAACTTTTGTAAGGGCCCTGTTGCTTTTATTGGTCAATCAAAGGGACGCTTGTGCTATATAAATACTAGGAGACATCTCAGTTCTAAAATATCAGTCTGGGTTCTTGAAGACTATAGCTCAGGTCAGTGGATGTTTAAGTACAATATTAGCACTTCCAAGCTTTGCCAAGAGGTGGATCTCATGTTCGAACGGGATTATTCTTTAGTCGCGATCCACCCAGAATGCAATGTGATTTTCGTTGTTTGGAAATGTGAGAATCTGCTAATGTCATATGACATGGATCACGGGAAAGTTTGTGTTATATGTACTCTCACAGAGCCTACGGATGGAGCATGTTTTCTACCGTATTTTCCATATGTACCTTTTTTCTCAGACTCATTGGCTGATCAAAACTAGAAGCACAACACAAAAGGTGAAGATCAACAATTGTGCTCCAAAATGCTACGGATGTCTTCTCATGAGCTTCGACTTCAGTTGTGACCAAATTAAATCACGAGGATAGGTTATCTACTTTATTTTCTCTTCTTTTCACAGTCTGTGTTTATGGTAGTATGATACATTCCTGGTCTTGTTTTGAAGAAATGCTATGAATCGACAATCATAAAGAGGTTGTAACCTGAATACCGTTGGCTTTTCATTAATGATATTTGTATTGCTATTTTTTATCTGCAGTGCCATATTCTGCCTGCA
The DNA here is from genome assembly GCA_038502445.1 of Eremochloa ophiuroides. Lineage (NCBI taxonomy): Eukaryota > Viridiplantae > Streptophyta > Magnoliopsida > Poales > Poaceae > Eremochloa > Eremochloa ophiuroides. The sequence goes on from JAHLJS010000002.1 coordinate 28,383,108, forward strand.
TTCATCTAATTCTCCATCATAGCTACTCCCTCTTATCTTAGAATGTAGTGCACTGTGACTTCTAAAATTTGTACTGAACATTCTATGTGGTACCCATACTCAAATTTGGCACAGTTTGTTAAAAAGGAAACCATAATTTGAGGAGAACTATTTAAATGGGTTTAATATATAGGTACATGCATCATTTTAGTATTCACCTAAGTTGTCTTAAAATTTTTGGAATGCACTATATTATACTCCCTCTTCCCTCTAATTTGAGAAGACTGCTGTTTGAAAAGAGCCTTCTACTTGCAGCTGTTTTGGCTGCAAAAATAAACTAGACTACACTATGGACATAACTGCAATCAGCTGCAACCACGACCAAACAAGCACAGCCAGGCTGAGAAAAAAGATGTTGCCGTAGTTTACTGTCACCGATGATCAGCCATCGGTCGAGCCTGAAGATGTCCAAGACGAAGGAGACAAGACTGAACCAGAAGGAGTTCCAGATCCTGACGTTGGACCAACCAAGAGAACCAGGCGACCCAACAAGCGTGTAATTGGGCCAGAGTGGCTGTAGTGCGTTCATCGGCCCATGCAACGGGCAGGCGTGTTGCCTTGTAAAAGGAGGTGAGATGAGAGTAGAACTCTGAGTTTGATCGCAGAACAGAACCCAGCCGGAGGCTGTGGCAATGGCGGCACCAGGCAGGTTGCCGGCGACCGAGATCCTACGTTAAACTCCACTACTACCTAAATTGATTCCGGTGACAAACTGGTATCAGATCCACCATCCTGGCATTCCACCCATACTGCACTCGACGTCAGATGTCCATGGCGACGCACGAGGAGCAATTGGGTCAGATTCTGGCTTTGTTGACCCAGAATTCCAAGGGAATCACAGAACTCCAGCAATCCATGGAGCAAGTGACTTCCGCGAAGGCCGAGTTCGAGGCGTGGAAGCCGGAAGTGAATTCCCGTGTCTCCGAGCTTGAGCGAGCCGTACACCATATCGGCGAGCGGATGGATCATCTCTTCGGGAGATCGTCCAAGCAAGCTATCGATGCCGAGCCCGCTTCGGCCACTTGCGATCCGGAGCACAAGACCGGATCGGAGGCGAAGGCGACGGATCCCGCCCACCTGGGATCGACCTCGTCCGAGGCGTCGCCTGGGCAATTTTGCCACGGCTTCGACAAACAGCACCGGAGCGCCGGATTTGGGGTGGTTTACACCGCTCCAGATCCGCCTCCGGTCAAAGGTGCGAATTCACACAACATGAACTCCTATCTCTTACATAAGGGTGATGATTTGGTGCGTCGTGACTCGAGGTCCTCTGTTCAGTTACCTTCTGGAGCCCTGAATAATCAGGAGTTTCCAAGGTTCCATGGGTCAAATCCTAGATTGTGGATCAGGAATGCTGAAACCTATTTTGATGTTTTTGCTATAGAGCCTCATATGTGGATTAAGATAGTTTCTATGAACCTGTCTGGCTCTGCTGCTCTTTGGTTTCATACTCTGAACAACCCAATAGAAACCATGTCGTGGAAAGATTTGACAAAAGCTGCTTGTCTTCGTTTTGATAAGGATGAACATAATCATGTGCTTAGGAGTTCCTTCCATATTAAGCAACATGCGTCTGTCACTGAATATATAGAAAAGTTTAGTGACATTCTGCATCATTTGCTAGCTCATGACCCGAACTTAGCTCCCTCTGTTATCACCGATCGATTTGTAGATGGTCTAAAAAAGGAAATACGTGCTGTTGTTATGGTTCATAGGCCTCAATGTCTCGATACTGCTAGTTCCTTGGCACTTTTGCAGGAAGTGGCTCTGTTGGACTCGTCCAATAGAAAGCACAGGAAGACTGATTTCAATGGCTTCTCCAAGAAGTATAGTCAAGACAGTAACAAGATGATTGACAGTTCCAAGACTGTCACTCCAGGCAACAAGGCAGGGCAGATCAACTCTGATGACAACAAGCCTATTGAGTTGCCCCGGGGTAAACACACTGGTGATAAGCTCTCTGATCTGAAGACTTATATAGAAGGTCCAAGGGGTTATGCTTCAAGTGTGGGGAAAAATGGAATCCGAAACACAAATGCTCTAATACTGTGTCACTGAATGCAATGGAAGAAGTGTGGCAACTCCTGGAAGAATCTGAAGAAGGAGAAACGATGACTGACAGTTCTAGCGATGAACTGATGGCCATATCCTTGCAGGCAGTCCAAGGAACTGAAGGAAACAAGACAATTCGATTTAGGGGATTCCTAAATGAACACGAGGTATTCATGCTAGTTGATTCGGGCAGTTCTCACAGCTTCATCAACCAATATTTATTGAAGGTTTTGACTGGACAATCCGAATTGGCTAAGCCTGTTCGAGTTAAGGTGGCCAATGGCCAAGAGATCACTTGTAACTATGAACTCTCAGATACCTTGTGGAGTCTGCAGGGACATACTTTCAAGAGCACCTTTAAGTTCATTCCTATGAGCGGTTATGATGTAATATTGGGGATGGATTGGCTCTCTTTACATAGCCCTATGAGTATTCCATGGGCAGAAAAATGGCTTCAGTTCAAGTATCAAGGTAGAACTGTTACATTGCAAGGCTTGCTGAGCAGAACTGTCTTGGGCTCTCCCATATCACTGAATCGGTTGCTTGATATGGAGAAGAATGATTCTGTGCTGTTTACACTAGAGCTGCAAATTGTTCAGGACACTTAGAACAAAGAGGTGGAAGAAATCCCAGAGGAAATTCAAAGGATAATTCAGCAATATCAGTCTATTTTTCAGGCCATTCCTGGCTTACCACCACAGAGGGAGAAGGATCACGCCATACCTTTAATTCCTGGAGCTCAGCCTTTTCGGCTCAGGCCTTATAGATACAACCCTTTTCAGAAGGATGAGATTGAGAGACAGATAAAGGAACTGCTACAAAAGGGTCTGATCCAGCCCAGTACCATCCCTTTTGCCTCTCCAGCTTTGCTTGTCAAGAAGAAAACTGGAGATTGGAGGCTGTGTATGGATTATAGGAGGTTGAATGCATTGACCGTGAAAAATAAATATCCACTACAAGTCATAGATGAACTACTTGATGAGCTACATGGAGCAAAGTGGTTTACTTCACTGGATCTATGCTCTGGATTCCACCAGATTAGGATGGATGAGGGAGAAAAAGTCAAAAACAGCCTTTCAGACTCACAATGGACATTTTGAATATAAGGTCATGCCTTATGGAGTCACTGGAGGTCCTGCAACCTTTCAAGGAGTGATGAATGATCTTCTAGCTCCTCTTCTGAGGAAGTGTGTGGTTGTCTTTATTGATGATGTGTTGATATATAGGAAGACATGGGAAGATCACTTATAGCACATCGCTCAAGTCTTTCAGTTGCTTCAGGACAACTGTTGACATCTACTAACATCGCCAAATATAACTTTATAACCTTTAACACTAGAGACGAGATTAGAAGATGTATGGTAATTAATTAACTGATCATTAGCAACTAGCCACTTATCTATTACCAACATTCTTTAGCATGAACTGAGTTGTCAATCCTAATTATATATGTTAAGAATAAATAAAGGTTTTACATATTATTCCATGTGACTAGGCAGAAATATAAATAAATATAAACTAAGAACAATTCTGCAAGCGGACAGATAATTATACCATTGTAGCATTTTACCTAAGAGTTCTACCAGGTTGTCGAATTATATTTATACCACTGGGAAGGACTTGGTTAAACTACAATCTATTATATTGATAACAACTATATACAATGAATAAGTGAATTTACCAATGTCATATACTCTACTCATAACAGGTAGAGGTCACAAGATAATAAGGATAAATACAGGTGATAAGTATGATCAATCATCATTAATAAAGATAAACATCAGAGCACTTTCTAGTCATAGTAATAGCTAGCCAATTGATAAACTAAGGAATTAATATCTAAGGTAATTCTATAACTACGTCAATGAATAACTCTAACTAGTGCAATTACATCTAGCAATCATTGTCAGATTAGTCCTATATCATGATCACATGCAAAGGGCATCATCTAGAAAAGGTGTGAAACAGAGTCATCACCCAACTTTGCGACCGTGCATGCTTGCCTACATACGGGGGGTGGACTACAGAGGAATCAACGTAGCTGTCACCTACGCGAACTACCACACGACCCGGCACATCAAGGTGCACTCGCGGATAAATGAAATATCGAAACACCACGTCTACACATTGTTCATCATCTACCCAACGATCGTTTGGATAAACGCTATACGAGCAATTACATGAATTCAATAAGATCAAACCAACTATACTAGACATATAATTAAAGTAGACAAAGACAAATGTAATCAAGAACATATGAACTATTAAGAACAATGTTTCTCTAATCATAATGAAGAACACAATAATAGAGAAAGAACTAGAATTATACCGAACTCTGCGCTCCAGATGGATGCCGGAGCTCCAGATCCCGCCGAAGAACTAGATCTCCTCTACTCTCTAATCTAACTAGGCTAGAACTATGAACTAGAAGGCTCTTGATGAACTAGTAGGCTCTTGATGGCTTGAAGACTTGTTGCTTTCGATGAATGATTTGTTGGTTGATGCCTCCAGGGGGGTCTGCCTCTTTATTTATAGCCTGGTGGGATGAACGTGCGCCGTATGATCAAACCGACCTTAAACATAGGGCCGAAATGACTCCTAAGAGGCAGCGGAAGAAGACTCCAGAAGGCGGGGCAAAACCCAAGCCGGGGGGCACCGGCCGGCCCTACCCTGGCAGGGTACGGGGCCCTGGTCGCTTCGGGTGTGTTCCAGAGGCTTCTAGTGTTTCGATGATGATGTTTCCTTCGCGGTTACGTTTCGTGATAATTATGCACTTTAATCCCTCTTTTATGCTTTTCTGGAATAACCCCTGAAAAATACAGAACATGCAAAACTCGTGGAAATTGTCAGTTAAAACCCTAGACTAGTATGTTTTCATATATCCTTTTGTGTCTAAAGTTCTAATAAAAGCTGACGTTATCGACCGTCAACAACAACCAGTTCTATGTTAAATTCAGGAAATGCTCTTTTGCCAGAAGATAGTTGCACTATCTTGGGCATGTGATTAGCTTCCATGGGGTAGCAACTGACCCTACCAAGGTTAAGATAGTCTCTGATTGGCCTCCTCCTACCTCAGTTAAGGAACTCCGTAGTTTTCTTGGCATGGCTGGATATTATAGGAAATTTGTGAAACACTTTGGATTGCTGTCCAAACCACTGACCAATCTGTTAAGGAAAGGGGAGCAGTTTGTTTGAACATCTGCCCATGAGACTTCTTTTCAGACTCTTAAGGATGCACTAGTCACAGCTCCAGTGTTGAAACTACCCAATTTTCAAGAAACCTTTGTCATTGAAACTGATGCTTCTGACAAGGGTATTGGAGCAGTCCTGCAGCAGGGTGGCCATCCTATAGCTTTTGTCAGTAAGGCTCTTGGACCTAAAGCACAAGGTTTGTCCACTTACGAGAAGCAGTGTATGGCTATTCTCCTTGCTGTGGACCATTGGAGATCATACCTTCTACCTTCTGAATTCACCATCAGGACAGATCAGAAGAGCTTAGTCCATCTTGATGATCAGAGGCTCACTACTCCGTGGCAGCATAAGGCCCTCACAAAGCTTTTGGGTCTCAATTATAAATTGGCTTATAAGAGAGGGAAAGAAACAAGGTGGCAGATGCTCTGTCAAGAACTAGTCATGCTAATGTTTATGAGCTCAAGGCTGTTTCTGATATGCAGCCAGCCTGGTTACAAGAACTACAACAGGCCTACCTTCATGATCCCAAGTCTCAGGGATTACTGCAGCAGTTGACAGTAAAATCTCCTTATGGGCAGTTCCATATCTCTGATGGCATCATATACTTGAACTCCAGAGTTTGGGTGGGCAATGCACTGGACATTCAGAACAAGATTCTGTCAGCTTTACATTCTGGACCTTCTGGGGGTCATTTAGGGATTGAATCTACTTACCATCGAGTGAAGCGTGTATTTGCTTGGCCCAAGATGAAACGGGCAGTTCAGGCATTTGTGTCTAGTTGTTCTGTCTGTCAGCAAGCTAAGGCAGAAAGGGTTTCATATCCGGGTTTGCTTGCTCCTTTACCCATACCTGATGGTGCTTGGCAAACCGTGTCCCTGGACTTTAATGAAGGACTTCCCAAATCAAGACAGTTCAATTGCATACTCGTGGTGGTGGATAAATTTTCCAAGTATGCTCACTTTATCCCTTTGTCACACCCATTTACTGCATTCCAGGTGGCCTTGGCCTATCTCAATCAAGTCTACAAACTCCATGGCTTACCTAAGGCATGACTGTCTGATAGAGATAAGGTCTTCACTAGTAACATTTGGAAGGAGTTGTTTAAGTTGCTTAAGGTGGATCTCCTGATGAGTACTGCTTATCACCCGCAAACTGACAGCCAAACTGAGAGAGTTAACCAGTGTTTGGAAACATATTTGAGATGCTTTGTTCATGCCTGCCCGAGCAAGTGGTCATCTTGGTTAGCTCTCGCAGAATTCTGGTATAATAACACCTCCTTTCATTCGTCTCTGGGAAGCACACCCTTCAAGGTGCTGTATGGCCATGAACCAAACCAGCTAGGCATTGATGTTGACACTACAACCCAGAACATGGACCTTCAGCAGTGGCTTAAGGAGCGAGAGCTGATGTTACAGATCATACGGCAGCACTTGATCCGAGCCCAGGAACAAAATGATACACGATGCTAATGCTAAGAGGTCTTTCAGACAGTTTGCAATTGGGGACTTGGTCTACCTGAAGATTCAGCCTTACATCCAAACATCACTGGCTAATCAGTCCTCGAACAAGCTCTCATTCAGATACTTTGGCCCCTTTACCATTACTGACAGAGTTGGACCCATTGCTTATCGTCTTGCCTTGCCACCTTCCAGCTCCATTCATCCTGTGTTTCATGTTTCTCAATTGAAACAAGCAGTGGCGCCCCATCACCAGGTATCACCAGAATTACCTGATCCCTATTTTCAGTTGCAGGTCCCTTTGCTGGTCCTTGACAGGCGTCTGCATCACTACCCGACGCACACTGCACGTCAAGCGTTGGTTCGGTGGTCACACCTCCCCGCCCACCTCTCTACCTGGGAGGATGAAGATGCTCTGCGCCGAGAGTTTCCCCGAGCCCCGGCTTGGGGACAAGGCGGCTCTAAAGGAGGGAGGATTGTCACCGATGATCAGCCATCGGTCGAGCCTGAAGACGAGCCTGAAGATGTCCAAGACGAAGGAGACAAGACTAAACCAGAAGAAGTTCCAGATCCTGACGTTGGGCCGACCAAGAGAACCAGGCGACCCAACAAGCGTGTAATTGGGCCAGAGTGGCTGTAGTGCGTTCATCGGCCCATGCAACGGGCAGGCGTGTTGCCTTGTAAAAGGAGGCGAGATGAGAGTAGAACTCTGAGTTTGATCGCAGAACAGAACCCAGCCAGAGGCTACGGCAACGGCGGCGCCAGGCAGGTTGCCGGCAACCGAGATCCTACGTTAAACTCCACTACTACCTAAATTGATTCTGGTGACATTTACATGGCCTTTTCTGGTAGGCTTCCTTTATCATTTTCAAGTTACTACTTATCTATATCTGCGGGCGCCCAGCAGTAGGCCAAGTGATTAAAACAGGGGTGTAGTTTCGTACGAGGACGTAGATGTTTTATACTTCCCTCCGTCCGCTTAAACGTGCAATTTTAGACTCGGATCATTGTCCACTTGAACATGCAATTTTAGACTGTCAGGCCTACCAACGTGCAAAAGAGAGCAGCTATTCATCCTTGTCTGTGGGTTCCACCATCACAAAAAAATCTCCTCCCTCACCTCTTTCCCCACCCTCTTTCTCCACCACACGTCTCTGCATCAGCTCCCTTGGATTCCTCCGCCACCCATGTCGCCTCCCCCATTTTCCTCCACATGCAGCTCCTTCTTGCCCCTTCTCCATCCATCCGTGTAGCCTCCCCCATATTCAGGTGCATATCCCTCTTCCCTTTCTCCAACCAGTGAGGAGCCAGGCTGCTCGCGTGAGGATGACCAGATCCCGACGCCGCCCTTTCCGCACCCGTGAGAGATGGATCCACCAGGTTATTAGACACTCCTAGCCTCGAGGTGTGAAGCTAGCCACCCCCGGAGCAGCAGCAGCAGCAGCGATGGAAGCCCCGAGCGGCCAGTTAAGGTGGTGGTTATCGATGGCGATGCGGGCAGCGGTGGTGATGGGAGCCCCGTGTGTGTCCCAGTCCCAGTGTCTGCTAGCAGGCGCTGGAATCCCCGGATCCATCGACAAGTTTGGGGAAGGCGGCGCAAGCTCGACGCTTGGCCCCAACAAGCGCGATGGAGGTGGAAGTCCAAACAAACCCATCAATCTGGGGGCCGGTGGCACCGATGAGAGCCCGGGGCGCGTCGTCAACATTGGTCGCATTGCTTGACTCTGAAGATGAAGGTGCCGACATAGAGGGGCTTTACGTCCCTGACTCGGAGGACGAAGATGGAGCCGGCTGTGATTGTGAGCCTCTAGATGTGGCCACGGTCGCAGATCCTACTGTGGAGGTGGCTACGGTCACAGATCCTGGCCGTGGAGGTTGCCACGGTCGCGGCTCCAGCTCGAGAGGAGGCCGCGGTCGCAGATCCAGCTCGAGAGGTGGCCATGGTGGTAAAGCCAACCGTAGAGGTGGCCACGTTCGTGGCTCCAGCTCGAGAAGGTGGCCACGGTCGCGGCTCTAGAGGTAGCCATGGTCAGTAAACCCGGCCGTGGAGGTGGCCATGGTCGCGGATGGAGCTAATGACGTCCTTGTGGCGGCTGGCATTATCGATGACCTACACCCACAAGTGGTGAATGATGTTCTTTAATTCTTTGAACTTTGGCTGAGTTTGCAATGTATGCTCATCTAACATTGAAACAAACCATTTTAGCCTTTCCTTTTTGTTTTCTTCCCTTAAATACGGCTTCAATGAGTTGGAGTGCCGTCTTAGGAACCCATCTTTGAACATCTTATGTACTATGGTTTTTTCATACCTAGAGCATGAGCTAGAGACTTTATCGTACATCTTTTGTGCAATGCAATGGTCTCTACTCGTGACAGGTCCAACTCTAACCCTTTTGCGTCCATTCTTGGCCTTTCTTGAACTAATGTCAACTAGCAGTCCATTAGCACGACATTGTTTAGCTTGGCGCCAAATACGCCACACTGCATGTCGATTGACATTAAACAATTCAGCAACCTCTTGTGTGGTGTTTCTCTTTAGTTTGCCTCGGTTGCTTCTCTCCAACAATGCTTCATATATCTGTTGCCTTTGAGCTGCAGTAAGGTCCTTTGACCTTGTCCTCAAATTTTTATTTGCTGGTTCATAATCTTCATCACTTGAGTCAGATAACTCTACCTGATCAAACACAATGTGGACTTCATTGGAATAGACCCCATGCTCATGCATTTCCTCCATGGTTGAGATGTAGTCATCATGTGCTAAAAAAATGTAGGTGCTGATTGTTTTATCTGGAAGTAAACAAAAGTACATCCACTTAGTATTATGCTTGTGTTTCTCTGATTTGAAAGTATATGTCATATAATTGATGCCACATTCTTTTGATTATTAGCTGATGTACCAAGTTTACCACTTATGTTATCTAAATTATTTGTGGAATGTAAAATTTGTTAAGAATTGATATCGACGTGTAATTATTCCTATATTTTGCAGGAAGCTTTGTACTGGACATGGTACTAGATGCAATGTGTGCACTAGTTCAAACTAATATGTAGGTAATTCTTCTTCCTTAAGTCTCAGTTGGACATGCTAAATTGCTAATAAATGCAGTAATATTGTGTATGTTCATGGTGCCAACACAATAGCCACATTGACCACTGATTCATCAAGAAATAAACCTTTAATATGAAGTAAATTATGTCTACTACAATCTGATTATGTGCTATAGCTTGCAGTAGAATATCATTTAGTCCTTTCATTTAGTTACATTAAATTTATTCTCTACTTAGTATCTATACCTTACATTTATTCATAAGCATATATGCATATACCCAATGAGGCAAACAATTATTGACAACTGTGAAGACCAACTCTGAAATAAAATACAATCAGAAAAAAAACTTACAATGTTCTAAATCTGGTTGATGATAAGGATGTAAATTGAGATCGAAAAGACCAGCATGGCCTTGAAAGTTGGCATTTCCATTTGCACTGATTCCTTCTTGCCTTGTACTGATGTCATCATCTGCAACAAAAAATGGAAAAGGCTGGATGTCATGTGCAAACATGGAAAAGGTTGTATGTCATGTGTAGGCTTCTCTCTCAGCTACAAGGTGTTCTTCATGAAAAGCAAGCGATGCTGTGAGGTTTGTTTACTCCAATAACTTACTCCTAGATAAGTTAAGAGCCAAGTACCTGGGCTGATCCTTTAGTTTTGACCTCCAGGAATCCCAACTCCAACAGGATCGGCTTGATATGCAACATGGATCTGGGATAGATCGGCATCATCTTCAGGCTGCTGCTCATTGAGGTCTGGTAACTGGCTCTCCTCGTCAGGTGGTGGATTATTCAAATCCAAAGCCATGGCTTAATGGAGGGGATGAAGAAGGATTGGGGAGGGAAGACGGTGAGCCTATGGTTGCCTAGGCTTTTATAAGCCAACGAAAGAGTACATGACGGCATTTGAAAATTCGTAATTGTTGCTTTCAGCCACTTAAAAATGGCGCGAACTAAAATAGGCTAGTTGCGTTTCAATGTTAAATTATGCTTCCATTTGGTGGATATCATGAAATTTCTGGCATTACGCGGTTTAAATGAAGGACGCTTTTCCTGTGTATGGTGTAATAAAATACCATTGTTATATGGTTCATCTGTAAACCAAATAAAATATTATATTTATTGTCTTGGACACAATCATTTCTCTGACTGTGGTTGCAGGGGATACTGTGATGACAGTATAGGGGCACATACAGCATTTTGTGGTTTCCTTAGTTTGGTTTCGGAACCTAGAATTACATCTTTAGACGGACAGGAGGGAGTAGCAAGGGTCTATTTGGATCCTAATGAATTGAATCTTATTCAAGAAACAAGATTCCCGCAATTGCTTTCAAAGGTGTCAGAATTTGGTCGGAATTCAGCATTCAATCTCGGGCCAATCCCTTCTATGCCATTGAAACTTATACTTATCCCTTATGTGCCATTGAAAAATATAAGTTCCCTTCTATGCCATTGCTTTATATTTTCTCTCCCTTATATTCCATTGCCGTTATATTCTCCGTCAAAAATCTCCATTAGCGCTATGTGTGACACCATTTTTACTCCGCGTATGTCTACATCGCTACAAGAAGACTGACCTAGCCTAGCCATTTGACATACGTATCATAATTTGTCTAACCATTTGACGGACATGTGTTATAATTTAGACTTATGTAAATATATTTATCCTAGTGTTTTCCTAGTCTACCATTTGACGTACACGTGTTATAATTTAGACTTACGTACACGTGTTAACCCTGGATTCCCGTCCGTTCCCAGCCTACCATGTAAGATTTTTTACGGAGAATATAACGGCAATGTCATATAAGGGAGAGAAAATATAAAGCAATGATATAGAAGGAAACTTATATTTTTTAATGACACAAAAGGGATAAGTATAAGTTTTAATTACATAGAAGGATTTTCTCTTCAATCTCTCTCTCTCGTTACTCGGTAATGAAATTCCGTTACTCGTGAGCTGCACAATCGGCAGCCTCAATCGACCGGATACATTCAGGAAGAGGAATCTTTGCCGCGCAAAAGATTCCGCGGAATTGGAACGCAGGATGCCGCGCAAAAGCGGGCTGTCCTCCAGTCCGGGGGAAGGAATCTTTGCTGTCCTCGCGCGCTCGAAGGCAGGCCGGGAAGCGAGGGACGCGTGGCGGTGGCGGTGGCGGCCTGCGAGGGGAAGCGGCGAGACAATTCGTCCCCCCACGTCGAACGCTGCCCAAGTGCCCATCGATCGGATCGGATTGGATCATCGGGGTGGAGGAATGGGATGGGATATTTTGGCCCTGGCGCCAGATGCATCCATCCAAAGTCCAACAAGTATCCAAACGCAGTCCATCCTTATCTACTTTGCCTCGTCATCGCAGGAGGCTTGGGAAGGTCCGCTCACCGTCTGTTCCATTCCATTCCATGCACGCTTCCAGCCGCTCCCTTGGCTGGTGGTGGTAACCTAGGCCACACCGGTGTCCCGACTCCTCCCCCTCCCTGATTTAAGAGAGGCCCATCAGCTCGCTGCTCTTTGTACCTACCCGTCCGCGGTGCTCGTTTTTTCCCGTTGTATTAGGCAGCAGTGACGACTCGTTACAAAGAGAAGATGCTGGAGAAGCTGTGGGACGACGTGGTGGCGGGGCCTCACCCGGAGACGGGCCTCGAGAAGCTCCGCAAGGCCACCACCGCGCGCCCGCTCGTCGTCGTCGACAAAGGTACTACCACTACTGAATACCCAAGCTAGCTGATCCAGCGGCGGCTACTGATACACTGTAATACCTAATAGCAACAAATTAGAAATGGATCTCACTATTTACGTTGATCATAATCAAAATCGATCTAAATTGAGCCTACCGCGTGCTGTAGTAAAATCCTACACAAGTTGATTTGCCAGACCGCTGCAGGTTCGTTCGTTCACAGTTCACTGATTGATAACGTACTGATCACCACCGTGATTTTTATTTTTATTTAATTTCATTTATAAAAGAAGACATGGACGCCGGAGCCGCTGCGGGGAGCTACAAGCGGACGCTGTCGATGCCGTCGACCCCGACGACGCCGGTGACGCCGTCGTCGTCGACGAAGACGCCGCGCGGCGCCACCAACGTGTGGCGCAGCGTCTTCAACCCGGGGAGCAACCTGGCCACCAAGGGCATGGGCGCCAACCTCTTCGACCGCCCGCAGCAGCCCAACTCTCCCACCGTCTACGACTGGTAAGCAATCTCTCCTCTCTGTCTTCGCCACCATCAACCAAAACTTGGTACAGCTAAACCTGATTTTCGTTCTCAGACAACAGGAGATCCAGCATCAAGCTAAATCCTGTTCCAAGACCCCAGAAAAATCTATATATGATTATTAAGACGATACATACATATTGCACTAGTGAAGTTTGCACCCAAAAATAAAAATAATAAACAAAAGCATGATCGAGATCCACTTAGCGAACCATGATTTGCTCACGTGGCATGCCAATCCAGAAGCCACTACCGAGGAGAGTGAGACAGTGAGTGCTATACAGTGTACTGTCGTTTGAGTGTTAAAAGTTTGTTGGGACGGATAAGGCCGGCCTAAAGGTCACACACGCTGGTGGCCAAATTTGTTGTCGTTAATTAATATATATAAGTCCCTCTTTGTTTCTCTAATATAGTAATAATTAATTAACCTGTGAAAACGATCTATAGATAGTACTGTACTGGTTAAACAATGGTGTCATTTGGACGTTTAGCAACATCGTGAGAGAAAATAATGTTGTCAAATGTGTATAATATTTACAGGCTCTACAGCGACGAGACCAGGAGCAACCACCGTTAGATCGAACGGATCGGGCTGGGAATCGGATGAGGTCGATGATGAGATGGCCCGGCGTCTGTTCTGTGCCAGGCGGGCCATGTTTGCTGGTCCTTGTGGTTATCTAAAACGCATGCATGTTCTATTATTGTACTACTACTTCAGCGTTGCTGTTGCTGTTGCTGATAAAGACTTTGCTGTTTAATTTCTTATGTTATGGAGTGATCGAGTGATATGCAGTCGCTCCTAGCTAGTAGTAGTGAGTGTACCAAGTTACTGGAATACTTGGTCAGTTCCTCTGAGTGGGCTGGCCCAGTGAAGGATGCCCTGTCCCCTGTGTGTGGTGTGTACTAAGCTTTCCGCCGTCATCCTGTAAATATTTTGCCAGTGCTTAATGGATGCGTGTACTTCTACGTGCCTGTTTCTTCCATTTTAATTTACAAATGTCGGATGAATGTAATTCCTCTATCTTCAAATAAGCTTATTTAAAAAATTTATGCAAATAATAAAGTAAATAAATCATTAGTAAAGTATCTCTAATAATAGACTAAGTTATAACAAAATAAATAGTATTTATACAAAATCTTTTAATAAGATGAACGGTTAAACATGAAGTTTAAAAGTTAAAGAAAGTAACTTAGTTGGAGACAGAGGGAGTTTAATCGCCAGTGCTGATGACATGGATTACAACACAAATTACTTTGCATGGAGGACGCACACAAGCAGGGTTAATTCTTTTCGCCGCTGCTCCCGTTGTAAAAGTTACCCCGTGTCCCATCAACTCGACCTAAATAATGTTTTATCAAAAAAAAAATCAACCTAACTAATCACTGGAAAATGGTTGCCACGTCGTCGTCAGGCTGCCGTGCTGGGCTTGTGCGGACCGTGACTTCCATTTGTAACCGCATTCGAGCACCATTGACCGTGACCGTGTGAAGATTCAATCGGATCCGGGTGTCCTATCCTATCCCTACCTCGACAGCGAAATCGGCCACTTGTACCCAGTCAAGTGACTATTGCTTATCGTGCTATTTGTTTACCACCTTTGCGTGTTACATAATGCGGAAGGAAAATGAATTTTTTAAGAATGCCTAGAAAAACTGAGGTGAAAATGGATTTTAAGGAAACTCATTGTATGGTGTATCTAGGTGAGACTAGGGTTCTATTTGGGACCACTTCTAGACGGCTTGTGGCGAGTTCTCCGATGATTTATTTTGCTCGTGATTCTTTCCTCCACCTCATTTTAACGTAAACGTGGAATCGTTCGAGACCCTCGTCAGCCTCCACTCGCTAGAGCCCCGGCAGCCTCTCCTCCCCCTGGCTCAGCATTGTCCTGTTTGTGTCCTATCTCCGCCTCTCTCTCCCCTTTCCACCGTCAGAGCCAAAGCAACCAAACTTGACAACTATTTTGGTTAGTGTCCACAAGACGGGACTGGTGGTGGCGCCGGATCTAGTGAGAAGGCACTACGGTGCGACGACATATGGGCCTACGTGACATCCTCCTCACTGAGCCCCTCCTCTTTCCTCCGTGACCTTGTCGGAACTTGAGCGAGTCGAGTTCTTTCTCCCCTTAGAATCTGCTATACCACATGCTAAACCTTTTCTCCATGTGTCTGTTATAAAAGTTCTCTATGGAAGAAATCCAACTTTGATTCCAACAAAGGTCTAGAAAAGTTGTTCCAAACAGGGTCTAGGAAGTATCAATATTGAAACAATGTTTTTGGTGAAAATAGATAAAAGTTTATTTGTCAATTATGCGGTATTGTCGGATACAAATAATTACAGTATCCAAAGATTGAGAGTTAACCGATGATCAATCCTCGCGTCCACTTAGCACACCATCCGAACCTTAAAACACATATATCTAAATTTACTAGTTGGTGTTAATTCAAAACACCGACAGGTATCGTGTGATATTTATCGGGAAGTAACGACTAGGCATCAGAAACCTGCTAGGTTGCTACATTGGTGATTCTTAAGTGAAAATGAAGAAAAGAATATTACAATTGATCTTGTGATTGGATGTCCTCACTCTCATATAGAGGAAGGATGCTATCGAATATTAGCATATGGCGGAGCTCAAAAAAAAATTTAGGTGGGGCGCATCATACACGCAAATTTTTAATGACATCACAAGGGAATCTATGAAAAATTTAAACATTGATTGGTGATGGAATGAAGATAGTAGTCCATTTATTTAGAAAAAAGAAACTACTATAAGTGTCAAAATTAAAGGCCAAAATCTTGGCTAAATGGTTAAATGTCAAATTCTCAATTATACTACCTCGTTACAAAATTTTTTTCTTGCCAAATATAGAATAGACTTGACGTACTGATGGGGTTAGGGGCGTCAGCGCCTCAACCTCAACCTCGGCCAATACTGACTCCTCCTCCTCCCTTTGGAACTTCTAGTGCTAGCTCTCGTCGCTAGGAACACCCTTGCCACGCCCGTGCGCAGCGCCACTTGCTGCTCCTTGCGACCATCCGCCACCCCCCAAATCCTCCGTGTCCACGGCTGCAACCAGCGAGCAGCACGGCGCTGCGGCGGCCTGCGGGCTACGGCGAGCGGCGCGGCTGCACTGCAAGCGGAGGGGGCACGGCAAGGCTGGTGCTAGGGCTGCAGCGAGCGGCGCACCGGCAGCTGCCGCTGGGGACTCGGCCCTCAGGATCCAGTAGGGCCATCTAGGCTATAGGCCTGTTTTTCTTTCCTCAAACGTTTCTCTCTTATGCTCTAGTCTTCCAGCCACGCCCTCCGCCGAACATCACTGCTCACTCAGCCAGAAGAGACATAGGGCTACTAGTGGTTCTACTCGGACTGTAGGTGGGGCAGCTGCCCCACCGTGCCGCATGGGCAGCTCCGCCTATGGCTATGTTGGTGAGACTTAGCCTCGTAACTAGTAACTTTTGGCAGCGTTTGGTTGCATGTAAAAACCGTCTATGAACCGAGACATCATGGATGACTATATGGAGCTCAGCAGTTCTAATGTTTGGTTGGTAGAGTGCACAGATCTATTTATAACTAGACTATTCAGATGCATGGAATATTCTCAACTGGTGTTGTACAACTCTGTGCGTGCAAAAACACCGACCGATGCCATTTAGACGGAATGACTCGCGCACCCTCGCTGTTTGATCGGGTTAGTTTCACCTGGTAAGTTCACCAGGAAATTGATGTTTTATTAGAATGTATTGGAGTGCCTAAGAAGAAATAAATTGAATATTATATGGTTATGGATTAGTTTGTTTGCAGTTCCTGTGTTTATCAAATTTAAAAATCTTGGAGTAAGTCGTACAACTCGATACAACAACCAAACAAAAATCATGTTTCATCCTATACAATCAACCAAACAATCAACTTATACCATCTCATATAGTTTCATCTCATCCATGCTCAATGCATCTAGGACGATACATCCCATTCATCTTCATCCGTCCAACCAAACGCTACAGTTGAAAAAAGGAAAGAACGCTGATAAAAGGTTTAGAGTGATATTGAATCTAATAACCTAAATGCTAACAATCGAGCGCGCACGTTCTGTGCTACGGCGCGCACGCCTTGCTTGCCGTTGGATGCAGGGCGTCCATGTCCATCGCTCGGCCGTCCAATGCGCCTCACTCTCTCTCTCTGCCCAGTCATCAGAAGTCAACGGCCGTCCAGTTCCTTCCCCGCTCCGTCCTGCGGCATGCTTCTCCTCCGCCCCTCGCCGCCGGCTCCGGCCACCGCGGTAACGGTCCCCCGTCGTATCCTCCTTGCTCCCCACGGGCGCCCCAAGGCTACGCCCACCCCACCTCGCCTCGCCTGCCTCCGCCTTCGCCCCGCCACCCCGCTCCGCGGCATTCCGTCGAGGACCGGGTGCCGCGCGGCAGCTGCCGATGCCGATGCCGATGCAGCGCCCTCCCAAGTTCCAGCCGGCGAGGGAGGCGCGCGTGGCGCTTTGGTGCGCATTGGGGAGGCTCTGTCGCTGGGGTTCCCGGTGTGGGTGGCGTCGGCCTGCGCGCTCGCGCTCTGGCGGCCGCCGGCCTTCCTCTGGGTCGGGCCCACCGCGCAGATGCTCGGCATCTCCTTCACAATGCTCGGTTGGCGCCTCCGCAGCTCCGTTGCACCCCCCCCCCCCCCTAGTGCTTGTTGACTTGTTGTACCGCTCGTGGTGCTGTCTGCTGTCTCATGCTCGGCATCCCCTCATGAGTGATTGAGTCCATGGATCAACATGACCTTCTACCCACTTCTGTTGTCACCTGTACATGTGCAAACTGAGCGGCGTTTACTTTCTTGTGTGTGGACGTGTTATTGACCGCACACCCTGGTTTCATTTGGTGACCAGTGTATTTATAGTTGGGTATATTGGTTAATTGATATATGGTTTATACCTACAGGGATGGGAATGACATTGACTTTGGATGACCTCAAAACCGCGTTGCTGATGCCGAGAGAGTTAGCTGCTGGATTTATACTGCAATACACGGTCAGCATGCCCCGCCCCCGCCCCCTGTTCCTCATACATCCAAATCCTTGTAATCATATCCTCTGAGTTGAAAACACAAATACAGTTATGCTATTGATGCGTAGTGTTAGTATATTTGGTAGTTAGAATTCTATTCCAGCAGTATTGTATCTAGGGAGGCGTCTTGCCGCCCCCCCCCCCCCCCCCCCAAGTTGTTCTATATATATATATATATATATATATATATATATATATATATATATATATATATATATATATATATATATATATCACCCGAGAGGATCAATGCAATACATCCAAGCACTATATGCAATCATTCTTGTTGACATGGTATCAGTATCATGAGTTTAGCGTTTTTAATCAAGACCCATAGCGTCTAGCCTTCCATGACCACAACAGTACAGTACCATGGCTCCTGGGCGTAAGCCAGGGCCAAAGCCACCCATCACACGTTCTTACCGTTTCAGATCCTCGGGTCATGAGTCATGACAAAAAGCCACTTTTAACCAATCACTCATAGAACCACACTCCTTTGCATAAAACTTCAGAGGGGCTGTTTGGATGCATCGAGCTAATTGTTAGCCAACTGATTTTTAGCCCTAGTCCATCGAAACAGAGGGCTAATAGATGGGCTAATCTTTTAGCCAGGCCTCCAACTAGTTGAGCCAACTAGCTGGCCAACCCAGCAAATTTGGTCTAATTTTTGGCCCTAACTAATAACTAGCCCTAGCTAATCCAAACAGGCCTTAATATTGCTGCAGGTAGTGGTGTGGTTCTCCGAAATTGTTGCTTCAAAGTGTGGTTTTGTACTATTTTTGCAAAGGTAGTGTGGTTTCATGATAAATTTGACACTGAAGACACCACTCCATCTTGGAGGAGTTCCTGGATTTCAGTAGTTAAAACTGCCAGTTACAATTCAGAACAATAATACAGATAGATTGTGCAAAGGCAATGCTAGAGTATGACCTTGTTCATAAAAAAAAAAAGAAAAGATATTCTAGGCTGCGACCATTATATCTGGACCCATGTGTGTTTCAGACTGATCAATTAGTAGACAACATGACACAAATGACTAACTGTTAAGTATTCCATCAATAATCTGTTCCAGATTGTAGGTCACTTTAGCTTTGTTCTAAGTCAAACTTCAAGTTCATAGAAAAAAGCACCAACATCTATAACATCAAATTAGTTTCATTAAATTATCCATGAAATATCTTGTTAGTGTATTTATTGAATTTGTTGATGTTAATAATTCTTTTAAAAATTTGGTCAAAGTTAGTCAAGTTTGACTTAATTTGGACGGAGGGAGTAAATTGCAAATCGGTCTCTGGGGAGACCTCATAGATGTAGGCCACAGATTACAAATAATCATGTATTAACTTTTGCATACATGTTAAACTAAACTTGGTCTCAATTGCCCAGATATGGTTGCTGGCCTTTTAGATGAGAATGTGTTGCTGCTATTGGTTTTGTGACAGGATTAGGGTTTTCCATGTCGTAGGCTTGATTAAGATGAGGTCCATAATTCTATGAGTTGGTGACTCAGTATAGTGAATATGGAATCTGATTACAGAGGCTAACAGATTAGAAGAGACGCCAATCAAATGAGGTTTAGTCAGATGGTACAGTCATGCTAGAAAGCAATCAATGTAACCCCCCCCCCCCCCCCCCCCCCCCCTAACTCCCTCTCGACCCTTCACTAGCGGCCTATTTGGAATTTTGGATTGAGTCACCAGGTGATCCATCGAACCTTCCGAGAGTAACTTGTTTGGTTTGCATCCCTGGTTCAGTCTGTCCATCATGGACCCATCTATTTTAAGCCAACCAGTTTTGTGGGCACCAACTCACCAATAGAAAAACGTCTGAAGATGTCCCGCACAGTTGAGTTCCAGACCAGTCAATCCAACATCCAACAAACCAAACACGCATACATGTAGAGGTAAGAGGTTCCATGCCTGCCGGTTCAACAAACCTACTCTCTTGGTAGCAAAGGCATACCACAACATTTGGTATACGAAACATGGTTGCTTTCATTGTTTCCAATACTAGGAACAATTCGCAAAACCAGAAACAAATTCTAGCGAACTGCATAACACAGACCAAAAAGAAAAGCTTTGCTTGTGGTATGAAATATGCAGAAGTTTCAACGAGTTGGAGCCTGATCCCAGGTCCCCACATATCATGTCATGATTGGAGTCTTAAGTGCATCCTGAAAAATACTTTTAGGCAATTACGTAAACACTAAAACTATCATGATTCTCATTGTTTTAAGTGGATGAAAAAACATATAAAATATTTATGCTTACATCTTCATTATCTATGAGACTGTTACTATAACTTGCAGAATCTTCCCTAGTAAAGTGTACAGTGATCACGTTATATTTTTTTTCTTTTTCCTCTCCATGTACAACAAAAATCCAGAGTGAGTGATTTATGTACAGGTGATGCCACTGTCAGGATTTTTCGTGAGCAAGCTGTTGAAATTGCCATCCCATTATGCTGCTGGACTAATTTTAGTGTCCTGTTGCCCTGGAGGTGTGTGCACACTTCCCTTTCTTGTCTATAGATTGGCTACTGGCACTTAAACACCTTAAACTGAGAATGCAAATGTATTTGCAGGCACAGCGAGCAACATTGTGACCTATTTAGCAAGGTAATTAAAAAAATTTATGTTTCATGCCAAGAATAAATGCCATCACGAGCTTGTTACAACTTAAAATAATAGTATCTGATTGTTGACAATTCATGATATGTTGGAGGCAAATATTCAAGAATTCAGGAATAGGGAATTGTATTGTAGAGTGAAGAGACTTAGAAAAATTAAAATTCAAAATTGCAGGGCAAATGTTGCTCTTTCAGTCCTGATGACAGCAGCAAGCACTTTTGCTGCAGCGGTAATGTGCCAATCTCACATCTTTAATCCTCAACTTAGCTGTTATCTTTTGCTTTTTATTCACATCTTGCTCCCTGATGCAGTTCATGACCCCTCTCCTGACATCCAAACTTGCTGGGCAATATGTTGCAGTAGATCCAATGGGACTGTTTGTGTCCACATCTCAGGTGCTGCAAATTTATTTTTTATTTTCTGTCTTAGATCTTTTTGACCCCTGGCTAATGTTGATATATCTTTTTACAGGTTGTCCTCGCACCTGTCCTTTTGGGTGCTCTACTTAATCAGTATTGCAATGGTCTGGTTCAATTTGTGTCCCCGTTGATGCCCTTCATTGCTGTAGCAACAGTAGCCGTTCTATGTGGCAATGCTATTGCACAGAATGCTTCAGCAATCTTGGCATCTGGCTCACAAGTGGTTTTATCTGTTGGTTGCTTGCATGCATGTGGCTTTTTCTTCGGCTATGTTCTTTCAAGAATACTTGGCATTGATATCCCTTCCGCAAGAACAATCTCTATTGAGGTTGGCATGCAGGTAACTGATGTAGAAATATTGTCTTATCTCAGATACAGACGATTTCAAAGTTTTTATCTCATTCTATTTAAGCAACTCTTAATCTCTTCGTGACCTAAGTGTCTGCCCTTTTTTTCATGTTTCCAAGGATCTACGGCATCGGTTTTTGCCCTTGCCCTTCTAATTGTACATCGGCTGCCTTATTTATGTCTGACCGAATTTCATATCTTTGCAGAACTCAGTGCTGGGCGTTGTCCTTGCAACCAAACATTTCGGCAACCCTCTCACGGCTGTTCCATGTGCTGTTTCGAGCATCTGCCACTCGGTCTACGGTAGCATTTTGGCTGGGATCTGGAGGTCAATGCCTCCTAAGGACAAGGGAGAATGATTCGATGATCATGTCAACCATCAGAATTCTCTGTTCTCCAACGACGAAGGGAGTAAGCCGTTGATGGGATGGCAGGTGGTTACGCTGTCAGCAGCAGCACTTTGTGGCATGATCTGTGGCAGAGTAAACACCGCAGAGTAGTGCGCGCTGTAAAACACTGGGATCTATTGCACTAGACTGCAGACTGCTACGGGTTCATTTGTTTTCTGGAGAGGTCTGTTGACAAGGGTTTCTTTGGACTCGGATAGCGTAGTTTGTGGACACATGATTGCTGTGGATACATATACCATATTACCATGGCAGCTTGTTTATCACACATTCACTTCGATGCCCAGCATAGTGCGACGTGTGAGTCTCTCAAGGCAGCATACGCGTTTTCCAAAACTAGTATAATGCCCGTGCTAACGCTACGACACCATTCAGGTGTATACAAATTAGAACTGAAATATATGCAAACTGAAAAAAAAAACACGACCAAATTACATTGCAA
Organism: Eremochloa ophiuroides; assembly: GCA_038502445.1. Lineage (NCBI taxonomy): Eukaryota > Viridiplantae > Streptophyta > Magnoliopsida > Poales > Poaceae > Eremochloa > Eremochloa ophiuroides. Next base: position 28,405,406 of record JAHLJS010000002.1, read on the forward strand.
AAAACTAATCATGCCACGACCTGCAATAAAAAATGGAGCCATACAGCCACTCACCATACCTAACATCGGCCCCAATTTGCTAGTCAGAGGCTTAGGTATGGTTACTCTAGTCCGATGCAATATTCTATTTTTTAGGTGCATATTTTCATTTGTATGGTGAAAACCATTTGTGGCGGCATGCAGTTTCAGAGCTGCAACATGACTGATAACAAGTAGGTTGGGTGGAATGTTAAAACTTGATCATGTTAAACATTAGCAAAGATACTTCAAAAACACAAATACCAAAAAAAATAAAGACTTGTGCTTTCAATTAGCATAGATAATTCAATTACAAGACATCAGTGTATACATAGAACATGATTTAGCTACACAGTGAAAGCATACATGCAAGTGGATATGTGCTCTAACTTGAAATAAAAGATTTTCAGACCAAATTCATGAACAAATTTGCCACATCTATCTTTGACTCCATCCAACAGTCAAGAATATTATATTGAAATCTGAAAATTCTAAAGATGCAAAATTAAGGACACAAAACCCTGGATAGATATTGGCATTAAAAAACAAACAGCAGCATGGCAGGTTACCTGTGAAGGCCCTGCACTTGCAGATTCAGAAGGCTAGAATCCAAGACCTAATCTGACTGTTTACGGCCTGTATCAAAGAGAAGGCAATCTTCCCTCTAGTATTGGGGTGGGGGTGGCGGTGGCGACATTCTGAAAGGAACAATACGTTACCTGCTCCTCACGTGCCTTGTAGTAAGTATACTGTATATATGAGAAATTTTACGTTGAAAAAAAACATGGGCCATTCATTGGACGAGATCAAACGGTGGAAAAAAATAGGAGGTTCCTAATTAAAATTACCTGGAGATACTAGATAGGTAGAGATAGTACCAAATTAGATGGGACTAGGTACCAAAACATGTGGGACAATATCTATTTTTTATTTTATTGTTGAACAAGGGTAAACAGTCATTTTAGCACTTTGTTGTGCTAGGCCAGTTAAGGCTGTCTGCACTCCTCATACTCTAAATCCATTATTTAAAAGAAATATTCTGTCCTGATCATCGAGATTCTCTCCTCTATATCACTTTCTCCCGCACTCATCCATCATCTATATTTCTACTCTATACCAGTGGGATCCACTGCGTCAGTTTTTTTATTCTTTCCCTCCTCCCACCGGACGCCCTCCTTCCCATTCTCTCCTCTCTCTTCTCTCTCCTCTATCCTCTCCCTCCTCCTCCCTCGCAGCACCGCCCGCCCGCCCCGGTCTCTTCCGCTCTCCCCTCCCTCCTCCGCCGGGCGCGCGAGCTCGTCTTCCCTCTCCCTCCCTTGCTAGGCGGTGGCGGTGGCGGTGGCGGCAGGCGGCGCAAGCACGGCAGGCCTCGCCCTCTTCTCCGGCGTGGCGCGAGCACGGCGGGGCTCCCCCTCTTCTCCGGTCCCTCCCCGCGCCGGCGGCCTCCCTCCCCGGCCCGGCCTCTCATTCACCTCGTGGCCGGGGAGGCCGTGGGTGACGCGGTGGGGCTGGATCCTGTGGCGGAGGTGGCCGGGGAGGCCGAGGGCGGCGCGGTGGGGCCGGATCCGACAGCGGAGGTGGCCGGGGAGGCTAGGGGCGGCGCGACCACGGCTCCAGCGGCGGTTGACGCGACCGACGTGCTCTCTCTCTCTCTCTCCTCTACCGCATGCGTCGTGGGCCCGCAGCTTCCTTTACAGCACGTCCGCTACCGCGCCATTTCTGGCGCACGGAGAGCGCGTCCTCTTGTTTAGCATTGCCTTTAGAGGACCCGCTGCAGCTGTTTCCTATGCTAAAGGCTCCTGCAGTGCGGTATAGAGTACCGTAGTGCAGACAGCCTAAGCACCGCACCATATCCAGGCCTTTCCCCACACGGCACGCCACGTCGATCGTCGAGAGCCAAGACACCTCCCATGCCCGTCCCTCAGCCTTTGAACACCCGACGCTCCCGTCATCGCAGCAGCAGCGTGGCATGTTTCAAAAGAAAAAAAACAGAGGCACTATTATACGCCATGATCAGCCTGATAACCATCGCGTTCCCACCGTGGCGGCCGTGCTCGACCATCTCCTTCGGTCCTTGCTGCTCTACGCCATGGCCATGGTCACGCAGTGGCTCACGAGGCATCGGCCGCAGCCCGCAGCACGTCAAGAAGAGCAGCAACAGCTGCTGTCGTCTGGCGATGTTATCGTCGGCACGGGCGGCGTCCTCTGCCCCGTTTGACGGCATGTGCAACGAGCCAGTCAACGGCGGGGAGCGGCGTGAGGACACTAGCACCTAATTCTAGAAGGACAAACATTCAATTACTAAAATACCCATAACAATATATTTTCCATTTAATAACTTAGAAAATAGAAAACTATGAAAGTACCTGGAGGTACTGTGGTACTTTTCCAACCATTGTAAAAAATCTCGTAGATACAATAAAACAGTAACGCTCTGGTATAATCAGCTCAAGGTTAAATAGGACCTTGTCCTTTTGTCATACAAAGAAACGACAAAAAAAATGTAATTTCTACTGCATATATTTTTTTTATCAGATTTCTGTTACATAAGAATTCTAAAGGATTTCTGTTACATATATCTGGAAGTCGTTCGCAGCATGGACTGGACGGATGAATTCCAAAAGCTGAAACTGGTTTACTGTGGAAGTGAAATTTCCCGAATACTGGTGAAATTCCAAAAGCTGAAACTGGTAAAACAACTTGACCACCCGGTGAAAGAACTCAACCTTCACCCAACCGAGAAATTCCCCCGAATAATTGCAGTGCAGACCGAATCTTGGGTTGACAGCGAGGTGAACTGTGGAAGCCAATCTGACTCTTTCTGAAACTACTGGTTGACAACCTACACATTATCTCACATCTCACAAAGCTAATTATACACCACCTAGTCTCCCCCAACGTTTTTGACCATTCTCAGTTGTATACAAGAGCCCAAACCTGTCATTTCCTCAAGGGATCCACGATGAAGATATGTACAAACAAAATACTTCCATTTGAACTAACTGGCCTTCATTGTTCATTCAACATCTAGTTTGCCACTTTTATGGCATACACCAGCTCCTGAAATGAAGAGTAAAACATTTAGAAGAAACGTGAACGAGGTTAATCAGATAGTCAAAGTGTTTGATCTCACCAGAACCCCATTAGGAAATGTGAACGAGGAGCGCAAGTCTGAAAGGCGTTCCTCCCCTGCGAGCCTTGCTTTGTCAAGACCAGATGGATTAGTGCTGACAGGTTTGCTACAAGAAGGCTTCAGCGCATACATCTCAACTTCTTCATCTTTGTGAGATGTCTGACTGGCGACAAACTACATAAAGGCATCCGTCTGTAAGTTCTGATTCCTGACTGTGGACAACACACAAGTGTTTCAATAATTACTGACCTGACAAAGTTGTTTGATAGAGAGAGTTGGCCCGCAGCACAGATATGACTTCTCCAGACTTGGTGCCGTTTGTCCATCAAGTGGAAGCAGACAAAGATGTACATCACGCTGTCAAATAAAGTCAGCAACTAATGCAACACTAATGAATAAGGAAACATATCAAGAGCATTTTTATGTTCACCTCGCCGTCATTGTCGTCAGAATTTCGCAGGCACTCGACCAACTTGATCATGCGCCCACCCTTGACCATCCTACCATTGGAACCACTGAAGCTACTGTGGCGCGTCTGACTGCGAGTGCCATTCTTTCCCCAAGCTCGGAGAGGAGATGTGCTAAAATTTTCCCTGGAGATCCCATCCTTGTCATCAGACGCAACCTCGTCATTGCATGCCCCTCGGGCAGGTGAAGAACGTGGTGTTGGCCATTTTGGCAGTCGTTTCTGCTTTTTCTCTGGGGAACTCTCCTCAGCAGATGATGACTCTTTGCTACAGTTTTCACCGTTTCCATCCTCTTCATCTTCAGAACAGGCCAGAGCAACATCATCGGAACTGGCTCTTCCTCGGCCACGGAAATAGGTACTCTGCCCATTAGGCCGAATGTTACGGCGTGATCTTCTTACAAATGCAGCAGCAGGTAGCTTTGGCAGTAGACTTCCGCCCAATAACTTCTGATTGTTTCCGAAAAGCCTCAGCAATGGACGCTTGAATCTTCACATGTACATTAATCAGGAAAATGAACTTGAGTTCGATGATAAACACAGAGGAAACAAAATGGCACATGCACACAAATATGTCAAACATCAGTTTGGGTCTTCATAGGTGTTCGATTTTAATACAAGAGCATTTGCATATGCACAGACATCAAAGCAAAGTTACAGGGTTCTTGAAGAAAAAGGCTTCTAAATATTCTTATTCTGACACTTTGTAGCCAGGGTAGGACACAGTCGGCAGTTTCATGACTCCACTATTCACGTAGTTAACATAAGTTTCCATTCATTGGAATGATGAGCAGGCTTTACAGTTCCAAATAATATACTGTGTATTGGTGGGGCAGGGATTCGGGGGTTTTCTCGACCTGCATGAGGTCTTCTTCCTAATGCAATGCCCAAGGCCTATCTCATCCCCCGCAGGTCGAGTTTTTTTTCATAAGTTAACATGAAAATAATTTGTCTATTTCATTTTCGTCCCTTTATGAAGTGTTCTTTATTTTCAAAGAACTTTACGAAGTTTTCCCTCGTTAACTTATTATTATCCTTCTGCAAGAAATGCAGTTGGACCAAAGAACCTGCTCAATGCTACGATGTCAACTTAGTTCAAGTGATTCCAGGGCACCTGCCTGTTGATGCTTGGACAGTGGACACATTTGAACATTTTCTCTTGAAAGGAGCGAAAAGGGGTAACAGAGTTGACCAAGTTTGATTCCTTAGAATTGAAATTTAACTGGGATTTTTCCTGCTCCTACAGTCCTACCCACCCAGAAAATGCTAGGAAGGTCTGCATGGGACAACATTATCCTACGAGAATTAGCAGGAATCATATCACAACATTTTTATAACACTTCAGAGATCTAAGTCAAAATTGATTGGAAACATTTGATGACACCACAACAGATGCACATGAACGTGGATATAAAATTGATACCAGAAAAATAGAAATAGAAAGAACCTGCTTATTGCGGTCATTCTCCTCTTCGTTGAATGCTAGCTCCTGGACATGGGACAATGCATAACATTTACTAGGATCAATCTTTTAATATGAATAAACAAAAACCAAGTACAATACCTCTTCTTCATATTTGTCAATATCTGGATATAGAGCTGCAATCAAGGCATCATAGTTCGGATCATCTCTCAAAGAACGCCGACTCGCACAGTGTGTGCGGCACGCTGGGCATTCGTTGTTCCTTTATAGCAAAGGGATGTTTTAGTAACAGTACTATGCTACTCAACAAGGGGGGCATAATGTCTGATGTGCACACAAAGAAACATGAAACGATGCATGGGATACAAATATAGAACAAAATAAGAGAACTGTAAGTCTTGACTTAGAAGCCATAATAGTCTGTATATTACCCAAGTCGCATGGATTTGTCAATGCATTCCCTGCAGAACCGGTGCAGGCATTCCATAACTGTTCTAGTTTTCCGGATGATGCCTAGCAGCATAAGGTGGTTCAACAATCAGTAAATTAAAGTTGATATTCAGTTATGAAACATGTTTACAGAGTTTTTGTATTACAACAAGAATGAAATTGACAAGGAGTTATATCTGCAAGCAGCATCTCTCTGTTAAAAAGACATTGCTAAAAAAAGCTACAAAGGTTAAGACAGAAAACCAAAAAGCTTCACAGAAACCATTATTTACTGCCGGAATGAAGAAAGTTAGTTTTAGTTAAGCATGACTGCAAGGAATTGGCTCTAGCTCCTAATATATAGCATGTCCATCAAGAAAATTCTATCTTTGTGACAAGGATTCTCTCCAACTGATAGTATAGGTGAGTTTCAAAATACTGGAATGTCAACATTATGTGTTTGCAATGTGCAGTATACAGTATATGAATAATCTAGCCATAGAGAAATGATAGCTTCTTTTGTGCAATACAAAGGTTACAGGTATGTATGCATTTGTGTAGGTACCTAAGCAAATGGGACACTGCACTTCTTTGCGTACATCCGGCAATGTTACTGGTACAAACCTGCAGTTGTCAGTGTAAGTGTTAAACTCTTTAAAATGGGTGGGAAAGCAATAGAAAATGAACATCCTGTCACAAATTTATAAGAATTATAAAAAAAATTAAGGTGAAGCACTAGATTACTCTAGTATAGACCATGCATGCTACACAAGGTGCTGCTAAAGGTGTAATCTGAGAAATAGTCAGAGCTTACAAAGGAGCTGTATTGTTCAGGACTAATGATGTATACCAACACACTGCATGGTCATGACTACATAGTGCCTGTGATTTCAGTTCATGCATGAAAAAATGACTGAGGCAAACAAATAGTTCATCAACTTGCTAGAGATTATGAGGAGCTAATATCCTAGGCAAACACATTGTAAAATCTGCCGTCTGATGAAGTCCAGATTCCAAAGGCAAACAAAATTGCTCAAGCTCAGCCCCAATTGCATGTCAAAATAGAAAAGTTAACCTTATTTTCATTTCTGTGGGAATGATCCATCTAAATCCTAGGTAGGCAGCCTGCACTATGGTATTGCTGACAAGAAAAATCAGGCCTAGGCCGTGTAAACTGGGATTATCCTGGCTGCATAATGACCATTCAATGCTAAGTTGAAGATGAATGTTACAAACTACTAAGCAAACCTGGTTTTCATTTTCTTTAGTCCTCTGCATTTGGTCGTGTACTCGTGTGACATCGAAATAAAGCAAGAGCCATACATATATAATGTAACAGAGATGCATAGAACAATACTCATCACTAACACAGAGAAAGGAGAGTACAAAATGAAAGGCCAATGTTCACTAACCTCATCACTATCTTTTGCCAGAATAATTGACATCTAAGTTATAAAAGCTTATTGATATATCTTTGGGAAAATTGGTCCTATAGCATCGAAAGATCACCAAATTTGAAAATAACATTGAAAGTACGACATTCCATAAAATAGCATTGAAAGGTTGTTCCACTAAACTACCACTCTGTCATATTTGATGTTAATGTCGTATGTTGGTCATCTGTTGGTCCGTCCAAGCCCGTACTCAGTGATTTCCTCCGGCTCACGAACAGTCATGGCAGCTTCTGCCAGGGTCTAGACCCCCGCTCCGCTGCGGTGACTCCACGAGGCTACTAGTGCCCGAGCGCCTTCTCTCATAGGTTGCACTCGCTGTTCGCGGCTGCCATGCACGTCATTTCCTGGCGCCTGCACTAGTAAGTTGCGCACGCCATTCGCGGTCGCACTGGATACCGCTCTACTGGCCCCTACAAGACGCAAAAGCAACGCCGCGCACGGTTACCATTACCACTCACCAGCACGAGGCATGCACAGCACGACTTCCGGCGAGGCGGTCACCACATCCAACGACGGCGTCAACATGTGGCACCGCCGGGAGGACGTACGGCCAGTGGAGGCACCCTTGCGAGATGCAGCTGCGCTGCCTATCGTGGCATGTACCTTGGCCGCTGTGTGGCCGCGCCGCCTCTATCAACGTCGGCAAGCTCTATGACAGCGAGGAAAGGCGGTTCCTGGTGGTTCTGTACGTGCCAAGGGCCCCCGACGACGGAGGTGACCAGCCTCGTCAAGGCAAGCTGCACCTGCCGAGAGGCCACGACGGGCCAGACCGTTCGCAAGGTAAGTGGCACTACGACGGGCAGGGACGGCCTTAACAGCAAACGTGATAAAATGCTAGTTTAGGGGTAACATTCGTTCTTTCACTGCTATTTTACACAGCTGCAAACTTTTGATAGTATTTTCCAAATATACCAATATTTCAGTGCTACAGAACCAATTCCCTATATCTTTCACTAGACAGAAATAGCCATGTGATCTTATACTCTTATTATGTTCAATCTGTGTACCAAACATGCATAGTAAGTATATCAGTATGCATATCAGCAATTAGGCTAACCGCTAAAGCTGTATGCATTTAAAAACACTTTAGTTCAATACTCTAATTAATTAGAGGTGGTGGGCTCTACCAGTACGCCAAAAGCTTCAACCTACCAATTCTGAATAGGCTTCCAGGTTCATAATGCACGTTCCAATTAATAGGTGGATGGAGCTCAGATATTACAGGTAGCATCCTTAATTGTTAAGCAGTAAATAAATAGATGATGCAGTCCACATTGAAAGCTACACCTCCATGTTCAGTTTCACTGTAGCTATGAAACAAAGGGCATTTTGATGAAACTTGTTGCTGGAGAGAGGTAGGGTCGACAGTTTTTTTTTTTCTTAAATAAGGAACATGATCAATATATAGCCAGCAATTAAGCCACTTCATTTCTTCTACTTGTATATGCATGGAAAGATCTGCAGTGTCATCCCTAACCCGCACTGGGCTGTAGGATTGAAATCTTTAGCACTGTCACGACTGCCTCAAACTTCATACTCCACCCCTTAGGGGGCCTGGCTCTATCTATAAGATATAAGAATTAGAGATAAATTCACCGGGGGTCCCCAAAGTTGTCACTCTGTGTCAAATAGGTCCCCAAAGTTGAAAACTGCACATTTAGCTCCTCAAAATTATCACTATGTGTCAAATAGGTCTCTAAAGTTGTCACTAGTTGAAAACTGCACATTTAGCTCCCAAAAGTTGTCACTCTGTGTCAAATAGGTCCCCAAAGTTGTCACTCTGTGTCAAATAGATCCTTTTTTTTAATAGATATTTTTAATTATTTTTATTCTATTAAAAATGATTAAAAATAAAAATAATCCCTAAAGTTGGCGCGACCAAAAGAGTTAGGTCTACAAAACCTTTTTGGCTCCGGTTAGTTTTAAAATATCTACTAAAAAAGGATTGAAAATAAAAAATGATCTCTAAAGTTGGCGTAACCAAAAGCGTTAGATCCGTAAAATCTTTTTGGCTCCGGTTATTTTTAAAATATCTATTAAAAAACATTCCTGTATTTAGACTAGACAAAATGTACTACATTTAATCTTTTTTAATAGATATTTTAAAAATAACCAGAGCCAAAAAGATTTTACGGATCTAACGCTTTTGGTTACGCAACTTTAGAGATCGTTTTTTATTTTCAATCCTTTTTTAGTAGATATTTTAAAAATAACCGGAGCCAAAAAGGTTTTATAGACCTAACTCTTTTGGTCACGCCAACTTTAGGGATTATTTTTATTTTTAATCATTTTTAATAGAATAAAAATAATTAAAAATATATATTAAAAAGACCTATTTGACACAAAGTGATAACTTTGGGGACCTATTTGATACAGAGTGACAACTTTGGGGAGCTAAATGTGCAGTTTTCAACTTTGGGGACCTATGTGACACAGAGTGACAACTTTGGGAAGCTAAATATGCAGTTTTCAACTTTAGGGATCTATTTGACACCGAGTGACAACTTTGGGACCCCCGGTGCATTTATCTCATATGAATCAGATGATGACTAGTTGACTACAGCTAGCACCTGCATCTGCACAACTTGTGTTCCTTACTACCAACGGAAACCATAGAGATACTGCTTCTCAGAGGTAAAAAAAAAAAAAATAGGGAAAACCACGCTACTCATCGCGCCTGGCCTTCCCTTCCCGCAAAGAGGCCCTCAGAAATCCGCAGGCAGCCATAGTCATCAGCTAAAAAAAGACCGACGGGCTCGGCTCAGGCACGAGAGCTGAGGAGAGGGCCAACGACAGGGAGCGAACGCGCGCGCGAGTGGCCGCTTAGCGGTGGCGCATCTGAAGCACGCGTCAGGAAGGAAACCACGACGACGGGGAAAGAAGAGCGGCAAAAGCCAGCAAGCAGCAACGGGACGGGACGGTTGACGAGTGCACGAGCACGTACTCCTGTTTCGCGGCGTCCGCGTCGTCCGACTCAGGCTCCGACTCCGACGCCTCCGCCTCCGCCTCCGCCTCCGCCTCCGCCTTGGCCCCCGCCTTCGCGCCGGAATCTGCAAGCAAAGCCAAAACAACGTGGGCGGGAGAGGAAAAGGAAACAACAGCATCAGCGCGTGAGGGGATCGAGGAGAAGAGCGCCCGCCGCGCGGCGTGGGAGGGGGTGGCAGGGCGAACAAACGAACGAACGAACGAGCGAGCGCTCACCGTTGGCGTTGCCGTTGGCCTCGGCGGCGGCGCTGCCGTTCTCCTCCAGCTTGGGCTTCTTCTCCGCGGGCTCGGCCGGCGGCGGCGGCGGAGACGCGGGAGGGGGCGAGCCGGCGCCCGCGGCCGCGGAGGCGGCGGGCAAGGGTGGCGGGGGCGGGCGCTTCTGGGCGGGCATTTTGGGCTGCGGCGAGCGGGTCGCGTGGAGAGGCGGCGAGGTGGGCGTTGCTACGCTTGGGGAGGGGCTGCCTACGGGGACGGGGGTCTCTGCCGCGGGCCTTTGGCTTTTCTACGGGAGGCTCCTGGCTTCTGACGAGTGGGTGCAGCCGGTTTGGGTTGGTGGGCGAGTTCGTGTCGCGCTCGCGCTCGCGCCCGGTCGGCGCTGTTGGATTCCGTTCCCGTATGCGTTGTGGGTTCGGGGTTCGGGGACGCGGTGCGTGCCCGGCTGCCCACTGCCCAAACGAGGCGGCGCTCTCTTGTTAGCCGTGCCGGGCAGGGCCTGCCGGCGGGGAGCTCCGCGGCTGGGCCGGGATGCCATGCCAACGAGCTCCTGGCCGTCGATTTGGGTCAGCGAGTCAACGCCTCCTCCAGCAAGTCCTTGTTGCGGACGGAACGCACCCATGACTTGGAGGACGGCGTCAGGACCCAGCTGCCCGCACTTGCCCAGCAGTAGACGTTATACAGGATGGAACCATGGGAGCACCACGGGCGCTCGGGCATAACGCTCGACAAAATAGTCGCGGCTCGCCAGCTCGCTTGACTCGTGGCCAGGCTCGGCTCTTTTTATTTTCTTCACGAGCTGAGTTAGGACTTCTAGCTCGGTGTCTTAGCGAGCCAGCTCGAGCAGGCTCGTGAGCAACTCACGAGCTGAAACGAGCCAGAGCCTATGTCCAGTCCAACAGAGAAGTCCATAACAGTTAAGGCCTAAGGCCAACAGCCCAACACTAGCTACCAGGTATTCCTTGTGTGAAAGTGAAACTGATAAGTCGCACCTCACAATAGCAACGCAAGTTGCCCACTCGCAGATTCGTCCTTTTCCCTTCCTTCCGCTTCCCTTCCCAAGTTCCAATACGCAAAAAAAAACGCCGCCGCCGACGCCAGTCGTCGAATCCTCTGCCCTCCGCGGCTCCACTCGTTGCTCATTCCCCCACCCCATCCAGCGCCGTTGTCCGGCCGCCGCTCACCGGCGGGGCTGTTGGGGCTTAGGGCCCCAGCCCCCATCGGCTGTCCACTACCTGTGCCTTCGCCACTGCGTGCAAGGTGCAACGCAGGATGCAGCTGCGGCACAGAGAGTCGGAGATGGAGGCACCGACGCTATGAAGAATGAAGATGAGACCTTCCTAGTGCAACAGGGAACTCCTCCGCCACCCGCGAGTTGCTTGGTTGATACTTACTTTAGATGAATCTGGTATGTGGTTGTTATGTGTTAATCATATATTAAATTGCAACATAAATATTCTGTTCTACTTTTTTCAACACTAGCTCGCGAGCTAAACGAGCCGAACCGAGCTGGCTCTCCAGCTCGTGAAATTGACGAGCCGAGCCGAGCTGGCTCGTTCGAGCGGGCTCCATATCCAGGCCTACTCGGGCACCACCAGTTGCGGCTGCTCCTGCTTCTCCTCGGGGACGAAGATTTTGAAGACGAACACGGAACACCGATCCTGTAGCTAATGAATTTGACCCAACCATCCATGTTGGGGGATGCATAGGAATAGAACTATAAAAAGAAGGCATGTTTGTTATTATACTGCGTGCAGTGTTCAGCGGTAAATGAATCGACGTTTCATGATGGTACTGGGCAAACACGACGAACAACGGTGTTGTGATCAACCAATTACACTAAAAATAGTGTCCCGTAACAAAATTTGTCTAAGAACTACTCCCTCTCGTTCCAAATTGTAATCCAGTTCAATTTTACCATATCTCAAACATCTATATTTTTATCGTTTTTAATAAATATTTTGTATTAAATTATATGACTTCATATATAAATACACCATCAAGACACATTCCATCAATAATTTAATACTCTCTCCATCCCAACTTGTAAGTCATTCTAAGAATCTTGGAGAGTCAAACATTTTTAACTTTGACCAAATTTATATAATAAAATAATAATATTTACAATATCAACTAAGTATTATTAGACTCTTCATCAAATATATTTTCATGGTACACTTATTTGGTGTCATAATTACTTCATATTTTTCTCTATAATTTTGGTCAAAGTTGGGATAGTTTGACTCTCAAGATTCTTGGCACGACTTACAATTTAGAACGGAGGGAGTAGACTAGTATAATGCCCATGCTAATGCTACGGTTTATTTTTAGGAAAGCACTTAGAAACAAACAAGCGTATTAAGAAGGCATAACAAATTTATATCATCAAATTTATTTGAGTATTTTTACATTCCGGAAAAACCATTTTGCATAAGAAAGTTCCATGTGCTGTATAATTAAGTCAATAGGTGGCCTAGTGTTCATCAAAATCAAAATAAATAAGCAAGCAAAAGCAGGGTAAAACTAATCTATGATGTCCGATCAAGCTCATGCATTGACTTTCAGATTGTCTAGTTGCCTAATACCGGCACAATAACTTGTCACACCTGTAAGAGTGTAAATTGAAATGGAAAACCATTTAATATTAATCTGCATAACTGCTTAAAAATAAAAATATCAATGACATGCCGACAATATATACACACACCGTCAATCACTAATTTAGGACATCTTTATAAATAATATTCCTAATACTCTTTCATGTAGGATCCAATTTTTGTTTTGGTTGTGCCAAAACTCTTGTTGGTCTTGACAAATCGTTTCTTCTTTATCTCTTGTCTTTTTCCGCTGTGTTCATCTCGGCTCGACAAATCCGTTATTGCATGTTTGTTTCCTCCCTCTTCCGTGAGGCCTCATCTAAATTAGGCGTTTGTATAAAGAAATAGGAAATCACAATGGCAACTGTAAAATTGTTTACAGTTTAATATTGGAAGCATACATGCAACATTTGGTGATATCGCTTAGTGCACCCCGTGTATCTCTTGGTGTAGAATTTTTGAAGTACGTGCAATGACAATTTTTATTTTTCTTGAATTTTCTTGCCAATGATAGTTAGAAATTTTAAACTATCCTCCCTACAAGGAACTGAAAGAAAGCATCAAAAGTTTGACGGGATTGTTAAGATCATATGTTTACAATATTTTTGTAGGATTCTGTAATTGCAAAATGCACAGGCTTCCTAACTTCTCTAATGTGAAGGTGTACAAACAGATATAACAAAATAAGAATGTAATGTGAAAAAATCAGATGTATGTATATATAATGCATAATTAATGCACAGATTCAATTCCCACCTTAGAATATTATGCCAACGAACACAAAGATATTTTATTTATCTGCAGAAAGTTGATCCACGTTAGAAAGGCAGTGACTTCTATAATCAACCCTGGAGCAGGATATTGAGTACTTGGCGGTAACAGGATTATTGCTGGTTTTTCTAATGCAATTTTTCAGTTTCATGTTGGCTCTCCTGAACAAACAAGTATTTCAAAGCACTCCTCTAGCTACTTAGTTATTGCTGAAAAACCAACTCTAACGATAAGGAATGGTGAAATTAGAAGAGATCTAATTGGTGAAGCTGGACGATACTTGTTAGAATTCAGAGTGCATTATATATTAGAGTTCAGAAAATACGTTACATACACGTGATGCTCCTATGCTTTGAGTCTCGTGAACAAACCTGGCAGCGCCCGAGCTGTGGCCGGCCAGCAACGGTGTTCAGCTGGCCAGGCCCTAGCTGCAGCTTTGCCTCGAGGCTTCTTGTCCTCCGTTCGGCGCTGCACCTAGGCTACAGCCGGTCGACCGGTCGCCAGTAGTTCTGGGCATCCTGACCGGCGAGGTGTAACACCTCTGGTGTTACGGTTAATTAAAACTTGCCATGTCATCATCATTACATGTAAATCATCTAGTATAAACTTATTTTTACTATGTATTAACAAAAATGATTTTTCTTTCAACATGTGATTATGCATAAGTGCTTGAGAGTGATTTATTATGTAAATGTTTGTGTTTGTATGCTATTATCTAAATTAAATTGGGAAATAAAAAGAAAATCAATTATAAACCCTAAAGCGGACCTAAAACCCTAAATCAAAAACTAAACATAATTAGGTATTGGGCCTTAAACAAAAGTTGTAAATCTTTAAAAGTTGAGCAACTTTTATTTTGATTAATTTTGAAGTTACTAAACAGAATTTTGAATAAAACCTTAATCTAGGTTTAAAGATCTAAATTTGAAATTCAAATTTAAAAACTAGAAGTAATTTGATGATGGTACCTTAATAAAAGTTTTAGTACTTTTAAAATGGAACAACTTTCATTTTTGAAGATTTTAAAGTTATGTAGTAGCAAATTCAAATTAACCTCCAATCAATGATTTAAAATTTAAAATTTAAATGTTATTTCAAAAACTATCAAGAATATAACAAAACTTGCTTAATGAAAGTTGTAGGGATTGCTAAGTAGAACAACTTTTATTTTTTCGGAATTTCAACTTATTGAGAAAAATTTTGAGTATTGCACTGGATTGGAAATGAAATCTAAAACCCACTTTTATCCCCCTTTTAAATTATTCAAAATTTCAAACTTCTTCCAAAACAAAAGTTGTCAGCATTAAATTTTTTACGACTCTTATTAAGGAAAATTTTCAAGTTGCCATACAAAGTTGTGAGCAATTTAACAAAAATTAAAAGGAGGATAAGCTCTGCTACAGTACACGCGAGGGGTCCGGTCTCTGCACACCGTACGCGGGCAGAGCCGCACGTGCCGCGTCCCACGCCGGCGGTGCCCGGGGCCGGCCGGCCACGTGTCGCCGTCGGTGCCGGGCCCGTGGGGGTCTCCTCCACACCTCGTGACCCTCCTTTGCCCTATAAAACGTGAAGGCGACGATCTTCGCCCGATTTCTATCCGTCCCGTCGCCATTGCCGAGTTCGTCGTGCGCGGCAAAATTCACGGCCGAGGATCCGCCGCTGTCCAATTCAATTTGCCATCCTGTTCCTCTTGTCTTAGCGCTTCTGTATAGCCCCTTTTTGCCTTTTCTCATCCCTTGAGAGCGTCGGAACGCCGGTCACCTCCCTCGCGGCCGATCGGAGCGCCACCGTGACTGCCAGGTGTGGCCAACCTGCTCCGGTGAGTTACGTTCAGCTTCTTCGCATGTTTGAGCTTCTGCGTAGTCTCGTGTTGCTCATGCACTGACCCGTTTCCTGTTTTCCTCTCCGAAGGCGTCGGAGCGTCGCGGAACGCCGCCGTGGACATCGGGGCACGCCACCGCGGCCACTGTCAACGTCGCCGACGCCGCCCAGTGCCTCTCCACCTTGACCAGCGCAAGCAGCGTGCCTAGGCGAGCTACAGATAGCACTAGGAGTAGTTGGTTAGGCTTGTCGGGGTTTTCGGTGGCCAGAACGTTGGGTGCCGCTCCGGCCGTCCGCCATGGA
The DNA here is from genome assembly GCA_038502445.1 of Eremochloa ophiuroides. NCBI lineage: Eukaryota > Viridiplantae > Streptophyta > Magnoliopsida > Poales > Poaceae > Eremochloa > Eremochloa ophiuroides. Next base: position 28,421,019 of record JAHLJS010000002.1, read on the forward strand.
CGCCGGTGAGCTCGCCACCGTGCCCGGAGAACACGCTGTTGTGTCTAGACCTGGTCACATGCTCGCGGGGACCTCGTTGGTGGAGTTACCGTCGCCAGAGGATCACCGGCATCGAGCCGCCGCCGGTCGTGCCGCGTCGGTGCTGCCTCTGCACTGCTCCGGTTAGGTGCAGTGTGGGGGAGGGAGGCACGGGCCTGCTGGGCCAGGTGGGCTGGACCAGTAGTGCGCGGGCGCGTTAAGAGGGAGTGGGTGAGCGCTGGGCTGACTTGTAGTGTGGGCCGGCTCGGGCCGAAAGGAAGTTTTTCATTTCCGCGGGAATAAAGTGATTTTCTGATTTTTCTGATGAGTAAATAGTAGTGCACCTTCTCATTTTTATAGAAATAATTCTACAGTTTCAAAAATCATGAAAATAATTATGTAGCCTATCTGTGATGTACTTTATTTATGAAAAATATAAAATATACATTTCCAATAATTTTGCTAGTAATAAAAGTGTGCCTTTTAATTAATACATAGAGCTTCCATGATTTTTTCTAGATAAAAATATATGTCCAAAAATCATGAAATTTGACGGGGTATTATTTTAGGTCAATGCCTATCTGTAGAAAAATTTTGAGTTCAAATGGAAATAATTTAATTATTTCTTATTGAATTAGGTGATTAATTGATTAATTAAAAAAGGTCATTAAAAGTAAATTTTAAGTGATTGGATTAATTTTTTTTGGGTTTGATTAAACACCTTGTAGTACTTGAACCTCTGCTATTCCAAGTTTTAATGATCATTTACTTTGTAAGTATAAAATAAATTACTTTATGTTAAATGCTAAAACAAAAATCTTAATTAATGAATTGATTAATGAAATGAGTAGAAACCCTAATTTACTTTTGTGTAGATTGAATTTTGGATCGTGTGTGGACCTTGGGTCAACCACTCTAATGACCCTGGGTACTTTAGATCGAATTCTTCGTGGTTAGAATTAGTAGTAGTTGTAAAGCTATGCAGCGGCTTTTTACGTCCATTAAAAATGAATTCAAAGTAATAATCGATAGTTGTAGTGTCGGTTACCAAAGTTAGGGGTACCCAACTTCGATGAAAAAAGCTCATTCCCAACTTGGCCTGGCCCAAGTAAGGCCAGTGGAAGAACACGAAGGCTGCGTCTACAGAGGCCCACGACATCATTCCACTAATGACAGCCTCCTCGGGAGAGCTCGGGAGGCGGCGTCCTCGGCGCCCAAGTCTCCGATTCGCCCGAGCCTCCTCGGGAGAGCTCGGGAGAGCGGCGTCCTCGGCGCCCAAGTCTCCGATTCGCCCGAGCCTCCTCGGGAGAGCTCGGGAGGCGGACGGCGCCCAAGTCTCCGATTCGCCCGAACCTCCTCGGGAGAGCTCGGGAGAGCGGCGTCCTCGGCGCCCCAAACCTCCGATTCGCCCGAGCCTCCTCTGGAGACCTCGGGAGAGCGGCCTCCTCGGCGCCCAAGTCTCCGATTCGCCCGAGCCTCCTCGGGAGAGCTCGGGAGAGCGGCCTCTTCAGCGCCCAAGTCTCCGATTCGCCCGAGCCTCCTCGGGAGAGCTCGGGAGGCGGCGTCCTCGGCGCCCAAATCTCCGATTCGCCCGAGCCTCCTCGGGAGAGCTCGGGAGAGCGGCCTCTTCAGCGCCCAAGTCTCCGATTCGCCCGAGCCTCCTCGGGAGAGCTCGGGAGAGCACGGGAGAGCGGCACCAGCTCGGGAGAGCTCGGGAGAGCGGCGTCCTCGGCGCCCAAGTCTCCGATTCGCCCGAGCCTCCTCGGGCAGCACTCCTCGGCGCCCAAGTCTCCGATTCGCCCGAGCCTCCTCGGGAGAGCTCGGGAGAGCGGCATCCTGGGCGCCCAAGTCTCCGATTCGCCCGAGCCTCCTCTGGAGACCTCGGGAGAGCGGCCTCCTCGGCGCCCAAGTCTCCGATTCGCCCGAGCCTCCTCGGGAGAGCTCGGGAGAGCGGCATCCTGGGCGCCCAAGTCTCCGATTCGCCCGAGCCTCCTCGGGAGAGCTCGGGAGGCGGCATCCTCGGCGCCCCAAGTCTCCGATTCGCCCGAGCTTCCCTATCCCCCTCGAGCGCAATCTCGCGAAGACATCCAAGGCACAGGTAATGTCAGCGGAGCAATCTTGGACCACAAGAGATCTCTCTGACCACTTTACAAGCACCGTCCCGTCGGGCGAGACTCTCGACGCGACCGTGCTTCGCACGCCCCTGACGGCCATACCACCTGTCCTCCACGGTATGGTCCACGGTGCGCCGCCCCGTTTTGGGAAAGACGCCCACTGCGCCGTCCACACGAAAGGACGAGCACGCCTTCAGGATCCCGAGCCTCGGGAAACAACGTCCCAAGGTGACTCACCTCTTGTCACATCGTACGGAAGGATAGCCGGCAGGTGTGAACTCACCAAAGTCGTGCGGACCACGACGGCCATATCCAGAAAACCCAGAGAGCTGACGACATGACGTAGTCAGACGACTATTTCTACCTTGGAACTCGCGAACCAAGATAGCCATACCCATACCCCGGAGACACGGAGAAAAGGCAGCAGCTAGTCAAACGGGGAACGACAACTCCTCACTATTTTAATAGGTAGCGTCGTAGCCGCCTTTGCCTCTCCCTTGCGGCTATAAAAGGGAGAGCAGAGACCAGCTTTAGAAGAGACGAACAGAGAACGGACGGAGAAGTTCCAAGTTCTCACCCACAGCAAACGACTTGTAAACATTTAGACACTCACAAGAGACCTGGGAGCACTTCCCTCTCTCGACTAGCTTGTAACCCCTACTACAAGCACCCCGGTGCAAGGCAACACGACTCTCCTCTCCACTGGACGTAGGGCTTGCTCGGCCTGAACCAGTATAATACCTGTGTTCCCCTTGCACACCATCCGTAGCCTCAACCGCAAAACACATATTTACTAGCCGGTGTTAGCCTCGCCAAAATTAGCACCGACAGTTGGCGCGCCAGGTAGGGGCCTTTTGCGTGTTGATCCCGGTTGCGGATGGCAGCCAACGTCCCTGCGCTTCCTGCTGGCGCGGTGCTCCTGTTCGGGAGCCTCGAGTTCACGGCCACTGTCCTCGGCCTCGAGATGAACCTTCGCCCAACCTGAGCCCCGAGCCATGATCATCCTGACCCCGGCCCAGCAGGTGGCTGGGAAAGGGACCCCGGCGACACCTCCACCCGTTTCAGGGAAACAGAGGGAACGCCACACGCCGCTCCCGCCGAACTAGGCGGGGGAAGCGCATCCGCGTCAACCCGACCAATCCGGTGCCCCCCGCGCGAGACACCGCCTCTACGATCATCACCAGCGCAACGCTGGTAGCTCGAGCAGCTAAGTCACAGTTACCCTTAAGCTTCCATGCTTTGTTCATATTTGTGGTCTCGGAATCGATAAATAAGCGTTCTTTAATTATCACGAATTTTGAGATTTAAACTGAAACCTCCCTCACGTCCGAACCTCTCCAGCACTCTTGAAAAAATCCGTGAAACCCGAACAGGCAAGAGAACACCCTTAGGGCATGGCCGGCCGAGCCGCGAGACCGCCTACGCCTCCGGGCTACGGACCTCCACTCACCACCCACCGTTCGACGGGTGACTTACGCTTCGAGGCAATTTCATGGGGTTTTTCAAGTACGGGACGAGGGGTGGACGCTTGGGGACCGACGATCTAATTTTCTCTGCGCCTTTTCGATAGCTTTTTCGAAAATTCCGCGCCGAACTCATTTCTGCACTCTAGCAAAACTTGCGAGATCCAAAGAAGTAAAAGGACACTCTTAGGGCAGGGCTGGCCGAGCCGTGAGATCGCCTACGCCTCCGGGCTACGGCACCTCCACTCACCACCCTCCGCCCGAGGGTCAACTTGCGCTCCAGAAAGATTTCGCGAATTTTGCCTGAGTGCGAGAAGAGAGACGGGCGTTTGGGAAATTTAGTAAAAAACAATCTCACTCGTGCCTTCTCTGAGATACCTAGCTGTGTGCGCGACAAAGCGGGAACCCCTCGGGTCGGACTGGCACAGCTCTGGCTCTGTCTACACCACCGAGGCTACGGCATCCCTAAAAATGCTAAGTCCTCAACTTTCATCACAAAGTCTGATATTTACATGGGCACTCGGCCAAGACTTATTGTTCACAGGACGACAGAGGACTTCGCGCCACAAGCTCACTCCACCGTGGGAAGGACCGTTCATCGTCGCCGAGGTGCAACGCCCCGGCAAAGCTCGCGAACGAGAACGGCGAGGTCTACAGCAACGCTTGGAACATCGAACAGCTACGTCGCTTCTATCCTTAAGATTCCAAGCATTATACTATTTTGAAAATCTTGAAATCGATGAAAAGACCCGACTTCTACTCTTTTTAACATGATTTTAGATTTTTAATCCGAGCCTACACTCGGGAGTGAAGCGACCCTTTATTTCACCGCACAGTAAATGCGAGGCTCGGCCTAAGCTACGGAAGGGCCGACCCTCCCTCGGGGGCTAGGACAGGGGAAACCCCCGAACTATCCCGAGATTAAACAATTTTGGAAACGCAAAAATTTCAAAACTTGTCGAATTCGTTTCTCCCTAAAACACGCTTCCTTCCGGAAATCAAGCATGAACTTATAGAATTCGAAGAATGAGGGAAGCCCCAGAAGACTGAGCCGGTCGAGTCGGAGACCGCTTATGCCTCAGGGCTACAGCATCTTCCCACGCCACTCCGTGTTCGAAGGCTAACCCGCACTCGGAAGAAAACCTATAAGATCTACGCTCGGCCAAGGAAAGAAGCTCGGGAGGACGCACGTAAGCTTTTTAGGATTCTTTCTGCCAAAGCTCTTAGGACGTCGGCTGCGTCTATGCCACTAAAGCTACGACACCCGAAAAGCGTCCCCCGAGGCTCGATGGCCCGGGCACAGGATCGGCAAGAAAAAATGCCTAAGGAAAAAAGCACGAAACAAAGCGAAACAAACATTCAGCAAATATTTACATAAATGTTAAGGCCACGAAGGGCCATATTGTTTGTTTCCTTTCAAACCACTCCCGAAAGGTTACTTTTTACAAGGGCACTATGGCCCGCTTCTTCTTCACGGCAGGTTCAGAGGAGGGAGCTCGACCTCGGCTTGGAAGAGACCCGCCATCACCGCGCACGCAAACCGCCTCGACTGAGCCGAACCGTCGCGTCCGTCAGGCTTCGCGCCTCAAAAGGTGAGCCAAATCATTACAACCGCGGGCTTCGATTCCACCTACGTTTTCTCAACGAAGAAACCCCGGGCTCGGGCGCCCGTTACGTTCCCAGGGGATCGAAGACTGGCCCTCCGAGGCTCGAACAGTCGCCCCAGGGAAATCGAGTTAGGGACAGCTAGTGGATGGGTCACGAAAACGGCCAGTATCCCGACGCCCGGAACGTCACAAGGGACATCCCATGCTGTGTCCAAGTCCCAGTAGTGAGTCGGTTACGTGGAATCCCTCCGTGGGAGGCATCATGCCCTCGGGACCCGTCGAAGGGACCCGACATCCACTAACTGACCCTCGGAAAATAATTGGAGTGTGCTCAGGCCACTAGCCGACCCTTAACGAATAGGGCACGGACCTCCACTTGGACCAACCCGTTTGTAGCTCACCGGAAATGCCGACTCGTGCCCCAGCGGGGAAGTCGAGCAGGACCAAACCTTCCTCTTCCCGAAAAAAGAGCGTGAAGGTTGAATTAAAAAAGACAGGGAGGAACCCGATCGATCTCCGATACGAAAACGGAGGCTCGGAAACTTGCCCTGCACCTTGGAAAGACCACCGAACGATCTCCCAACACGATGGGAGGCTCGGGGGCTCCGCTTCCAAGGAAACAACCCACCTAAATAAATCGAAAAACACCCGAGGACTAACAAGCACGATTCTAAGCCTTTGAAGGGATATATCATCCCTCCAAAGCCTCGGGGGCTACACCCGGCGGGTGCGCTCGCGCGCACCCCCCGGAAAAAACAACCCACACTTTATCTTTTTTGACAGGAAGAACCAGCGTGAACCTGTGGAGGAGTGCCTTCACTCCGCCACAGGCTCGGGGGCTACTGTCGGTTACCAAAGTTAGGGGTACCCAACTTCGATGCAAAAAAGCTCATTCCCAACTTGGCCTGGCCCAAGTAAGGCCAGTGGAAGAACACGAAGGCCGCGTCTACAGAGTCCCACGACATCATTCCACTAATGACAGCCTCCTCGGGAGAGCTCGGGAGGCGGCGTCCTCGGCGCCCAAGTCTCCGATTCGCCCGAGCCTCCTCGGGAGAGCTCGGGAGAGCGGCGTCCTCGGCGCCCAAGTCTCCGATTCGCCCGAGCCTCCTCGGGAGAGCTCGGGAGGCGGACGGCGCCCAAGTCTCCGATTCGCCCGAGCCTCCTCGGGAGAGCTCGGGAGAGCGGCGTCCTCGGCGCCCCAAACCTCCGATTCGCCCGAGCCTCCTCTGGAGACCTCGGGAGAGCGGCCTCCTCGGCGCCCAAGTCTCCGATTCGCCCGAGCCTCCTCGGGAGAGCTCGGGAGAGCGGCCTCTTCAGCGCCCAAGTCTCCGATTCGCCCGAGCCTCCTCGGGAGAGCTCGGGAGGCGGCGTCCTCGGCGCCCAAATCTCCGATTCGCCCGAGCCTCCTCGGGAGAGCTCGGGAGAGCGGCCTCTTCAGCGCCCAAGTCTCCGATTCGCCCGAGCCTCCTCGGGAGAGCTCGGGAGAGCACGGGAGAGCGGCACCAGCTCGGGAGAGCTCGGGAGAGCGGCGTCCTCGGCGCCCAAGTCTCCGATTCGCCCGAGCCTCCTCGGGCAGCACTCCTCGGCGCCCAAGTCTCCGATTCGCCCGAGCCTCCTCGGGAGAGCTCGGGAGAGCGGCATCCTGGGCGCCCAAGTCTCCGATTCGCCCGAGCCTCCTTTGGAGACCTCGGGAGAGCGGCCTCCTCGGCGCCCAAGTCTCCGATTCGCCCGAGCCTCCTCGGGAGAGCTCGGGAGAGCGGCATCCTGGGCGCCCAAGTCTCCGATTCGCCCGAGCCTCCTCGGGAGAGCTCGGGAGGCGGCATCCTCGGCGCCCCAAGTCTCCGATTCGCCCGAGCTTCCCTATCCCCCTCGAGCGCAATCTCGCGAAGACATCCAAGGCACAGGTAATGTCAGCGGAGCAATCTTGGACCACAAGAGATCTCTCTGACCACTTTATAAGCACCGTCCCGTCGGGCGAGACTCTCGACGCGACCGTGCTTCGCACGCCCCTGACGGCCATACCACCTGTCCTCCACGGTATGGTCCACGGTGCGCCGCCCCGTTTTGGGAAAGACGCCCACTGCGCCGTCCACACGAAAGGACGAGCACGCCTTCAGGATCCCGAGCCTCGGGAAACAACGTCCCAAGGTGACTCACCTCTTGTCACATCGTACGGAAGGATAGCCGGCAGGTGTGAACTCACCAAAGTCGTGCGGACCACGACGGCCATATCCAGAAAACCCAGAGAGCTGACGACATGACGTAGTCAGACGACTATTTCTACCTTGGAACTCGCGAACCAAGATAGCCATACCCATACCCCGGAGACACGGAGAAAAGGCAGCAGTTAGTCAAACGGGGAACGACAACTCCTCACTATTTTAATAGGTAGCGTCGTAGCCGCCTTTGCCTCTCCCTTGCGGCTATAAAAGGGAGAGCAGAGACCAGCTTTAGAAGAGACGAACAGAGAACGGACGGAGAAGTTCCAAGTTCTCACCCACAGCAAACGACTTGTAAACATTTAGACACTCACAAGAGACCTGGGAGCACTTCCCTCTCTCGACTAGCTTGTAACCCCTACTACAAGCACCCCGGTGCAAGGCAACACGACTCTCCTCTCCACTGGACGTAGGGCTTGCTCGGCCTGAACCAGTATAATCCCTGTGTTCCCCTTGCACACCATCCGTAGCCTCAACCGCAAAACACATATTTACTAGCCGGTGTTAGCCTCGCCAAAATTAGCACCGACATGTAGGTTAGTTGGCTTGTAACTTTATCAAGAAAAAAAGTGGTACTCAACTTTTAAATTAAGTTTATTTTCTATTGATCGGTGATTTTGTACATCTCATGCATCATGCCATACATATCCTCATATTAAGCATTGCATTATTATTTCGTGTAGTGAACGCACGGTGATTATTATCGGAAACAAACTCCGAGTAAGGTTTTCACCGGTGGACGTGGATATTTTCGGTGATTGGCTTCAGGGTTCTATCTACTTCAAGCAACAGGCAAGCCTCGGTGCATTTGCCCCTGCTTATTATTTAAAAATATTTTATCACTTGACTTAATCTATTGCATTAGGTTAATAGGAGTTGAGTGATAACTCATTGATGCATTACCTTTCCTTGACCACATATTATACCTGAGACCCTGATTTATTTAAAGTATTGAAAAATACTTAGTCATGCTTAATGATAGAGCTACAAAAATGCTATTTTGAAAATTGTGATGATATGAAACAAATGAATCATTTTATGTGATTGGTATTGTCCTCGTTTGGTGATGGTGAACTTGGCCAGTCCATTATCATCAACGTGGATGGGTTTTCCATTTGGTTGACCATCTGTTGGGTTAGAGTTCCGACGATCCTCGCCATCGGAAAAGGGATGCGAAAAACCGGGTGGTCACCAGTGTACTTGGGTTAGAGTCCCAATGCATGGTGTCCAACGGAAAAATATTTAGGGACCATTCGTTGTTGGCCTGCTGTGATCATGACTTTGCAACTAGCCATATACTACGGAAAGCCTCTGACTTCGGTGGCTCTACTGCTGGAACCGACAACCACGCACTGGGAGTGGAGAGATGGCGAGAGTAGCGTGTACCCTCGTGGCCGTCGTGCCTGGAGACGAGAGGAGTACTGTGCTCTCGGGTGGCGCAGGACCGGTTCTAGGGTATGAAAAGCCGTGGTAGGCGGGGTTGGCATATGCAAGTTTAAGTGCTACATATGCACTGTGGATAGGGATCCCCAGCTGGGTACTTCTGGATTCGAATCGACGTTGCTCCTCGGTTAATGGAGACATGATCCTCACCCTTACAGCGAAGAGTGGTTCGGAACTAGATATTTTTGAGAATGAATATGAATTTGAAAGTACATGATATATGAGAATTGATATTGGAATCATGGATATGAATAAAATAATGTTGAGATCAAATTTTGAAATAGGATAGTAATGCTTTTCTGTAAAATACTTTGACTCTTGCTCAAACCTTACCTTGACTCCCCTCAGCCGGCATTCCTGAGTCTTATTCCTTTTTCTTAGTCGGGTAAGTCTTGCGGAGTACCCCATGTACTCAGGGTTTGTTAACCCCTGTTGCAGGTGACTTAGGTGTACAGTTCTGCGTGGGACCGTGCCGGTCAGCGGATCGTGCATAGAGGACAAAGATTATGATGTAACCCTTGGACAGGGTGTCTAGTGTATACAGCTACTCCACTACGAAACTTTGGTCTGGGAAAATGTAATTTATACTTGTAAACTATACTTTCGCACTCTTTACTCTGATTCGAATTATTTGTGTAAACTGTCGTAATACTTGCAAGGTCTTTACGATGAGATCCTCGGGAAATCAGGGTTTCCTAGGAGACCCGATAGGCTATCTAAGTCAAAGGGAATTCGTGCAGACTAGTCAAAGGTCCTTAGAGACGATGATGGGGCACGTGGGCCCTATGATTAGGGCGGTTCTGTCACACGAGGCCAGGCCCTATAGCTGCACCCGTGCCGCGAGTGTTCTTGGTCTGCGTTCGCCTTGTCGCAGGGCTGCCCGCGTGGGGCTTCACGTTTGTCTTTGCCGGTGTTGCATGCCACTACGGTGGGTTGCAATCGGCGCGGCGGCGAACAATAGGGTTCGGAGGGCGCGCGTGATCGCGTTGATCGCGCCGGCCGCCCTGATAGCGGGGGGAACTGGATCCGGGGGTGTGGGGTGGATTGGGTGAGTTTGTTGGATAAACTTTAATCTACAACCCTTGGATCATGGATAGATATCCTTATAGCCTTTGATTTTAATAGAGACAATTTCTTGTGTACAATATCTTGGGTGTACAAAGATTGAAGCCCTCAGCGGGGGGATTTTTTCTTGGGTAGACCTAGATTTATTTGAGAATCTTATTATAAGAGAGACTAAGTTGGGAATATAGAAGTTGATGTATTTTCTTTCATAACATGAGAAGATGTTTGCTTAAGATAATTCTTAACATCAATATTTTGAAACTAAAGGGGTGTCTGATCTTCAGTGGGTTAAAGGTACATAAAACCAGAGAGTTCATATTTCTGGTTGATCTGCAATTTTTGGTTTATTAATTAAAAACAAAATGGTCCCATAGTTTTATGTAGACATATATTGTTCTCAAAATTTATTACAATTTTATTTCACTTTGTCCTATCATGGAATGGTGAGTTTAAACTATAATTCATTTGTTAGAAAAGTGATAAACTATAGCTAGATATAAATTGATAGTGAAGTTATGGACTTGTGTGGATACTAGAGCTAATCACTGTCCAGCTAAAAATTAATCCAAATTAGCTTTAATGTATCTAAAGTTTCAAACAGCATGGCTATATGTGGACTAATTTTTCAGACAAATTTTCAAGGTGGTGTGTAAAGCAACTCGAACTGCTTGACTAAAATTAGTTCCCAAATTCCATTGTTTAGCTATTTTTAAAATAAAAAACTTCTAAAAAAGAAGTGATCAACGAAAAGTCTTGCTATTTACAAAGTCAGATAGCGAGCATCCGTTGTTGGTTTTATATGCCACCAAAAATCGAGAGATAGTCTACTTTTTATTTTATAAAGCCAGATAGCTTATCTATCAGAGTCCATATTTTTATACTATATAAATAGTAGCTTCCATTAAAAAACTAAATTATTAGAGCTGCTCTTAGTCCGTTAGTTACTTGGTCTTTCTAATCTATACCTATTAATAAAGAAGGAAGATTTCTTCTTTTTTTTCATCAATCTTTTTTTTCTGGTGCTGCGCGTGTCCGGATCGCGCAAGAGAAGTCCAAAGGAGAAACACCCGCACTCTCGAACTGGCTTCTTATCTTGTCGTTTTTTTCGGGAAATAAATTTCCTCCCTCCACAGCGTCTGTTCCGTCCTTTTTCTCCCTCCATCCCATCGTTCCGGTGGCGGCGCGCACGAGACTCGTTGGCGTGGCCGTAGTTCACGGTGACGGCTGGGCGCAGCCCAACATGACGATACTATACGTGCTGGCGGAGTCTGGAGGTTCCTGCATCGCGCCATCACGGAGCAGGGCTAGGGATGCGAGGAGGTGCTACGCCTTGTGACGAAGATCCAGGAGCGGCACGGCGCTGTGGCGGAGCTAGATCGCAGCCTATCTGAGTGGGTCCCGTCCGCCGCCGTCGTCGTTTCCCACCGTCACGAGGCCGCGGTCATCCTGCCCTCTGCAATGTACTAGATCATTAATTAATTGCTAGGACTCCGTGAGGAACGACGAGAGAGCAAGGCTTCGCCGATTGGCCATGGTCCCTCGCTAGCTGTTCAGGCATCAGCCGAGCTATGCTGGTGTGCCACGTGCACCGGGTGAGCAGCAGCCTGGCATCCTGACCTGTACTCCATCCGCCATCAGCCATCAGGATTTAGGGATCAACACTTGCATGACATCCCTAAGGTCAGTAGATTCAGTTCTTAGAGCCGTGCCCGTGCATCATGCCAGCAACAACCAGGCATCGTCAATCTAGGTATTTTTCCTTTAAATTTACACAATTCAATCTGTTTTCTTGATCAAATGCCGTGATGCTACAAGTAGGCATCGTCCACCCTCACCTCACTCCCTGCCTCACACAAGAGCCCAACATGCAGCTGTCCTGTGGGCACATGACAGATCGGGTCATGATAAATTTTTGTTCTGCTCTCACACATACAGGAGTCGGACAGACCAATGGGCTAGCTTCCATCAGCGCCCGTTGCTCGAGGGCACGACGCCGTATTGTGCCTTGTGCTTGCGTCCACACGGACTTCGTGGCCGAATACGTTTGGATTGAATAGAAAATGAGTTTATACCCTCCGTTGCTTACTCATTAAGGATAGAAGGATGGATGGATTAGTTTAATTATTAGTCATCTATTATGTCCTAGGTTTTATAATTAAATAAAGTCTGAGGTTAGCTGGGTTTTGAAATTAGGTCAATATCACATAAATGTAGATATTTATGTTATTGAGAATCTTATTCCCGTAGCAACGCACATAATTATTTATGCACTAAATCTAGTTTAGGCATTAGAGTGTGTTGATAAATCTATTTTTGGACCTTAGAGTTTGTTTGATTTGAGATTGAGCTGGACCAATATAATTTCGACTTAGAAGGTCTATATATCTTTAATGGGCCATGTTTAAATCTTAATAAGACATGTACTTAGTCTGATTTAGTTTTATGTGTCCGGTTGACATTAGTACCATATGGTAAAGCGAGGGAGGGCAAACAGGTGAGATGTAAATAAAATAAGAGACACTCTGATAAGAAAATTCATATCTTTTCTTAAATTTTTTTGGCAAAGAGATGTTAATACGTAAGTCAAACACGTATAATAATTAATTTTTTCTAGATTGGTTACGAAACTAATTAAGTTAACGAAAATAATTTACTTTGACACTTCAGCTCTAACGTATGGTCACTGATAATTGAGTTGATGAAAATTTATTTTGATACTTTCTCGTTGTAACGCATTGATACTTTTGCTAGTTTAAGATAAATTTTGAGGTCAGCTAACAACTACGGCTCGGTGGATTTAAAATTAAACTAAATCTCCGTGAGCGAGAGCGGCTACATCGAGATGAGCAAAGGAGAATCATCATCATAGTCCGACTCAAAAATTGCCCGCCAACCAAGCCAGCAAGCCACGTCCTTCCATTTTGCTTCCTCGAGCCCGTCCCACTTATGTTAGACGATGTGCTTGAGCACGAGACCTTCCGTATTGGTTGTCTCTTTCCATGGAGAAGCTTGCCGCCGCTCTCGCCATGAGCCGCCTCTCCAGGGTTACAGAGCCATCTCCGACGGTGGCTACTCCCTCACCTCAGTCGCCGACGCAGGAGTTACCATAGCTCATGCTTGTTCGGTTGGAACAACTTGACATTAAGGACATCGACACGATGCCCACGCCGGGCGAGCCTACTCGGAGTCTCGTAAGGACAGTGGTGGGTGCCCGGTATCGCCTTCGGTGCCCCAGATACACCATGAGGCCACGACGGTGACTCCCTCGTGGCTAGAGGATGAGGAACCAACAATGGTCTCCTGTGAGCTGCGGACACCATCCCCACGCCCCATTCAGTGGGTGACAGATTCGTCGAAGGCACACATGAAGCACAATAACATGCTAGATTTCGAATCAGCCGACCTCACGTTGGATGTTGGCCGTCCTTGCTCACCGTCGGTGGATGAAAACATGACTATGACTGTACACAATGACGACTCAGCCAAACGTTGTCTTGACAGCTTTATTAATAAAGTGGTGCGTAAGAGAAGCTCTCCGTTGATCCGCTGAGCGTCCCAAGCAATCTCTTGCTAGCCTAAGCTGTCGTGGCGGAGCAGGCGAGTTATGGTTCAGAGCTTGTTTCGAGTACGTGTTTCCCAGCGAGGTGAGATATTGATCATGCGGCATATGAGTTACACTAAGGGTCCATCAACGTCATCCGCGTCGGAGATGGATGCCTTGGACAAGGTCTTCGACGGCAAACCGACTGCGTCCAACATCGAAGCGCTAGAGGCACTCTTTCTAACCATTGGAGAGGGCTCATTCAATCAGCCGCGAAGACGTAAGGTCACCTTTTAAATTATATCGTCGCGTCGATATCGGTTATTTCCTATTATGTAATATCGCAACTTGAGGTCTTCTATTAGGATGGTCAAACTACGATTGTGTTAGATCGACCTCCTTTAACGCTTAATAAAATATATATCAAACATGTTGTATGATTGTTGAACTCTTTCTCTTAATACAATCATACAAAGGTCTTGTTTGGATGCTCTACCTGTGCTAGAGGTTAGAGTCAGTTTTTAACTACAAATTAGCCTTCAACTAGCTCTATCTCAAGTGTTGTTTGGATGCAACAGTTAGATTGATAGAAAAAGTATTTTTCTAATTATTTGCGTGGGTCATAGTGTGACTAAACGTGAGGTGAAAGCGTGGTCCTTACCTGAACTAGCTCAAATAATCACCTCTTAGAGGGGCTAGTTTTTTGAGGTGGGCTACTTACAAATAACCCACTTTAGCCCTCCCATTTGGATATTTTTGGGTTAGTTGAGCTCAAATTAGCTCTAGCCCCTGGATAAAAAAAAAAGGCCAAAAGTCTTTTGAGTATTAAAAAAAATCCGAACCGAAGAAAACGCCTTCGCCATTGTTTTTGCCCGTTTGTTTGTTGGATTTGGATCCAACCAGCGCTCCTCCCAAATTGCCGCCTTCGCTTCCGTGTCCTTCCACGGCAGGTACTCGCCGGAGCACCACCGCCTTCGTCCATGTCCCTCAACCGGCTCAAGGAAACCCTCCACGCCTGCTCCTCTTCCTCCTCCCAACCACAGACCCAACCGCGCTCGCCACCGCATCCTGCTCTCCTTCCGCGGAGACCCCCAAAGACGTCCCTTTCGCAGCAGCTCCTCCGCCTCGAGGCCGCTGCCTCTTCATCATCCTCCTCCTCCTCCAGGCCCGTACAGCTCCCGCCCGCCCCCAGGCCCGTACAGCTCTCACCCGCCCCCAGGCCCCCGATCGAGAAGCCGCGGGAGGACGACGAACCGCCGTCGTCGGAGGATGACGACGAGAGAAGAAGTCTCCCCATTATCCGCCGCCGCCTGCCTCCGCCACCAGCGGCCGCCCTCGAGTCCCGCGGGCCATACGAGCCTCTTGTGCTCTCGCTGCCTGGAGAGCACCCTGTCGTCCAGGTACCGTACTGCGCCTGCTTCTCCTCGGTGGCAGTGGATTCTTTAGGGCTCGTCTCGCAAGAATATGATTTGCTCACAAAGTAGTTCAGTTTCAGTGTACTAGTACAAACGGATTTATGGCAACAGAATTTTGATCATTACAAAGTATTTATGAATGTAAACTCGATATAACCACATTTTTAGTATAAACTTTTCATATGAATATTATGATTAGACTAATTATTGGTCAAAGATAAGAAAGTTTGAATTTTGAAATGCTTGCACGCCTTGTATTTTGGGATGGAGTGAGTAGTGATAAATCTACTTCTTGGGAGAAGAGGGAGAGCGAGAAAACATGGCATAACAGTTTGCCATGGTATATCTTGCTGTTCTTGATGTCCTGCAGTTTATCTCAGCTAAATAGAAATTGGTAAATGAAGATACATTATTATAGAGATAGTTACAGGGAAATACAAGAAGACCATAGTTGAAGCCCTGCGGTTTATCTCAGTTAAATCCAAGAAGATAATAGCTGATGCTGAGCCATTCACATGCATTTTATATCATAACTCAACTTTTACATGTTCCATGGTTGATGGGACATGTATTATGTGGCTGACGGACTGCTTTTTTTCATCATCTGACCTTCAGGATTTATGTTGGACCAGATCTCGAGGTCTCTTTGACAATAGTATTATTTACAACGAAGCTGAACTTAATTAATTCTCTGTAGTGAAGGGGCTGACAACTTGTTTTTTCTGGGAAAATAGTTACCCCTTATTTATTTATATGGTTCTGCTGTGTTGCTAGTGTTTCTTTCATAGATTCATTTACTCTACTTTCTTTCTCCAAGGCTGAGATTTTGTTTTTGCTGATAAGCTTTTTCCTGGCTTCAAGAAGCATCGTGAATAATTGCATGATCCAATGATCCATTTCTTTGGACTACACCAAACCACTAAAAAAAAATTACTCATAGGCAAAACTCAGGCATGGCCAAGGTTTTGACAAAACAAGGGTGTTCGATAGTGCTCAACCAAAAGTATATCAGCTACAAGTATGAAAACTAAATGTGATTTGCACATGTGCACACCATGCTTTTATAGCTATGTTGTTACATTATTATTGTTTGCAAAACATTATACTTGATTTTGTTTCTTCATTTTCTGTGAATGGTTTTACATCATTGTCCATTGTGGGATTATTTTATGTTCGAATTTAACCCCAAAAAATCATACAGTATTATTTGTAAAATTATCACACAGAAATGCATTTTTTGATTCTGTCTCTGCCCAAGCCCCTGATTGTTATAATTATTCATCAGTTTAATTTCTGTACTTCTTTTGTCTGTTGTAGGTGCCCCCATCAATAAATTGTAGGCTACTTGTGCATCAGAGGGACGGTGTGAGATTCTTATACAATTTGTATAGAAACAATCATGGCGGTATTCTTGGAGATGACATGTGAGGCTTCAAAATTGCAGATGATCGTTCTATTTAAGGAGATTGATGATCCTCATTCCGTTCTTGAATAACCCTGAATATCAATGAAGAGTCTTCTTTTTGATAGACACTCATTCAATCATATTAAATTTTGATGGGGATACAAATTATTTTAGCAAAGCAACTAGTTTTCTCAATGTAGTTTGTTGTTGCTGGCGAATAATACTAAGTAAGATCGGCTTATTAAAGGTTAGCATATGCATATATGTACACTGTTGATATAGTGACAATCAACTCATTGCTATACGTAGAAAACTATTTGAATCTTACTGCACTTCCCGTTCACCTTTTAACGTGATTTCTCTTGTGATTTAGGGGTTTGGGGAAGACCATTCAAACTATTGCTTTTTTGTCTTCTGTTATTGGAAAAGGCAATGGCCATGAACAATCAACAAACAAAGGAAAGAAGACTGGTCCTGTACTCATCCTCTGCCCTACTTCGGTGATTCGAAACTGGGAAAATGAATTTTCCGAGTGGGCAGAATTCTCTGTTGCTGTTTATCATGGTCCAAATCGTGATTTGGTTCTTGGAAAAATAGAAACTCAAGGACTGGAGGTACTCATTACCAGTTTTGACACTTTTAGAATTCATGACAAGATTTTATGTGGTATCTCGTGGGAACTTGTGGTTGTTGATGAGGCACATCGTCTCAAGAATGAAAAATCCAAGTTATATACAGCATGCTTGGGGATAACAACTCAAAAGCGGTTTGGTCTCACAGGGACCATAATGCAGAATAAGATCATGGAATTATTTAATCTATTTGACTGGGTCGTGCCTGGCTGCTTAGGGGATCGAGACCACTTTCGAGCCTATTACGATGAGCCTCTGAAACAGGGTCAGAGGCTAAGTGCTCCTGAGAGATTTGTTGAAGTTGCTGATGCACGCAAGAAGCACCTTGTTTCTGTTCTTAGGAAATTCTTATTGAGAAGGACAAAAGAGGAGACAATTGGACATCTTATGCTTGGGAAGGAGGATAATATTGTGTTCTGCAAAATGAGTGATGTTCAAAAACGTGTTTATAGAAGAATGCTGCAACAACCTGACATACAGATCCTTATTAATAGGGATGTCCGCTGTAGCTGTGGAAGTCCTTTACCTCAGGTTGAATGTTGCAAGAGAACTGAACCAGATGGTGTTATATGGTCTTATCTTCACAGAGGCAACCCTGATGGTTGTTCTATATGCCCATTCTGTCTTGTTCTTCCTTGCCTCGTCAAGCTTCAGCAGGTTTGTCCTATCCTATGTGACAGCAGCAGCAGCAACAAAACCTGTTACATAATTTTGGACTTCTATTTTTTGGAAAATCTAACATCTCTTCCTGTATTGTAGATTAGCAACCATCTGGAGCTGATAAAACCTAATCCAAAGGATGAGCCTGAAAAGCAGAAGAAAGATGCTGAACTTGCAGCTGCTGTCTTTGGTGCAGATATTGACTTAGTTGGTGGTACCGCTAAAAGTGAAAACTTCATGGGTCTCAGTGATGCTGAACATTGTGGAAAGATGCGAGCACTAGAAAGGCTTCTGTCACTTTGGACTCAGCAGGGTGACAAGATTCTTCTTTTCAGTTATTCTGTCAGGTTGTTCATTTATGCACTAACATTTAGCTCATAAGCTGGCAAAGTTATATTGCCATGCACTTAGTCCCATCAGTTCCAGTTTATATCGATGCTCTAGTTATTAGTTTCATGCCATAATTTAAGGTTTTTACTTCTCAAATTAAGATTGAAAAGACAGATTGCCAACTATTCTAGTACATAGATTATGTTCTATCATTCCAAAAATACATCCCTGTTTTGACTTATTTACTAGGAAACATATTTCAGAAGAGTTTTAGGTTTCAGCCATACTTGACCATAAAATGTAGAATACACAAAATATACATGTCCACTACTGTAAGTGGGATTTCCATTCTTTTGATCATTATCGATTTTGTAATGGAAAAATTGTCACTTCATTTTCCTTAGTAGGCATGCCTTCGTTAGAGCACAAAATCTTATCTATTTAGATTCGTATCTATGCCAAAAACCATCTCAATTAGAGTTGCGGTTAAGATTTATATGTCTGACAGTGATTTTAGGGTGTGATTGGATGTAAAACTTTTCTAACTTGTGACCTTCATAATATACATTACCTAACTAGTAGATATTTAGGAAGTTAGTTTTGGTCAAAATATGAGTTGCCCAAATGAATGGTGAAAATTGATCATAAATAAATAGTATTGTTGCTATTATCTTCTAAATACACACACTTTAGATATGCTACTTGTTCTTACATGCAGAAGAGGAAGAGAGAGTAGGAGGGGCTGAAGGAGAATTGTCCTACTTGTAGCATCACTGCATTTGATTACTTGCTGATTTCATTTATTTCTTTTTTGCATACAGGATGCTTGACATACTAGAGAAGTTTCTCATAAGGAAGGGTTATTGCTTTTCACGCTTTGATGGAACGACTCCCATGAATGCACGCCAATCATTAGTGGATGAGTTCAACAGAAGCCTTAGCAAACAGGTGAATTTTGGCGGATGTGGATTTTTTGTAATTCTATCTAACAGAATTTAAGGCCATAGCTGATTTAAGTGGTTAAATTCTTTTATGCAGGTTTTCCTTATATCTACTCGAGCAGGTAATTTAGGTGTAAACCTTGTTAGTGCTAACCGTGTGGTGATATTTGATCCAAGTTGGAACCCTGCCCAAGACTTGCAAGCACAAGACAGATCATTTCGGTATGGACAGAGACGGCATGTTACAGTATTCCGCCTACTTGGTGCTGGCTCACTTGAAGAGCTTGTTTATTCTCGGCAGATATATAAACAGCAGCTTTCCAACATTGCAGTCTCTGGGAAAATAGAGACACGTTACTTTGAAGGCGTGCAGGTATTCTCTTATCCATAGAATTATCTCGGTGTGATTGAATGGACATAAATTGCTTTCCATGAGGCATTTGTATTGGTACAATTTTGAACTGGCTTGGAACAAAAGATGATAGAGATGGACTTTATTTGTCAATTCTATGTGGCACATAGCTTGACAGCTCTGCACCAAAAAGGATTACAATGTGTTCTTTTTGTGTTCTGCTACGACTGTGTTTGCCCGATTTAGTTATTGCATTTGGTTCAGTTCCATAAACATTTTCCATGTTTTCCAAATAAAGTTCCAAGTCTAACTGTATAAGAGATGTGTTTCTTTCATTTTCTTCTTATCTTCAGAGATGTGTTAGGATTGAGACATTGGATAATGAAGGAAAATAAGGATTGCGTGGAATAATAGATTGGATTGATTAAGAGGCCTATGTACATATATATAGGAAGAGGAGATCTCGTAGTTTATAGAAACAGGACCAAACGAGATCTCTTCATATCTCTCTAACAAGGACTTACACGCAGCCCAGGCCCATACCACGCAGCACATATACAATCTAACTGATAAGGACTTCATACATTCGGAAATGTTTCAAATTTACTTAGTCTTCTGACTGTTATACACCTGCTTTTTGGGTCCAAAACCCAATCAGAATGTGTAGTGTTTGGAATTCATACATTGATGCAAAAATACCTGGGTGTATTGTTACAAGGAAGTGGCATTGTGTAATCCACAGAATGCATAATTGTTCTTAGTTGGCATGTGAGCAAAACTAAACATGTCGACACCCAACGATCTTCCTATGCATTTTCTTTCACACAGCAGCATATGTTAGTTTGCGAATTTCAGTTTGGGCTGTTTTAGCTGTTGCAGGTGTGACAGACTAGGTGCAATCACGACTGCACAATAGTTTAGTTTGGATTGGCCTTTTGGTAGTTTTAAGTTAACGGCTTACTGACTAGATACCTGGTGTCCATTTTGGATAATTCTGATTTAGGGTGACAAGAAATTTCAAGGCGAGCTATTTGGGATCTGCAATCTTTTCCGTGACTTGTCTGATAAGCTTTTTACTAGTGAGATTATTGAGATGCATGGAGAACATGGCAAGAGTAGTGCAACAGAAGCAACAGGGATAAGAGAAATAGTTGATACTGATTTATTTGGTTCACAAGAGAATAGGAAGTCTTCCACAGCAACAACAGATACAGATAATCAGAAATTGGTTGATTTTGGTATGCTCTTTCTCTGAAAAAATACTTTATATTTACAATATAACATACTCATAAAAGGTTCATGGACCAAATGGCGGAGGTTTAGTCATTACTGCAGCTGTTAGCTTCAAAGGCTGATACAGAAAACTAGTTATCCATTTTAGATGCAATCTAGACCTTTGGAGATACTTGCTCAAAAGATTTTTAAATACTACAAAATTCTGTTCTTTTATGGTGTTTAGCTGTAGCTAGTATTCAAGGCCTGCTGTTCAATCTATCGTTTTTTATTGGGATATTTTGAGCTAATCCATTCACAGTCCATCATAAATTCAGAGTAGCTTGCTTTTTTCGCGAACTTGCTAGATCTTCATTCAGGTACCTTGCATTTTCTGCACTAAAATATGAACTGCTTAAAAGTTGAATAATTATGTTATTTTGCAGTGTTTTGGAATATCAAGCTATTCTTCTGTAGCTTGAATCTGAACAGCTGTTTATGGATCCAGCTAAAAATTATACAGTGATTCCCTTTGCTTATCTAGTAGCTATGTCTGTTATGCTCTTGATTTTGAGAATAGTTATGTTTATGTGTAATTGTAAAAGTTCATATGAGATTGCTAATTGAGAGTAGCCTGGTAGACTGACTTCTGTAACCTTTTCCCTCTCATTGATCCATTTTATTTTGAAGTAATAAATTTGGTCTGTTTAACAGGGATAGTTTATGCCCACCGCAACGAGGATGTGGTGAACACGAGAAGAAACGAAAGAGAGAAGGGTGGAACAGACGAGACTGTTCAGAGCTCCTTAGAGGAGTTGCACAGTAAGAACGAAACAAAGCACACTGTCATGGAAAAATCTTATTCATTAGAGGAGAAAAGGAAAGTGGCAAGATCTTATTCACTGGAGCAGAAACGGAAAGAGTTTAGCTGTATCGCATCCTTCATGGGTATGGATGACCTTGAATTTAGCAAGTGGTTGCTATCAGCCTCACCGCTCCAGCGGTCCGAAGTGCTGCAGAACTACAAGAGGAAAAAGAAGAGGAAGTGTGAGAAAAAACAGAAATGATGGTGCAGGCCCTTGGAGCTACCGCCGAGCTTTGACATAGTATAGTATAGTATAGTATAGTATAGTATAGTTAGCTTGTGTAGCTAATTGTAGTTATGACTAGGAATAGTAGTCAAATTGACTCGTGGCACCGATCAGTAGGTATGTCTGCAATCCCGCTTGATTTTGACACTTATGGGTGCAAACTGAGCTCAGGAAAGCCTTGGTAACTTTCACTCTGTGTTTCGGTCAGGTGAAATCTAATCTAATCTGTATTGTGGCTGTTTAGTTCCTGTTCAGCAGTCTGAGCCTTTGTTACCGTGATCTGTACTATCATTTGGATACTTTAGTCTTTTATATATATATAGATATAGAAGTTTTTTTCTTCTAAACATACTTAGGCATACAGCCATGGACACATATGTGCTGCTTGTAGCTAGGTGGGAAGATCGTGTTTTCGTTGTGGTCTTTTTCCTCACCTTATTTGGATGTTATCAGATTCACCTCAATCCACATGATGTGTTGGAGTCGATTGGATTGGGTTGAAATTTAGTCACAGTCCAATGCATGTGTATTAATGCAAATCTGATTTTATCCAAACAAGACCTCAATGTGCTGAGAACGGGAGGAGACATGCGCGTCGTTGCTAGTTGGAGACGCTTCTCCAGTCAGCCCTGCGTGCGTAGTGGGAGGACAGGTCTAAGAGCAGATGGCACTCACCGTCGAGGCGACTAAATTTGGCTAGCAGCGCGGCAGGCAGACGCCCTGACCCTCATGCTTTCAATCTCAGTATTTGTACCCACCTACTAATCACCTCCTAGAGGCACATTCCAAAACTGCAATCATCCGCGTCTGCAGGTCTATAAGCACGAGGTACAGGCGTAGTTTATATTATTATTATTACAACATTACGAGCAATACACGTATACTTTACAAATGACAATTGTCGTAATTACACGGTCAACTGCATCTTGACATCAGGTCTAAAATCCACAACCTGAAAGGCCGCATACAGGTACGTACCACTACCACCACACTAGGCATGCCAGATCGCATACAGATAATACCATATCCCTACCAATTCCCAACTTCTGCTTATTCATATTCACAATCGCAAATAACACCACGAAACAACTCATAGGTGATAGGTTATGGCTGCAAGGTGCCTAGGAGAAATCACGGTCTGGGAAGAGCAGTGGGGCGATGAGGGTCCAGATGTACAACGCAGCGGTGACCCACTCTGTGCATATGCGCACCCAGACGGTT
Organism: Eremochloa ophiuroides; assembly: GCA_038502445.1. Lineage (NCBI taxonomy): Eukaryota > Viridiplantae > Streptophyta > Magnoliopsida > Poales > Poaceae > Eremochloa > Eremochloa ophiuroides. The sequence goes on from JAHLJS010000002.1 coordinate 28,443,748, forward strand.
GTCCATCCAACATCCATCAGTTCAGAGCTCTCTGATGCAGCGCTCGTCCAGCCAGTCAAGAGCATGGCTGAATACATGCTTGCAAGGGCGAAGATGAGGTGGAAGAAGGTGTAGGAATAGCTCACGGGGCGCGGTTCGCTTTCTTTGCCACCACCTTTGCCATCCTCCTCGTCACCAAGTAGTGGGTTTTTGGCTCCTGCATGCATTTTTTAATCACCGCGACAGTCGACGACCAAGCATCTGGCTGTGCAGGGGGGTTGTAATCAGAGTATTCTTACCAGATCTAGGAGATGATGGCGGCGAAAGGAAAGTAGTCGAAGATCCAGTACGAACTGCAGAGTACACAACAGAGAGCACCGTAGTGAGCATCCCAAGTATAAGGGCACTCAGTGAAACCTGCTTAGAATGCCTGTGAAGCCCATTGCACTCATAGTCATCCGGTTCACTGGAGAGACTCGTGTAGCACAGGTATGCACAGTAAACAGAGATGACAGAAGCAGGCATAACGCTTCCATTGACCTGGAAAACAAAATGGTATTCCATTACGCATAAACAAGAAGAAGAAAACTGTATGGACTGATGTATTAGAAATTTGGATCACAAGTCAAATGATTTCGATTTCTTTGAGCCTGCCAATAGTTATTTCAAAAGCACATAAATACTTATTCTTATTATAGCTTAAAGAGATTTGATGTTTGAAGAGGTATATCACCTGGGGATGTAAAGCAACTATTGCAAATGCAAAAGCAAGGATGAGTGTCATGGTGATAAAGAACACATTGAGACCACAGTCATGACCAGAGGGATTAAACCACATGAAGAGCACACCAGAGAAGGTGAATGTAGAGAGATAACAAACCACAGTCACTACCAGCAAAGCTATTTCCCTGAAACATAAAAAAGATGCCGTAATCAACATCACAGGAGATAAAGTGAGTTCAAGCACCACTAGCTCAGCACACTAACCATTTGCGCTCTTCTTTCTCAACCCATGAGTCATTCCAATTATTTGTGAAGTCTAAAAGCATCACAACCTGTACTAGAAGAAAGAAGCCAGATCCAAACTTCGAAAGTACCTCTGCAAACCAATCTCAAAATTAGTGAAACTTCACTAAAAATGTCAATTGGCTCATAAGGATTACAGGGCACACAACAATCTACCAATAGTTAGAAATGCAAAAGGAGGTATATGTAGTGCAATCTATGAATTAGCTGAAGCTGTCAGAAGTTCTCTGACTTTGGAGATATTGTCAACACGAGGAAAAAAAGAAACCAACAAACTGAGGTGTCAGCCGGAACATAATCTATCAGTATATGCAAAACTTTCAAGCCCAAATACACAAGTGGTAGAATTATCATGAAAACAGATTATTTTAGATATCTGCAACAATATTCATATGCATCTCGTTACTACAAACATGTTAAGTTATGCACACTTGCAAAATTGCACAAAAGACAGCATAATATGAATGATGAGGAAACAAGGTTACAAACTTACCGTAAATAGTAATAACAATATTCGGCACACAGAACATAAGAACAATGAGAACAGCCCATACAGCAATCTTTGCAATCCAGGCACCATGGTGCCATGCATCTCGTCGGTCATTCTGGTCTTTTACACCAATCATCATGAGAGAAAATATTCCAAAAAACAAGAAGTTCCCCAGGCTTACACGAAGAACAGCATTCATTTGAAACCATTCTTCTGGTGGTGTTTGATCAAATGCATTTATCCCTGCAATGAAATACATTACAGACTTACCAGACCACTTACATGATCATTAAATTAATGCTCCAAAAGTCCATACAAGTCCTCTACGATGCATGTGCGTAAAAAGCATGCTAACATATTTAAATAAAAACATTAAGGCCCCCTTTGGAAAACGGACGGGATTGTTTTTCTTGATTCCTGTGTTGTCCTTTTGAAGTTCCTACAAGGTTCCCATGAAATTCCTAAGTTCCAAAGGAGAAATTTCAATCCGAGGACCTATGGGTTCCCGTAAAAACCATGTGAATTGGACGCCAAATCTTGAGGGGCACGCGAACTGAGGGTGAAATATTGAAATTTCTCATTCCAAAGGGGCTCTAAGCATCGAACAGCCATCCATGCTCGATTCTCAACCTGTGCAAGTCTTATGACTTATGAACTTGCACTGAAACAAAAAATCACAGTTCTAGATATTTACAGCACAAGAAAGGAATAACGCTCAGGGCTGTGCCTAAGAAAAAAGATCTGGTAAATGTTAATGTACAGCTCGGTGGCTGTACAGAAAAGAAATCTGGTATGTAAACCAAAAGGGTGCTATAGAACTTTCCACAGCAACTAGTATCAACCTCTGTTGTTGTTGTTGTCCAAAAAAACACTTCTGTCTTCTGTTATCAATTTACGGGAATGACAAAATAGTAGAATATTCTACTGAAGAAATGCATTTCATCTTGTGCAGCAAAAGGACACTACATTACTTTTCTACATCTTGAGCCTTGAGGACGTGGAGAAATTTAGTGAATCCTACACATTCAAGAGAGCAAATGTTTACATGTAAAGCTCATGAAATTATGTGACTTCCCTGGGAACTCCATGTCATCATCTAGATCAAGCTAAAAACTGAAATCGTGCATGTGGAGTGGAGGAACATAAAGATGGTCAAACGGATGAGCCACGACAGTGACTAAAATAGGAGGCATCCGGTGGCGAATTCCCCAAGTCAGTTCACAACCACGCAGAGGGTAAGGTCGATCTAGCACGCTACATCACAATTAACAAAATTAACTAGAACTGCCACAAAAATCGAAGATATGAACTCCACGCAGGTCTATCGATCTTAGTAATTGGAGGGAGAAAACAGCAAAAGCATTCAAAGGAAGAGGAATTAGGGCTATAGGAAGGGTGGGGTTGCTGGAAAGTGAGTAGCAAATTGTGGGACACTTACATGGGATATGCTTGAGGAGCGGCGCGGCGAACTGGCGGAGCAAGAAGGAGAGGATAAGGGAGGCGGCGAAGAGGCCGCAGTAGGCGAGGCGCGCGGAGCGGCGCGACACGGCCGATGCCGCCGACGCGCAGAGGTTGCAGGTGCAGCCCGCGCAGGCGGACGCCAAGCACGATGCGCACCACATCCTGCGCCAGCGATCCTTGTTCCTCGTCGGCTCTGGAGCCCGCTGAGCCTTCGAGACTCGAGAGTTGGCGTTCTCCGGTCTTCCTCCTCCCAGTCAGCTCTGTGCGATGGTAGTACTCCACGCAACCCGGTGCTTGCCTGCAGCAGCAGCGGCTGTTAATTCCATCTTTAAAAATGTTTATTATTTTGGTTTAAATTGTCTTCTCTAAGTCTTCCTCCCTCCAATTTTTGTTGAAAGCAATGGGAGGATCAAAATTTTTAAATTTAACTAAAAACTTGGATGATTACTAATTGAGCCAAAAATTAACTTAAACACGGCATGACCACAACATGTCATACCATAGATTAGTTATGTCATAATTTTTATGCAGATATTTGGTTCGCTATCACAATTAAGACATGACACACTCTATTTGCACTATACATAATTGACTTGTTTTTTTGCCATTTTTTCTGTTAGAAGTGTGGCTTCAATTTTGCTTACTATATTTTTTTTTGCCAGTCCGGAGGTTTGACATGGCAAACTGTGACACGAGCCAAAGATGCCTAATTAAGATTGGTTACCTAGACGTGTACTAACTAGTTGAATGTTTGGCTAAAAAATCAGTATGCCTATTAATCCTTCTATTTGGCTACACTAAGGCTAATTTTAGCTAATTCAGATAAATTGGTTTTTAGTTTAGAAGGAAAACATAATAGCTTTACACATGAAAAAAAATCCTAAGTTTGTGAATTGTTTTAGGTTCAAGTAAAAAGGGTTTCTTGTTTCAATAGAAAAAAGATGTTCAAGCTTAATAAAATATGAAAAATATTCCATTTGCTTACCGTGATATACTAATAAAACATTATTTTCCACTTAATTGACACCAATGTTCATCTTGCCATTAATAGTGTCCTGTATGTATTAAAGGAAATACTCCCTCCGTATCGGAAAAAGATAACGTTTTGGAAAAGATCTTGGTCAAACACTGGGAATATAAATCATGAATAATTTTTAAATTATTGAGTTTGAAAATATGGAAACTATATAAATAGATTTGTCTTCGAATATACTTTTATAAAAGTATGCATATATCACTTTTTAATAAGTATTTTTTATATAAATTTGAAGTCAAAGTCATGTTTTGAAGACCGTGTTATTGTCATAAATGTCATCTAATTCCGATACGGAGGGAGTATAAAATATGAAATAAGTATAAGAAGAATAATAAAAATGGTAAAAACAATGAAAGAAAAATAAATTGCAAAAGAAATAGTGCCCGCGAAAAACAACGGCCCAGAAAAGGCCCGTGCGGGTGCGCTCCCGGCCCGAACAAATCGGACCGGGCTAACGCCCGTACGCCGCATCTGTTCACCACTTCACCTTCACCCCGTGTGTGCTCTCTGCCCCCTCTCTCTGTTCGACGGCTGGGTGGGCTACCGCCGCCGCCGCCCCTACGCCTGGAGCCGACTTCCGAGACCTTAGCGGGTCACTACGCCGTGACGAGAACCTACCAGGTCGACCCCTTCTCCTCCTTTCCTGCTATGCGAAACCGAGCACCCAAACCCTAAATTAGCTATCTGGCTATTCTGATTGATGTCTACAAACTTCCCTGCGCAGGCGAGGCTTACGGCAACACCGAGTCAGGCCGTCCGGGCTTAATCGGTTCGAGGCGATGGGCCGCCCGGAGCCGGTCGTGCTGTTCGCTCAGACGATCCCCCACTCCCAGCTGGACGAGTACGTCGACGAGGTGCGGTTCCCAATCCCGTTTCTTCTCCCCTCTACTGTTATTCTGTTAATGCGCTCTGGAATATCCGACCAAGCTAGTTCTGGGTGAATAAAATGCTCCAATAGTTTGGTAGACTGGTGTTGGGTACGTCGTACATGCAATGCACTTGCACATGGTTGGGCAAGGTTCAGAACAAGAGGTAATTGGAGTGATTTGATCTTATAATTATGTAGATGAAGCAGTACAATGAGGAAAATATTGGACCTAATCATGCTAAATTGCTAACTAGGTTTAGGTCACAAACACAGCTACGTAGCTGTTATTTATTGCAGAAAACCTAAGAACTATTTCATTTTAGAAGCTCATGACATAGGTAGGATCTGCACTACCATGGCTCTGCATTTGCCTGTGCAGTGCAGTGAAATTGCTGCTGTCACCTAATTGAAACATAATTGAACATATTGTATCATACATGGATGGATTAAATGCTAATGGGACCCTGAAGGCTCGACCAACTATTTATTGTCCCTGTTTGATGCAATCATCTGTATCTTAGAACCTATCCTTAAGATATTGCCCACTAACGTAGGAATGTAATGTTGGGATATGAATCAGTAGAAATTTGCTAAGCTGGTACTCGACCTTGGGACATTTTTCTCCAAGCCAAAAAATTAATTTTGAGCTGTCAATGATTTCCACTAACAAATGTTGAGATAAATTGAGTGTCATTCTCTTAAGTCTTAACTTCATATATGTTTGTTATACTTAAGTGCACCTTACATCATGCAGGTGCTATTTTCTGAGCCAGTTGTGATCACTGCTTGTGAGTTTCTCGAGCAGAATGCATCTCCTTCTACGTCAAACATTTCCCTTGTTGGGTAAGAAGCATTTCTTTTGAATCATGTTTTTTGTGCTTATGACACTTGTATTTATGATATGTTTCTAATCAGCAAAAAGATGATCCTGATGTAAAGGTTACTAGTGACTGAATTTGTCCTGCAGAAGAGTGCCCTGTTGAACTTATTTGTTGATTTTATAAAAAACGGAGATCACTTTTATGACGTTTGATGATCTTGATGTTTGGACCGTTTTGATGTATTGGTGATAGGATTTGTTCATGTGACTCTGCATATTGTAAATATATCAAACTGGACATGCCTTCATTTGTCTCTTTTGACCCTTGAAGGTTTAATGCCATGCTGTTATGGTGGGCCGTGTATCCCAGTGGTCCAGCGCCGAATCCCAACACATGCCTTGGCAACTTTTTAGGTGTTTGATGAGAGTGTTCCTTTTGCTTTTATACTGTAGAGCACCAGCAAAGTCAGATAAATTATTTATAATTCTATGGAAACTACAAAGACTCTAAAGCTTAATTCCAATTCAAACAAACACTCTCAGTTTTTTTTTTTTATAAAAAAAATCTCGTAAATGTGATTACACATTTGAATTTTCCATGTATATGGGCCATGGTTTACAGCTGAAAATTTTCAAGAACCTTTTTAAACTGTATAAGGCATGTCATTTTTGAAGAGTTTACAAAGCTTTTAGTTAGTCATTTTTCCCACAGGGTATGACCTGTGGACTATGGTAAATTGGTTATACATGTATCAACAATAATCCTTGTTAGTAGTCATGTTGGTGGCAGTACTTTATATGCAGAGGATGCCATTGATTTGTAATGGTTCATCTTAACCTTTTCCCCATAATAACTTCTCGTTTTGTTGTTTCTAGTGCTACTAATGTTAAATTACAGTACCCATTCAATTCATTAAGCCTGAGGCAATCTGCTTAAAACTTTTTCCTTTTAAAATTTGATTTCTAGCTGACACAACTTGCTGATGATTGATGATTGATGCTTTTGTTTCTTAATAACAGCAAGATTTCAATTCCTTCAGTTTGGAATTCCTAATATAAGTGTAGTTTTTCTTGACCTGTGCAAGGAGCATGTGCACACATTTTTTATTAACAACACTGCTGTTGCCTATGTTGATTGATGAGCCATGTTCCCTGACTACTACTGTTGTTATATCCAGTGCCACATCACCGCCTTCGTTTGCTTTGGAAGTATTTGTTCACTGTGATGGGGAGTCTCGATTTAGGCGTCTTTGCCATCCTTTCTTATATTCACATTCTTCATCCAGTGTGCTAGACGTTGAGGTATGAATAAATTCATAGTTTCTAGTTCGTCATGTTCTCTTAAGTGGCACTTCTTATTTTGTTTCTATTTTTATCCATATCTTCCTGAGGTAAGTATTGTCGTAGTCCAGGTTGGGTAAGGATCCCAATGTGTGAGGTGAGGGTAGGACTCTTTTCCTTGGTTGACTGGTCAGGAGCTCTTCTCTCCTATGCAGCCTGAATCTGGGCCAGGTTGAGGAAAGAGGCTCACCCAAAATAACATTTCATATATTTCCTTTCTTATATGAATTTCAGGGTTATTTAGATGATTGATAAAGAGCCTCTGAAATTGTTTTGTCTTAGCTTTTCAAATTTCAACCAATTGAGATAATGTTGTAAAATATGTAACTGATCTTATCCTAATAAGCTAATTTATCACCTATAGAGAAACAAGAATTCTTGTTTAGGATATGAATTAGTTCTAGTTTTGGCTGCAGCCATCGCAACACTACTTCAGGTTTTGTTCATACCACACTCTGGGCCTAAAAGCTGTAACAATGTTTCAATCTTTCATGTCAAGTTACTGAGATTTTTCATATTGGAAGTCCTAAACCCTGTGCACTGTCCTACCTGTTGTACACAATAAATCTCTTTAAATCTAGAAATTGCAGCTAAAACTTGTGATCAGTAAACTGCAAAGATTCACATTATCTAGATGATAAAAAATTCAATTATCAGTAAACTTGTGGATGTTATGTGGTTCATGTGCAAATCAATCCACATATATTCATTTAAGCTGAACATGGTAGATCCTATCAGAACCACTTAATTTCTCTTTGAGAAGTATCATTATGAATATACTATGGTAAACTATTGGCTGAACAGGATTAGGAACCATTGATTGATCTGAAACGTGAAAAAATCACACTAACTTAACATATAACACTGTTATTGTTATGGCTTTTAGGCCCAGAGTGTGGTATGAACAAAACTTGAAGAACATCATCAACTGAGGATGTGATCATCTGTTCACCCTTTTATCCATCTGGAAAATGTGAATCTTTGCAGTTTAATGATCAGTAGTAAGTTTTAACTGCAATTTCTAGATCTAAAGATATTTATGTGTGTATGACAGGTAGGACAGTGGATAGGGTTTAGGACTTCAAATAGTGTTTATTTCAGATCTATAAATTGCACTAAGTGATTGTAAGACCCTGAACTTTCCAAAGTGTGCCATTTGAGTCCTTGAACTCAGAGTTACAAAATTATTTAAATATTATTTGGGAACTGTTTATTGAGCATTTATAAAATGGTTTTAAGTTGTCAGTAAGGTCCTGTTTTTGTTCTCCCTCCAATAAATGATATTAGGATTTGAGAAAATCTTTCAAAGCGTTTATAAAATGGTTTTAAGTTGTCAGTAAGGTCCTATTTTAGTTCCCCCTCCAATAAACGATATTAGGATTTGAGAAAATCTTTCAAAGTATACTTTAGGCTATTCGTACTTTCTCTTACAATATATTACCAGTTACTACATACAATCTCAATCTATCTACATCTATATCTATATATCTTATAAACCTAAGCCCTACTAGAATTCTATCCCGACATGCAAACCATCCACATCCACATCAGCAGCCCACTAGCACATGCAATTATGGCGCCTATCTAGTCATGCAAGCTATCCACCTTGACAAGCCACATCATCCACTAACATGCATTTATTTGTCCACGTCATCATACCATACCATCCACTAAAATTAATTCACAATCCTCGCAGCAATGCACGGGGTATGCTTCTAGTTTTGTACTAAAATTCATGTGAAATACGAACCAATTGATGCATCTTACAGGTCTCTGGTGTCAGATGTCATTTTACTTTTCTGCTTATTGCTTCCTCTAGCCACAAAGGTTTTCTTACTGGGCATTGGCAATTTACAAGCTAATAGAAATTGAAAATACAGCCAAACATGTTCGAGGACTTCGGTTGTCTTAGTGTAGGCTACCTTGCTCTAGATTTTCTGCTGGTTATCTAAATCGTGGAAGTCATTGACTTGGTAGTATTTGTCACATATGTTGTCTGATATTGTGGGGCACGGTTCTTCTTTTGCTTCATAAGAATTTCATTGTTTTTATTAATTTGCAGGCTATTGTGACGAACCATTTAGTTCTGCGTGGAACTTATCGCAGCCTCACCCTTGTAATATATGGCAATACAGCCGAAGACCTTGGTCAATTCAACATAGAACTAGGTCTGGACCATTCTCTTGCAAATGTTGTTAGCTCTCCGTCAGAGGGAAAGCTTGAAGACCTCCCACCAGCGTTACATTCATCCAAATTGTCATTTGAAGAATCATTATCATCTTTGAAACCATTGAGTTTTCATGCCACCGATGTCGACTTATCAATTGAAGCAAAGAAAGTCTTATATTTGGCTCTGAAAATGTACCAGATGTCTGATGTGGAAAATCTTATTCCTAACCTAAGAAGCACAGTTCTCTCAGCTATTTCTAAATATGTGACTGCTAGTACAAACCATATTCTACATACTTCGAGTCAAGACTCAACAAATGCGTTCACCGAGAGTGATTCTGGTTTTCAGGAAATTAACAAAATTCTTGCTGAAGCTGGAAATGAGCTCTCTGAAATTTGGAGAAATGTCCATGCTGTTACTGACAGTAATCTTTTCAATGATAATGGTTTTACCATGGGAGTAGATGAAGACTTGCCCACGACCAAGATTCTAATTGAGTTGTTCAACCAATGTTTCCCATATTACAAGAATTTTTCTTTACTTGATCTACAATGTCCTTCTCAGGTATATTATGTGATGTTATGATTGGCTACACATCTATTTAATGTTCAACATTTTTTATCTCACTCCAATTCGATTTCAGAACAAATGGTTGGTCCTGTCTTTGAGTTTGGTTCTCCTGCTATGCTCCTCAAAGGAGAGCTGCTTTTATTTTGTTGATACTGGTGGGATGGAGCAAATCATTAATTTGCTTTGCTGGAAGACACCAAAATCTGCAGCTACCACATTGCTTCTCCTAGGTATTGTGGAGCATGCTACTCGGAATGGTTTTGGATGTGAAGCTTTCCTGGGATGGTGGCCGCGAACTGAGCACAGCAGTATACCTGTTGGCAGCAGCGATGGCTATTGCTCTTTGCTGAAGCTTCTACTGGAAAAGGAAAGGCATGATATTGCCTCTCTAGCTACATATGTTCTACAACGCTTGCGTTTTTATGAGATACTATCTAAATACGAGGTTCGAAGTCTCCCCACCTCCTCATAACCCTCTGCCGACCAATCTTTGTATTCGATCTTAATGCATTGAATTGTAGTTTTATATATGATTACTTTTGATGATGCGAAGCTCTTGGTTCTTTTGCAGTCTGCGGTAGTCAAAGTGTTTTCCAATCTTCAGGCAGATAAACTTTCTACTGATGGAGTTCCATTTCTTATTTCTGCTAGTGATGAACTTGCTGAAATGCTGGTAAGACTATCACTATGTCCTTTTACAGGCAAACATTCTTTACAGCTGTGTGTACAGTGTCATCCTCAAAAGTGGTGGGCTACATTGTGACTTTATGTTGACAAATGCTGATGCAGAAATTGATAATTTTCTGTGGCCCTATTGAAGATCCATCACCAGTGGCTACTGCTAGAAGAATATTTAAGTCTGAACATTTAGAAGGCTTGCTTTCGTACAAGGCAACAATTGATCTTATAACTTCGTCTAAATACAGTTTTTTGCAGTATGATACCGATCCATACTTATTGTCCCTTATCCAGGTAATATTTTTGCATTGCTGTTTCTACGCATATTTTGTACCTCTGTGGTCCGAGCTTGATCATAGTTAGGTTAATACTTGTGTGCCAATTTGCATTATCTTCTCTGTTTTTATGTTATTATTTTATGTAACTTCATTATCCTATATTACACAGTTGCACATATTCTGTACCTGTATGCTCCGACTGCTGTTTTGACAGGCTATGAATGCTTTGTGCTCTCAACATTTTATGTCTGTTTTCTAGGAATTAAGGTCCAAACCTTACTAGCTCTTTGATCTTATATACATAAAACATCTCTATTATAGCGCTTGCATTGGGTTGGGTTGAGTCCTGGTAGTAGTCCTTGTTTCTCTTTTCTGTTTGTTGCAGACTTTCTACTTCTTTGATTGGGTGTTATAACTGGATCTTTATTCTTAATGCAACGATACACAGTTCTCTCATGTACTTGGGAAATTTTTGTGATGCTATTCTATTTCGCTGTTACAATTCCACTGAGGCTGAACTATAAATTGCTGTAACCATTGTATTTCTTTTGTTTGTTTCCTGTTAGCCTGTATTATTGGCCTTTCTAGGATTCCACAATTTCCAATCAGAACGGGTTTGACCCATCCTTTGGATCCTGATATAAAAAAAATGATGAGCTGATGGTCATACCATTCTATCTCGAAAATAGTAAACTTTTGCTAGCTATCCAGACAACAGTCCCAACCATAGGAGCAAGCATATCTGTTCTTTTGATTTTGATGCCAAAATGAAGCTAAGATAGTACCACCCTCTGTCCCAAATTATAGGTCGTTTTGGCTTTTCTAGGTACATGAACCTAGACATACAGTATATCTAGATACTACCTCCGTCCCCAAAAGAGTGCAATTTTCTTCCCGAGAAGTCAAATAATCTTTATGTTTGACTAAGTTTATAGAAGATATTATATACATTTGAATCTTTAGTTAGGTTTATCATGAAAATATATTCCATAACTAATCCAACGATACTTATTACACATCATAAACATTAATATCTGTTTATTTATATTTGGTCAAAATTTAGAATCTTTGACTCCTCGGGATTTGAGGGCTGCATTCTTTTGGGGACAGAGGAGCGAGTACATAATAAAAGTTGTGTATCTAGAAAAGTCAAAATGACCTATAAATTTGGATGGAGGAAGTAAATAAATTTGGCCACTAGAAAATGATTTGGAGAATATGTGATCTCTGGCGTTGCCTAACTGAGCAACTGGATAAAGCAGATTGTTCAACTGCAAAATCGCACAAGATGAAAAAATATTTCATTGGCCATCTGTTGATTATCAATTTTAACTACTTAAAAGCACAAGATGAGAAATATTTTAACTTAGCTTCATAAGCGAAATGATTTATGTGAATGCATTCTACAATATGTTGATTATCAGTATTCATTGATGTCATAAATGCACTTGTTTTATAAGCTTAGAGCTAAATTTGTGACTTGAGATACAATTTCTTTACTTTTGTATCATTATATGCAGGAAAGAAGTTTTTTTCCTCTGTCAGCGGCCTTATTGTCATCTCCTATATTGCATTTAGCCAGTGGCCCTGCTGCCGAAATTTTGATGGGGATAGCATCATCAATTGAATCCATTATCCTCTCCCTCCTCTTTTGTCGTTCAGGTTTGATAGACATTTTACCTTTCTTATAATGGAAACATCTTAATCTCCATTTTCCTGAAATTATGACTGAACTTATTCTTTTGTATTCCCAGGGTTGTCATTCTTGCTCAGTCAACCTGAAGCAACTGAGCTTATAGTTCTTTCTCTTCAAGATTCAGAAAATATGAATAAAGCAGAATGCATAACTCTTCGACAGGCTTTTGTTCTTTTATCAAAAGGGTTTTTCTGCCGCCCAAAAGAAGTTGGAATGATCACAGAATTACATCTTAAAGTGGTTTGTGCAGGCCTCATTGCATCACACTTATTCAATTTCTATTGTTTTAAGAGCTTTTTCACACACACATATTGAGCACCCTGCCACCCTGAAGAGGTCGATGGAAGAAAGGGTGTCATGTGGGCATGCTCTACTGGCCTACTATTGGTCAAGGGCTGGCAACTTGGCTTCATGCTGCCATGAAACTAAAATATATAAGATTATACAATTCACTTTTAAGAATATGGACTCTTTCTAAAGAGCATGCCATTGTAGAATAAAGGATATCATGAAAGAAAGGATAAACCAGAAATTATCTCTAGTATTCTCCTTCTCCACATCTCATCTCCTGCCCCGGGCTAGACAACCAGTGTTCTGTGTATGTTTTCACATGTTTTTGTGAAATCATTCAGTTCATCATACTATGTTTCATTTTGTCCACACTATGAATGCAGTTACATATGTTACATATACTTACTATTCCATCCATTTGAAATTACAAGACGTCTGAACTGCCAAATGCCATGATGTATCATTCAAAGCTTTAGCTACGCACCTAGATATAAGTTATGTCTAGATACATAGTAAAAATCATGTACCTAGAAATGCCAAAATGTCTTATAATTTGGAATGGAGGGAGTATTAATTATATTATGCCACTTGTAGGGACATAATTTACACGCAAATAATTGATCAAATCTGAACTGTATAGTCTCTTATTTCTAATGATAATAAGATTCTTCTCTATAGGGAAGTGCTGCCAATAGGATACTCTCAGTTCCTCCGAATTCTGATGAACTTTTGTGGGTTCTTTGGGAACTTTGTGCCATTTCAAGGTCAGAATTGAAGATATTGTTACATTTACTTGTGCATATGAACAGTTGTGTAAAAGAATAATGAGAGGCTGCAAATTGAGATTATCTTCGAGTTTTGAGTCCAGTACCCTGCTCAGAAAATATTTTGTCTCATAAAATTATCTTTTCCACAATAATCAATAATAGAACACCACACTAGTATTATCTGGATGTCCAGTGATGCATCGAATTCCTCTTAGTGCTCTAGTTAAATACCTGCAAATTTTATATTTTAACTGAGTTATATCTAAATTGAAGGTGTCTAGTTAAATTCTCAGCACAAAGGTTTGCACTTCTGCAAAGGGAAATATTCTTGTTTCCAATATCTTTATTTGTAGACTTTTCAATTGACAACATATAATGTTCACCACATAGCTTTGCATTGTGATACAGGTCTGATTCTGGTCGGCAAGCATTATTAGCGCTTGGGTACTTTCCTGAGGTACACGCTGTTTGTCTTTGTCTACTATTCTCTTACGGAAGTTATTGAGGGAATTACCTATGTGCCACTAAAAAACCTTGTTCACCCATATGTACTACAGAAAAATCCTCTTCCCTGATGTATCACAGCATCAAGTTTCTCTGTTTCCCTGTGCCACTACTGTCAAGTTTTGCCTATATACTCCCTCCATCTTGAAATATAAGGGATTTTCTGTTGTCTTAGGTCAAACCATACTAAGTTTGACCAAGTTTGTAGAAAGAACAATAATTGTAAATACAATATCAAATTAGCTTCACTAGATACAATATGAAATGTGTTATCATAATTTAGCTCTTTGATATGATAGATTTTAATACTCTTCTTTACAAACTTGGTTAAACTTACAATAGTTTGACCCAGGGCAACTGAAAATACATGTTTTTTTAGGACGGAGGGAGTAATTGTTAACCATGTGTGTGGAAAAGATTGTATTATCACTTTGTAATAGGCTGCTTGTTTTTGTTCACCATGGCATTCAGAAAAAATAACACAGCCACAGAAACACACACACACAAAAAGACACTAGGTGGCGCTTCTTGGCTCAGAAACAACACAGCTACAGTTCACACTGTTGGAAGCATCCGTTCCATGCCAGTGCTTGGGTTATCCCAGTTCCCAGACTTGGGAGAACCCGCTCACCACCTGTGGGGATGAATGCTCTGCTGCAAGCCATCATCGTTGGTCAGGCTCGGATCAAGTATAGCAGATGAAGAAATATGCATATGGAAGAGAGCGAAGAGCATGCTCACTGAAGCAGATGAAGACGACCTGCAGCGGGAGGATGATGTGACAGGTAATGGTGAGGTACATCATGCACTTGGGGTTTACAGGCTTGGGCCACATCTTGTCCATGGCCCCCAGAGATCTCTGAGCACAGGCACAGCAGCATGCGGTTTTGAGCCCAGCATGCCTTGGTGTAGATGCAGTTGGGGTGTCTGCATGCAGCCTGTCCGTGATGTGCTGCTGTGCTCATTGTGGACCATCATTGATGAGATGACAGAAATGTTGCAAGGCCAGACGCCGACGATGTGGGTACATGCATGATGCATCGGCAAGGGCCTTGTGCCCGGGATCCCGGTGGCGAGGCTCTGCTTCCTTGCCTCTCTGTTGACCAGGGAAACATAGCGTGTCAGGCTCGGAAGGACAGCTCGCCGCTGTGGCCACTGGCCATGGCTATAACGAGGAGGATGATCTTAGGGTCAACTCCAATCAAAGAGAAGGGTTATATCTCCTTCAAGCAAGGGCAACATTGTCTGTTAAAACAAAAAGTAACAGCACAAGTAGACCTAACGGGTGACAAGTAGGCAGAACTCAACTTAGTGGCATTGGAATGGAAATTGGAAGCTGTGGCACATGATTTAAGATGATTTTTTATTTTTGATATATGGGCGAGCAAGTTTTCTTAGTGGCACATAGGGAATTCTCTCAAAGTTATTTGGGTTGTTGAGTGATGTCAGTATTCTTGCTGCAGGCAATATCAGTTCTACTGAGATCTCTCTCTTCATATAAGGATCTTGATTCAGTCATGGCTAAGAATGGTTGAGAATCTTCTGAATCCTTCCATTTGATTTAGTGTTGTATTTGTGAGCTTACATGTCTTTGTGTCTGTCTACTCTCAGGAGGGTCGCCTTTGGGTCTTGCAATTTTCCATTCATCTGCAGAAATTCTTGAAGTTTTGGTTGCGGATTCAACTGCTTCATCACTTAAATCATGGATTGGGTTTGCTGTTGATCTGCACAAGGCTCTGCATTCGTCTTCTCCTGGTTCAAACAGGAAAGATGCACCAACAAGGTTGCTTGAATGGATTGATGCTGGTGTTGTTTATCAGAGAAATGGTGCTCGCGGGCTTCTTCGTTATTCTGCTATTCTCGCATCTGGTGGAGATGCTCATCTTTCTTCAGGAAATGTGCTGGTGTCAGATTCAATGGATGTTGAAAATGTAGTTGCAGATTCAAATAGTAGCTCAGATGGTCAGGTCATTGATAATCTTCTTGGTAAACTTGTTGCGGATAAGTATTTTGACGGAGTTGCCCTATGCAGCACTTCTGTGGTCCAATTAACAACAGCTTTCCGTATATTGGCATTTATTTCGGATGATAAGGTAAGAAATCGTGCTCATGGAAAACCCATTTATTCATGACTTATAGTTTGCGATGACATGCCTACCTTTTTGCTTTATGCAAAGGCCGTGGCATCATCCCTTTTTGAAGAAGGCGCCATAACTGTTATATACATAGTCCTGATGAACTGCAAGTCTATGCTTGAGCGTTTATCAAATAGTTATGGTGAGTGCAACATGTTTTATATTTTTCTACGTGACATGGAATTTGTGACAGCAGTATTTCTTTAGATTCTTGTATTCATGAATCTTTCTGTGCTCTTTTTTGTCCTAAAGCTTCAAAATTATTCTTCAGATTACCTTGTTGATGAAGGGGCTGAACTGAGTTCCACCACGGAATTACTTCTAGATCGAACTCATGAGCAAGCTATTGTTGACCTCATGATTCCCTCACTTGTCTTGTTGATAAATCTCCTTCGTATATTACGTGTAAGCTGCACTTATTCTCTGTGACACGATCATTATGGATATATCTTCTGCGTATTGAGCACAACAATTGTTTAAAGCTGATTTTGTGGTCTTGGTTATCTTTTCATTTCAGGAAACAAAAGAACAATACCGCAACAAAAAACTTCTTAGTTCTCTTCTGCAGTTGCACCGAGAAGTTAGGTTGTGCATATCATGTTCCATTTTATACCTCCTACCCTTCCCTCTCAATCTCTTTCTCTAACAATGTCTGCAATTCTACTCTTGCAGCCCAAGGCTAGCAGCTTGTGCTGCAGATTTGTCCTTCATGTTTCCTACTTTTGCTATTGGTTTTGGTGTTGTTTGCCATCTTATCACGTCAGCACTTGCTTGCTGGCCATTGTATAATTGGGCACCTGGTCTGTTTCATTGCCTTCTTGAAAATATCGACGCTACTAATGCGTCCATAGCATTGGGCCCAAAGGCTGCTTTTAGTCTGCTTTGTCTTCTGGTAAGCATTTTGGCTACTTTTGCACCTCTGGGACTGAGGATGGGAGAACGAATGGATCATCCAATTCTAAGTAGGACCTAAAACTAACATTTTGGTTTGTGGAAGAATATTTGCTCCCTCATCATATCATTTTTAGTAAGCTTCAACCAATATTGTGGGTCGAGGCACATGTCTTCAAACCTAATGTCTAATTTGAGATGATTACAAACTCCCTTTTCTTACCCCTCTGTTCCAAGTTATAGTTCACCAAGTTCGAGTAAATGCATTATCATTTATCAAGACATAAGGAAGTCTATCTAGTGAAACTAATTTGCTACTATAGATGTTGATACGTTCTATAAATTGGTGAAAAAATTGACTTAGGAGAAATCTAAACTGAACTATGATTTGGAAAAAGTAGTATTGATGCCATATTTATAGTTTTTTCTACTGCAATTCTAATATCTTGTGTGCATTGTAAGGGTGATCTATTCCCAGATGAAGGCATATGGCTATGGAAAGTTGAACTTCCTTCTCTGAGTGCCATTAGATCTTTGAGTACTGGAACAGTACTAGGGCCTCAAGTGGAGAAAGAGGTGAATTGGTACCTGCATCCTGAACATGTGGCCATATTACTTGTGAGGCTGATGCCACAACTTGATAGACTTGCTCGTATCATTGATAACTTTGCTACTTCGGTATGTACTGCCTTTATTTCTTTTGCTTATCGTATCACTTCAAAGAAAATGACTTCTTTTCTTTTTTTCTTTTACATAAATCATTGTATATTGCAGATCTTGATGGTGATACAGGACATGCTTCGTGTTTTCATTGTTCGTGTTGCCTCAGAAAAGATTGAGTGTGGAGTTGTTCTTCTACGCCCTATATTTGTATGGTTAGACGATAAAGTTGACAAAACTTCCCTATCAGAGAGAGAGATCTTTAAGGTATGAAAATGTATAGTGATTATTCTTGCATAATATATGTGCTATCACTTTAATTTGGCGATTGTAAATGCATTACTGTTGAGATTCTTGGAGTTTGGTGGGCATTTACCTCATGAGGAATACAATCCATTGTTTGACCAGTTCTTGAAGGCCAGTTATTTTTTTTGGTATGATTGTATGATTTGGTTGCATTTTTTTCTTTTTTAGCTAGTTCAATGTTAGAGCTTGTCTATATGATGACACAAGTTTTTTTATGCACAACTCACTTATCTATTGGAGTCTTCTGAGTTTCACCTAAATTGGTTAGGTTCCTGGAACTGGGATCAATCCAAAAGCCTTGTTCTGGTTCCTCCTTTTTGTCTGGATGCTTAAGTTTGCTTTTCTTCCTTTTTTCTTTATGTGCTTGAACATACTTAACAATCAGTTCAGCTGGGATAACCCACAAAAGACCTTGATGCTTGCCGCTGCGGTGCTGGGGTGTCTGAAAATTTGCTAGATTCTGGCATGAATCTCCTGCTGTATTTTGAAAAATTTCTGTTTTGAACTGTATGGCAGTATGGCACATGTCTAGATGTGCCTTGAATCGTTTTTGGAAGTCGATCAAGCATCAAACTTCAGAAAATTCAATTTGTGTGCCAGTTTAACAATGAAGCATGTAACACCCGGTTATTTTCTTGGCGTCATAGAATGATTGAAGGAGCCTCTTTTTTTTTTTTTTTTTTTTCCTTTTACCTCAAATTCAGTTTTCATAATTTATTTGGCTAAAACTCAGGATTGGAAACCTGAATTTTTTATGCATTTTCCAGGTGCATCAGTTGCTTCAGTTTACTGTAAAATTATCTGAGCATCCTACTGGCAAGGTGAGAGGTTCTTTGCTATCTATGATTCTTGGAAGCTATTTCTCTCGTGGTCCCTTCTCATTTTTCTTAGTTCAGGTATTGCTTTGGAGGATGGGATTCCCAAGGATTCTTAGAAAGTTACTACAGAATTGTAGCCGAGCATCTTTTTCGGATGATCATCAGACTTTTGGAAGGGCGCCCTCTAAGAATGACCTCATGCTCAAATGGAGGATCCCTTTATTTAAATCTATTGCATATATCTTTAGTATCGACCCATCTAATAATGAGAGGGCTGTTATTGAAGAGTAAACACACAATTAAACCATCATTTATTTAGAAACATATTTCTTACGTACAAAAACTAACGATTTTCCATTCAACTAGGTCCCTGAATGAGAAATCTGTTCATGAATGCTCTTCTATCATGCATCACCTCATGATGTTCTGCCAGGTACATTTCTTTTGTGGAAACATGGGTTCTGATGCGTATTGAAACACACTTCATAATATTTTACTTGTTTATTTGATCCCAAGCTTCGCTTCATGATGTCAGTATTGTCATGTTCTTAAGTTATCCTGCTCTGAAGGAATTAGATATGATTTGAGGTGACCCTGTGTGTTTTGATTTGGCCAGAGTTGGCAATAAGAACAGACAATTAGGCACTTGTTGGTTCCACATAAAATTACATCATCAAATTTTGTAATGTTAGGCCACATGGTAATAATGGTGAGAACTTCTGGAGCTTTCAGTTGTGTTTCGAGTCCACCTTAGTTTATATGGTAAATACTTGTAGCCTTGTAAGAGGCTAGGAGCTAGGTTTTTGGTGCACTAATCCATTTGGCATGGAAAACCTCAGAAATCAGCTCTACATTCAAAATGATCGCTCTTAGACAGCTGAAGGAAACCATGAAGGTGTTGACCCAGGATGCTGAAAAAAATTGTAGATATCTGCTGATTGTTGCTTTTCTATTTTTCTTCTTTTCCAGGGTTTTACACATCTTATTATTGAAACTGTAATTCCCTTTGACTCCAAAGTAATGTATGCAATCCGAGTACATGCAATCATTTTTGGTGTATATTCGGAATAAAAAATAACTGGATGGAAGAGACATGAACTGTACTGCATATTGCCCTTAATGTTGTTGGAAAATAATACTCCTTCCGTACACACCCCCCCCCCCCCCCCCCCAAACAAAAAAAAAACAAAGAAAAAAAGATAAATGCAATTCTGGTTTTGAACTTGGACAAGCGCTTGCCCAGGTTCAAAGCTAGAATTGCATTCTTTTGCCAAAGGGCCTCTAGTTGAGTTGGCTAGAGGAACCCAACGGCACTCCTCAGGTCCTAGGTTCGACTCCCGGTGGGAGCGAATTTCAGGCTGGGGTTAAAAAACTCCCCTCGTCTGTCCCACGGCCAATGCACAAGGTCTAAGGCCTGATCCTGGTTGTGGTCGTCTCACATGGGCTACGGTGCCGCTGTGTATGGGTGGGGCAGGGGTTCGGGGGTTTTCTTGACATGCGTGAGAAGGTCTTCTTAAATACAATTGCCCGGGGGACTGTCTTACCCCCGTAGGTCAATTTTTTTAAGAATTGCATTCTTTTTTGGTACAAACGGAGTATATTGGAAAAGTTAACAATTGGAAATTGCACTCATTTAAAAAACTATGTACGTAGAAGTTTTAAAAAAAGGTCTAAAAAAACTTAAGCAATAAATGAGACAGAAAATATAAATAATAGGTGTGACAGTGTAAACATTGAACAGTAGATTTGCACTATTACACTTGAATTGCTCTTTCTTTTTGTATCTAGCAGATGGGATTATATTTTGAGTGTTATCTTTGAGCATCTTTGAAAACTTGTTAGTTTGTTTCCACCTGAAGTACTACTTCCTAATGTATTCATCACTGTTTTAACTGAGTCTTATAGTATGCCACTCTAAATTTGAAATCATTAACAAGTTATATCTTTATTAAAAAAATTTAATATCATTCTTATATCTTTGTTCAAATTTAATACCCAGGTTTTGCCTGTTGGCCGGGAAATGTTAGCATGTTCGTTGGCGTTCAAGGAATTGGCTTCTTCTTATGTCTGTAGAAGTGCAGTAACTTTGATATTGTCACAAATACATACTTCCAACAAAGATGTTCTTGAAAAAGATGAGAGTGACCCTAACGATAACTCGCCAACTCTGGATGGTTGGATATGCTTTTCCTCTTTGTTCAAGTGCTGGAAGAAGCTTGTAAAATATATTGGTTCTAATAAACCAACGGATTATTTAGTAGAAACTATTTATTCCTTGACACTAGGTGCTATCACCCTCAGCCAGTATGGTGAAAAGTAAGTGCTGCTTCCTCTTATTGCTTTTGAATGTTTCAATTCATTTAATCCACAGAAGATTGTATAGAGGCATTATTTGCAGTTACATATTGTCAATGTTCATTGGGTGAAGCCATTTTATTTAGCACATCTGTCTTTTGTTGTCTCTTTCTGTTTGCTGAGTTAGTCAACATATATGCTAATTTTTACAGAAGTGTGGATATTGTGTTTACCTTGTACCGTGGCTGTGGGTAATGCATGTTTGCGGAGATAGCCATCTCCATACACCCACAATCTGGTGTGGGTGTGCATGGCCCAACCATGACATCTTGGATCTGTTTCATTTTCACCTTCTCCATTTCATTTTCTTCATTTCTTAGTTTTTTTTTGGTCTTCTTGAATCATGTACTCATTATTGGTACAATTTTATCCGCTTATCCTGCTCTCAAAGTCAGTGCGGTTGCTGTTTCTGGTTCATCCTATCCGATGCCCTCACTCCTGAATTCACTGTGAATCCGCCTACTTTAAAAATGCATGATGTCGGTCTATTCCATTGTACATTAGTGTGCATTTTAGTGGTCTGCTTTGATATAATTCTTTAGCATTTGTGTTCACTGGAAAGCTCAGAGATCTGTTCAATTGCATGTGATGTACGCACAGGATATTGAAGAAGCAATACATATTTTAATTTGTATTTGCATGTGATTTGTTCGCAGAGGAAATAACACTGTATACTTTTACTTGTTTTAAGATCCTTAAACAAACTTGTCGTATTCACTGTTAACTTTAACATGATTGGGTATTAGTTGATTCCGGTGCTATTTGTTTGGCTTGCAATTTATTTCTATTTGTATATTTACTATTTAGCATTCATACCAGAGTAAATCTTATTGACTTGCAATTATATCTTGCTGTTCCTTTCAGTCTAGAGGGTCTGTTAATATTGAGGTATCTATCTGGGCTCCCTTCTGATCCTAGTGGTTCTTTTGAATCATCTGGTGGGAGTCCAAGTGAGATTGAGTTATTCATGAAGACAACTGAAGAGAAGATATGCCAGAGCTTTGAAAATTCAACGACTGCTGTTGGAAAGACTATTGTATGCAAGGTATATAACTTCGTTACTATGTTAGAATATTTTTTGCTTTACTGTCCTGTTTCTAATATTGATGTCATTCACAGCTGCTAAATTCGATCACATTACTACGCTCAATTCTTGAGAATTCTGGGCAATCCGCAGATTCAATTCAGATGGTTCTTGAAGAAAGCACTGACTCACTGTCTGAAATTGCTCGCTCTGTTGTTATGACAGCTCATCTGATGCCATCCCTAGCTAATGTGCCAGTAAATGATGAATCTCCTTTTCTCTTCTCTAATCTGTGGAAGCTTATTGTTGATTCAGAAGAGCCTCTTGACTGCCAAGAGGGTGAATTTGCAAAGAGACTAGTTTGGGAGTTGCCAGATTCTTCTCTTGATAGACAACTAACACCTGGCCAATCAGCCAGGAGAAAATTAGCACTGGGAGAGAGTGCAAGTAGGCGTGTGAGGGATAATCCTGAACCCACTGGACAGTTCTCACGAGGTTTAAATACAACCAATGCTTCTTCAGGACATACACGCAGAGACACTTTCCGTCAGCGGAAACCTAACACAAGTAGACCGCCTTCAATGCATGTAGATGACTATGTTGCAAGAGAGAGGAACATAGATGGTGCAAGTAGTGCGTCAAATATTGTGAACTCTACTCCACGGGGAACACTTAGTGGGAGGCCTCCATCCATTCATGTTGATGAATTTATGGCAAGGCAGAGAGAACGTCAAAATCCTATGCCAGCCCCAACTGGAGATGCACCTCAAGTTAAAAGTCAGACAAGTTTAGATGACAATCTTCGTACTAAGCCAGAGAATTTGTGTCAACCTAAGACTGATCTTGACGATGATCAAGAAATCGATATTGTCTTTGACGAGGAATCAGGTTCAGAAGATAAACTTCCTTTCCCTCAACCAGATGATATTCTCCAATCACCACCTGTCATTATTGGGGAAAATTCTCCTGGTCCTGTTATTGATGAGACAGAAAATCTGGAGAATGAAAGAACTCCCTTTTCCCAGAGGGCCACATCACTCCCAAAGGATGGTGAAAGTCCTGGCATTGACATTTCTTCCCAGACTGCGGTGCTTTCAGAAGCTAACAATTCTTTGGAATTGAAATATTCAGTTTCTAGCCCAGGGAAGAATTCTTTTCGTGATCATGCTGAAGAGGCTAATTATCCTTCTATTGGTGTATCTGGGAGATCATCTGTACAAGCAGATCATCAACAATTGTCTCGTAGGCATGAAAAGAGAAGTCCTCGAAAATTTTCTGAGACTTCTCTGTCAAGTGGATCCCATGGGCATGAGCATAGACATTCCAATAACCATCCACCTCTGCCACCAATGCCACCTCCAATTTCATCCATGCCCATGCAAAATACAGATTCAGTTAATAGGCACTCATCTTCCTTTGGTGCTAGAGATCGACCAACACCTAGTCCTTCTGGTTATCCTACACAATCTTTTGACTCTAGTATGCCTAGTGCTTTCACAGGCCTTCAGGTAATTGAGGATTGGAAAGCTTTAGTTATGCAGCTTCTTTTCTGTTTTTATCTGTGATGTAATTCAGTTTCTAAAATGTGAACTTGGTTTTGTAGGGTCAAACTCAATATATGCTTGCAGGTGCTGGCGTTTCATCAGCGAATGATTTACCCAATGCAGAGGCCAAGCTTCTATGGAACACATTTCCAGTAAATAGGATCCCTCTGGAGACCTTCAGCTCAGGTTTATCTGCTCGGCCGATGCCACCCCTGACACCTTATTCAGCTGTTGCGACTCAACATGCTACGATGAGCTCTAGCTCTCCTGCAACGCTTTATAACCAAGGCAGTGTTGTCCAGCCTCCTCCAACTGCTTCTATTATTAATGATTCCAATTTAGCCATGAACTCTGCATCTGGCAGCATGCTCGCATCAAATCTGCTGCCATCATTTGCATCGCAATTTCTGATGGGCAGGCCTTCAATGTCCTACTCCGTTTTTTGGCACACCTCTTCAGCAAGTTCAATTCTCATCTGGTCTTCCACAAAATATTTCTAACCCTCAGCCTTCTGTCTCCTCAGTACAACCACGACCACCTCCACCCCCGCCACCACCACAGCAGCCACATCCTTCTCAGACACACCAACAACTTGGTGCTATCCAATTACCACACCAAGATCAGCAGCTGCCATATCCCCAGAGTGCTATCTTTCCACAAGTTCCATTGCAGTTTCCTAACCAGCTACCCATTCCTCAACTACAACTGTATCATCAAAGCCAGCAGGAATCTGGGCAAACACTGAGGCAAGTTGGTGAACAATCTCAGCTTCAGAACCAGGGGATGCAAGCTGATAGTTTCTCTCAACAGCAGCAAGACTCAGGGATCAACTTAAACCAGTTCTTTTCATCTCCAGAAGCCATTCAGGTAACATTTGAATATATATTTTATGAAGCTACATTTTGGGATGAACTTAATGCCAAGGAGACCAATAGTCCTTTTATTTCTTTCAGAGTTTACTTAGTGATCGTGAGAAGCTCTGCCAACTTTTAGAGCAGAATCCAAAACTTATGCAAATGCTCCAGGTAAAATCATGTGAAATGTAATTCAAGTTGTCACTTCTAATTTCGATCCGCTGGAGGATCTGATTGATTGTATGTGTACCATTTATTGTGATGCCTGTTGATTTGAGATTTTCTTTTTCTCGCATGCTAACAGGATCGCATTGGCCAGTTGTAGCCGCCAATGGAGGTGCTATCCTGAAAGTGAAATCTGATGCTGGGTTCCTAGAGAATGGCGGTGTTTTTGTTTTCGGCTGCAGCTAGATGCGGCTCTGTTCGCTTGAGCTAGTTTCAGTTTTCAGTCAGCCACAGAACATTATTTTCCTCACGACAAATCAGCCGTCCAATCCAGCCAGCCGTACAATCTAGCCACTCGAAGTGAGCAGAAGTCAACGGGCTTGCTAGTTGCCGAAGTGTTCCTATGTACATTATCTGTAACTTTGTGTATAATGTGAATATTTGTAATGTTAGGGCGTATCTAATTTATCGTTTTAAGTTTACCTTTTAGTGGCTAGATAACGTGACGTATGCAGCGACGGGATGAAAAGAATGACGCTCTTGGAGCATCTTCAGTAGATCCCCATTACAGCTCCCCAAATATGGTGCTACGGGGTTACCGCAATACTACTTTTCTGATTATTGGTGGAGGTGCTCCGATCACCAATATCTCATCTCCGAAACTTGGTCTGACCAGTGGAGCACATATGCAAGTGTCCCAAATGTATTTCTTTCTCTGGTAGAGCAAGAACGTGCATCCTGGTTCCTTTGTTCCACCTTGTTCCGCTCTCACAGCTCCTTCCGCCAATTGGATGAGTTATGATTTTTTAAAAAGCACGATACTATCACGTTAGCGGGGTGGGGCGATAAAGTTTTCCATGTCAGAAACGCCTTCTAACGTTCGTAAATGGTGCCGCGTCAATGCATGTGGGTAGGAAACGTGTTTTTGTAGTGCCAGCAGTGTAGAAAAAGGTGCTAGGGTTCCGGCGAGCCGTCGTTTTTTCTCCAACTCCGGCGGTCCTCAGAAGAAAGGGGCCGAAGGGAAGTAGACCGGTCAAGCGGTGGGAAAAGAGGCTAAACGGTTTGGGTCTCTGGTAGCGGTGGAGGCTGAAAGGATCGAGAATGTTCAGGGGGGGAGGGGGAGGGGTGTGAATTGGGCAACTAGTAAATTTTTCGAAATATAATTCAACCTATCGCCATTTGCCTAATATCATCCCACAAGTGCTTGTGTTTGATTTTAAGCCTAAAACAAGTTATGCAACTTAGAACCAAGTCCTACACAAGTATACTACTCTAAGAAAGTAGAGAACACAAAATAAATACGGGAATGTAAATGAGTAAGAAAGATAAAGCCAGTTTTTCCCGAGGTATCGGAGAGTCAGCACTCCCTATTAGTCCCCGTTGGAGCACCCACGCAAGGGTGTAGCTCCCCCTTGATCTTCGCAAAGACCAAGTGCTCTCTACGGGTTGATCCTTTGCCTCTCCGGCGCGGTGGATCGCCCACAACCGCTCACAAGCTTGGCTTAGGCCGCCCACAAGCTCTCCAACCGGTCACCAAGCCTCCGATCGTCACCGAACCGTCTAGGTGATGCCGATCACCAAGAGTAACAAAACTAGACTCTCACTTGACCAAGAACAAGGCCAAAGAGGGTGATGGATGCACACAAGTCACTCTTGATCTCTCTAGGGAAGAAGCTCACAAGCAATGGAGTTCACTCAATCCTCCTTAGGGCTCTTGCTCTCACACAAAGCCACAAGGGTTCTTTCAGCTGTTAGAAGTAGCAAGAGAGATAGAATGGAGGTAATGGTGGAGTATAAATACTCACCCTCTCCAAAACTAGCCGTTTTCACTTTCCTGCGAACCGTCGGACCCTGCAGACGAGCACCCCGTCGGACCAAACGCTCCAGTCCGACTCTCACAGTCACACTGTATACGTCACTGTGACAGAGGGGCGTCGGACTGACAGCAATGGTCCGACAACCCCTTCGGACCAGCGTCCGACGCCCTCAAGCTCTCGGGTGAGCTGAGCACAGGGACCTGCAACGGCTATAACACGGATCATTGGTCCGACGCTCCCCGTCGGACCAAGTCCGACGCTTTTTTTAGCTCTCTGGACCTCTCTGGAACCGTCGGACTCCACAGATCAATGGTCCAACGCTGTCACTTACTACGGTCCGACGCTCGCCTGAGAATCCCTTGGCACTGTCGGACGCTGGGAGATGGTTCGACGGCCATCCCAACAGCGTCCGACGCTCCCTGGTCTGCTGAGAAGCAACCAGGGGCTGCCACGTACCCGTCAGACTCTGAGTATTGGTCCGATGACCATACTGCTCAGAGTCTGACACCCTCAAATTGATCAAAACTTCACCGAATCGAAAACTTTTCAAAATAAAGTTTGATCCTCTCTCTCTCAAGAGTCTCCCTTAGCTGTCTAGAGCTATGTTGGACACGTGTGCATCACATCTACACTCTCTAACATTGCCCTAAGTCAAGCTACCCATCCAAACCCCTCTTTATAGTACGGTCAAAGAGAAAAACAAAACCTAAGACTACTCCAAGTGTCTCTCAACTCCAAACGACACTTGGGACTAGCCTATCACCGTCTTGTCTTCCATCCTTTGAAAACCGAATCGAATTCCATCGCTAGGGGCTTGAACCTGCATGTTATTATGACCTAACCTCTAGGTTGTCCTGCAAAACACACGTTAGTCATAATAACCGTCTAGTTGTCATTAATCACCGAAACCACTAGGGCCTAGATGCTACAATCTCCCCCTTTTTGGTGATTGATGACAACAACCTCAAATAGATTTAGAAAGAGTGAGGTTTTTAAAGGCTTGATTCATATAAGCATGTGACAATAAGAGCAAAGGGGTTAGACATGCTTATACAAATCAAGACCACAAGGTACTCAAGGATAAGAAATAAGCACAAGTACCAAAGGTTATGCTCAAGATCGGAGTGAAGTGCGGAAGCAAAGACAATGAGCATAACCAAGTGAGAACCAAGTGACATGATATATATAACATGAAGCTCAAACACATGTCACAAGCCAAGTCTCAAGCACACATATACACAAATGCATGAAAGTAAACATGATGCATGAGAATGTCACAAGCAAAAGTCATAAGAACCAAATCCCTCTCACAAGGCTCCCCCTAAATCTATGTTCTCTCTCCCCCTTTGGCAGCACCAAAGACCTAAGACTCAGGAGGTGGAGAAGAGGCTGCAGCGTCGCGGTCGGAGGAGTGAGGTCGAAGCTCAAACTGAGAAGGGTCGGTGTCTGACTCTGAACTCTGAGCTGCCGGACCCTCTGTCGGTGAACGTGTAGGAGAAGCGGCCGGGTTGGCTCAGCTGTCTCTGTACCAGGGTCAGCCTGAGTGTCTGGAGCTACTGTAGCTGTCTCTGTAGGTGCCTGCTCCTCAGGGACTATCTGAACAGACTCTGGAGCAGTCTGCTCGTCGGTGTGAACCTGCTGACCCTGATTGTCTCCAACTGTCACTATTACCGTCTCAGTGTCTGTAGTAGTCGGAAGCGGCTCTGAAGAAGCGACTGAAGACGGCAGAGTCTCTGTCGTGCCGGTAGCAGGTGGAGCTGTGGTGGAAGGCACCGGCTGTCTATACTCTGGAGGTGTAGGAATGCCGGTGATCTCACTGAAGGTCGCACCAAGGCTCCGGGTCACTGAGGGGCCACCCAGGTATGGAGTGAAACCTGTGCGAATAGGCGTGAACCCCTGAGCGAACCCTGGAGAAGCAAGCCACTGCTGAGTCTGCTGAGAGGGAGTGACAAACTGACTCTGAAGTGAAGCTGTGCCCTGACTCTGAAGTCCGCCGGACTGTATAGCTGGAGTCACCTGGTGTCGGGTACCAAAGTACGGGGTACCCAATTTTAACGCAAAAACGCACTCTCTGGGCAAGGCCCGGCCCAGGCAGACCTAACCAAGGCCCACGACAAAAGTCACCTGTGAAGAAAGGCCCACGATAGTGCCAATTGTACAAGGCCCACCACGTCGACAGGACATCTTCTCAGACGCGCCGACCCTTTGGGCGCAATTCTCCGATTCGCCCGAGCCTCCACGAATAGGGCTCGGGAAAGTAGCTCCCTCGGGCACAATTCTCTGATTCGCCCGAGCCTCCAGGAATAGGGCTCGGGAAAGCAGCTTCCTCGGGCGCAATTCTCCAATTCACCCTGAAGTCCAGCTGACGTCAGCAGAGCAACCTTGGCGCCGAAGGGACCTATCTGACCACTTTACAAGATCGGTCCCATCGAATGGACTCCTCGAGACGACAGCGCCCCCGCACGCTGCGCGTCCGCCGTACCAACTGCCATACCTCCACTGGCGACTGATCTGACGGTCCCACTCCTTCCACACCGCCACAAGGACAGTCAACCGTATGACGCCCCTTGCTGACGGAGAGATTCTCTAACTATGACAGCGACAGCTCTTACCCCTGGCGCACGAACCGCACAGGGGCAAGAAAGGTGACGGCCATTCTGCCAACCCGGGAGTATGGGCAGAGTTACGACAGGGACCGCTTACCCCTCGAGAAAGTACTAGCATGTGGGAAGAAAACGCGCCCGAGGGAGGACACTCCCACCGCTCTGTCCCATCACGCTCCCGACGGCATCAGAGGCACCCGAGCCTCGGAAGTCAATCTTCAAAGGTCAACCAGTCCTCTCATTACACTATGCAGGGCCGGATGCGACACCGTGACGCAGCGCCACACAACAAGCACGTCCCGCACGGTGCGCCACCTTGGAACTCACCAATCGGACAGTGGAAGATCAGCCGAATGACCAAGGCCATACCTTCGAGGCGCCAAGATGAGGGCGTGGCTGACGATAGCCACCGGTCACCACTGTCTTCGTCATGCCAAGCACTGTAACCACGGGGCATCACATGTAACTCTAGACTCTCCCTTATAACTATAAAAGGGAGGGCATAGGCAGATCACAAGAGGGGCAACTCAACTTCACGCCTTCAACAACACATACACTACTACATAGAACACGAACACTCACTTCACACACACAAGAGACTTGGGACCCTCTCCCTCTCTCGCCGCAGCTTGTAACCCCTACTACAAGCACCCCGGTGTAAGGCAACACGACTCCTCTCGCACTGGACGTAGGGCCTTCTTAGCCCGAACCAGTATAACTCCTTGTGTTCCTCCTTGCACACCATCCAAATCCTTAACCGCAAAACACAAGTTTACTAGCCGGTGTTAGCAATCGCCAATTCTAGCACCGACGCCTGGGCTGCTGTGGCTGCTGGCCTAACCTGCTGCACGGGAGGTGTAGAGGCCACGTACGGGGCGCTCCGGTGTGCCTCATGATGTGCTCCATGAATCTGAAAGTCTGTAGCTGCATCTGCTGACTCTGGAGCTGCATCTGGAGCATCTGCTGCTGAAACGGATCCTGACGAAGCTGCACCTGTGCTAGTGCTGCAGCCTGCTCTCTGGCAAACCGGTCTTGCTCCTCAGCCTGACGCTGCTGGGTCTGCTAGA
Organism: Eremochloa ophiuroides; assembly: GCA_038502445.1. Taxonomy (NCBI): domain Eukaryota; kingdom Viridiplantae; phylum Streptophyta; class Magnoliopsida; order Poales; family Poaceae; genus Eremochloa; species Eremochloa ophiuroides. Next base: position 28,473,962 of record JAHLJS010000002.1, read on the forward strand.
GCGACTGGAGTATAGCTAGCAGTGCCGGGTCAGTCTGAGGAGCCTGAGGAGCGGAGCTGGATCCACCGGCCTCGGAGTCGTGAGCTCGTGGTCGTGTAAGAATCGGCTGGTAGTCTGCGTCTAAGTTGGAGGAAGAAGTATCAACTGGATCATCATCAACAAGTAGCTACTCCAACTCACTATGGGCAACATGCCTCATAGCCTCATCCTGCTGCTGCACCTCGGCCATGTCTGCCTCTGAAGTCTGACAGCGCTGTACTCTGTGAAGTGCTCTGCTGCTGAAAGCCCATGTTTGTTTTGGGTAATTGATGAAACCTAGTTTACTAATGTTTGCTCTAAGTGTTTCATGAGAACAATTAGCAAACAAGATGGAGCAAAGGACTAGGTCGGTGGAGGCCACAAGTGAAAGGCAATGACGGCGTCCATGAAAATGGTGTAAGCCCATCAACAAGAGGAGAAAGCCCTAATGACGGCATCCATGCAAATGGTATAAGTCCATCATCAAAAAGTGTTCACAAGCTTCATCAAGAGATGAGAAGGAAGATGTTGAAAAGCTAGGAGCTCAAGGCAAAGGTATATCAAATAGGAGCTCTTTGCTTTTAGTGATTAAGACTCCATAGAGGTAGTGATCACATTTAGGATAGATAGCTGTACTATCAAAAGGGGCGAAATTGTTGATGAAATATGGTTATCAAGTGCCACTAATTGTTCATGATCATTGCATGTGCATATAGATGATAGTGACACTAACAAACCCTTGGAAAACACTTTGAAAAAGCTAACACACGTGCACAAAGGTGTAGAACACTTGGCGTTAGCGCTTGGGAACCAAGGGTGGAAGGTTTGGAGAGAAATCCTGTGAAAACAAGCGTCGGACGCTCCGTTTCGGAGCGTCGGACCATTGTCCTCAGGGTCCGACGGTGCAGAGCCGCAGCAGGTCGACACGTGGAGAGCAGAGGAGCGTCGGACGCTCGGCGTTAGTCCGACGTTGAGCGTCGGACGGTCCGACGCGTTTTCAGCGTTTTGGAACCTCTCTGGAAACGTCGGACGCTGGCGAGTTTTAGTCCGACGGTGGTTTTCGGCGGAGCGTCGGACCGGAGGTTTGGTCCGATGGCTTACCGTCCGACGGTCGTTTTGGCGCGAGAAAATAGCCGTTGTGATCCAATGTTCGATTTCAAACGGCTACTGACACGTGGCGTTCATCCGGGGCGTCGGACCGTGTGGTATAGTCCGACGGTGGAGTCTGCGGGAGTCCGACGCTACGCAGTGAAGTCCAAACGGCTATGTTTTTGAGTGGAGCTTATAAATAGCGACTTGGTCGGTTTTGGGAGGTGCCCTGGACATTCCTGAATAGTCTAATACACTTGTGAGCCTTCGCACTCCACTCTCACTCATCCTACTTGATTGTGATCATCATTTGGTGAGTTTGGAGAGAATCAAGTGCATTGCATTGATTGAGATCATCTAGAGGCACTTGGTGAGTGTGTTTCGCAGCGGTTTTCTCTTGTTACTCTTGGAGTTTGCTGACTCCTAGACAGCTTGGAGCAAGTGAGGATCGTTGAGGGGAGTTGGTGATTGTCTCCGCCTCCGATCGGTGAAGTTGTGAGGGGTTCTTGAGCCTATCCCCGCGGGAGATCGCGAAAGGCTACTCTAGTGGATTGCTCGTAGCTTGTGGATCCCCATCTTGTGTTGGTTGTGCGGCGCCCTTGAGTAGGGTTTGGCATGTGATGCCAATTAGCGCGTGAACCTCCAAGTAGGTGTATCGCTAGAACGAGGACGTAGTTTGTCGGCAAGCAAGTGAACCTCAGGTAAAAATCTTGTGTCATCTCTCTTGCCGATGACTTCTTGTGTATTGTGATTGATCATATTGGTATTCATCTCCTCTCTTCACCGGTGGTATAAAAATCACCTCTCTACTCTTTACCTTCTTGCACTTACTTTTGTTCTTAGTGTACTTGTTGTAGTTGCTCTCCTAGGAGTAGAGTAAAGTAGCAACTTAGCTCTTGTGTGTGATATTAGAGACTATAGACTAGAACGGTTAGGTGGCTTGCTTTTTGAGTAGGCTAGCGCAAAACTCGCTTCGCCGTTTGTTTGACTAACCTCTTGTCTTAAGTGTTGTTTGTAGATTTTTTTTGGCTATTCACCCCCTCTAGCCATTTAGGACCTTTCAGCTGCCTTGCCTGCCATCTATCAGAGAGGTCATCCTATAGACTGAAAACTCTGTGTCAGTCTGGCGCAGCTCTCTAGTGATCCCGGTCCATATCTTGTGCAATCTCTGCACAAGAATGGAAGAGATCCAGTGGGCGTAAGGAAGCTGTCGCCGAGACCTGATGCCCTCTGCTATCGTGTTCTCCATCTCCCTGATCATCAAATCCACAATGTCAAACTCTAACAGCTGGACCAGGGCACCAAGGAGCCAAAGCTGTAAGTGTGTAAGTCCCTCCTTGTACCCCTCCCGCGGTAGAAGTGTACGCCTCATCACGTCGTTCAAGAGACGAACGACGGGACGAAGATCTGACGGTGTCCTGCGGGAGCCGTCTCCGAACGGTGGTTAGAAGCAAGCTGCTATGTGAGCTGTACCCGGTGCCAGTCCTCCGTGTGCCCTCCTCGGCGGATCTGTCGTGCTGTAACAGATGCTGTGTAACCTGGTAGCTGACTCTCGAACTCCAAGAAGCTCTCTAAGCGCCTTCGCGTAGAGCTGGTATGGCTCTCCGCCGAAGGTGCACTGTAAGTACTCATGGTCAAGGTCAATCCAAAGAGAAGTGTAGAACTCGCGGACCCACGACTCGACATACTGACCAGAGCGTCCAAGCGACTCTGCGAGTCCAGGCAAGTAAGTCAAATATGGCCTGATCTCCTCACCACTTGCCTAGACCACGTCCTCCAGGGGACACACTCTGTGCTGCCTCAAACCAGCATCTGAAGCCATGAGGGCGGTGAAGAAATCCTCAGTGTAAAGTTGTGTACCAGTCCTCTGAAGCCCTAGGGTCCCGCTGAGATGGGAACCAACTGTCAAGAGACGTCAACCGAAGCTCTCTGACTCGGGCTGCGGAAATGTTCCGCAGGTCCAAGTGTACCTCTGGCTCAGGCTCTGGCTGAGGCTCTGTGGGAGCAGGCGCCCTGGGAACTCGGTCGCCGCGCCTCTGACCAGCAGGCCAGGCTGGCACCGAAGGTCGAGTGCGGCTCGAGCGACGAAGAGGAGGTGCCTGGGCCTGCTCCCCCTGACTAGCTGCCTCCTGCTGCTCTGGCTGTCTCTGCTCTGCCTCTGCCTGTGGCTTCTCCTGTGGGTGCTCCTCTGATCCCTCTCTGCCTGACAGGCTGACCGAGATGCCTCCAATATGGAGGCCCCTGCCACGCGCTGCCTCGTCAGCTGCCTGTGCAACCCTGATTGCCTTTCGCTGCTCAGCTGTTAACTTCCTCTTGCGCTTCTTGCTGGTCTCAACAAGAGGGGCCCCCCCTTTGTCCTGAGGTGGACGAGGAGGAGGCCTCTCATCCCCACCTGTGCCTCCCTGACTGTGGCTCGCCTGCTTGCAGCGAACCATACTGCTAATCTGTCAAATCTCCCAAAGCTGCCAACTGCCAACTGCCAGCTGTCACTCAAGAGGCTTGGCCTCAATCCATATCCGTGGGCTTGGCCCCAGATTTACTGCCACTGACCACTGCCAATAGCCTCTGACCAATGACATGCTGCAAGAGAGAGATAGATAGGGTTTACATAAGCATATATAGTCTAGGGATAAGATGAACTATTGGAAGCAAGCATGTGGATAAGTATGGAAAAGCAAAGCAACCTGCGAGAGAAGACCTGTGAAGGGGTAAGATACTCTGTCGGACGAAGGAAGCACCCAGGGATCAATGCTGAACACTGCATGAAAAGAACATGTCAAAGACACAGGGCAATGACAATGTATGCAATGACTAGGAAGAAACTAGGGTTTTGGAAGACTGAAGAAGTACCACGAGATCGACGAATACTTCCACAAACCCTAGAGAACCAAGAACTAGATCACACTTCACCGAAACTGCTCAAGAGATGATGAGAAACTTGTTAGGGCATTTCATCGAACAGGTGAAATGCAAAGGGAAGGGGTGGAGCTAGGGCAAATAGAGCAGGTCCTCACCACACGGGAAACAGCAAGGGAGGAAGATCCTCCGTCTCAGGGAGGTGTAGCTAAGAGAGAAGCTCGAAGAAGAACTCCCCGGCGATGAGGAACTCCGGCGGCGGCGACAGCTGCTGTAGGGGCTGTGCTGTGACGCGGAGGAGCTGCAACACAGCACGCGCGTGAAGAGAGGAAACAGGGGCGCGGGTGCTGCGGAGGAGAACGGCGGCGAGGGCGCCGGCGAGGACGGGCGGCGGAGTGGAGTCGAGCGGCGCTGCTCTGCGGGCTAGGGCATGAGAGCGTCTTCGGCGGAGCGGCGTACGGGCTGCGGAGAAAGAGAAGAAAGAGGAAAAAGGATGCGGGTCCCACGTGACAGAGGTAGACGAAAACTGAACTGCGCAATCCAATCGACCGTCGGACCGAACCTGCAGAACCCGTCGGACTAAACCAACGAACAGTCCGACGCTTCCAGTAAGCATCAGAATGCTTCCTGGACCGTCGGACTCGGTCCGACGCTTCCTGTCGGACGAACTCCACCAGTCCGACGCCGTGAACGCGTCGTGAACACGTCGTGAACGCGTTCTGCCAATGGTCCGACGCACGAAAAAATGCAGTCCGATGCTGCGTCCGACGCCGTCTTCAACAGGGTCAGGGACCGTCCGACTGTAGACAATGGTCCGACGCTGGGAAAACTAGCGTCCGACGCCCAAAAACCTGATTTACTTCAAATTTCTTCGCGCCGATTTCTCCCAACTAAGTTCCAACCCTAATAAGAGTCAGATGAAAACCAGTTGGAACTAGTATGAGATGTCCTCTCTCAAACCCTCAATTTTTCAAATATTTTGCCTTAGGCATTAGTAGTTTTTATGAAAATAGGCAATAAGAACCATGAACAAAACAGAAAAACAAACAACCTTGCAAATGCAATGCAAATTCGCATAAAGTAAACTATTTGCTTGTCAAGTTTGTCCTCGGTTAAGCTTCTTCACACACTTTTGGGCGGTTATCTTAACCGAGTTAGAGAAGCCCTATGAGCAATTCAAAGTTAGACATGTTTTATATTACAATGCAATGCACATGACAACACAAGATCATCTTTTAGTGAAGTTGCTTAGATCAAGGCAATTGAGTTCATTCCTTAGTGAGCAAAAACATGCCTCATCCAATGGTTTTGTGAAAATGTCCGCTAAATCATCATCCGTTCTCGCTCCCTCAAAGAAAATGTCACCTTTAGCAACGTGATCTCTAAGGAAGTGATGGCGGATGTCAATGTGGTTTGTGTGGGAGTGTTGAACCGGGTTGTTTGCAAGTTTTACCGCACTCTCGTTGTCACACAATAAAGGTACCCTTTTAAGTTAATTCCATAATCAAGTAGGGTTTATTTCATATAAAGGATTTGTGCACAACAAGCACCCGCGGCAATGTATTCCGCTTCGGTTGTTGACAAAGCAACACTATTTTGTTTCTTGGAGGACCAAGAAACTAGTGATCTTCCAAGTAAATGGCACCCTCCGGATGTGCTTTTCCGGTCAATCTTGCAACTGGCATAATCCGAATCGGAATAGCCGACAAGAGTAAAGTTAGCTCCTTTGGGATACCAAAGGCCAATGCTTGGGGTGTGCTTTAGGTACCTAAGGATTCTTTTTACCGCAACTGAGGTTCCTTAGGGTTAGCTTGAAAGCGCGCACACATACACATACTAAACATGATGTCGGGACCAAGATGCAGTTAAGTACAACAAACTACCAATCATAGAACGATAGAGAGTTTGGTCAACCGATTTACCTCCCTCATCAAGGTCGAGATGTCCATTGGTAGGCATGGGGGTCTTGATGGGCTTGCATTCTTCCATCTTGAAGCGCTTGAGGAGGTCCTTCGTGTACTTCTCTTGCGACATGAACGTCCCCTCCCTCAATTGCTTGACTTGAAAGCCGAGGAAGAATGTGAGCTCACCGATCATGGACATCTCAAACTTCTTTGACATCATATCACCAAATTCCTTACAAAAATCTTCATTAGTCGAACCAAAGATAATATCATCAACATAAAATTAACAAATGAAGATATACCCTTTGTGCTTCTTGGTGAATAGCGTGGTATCAACCAAGCCAATTTTGAAGCCTTTGTTGAGGAGGAAGTCGCGGAGGCGCTCATACCAAGCCCATGGGGCTTGCTTCAAGCCATATAGCGCCTTGGACAACCTATAAATATAGTTTGGATGTCTAGAGTCTTCAAAACCCGGTGGTTGCGAAACATAAACAAGTTCATTTATGAAGCCATTTAAAAATGCACTTTTCACATCCATTTGAAAGAGTTTTAGGTTGTGATTAGATGCATATGCAAGTAGGATACGAATGGCCTCCAATCTTTCCACCGGGGCAAAAATCTCCCCAAAATCCAAGCCTTCAACTTGGGAGAACCCTTTTGCCATGAGCCTTACCTTATTTCTCACAATGTTGCCTTTGTAATCTTGCTTGTTGCGGAACACCCACTTGGTGCCAATGACTCTTGCTCCTTTTGGCTTCTCTTCAAGTGTCCAAACTTGATTGCGAATGAAGTTGTTGAGTTCTTCATGCATGACATTCACGCAATCCGGATCTTGAAGAGTTTCTTCTATGGTAGTAGTCTCAATGCAAGAGACAAAAGAGTGATGTTCAATGAATTGAGCATGCCTTTGTGAGCGAGTTATTACCCCTCTTGAAGGACTCCCTATTATGAGATTTTGAGAATGAGCTTGTAGGAGTGGAGTAGATCTTCTATCAACCACTTGAGGAGGTTATGGAGCATCAACATCTTGTGCTTGTGCCTCAACTTCTTCTTGTGTGATGTGGGCGTCTTCATGTGGATCCACCCCATCTTTATCTTCATCATCTTGAGGCAAATTTGATGAAGATGGTTGATTGATCACGTGTACATCATCACTATCATCTTCATCATCTTTTGGCTTGATGTCTCCGGTTGGCATGTTCTTCATAGCCTTCCTCAATGGTTCATCACCTGCATCATCATGATTCTCATGCTCTCCATGGGAGCCGTTAGATTCATCGAACTCCACATCATATGTTTTTTCAACAAGGCCGGTGGCATTGTTGAATACTCTATATGCTTTGGACTTCAATGATTAACCAACAAGGAAACCAATATCACAACGTCTTTAGGAACTTCTCTAGGTATTACCGCTTCTTGTAGATATAGAATTTGCAACCAAACACCCGGAAGTAGGAGACATCCGGCTTCTTGCCATTGATTAGCTCATAGGGGGTCTTCTTTAGCAACCGGAGAGGGAATAGACGGTTGGATGCATAACATGCGGTGTTGATTGCCTCCACCCAAAACCTTTCCGGTGTGTTGTACTCATCTAGCATTGTCCTTGCAAGGGTGATCAATGTCCGGTTCTTCCTTTCAACAACTCCATTTTGTTGAGGTGTATAGGTGGATGAGACTTCATGTTTGATCCCAATTTCATCACAACAGACTTCAATGTTTGTGTTGTCAAATTCTTTCCTATTGTCACTTCTAATCTTCTTGATCTTCACTTCAAATTCATTTTGTGCTCTCTTGGCAAACTTCGTGAAAGATATGGCAACTTCAGTCTTGTCATGAAGAAAGAAAATCCAAGTGTATCTTGAAAAATCATCAACAATCACTAGATAATAGAGCTTGCCACCAATACTTACATAAGTTGTTGGCCCAAATAAATCCATGTGAAGTAGCTCTAAAGATTTTGAGGTTGACACAAATGACTTGGTTGGATGTGTATTTGGCACTTACTTGCCGGCTTGACAAGCACTACATAATTTGTCCTTCTCAAATACAACATCTTTCAATCCTCTCACCATTTCCTTCTTCAATAGCTTCTTGAGTGTGCTCATCCCAACATGTGCAAGCCTTCTATGCCAAAGCCACCCAAGAGATTGTTTAGTGAATAGACAAGTCTTCAAATTTGTATCTTTCGAATTGAAGTCCACTAGATAGAGATGATTGTACCGAAAGCCCTTGAATATCACTTCATTGTCATCTTTCTTGGACACAACCACTTCTTCACTTGTAAACAGGCATTGGAAGCCAAAATCACACAATTGTCCAACGGATAGCAAGTTGAAGCTCAAAGAAGCAACTAAAAGCACATTGGAGATAGAATGATCAATTGAAATAGCCACTTTGCCAAGCTCTTACACTTTGCTCTTGGAATTATCACCAAATGTAATTTTCCCTTGATCTTCCACATTCTCTTCAAGTGAGGTGAACATACGAGCATCACCGGTCATATATTGAGTGCATCCACTATCAATTACCCAATGAGAGCCACCGGTCTCGTAGTTCACCTACACACAACAAATCAATCTTGATGTTTAGCAACCTATACTTGAGAAGGGCTCCGGACTTTCTCAACCAAACCTTTAGCCACCCACAATTGTTTAGGCCTATTCTTGTTAGGGGGACCTAGGAACATCACTTTGAATTTGCCCTTAGAATCCTTTCTAAGTATGTAGTGAGAATCAAATGCAAAGGGCCTAGCATGCTTGAGCAAAGATTGTGGTGGTGGTGTCCTGCACTCATGAGCGAAGTGTCCTTTTTGACCACATTCAAAGCATCTCTTCGGCTTGGGCTTAGGCTTGTTCTTTGCTTTGTTGAGTCTATTTTGGGCTCTAATGTTTTGGACCTTCTCACCCATGTAGCCAATCCCACTTCTATCAAACTTCATCACGATGTTCATGAGGAGATCACTTTGAAGATATTTGCCTCTTGTGAATCTTTGCAATCCCACGGTGAGATGAATCTTCTCTTGCTTCAACTTCTTGTTCTCTTCTAACAAGGATGCAAGTTGACACTTCTCACTCTTGAGAATCTTGTTTTCTTCTCTTAGTACTTCAACTTCATCATCTTGTTGCACCGTCTCAATGACAATGGTGTTGTTGGTTGATTGCTTCTCAAGCTTTTTCTTCAAGTTCTCATTCTCAATCTTGAGCTTCAAATAGTCATCATGGCAATCGGCCACCACCACTTCCTTGCCCTTGCTACTAGAACCTTACTCAATGATCTCATCAATCAAGTCATCACATGAGTAGCTATGTCACACTTAACAACAAGGTTAGGAGCATCATGTGTTTCATTGGAAAGCAAATCATAAGCCATAGCAAGGTTGTCATGATTCACTTTTACTTGAGTGTAGTCCTCTTTTAACTTATTGTAGCTAGTGCTGAGCTCAATGTGCATCCTCTCAAGTTTATCATGTTTTTTCTTTGAGCTCCTTTATGTTGGATTTGAGGTCCTTGAGCTTGGATGACACATTTTGATTTTCAACTCTAAGCTCCTCATTAGCTTTAGTGAATTGTTCATTTTGAGCTAAAAGGTTACCATTCTCAAGTTTTAGCTTTTCATTTTTACTTGTTAGCTTTCTAATCACTTTAGTGTAATCATTGAGTAAGCTAGCAAGTTCATCATATGTTGGTGAATCATATTCATTGTCACTATCACTACTCTCATCATCACTTTGTACCTTCTTGTCCTTGTCCATGAGGTGTGTTGGTGATGAGGGCGGTGATGGCGGTGGAGGAATTGAAGTCCCAATCACAAGAGCGGCCACCTTTTCTTTCTCATCATCACTTTCTTCACCGGAAGAGCCACTAGAAGATTCGATATCGGTGAGCCAATCACCAACAATGTAAATTTTGCCATTCTTCTTGTTCTTGTGAAATTGCTTTTTCTTGAACTCTTTCTTCTTGAATGGCTTGACCTTCTTCTTTTCATCATCACTCTCATCACTAGAGTCTTGCCTTTTGCTCTTGTTCTTGTTCTTAAACTTGTATTTCTTGGGCTTTGAGCATTGATGAGCAAGATGTCCAAGCTCTCCACAATTGTAGCAATCCATCTCGGAGATGGGATTTCTTTTACTACTTGTGAAGAACTTCTCGTTGGAATCAAACTTGATTCCCTTGTTGTTGAGCTTCTTGAGCATCTTGGTGGTCTTCCTCACCATGAGAGCAATCTCCACATCATCATCATCATCATCACTTGTGGAATCAAGAGAAGAATATTTGACTTGAGATTTGCCTTTCTTGTCGGCCTTGAGAGCTAAGTCCTTCTCTTTCTTCTTGGATGATGAGCCATCTTGGGGAGTGATCTTCATGTACATTTCATGAGCATTGACTTTTCCCAAGATTTGAGTGAGAGTTGCATTGAAGAGATCCCCTTGATGATGCACGGTCACAATGTGACCATACTTGTCAATAGGGAGAGCATTGAGGATCCTCCTTGCAACTTCGGCCAGAGTGATTTGAGTGAGGCCAAGGCCATTGACTTCCTCTACAATGATATTCAATCGAGAGTACATGTCATTAGCATTTTCATTAGGAAGCATCTTGAAAGAATTGAGCTTGTCAATGATAAGGTAATATCGTTCCTCACGCTCATTCTTAGTTCCCTCATGGAGTGCACAAATATCCGACCATAGTGCATGGGCGTTTTTGTGGTTCCTCACACGGTTGAACATCTCTTTGCTAAGGCCTCTAAAGATGATGTTGCGAGCCTTAGCATTCCACTTTTCGTGCTCTTCCTCAATGGGTGCGAGGGTTGCGCCGGCTTTGGGAGTGGGGTACCCTTGTGTGGCGGCTTTATGAACACCAAGGTCCACCGCCTCAAGGTATGCCTCCAAACGAATTTTCCAATAAGGAAAATCGTTACCGTCAAAGATGGGAGGGGGACCATCGTGACCACCGGACATCCTTCTCTTGGCGGTTAAGTCAAATTAGTGAGCACAAGGCTTTGATACCAATTGAAAGGATCGAGGATGCCCAAGAGGGGGGGGGGTGAATTGGGCAACTAGTAAATTTTTCGAAATACAATTCAACCTATCGCCATTTGCCTAATATCACCCCACAAGAGCTTGTGTTTGATTTTAAGCCTAAAACAAGTTATGAAACCTAGAGCCAAGTCCCACACAAGTATACTACTCTAAGAAAGTAGAGAACACAAAATAAATACAGGAATGCAAATGAGTAAGAAAGATAAAGCCGGTTTTTTCCGAGGTATCGGAGAGTCGGCACTCCCCACTATTCCTCGTTGGAGCACCCACGCAAGGGTGTAGCTCTCCCTTGATCTTCGCAAAGACCAAGTGCTCTCTACGGGCTGATCCTTTGCCTCTCCGGCGCGGTGGATCGCCCACAACCGCTCACAAGCTTGGCTTGGGCCACCCACAAGCTCTCCAACCGGTCACCAAGCCTCCGATCGCCACCGAACCGTCTAGGTGATGCCGATCATCAAGAGTAACAAGCCTAGACTCTCATTTGACCAAGAACAAGGCCAAAGAGGGTGATGGATGCACACAAGTCACTCTTGATCTCTCTAGGGAAGAAGCTCACAAGCAATGGAGTTCACTCAATCCTCCCTAGGGCTCTTGCTCTCACACAAAGTCATAAGGGTTCCTTCAGCTGTTAGAAATGGCAAGAGAGATAGAATGGAGGCAATTGTGGAGTATAAATACTCACCATCTCCAAAACTAGCGATTTTCACTTTCCTGCGAACCATCGGACCCTGCAGACGAGCACCCCATCGAACCAAACGCTCTAGTCCGACTCTCACAGTCACACTGTATACGTCACTGTGACAGAGGGGCGTCGGACTGACAGCAATGGTCCGAGGACCCCGTCGGACCAGCGTTCGACGCCCTCAAGCTCTCGGGTGAGCTGAGCACAGGGACCTGCAACGGCTATAACACGGATCCCGACGCTCTTTTTAGCTCTCTGGACCTCTCTGGAACCGTCGGACTCCACAGATCAATGGTCCGACGCTGTCACTTACTACGGTCCAACGCTCGCCTGAGAATCCCTTGGCACCGTCGGACGCTGGGAGATGGTCCGACGGCCATCCCAGCAGCGTCCGACGCTCCCTGGTCTGCTGAGAAGCATCCAGGGGCTGCCACGTATCTGTCAGACTCTGAGTATTGGTCCGACAACCATACTGTTCAGGGTCCGACGCTCTCAAATTGATCAAAACTTCACCGAATCGAAAACTTTTCAAAACAAAGTTTGATCCTCTCTCTCTCAAGAGTCTCTCTGGGCTGTCTAGAGCTATGTTGGACACGTGTGCATCACATCTACACTCTTTAACATTGCCCTAAGTCAAGCTACCCATCCAAACCCCTCTTTATAGTACGGTCAAAGAGAAAAACAAAACCTAAGACTACTCCAAGTGTTTCTCAACTCCAAACGACACTTGGGACTAGCCTATCACCGTCTTGTCTTCCATCCTTTGAAAACCGAATCGAATTCCATCGCTAGGGGCTTGAACCTGCATGTTATTATGACCTAACCTCTAGGTTGTCCTGCAAAACACACGTTAGTCATAATAACCGTCTTGTTGTCATTAATCACCCAAACCACTAAGGCCTAGATGCTACAGAGGTGGATGTGTCAGGGAGGGGCGGGGCCTCCACTCTTCATGAGCGTCGCCTCTGCGTGTTGCGGATCAAGGCGGACCTTTGGTGTGCATGGATGACAACGAGCTGCCATGATGACATGGTGTTGTGCCTTATAGAGGCTCACTAGGCTGTTGGTTATTCATGTGGTGGGCATGACATTGCGGCGCTAGGCCCGGTAAAAGAGGGACTTGCTTTTTTGGACCTATACCATATTGGGCCAAGTGGGCCAAGAGTTGGGAAGCCCGTTTTTTAGCCTTTAGTGTCTGTGTAACAAAAAAAGATTTGCTGTTAATCTAGGTTTTTTGCGTAGCACTTTTGCTTTTGGTCATTTGGTATTTCCTATGAGCCGTGAAAGAATTGTTTGAGGAGCCCTCCAAGAGCCAGAGTAGCTCAAAGTTGATGAAATATGACTACTTTAATCTTTAACCATTGCATATACCAAAACACAAGGAGCAATGTTTCTTTGGGTGCAAAAAATAGATTAAATGCTATTAGTAGTTGCTACAAATTTAGTTTACTTTCGTTAGCTTTAACCAAACTTATAAAAAATGCACCATCATCGATGACAACAATTAAGTTTCACCGTACGTATTATTCTCCACGAAATATGGTTTACTCGCACATGTATTTCAACTTGTAGACATTGATACACATATTTCTAGAAACTGTTATAAAATTAGACAAAAAAAATATATAATTTAGAGCAAAGCCAATGCAAAGTGAAGTCGAGCAGCGAATGGAGGACTCCGGCAGTGGATGATCCGATCAGAGCTTGGTGTGGTCGTGGCACACCTGGCTCCGGACTTTCATCTCTGGCACGCCGAAGGTGACGTGGCAGTCAGAGTAGGCCACCGCCGGCAGCTTGAGCACCCCGAAGATGGCGACCTTCCCGGGCACCCTGGCGCTGGCGTCCAGCGGCACCGCGCCGGCCTGCATGTCCTTGATCAGCTGCGGCAGCTCGGCGCCGAAGCTGCCGGACAGCACCGTCATCTCCAGCTCCATGGTGCCGTCGCCCTTGCTGGGGATGCGGCCGGGGTCGACGCCGGCGACGCCCACCAGGACGCCGCGGTACCAGAGCTGCGTGGACCCTGACGCGTACGAGAAGGACGCCGGGTTTGGGTTGTGCACGTCGACGGTGAGGAGCATGGTGAGGTTGAACTGGAACCCCGGCCCCGGCCCCGGGTCGAAGCCGATGACCCGCGACGAGACGAGCCGCGTGGTGGGGTCGCGGACGCGGAGCACGGTGAGGAAGAGCACCAGGAGGGTGATGCCCAGCAGCAGGGCGGCGCCCAGGGAGATGAGGAGGCAGACGCAGACGCAGCGCCGGCACCGGCGGCGGGGGTTCTTGTTGGAGTGCGGCGGCGTGGTGTGCGTGGGGAGCACGGCGGCGTCGGAGTCCATCAGGACACGGACGTGGCTGTCAGCGGCGTGGCGCGCGTGCAGCGTCCGGCCGGGCCGAACGGAATGGGCGCGGGATTGCAAATTTGCGATGCGTTTGGAAGCCAGGGGAGGGACAGGGGGGAGTTTTAACAAGGAGGTTGGCTGGTTTAGTGGTGCACGCACGGGACTACGGGAGTGGCATTTTAAAACTGAAGATAAGAATATCAAATTTAATTAAACCGCACGGCTATTTGCTCCGTGGCGTCTAAATTGGTTCGTCGAGTTTGTCGGTACACTGCTCCTCCATTGTATCATAACTCTTTTAATTTTTTTTTCTCTATAATAGACGACGCTGCTGTGCCGTGACGTAGCATCAGTAAAAAACAATTCAAGCGCGGGTAAACAAACATTATATACATAGGTAAAATAAACTAGTGGATAATCTGGTAGTGTAGCATGTTATTGCATTGCATAAACATTTGCGCAAACAATCGGAACTCAGATACAGAAAACCAGAATCTTTCGCTTCACACTGATTCCTTGAGAATCGATGAATCGCATTCCACACCAGAGGTTTCCTGCACATCATGAACCATTATAGTCCACAACACGAGTCTTCTGTAGCTGTGGACCCGTGGTAGTAGATTTGGATAATCTAAAGTTTAAGAAAAAGGCCTACACACCCTTAACATATCTAGATTCACTACCGTAGGAAATTTTTAAGGCAGTTAGAAACTATTTGTAAAGGCAGTTCTTTCCACGGTCTATATTTGTGGGTCATTGATTTTTAGAGATGTAGTCATCTCTAGAAATCGATTTTTAGATTTGGGGCTTTCAAGCTAAAAATAAAATCAACCTAAGATGGCCCATCGTTCCACATACAAAGTCATTTATGTAATTCAAAACTATGAACTTAACATCATTAATTTTAAAACATAATTTCTATTCCCTAAATAATTCCAAATGAAAAAGTCATCATTGTATATCTCTTCGAGTAGTGCAACTTTGACTTTTTTATATCGTTTCCTGTCCGAGGTACCTTGAAAAATATATTCCTGCCAATCATATCAATAGGCAATGCTTTTTTAGCTGATGACTCAGTGGTGATGGACTTCTTTGCATTGTTCTATCTAAAATACTCATAAAATTGGTCTTCTAATTGGGACCATGAATCAATAGTACATTCAAGCAAAAATGTACCAATTTTGCAATTTAATATAATCTTTGATACTAGCATCACCTAGCTATGAGAGATATAAACTAATGTGTTCCATAGCGGTTTTACTATCTTCATCACTAAATTCATAAAAACCGAATACCTACCAACCATCAGGAGCTTTCAAATAATCCTAGTACAACGGGTATTACCTATTATAAGCCGGCTTTCTTCCATTTAGAGGAGTCACATGGATTTGTAGCATGTGCCTATTTTTTATTAATTTGGAAGCCAGATATGAAGTCAAATCATGAGCATTAGAATTCGACACTCTTGTTGATTTTTTTTTGATTTGTCTAAAGTTAGTAGTAATATATAAAGATGAATCTTGAGTATGTTTGCACATGTGCTGAATTTGGAGGTGTAACATATCTACTTTCAACATGACTAGCAACACCGACATGTAAATTCATGAAGCTTACAAAATAACTTAGAATATATGATGTATTTACAGGTTGTATTTAAAGGTAGTTGTAGTAGTACTATGGTGTGATAGCTTGGTACTCCGATCCACGATCAATGAATTTGACTAGGTTGCTGATGTTTACAATAGTTACAAGAAGTTGCACAATAGAAAATAAGATCGTAAGAGGTCAATATACGAGATGCGATCAGCCGTCTGGGCCAAATGCAATGGTGATGGGGAACATAAGAAAGATATCTTAAAGCAAGAATTAATACTAGATGCAATCAACCTTTTGGGTCAGACACAATGATAATGGGGAGCATAGGATAGATTAAACCAAGAATTAATACAGATGAAATCGGCCTTTTTGGACAAACACAACAATAATGGGGAACAAAAGTGTTATGATCAAGGCAGTTGAATTCAAGGGGGGAGGGGTGGAATAGTTGTTTCTAATCCTAAACGCCAATCCTAAACAATTAAAACAATAGAATTAAACTAGTGGCCTGATAGCTATGAACTTCACCTCCACGGTACTAGAAAGAGTTCCTAAACAAGTCTATTTTGTAAGGTCAATCAACCTAAGCAACTAAAGAAACAAGCATGCACAAGAGCTCCTATTCATACTCGTGAGCAAAACAAACAATTACTTGAGCAGTTACTCAACCAGTCAAGCTACACAGGTAACAACACTAGCACGAGATAAACAAGTAATAGCTAGTGTTTGGAAGGCACAAACCAAACAAGAGACAATGAGACATGGTGATTTTTCTCCCGAAATTCGGTGGCTTGCCACCACCGACTTTCCATTGAGGCGCGTTCAAGGATTGCCCCTCCTCTCGCTAGCTCCCAAGCCTGCAAGCTCGGTCTACCCCTTAAGGTAGTATCCAATGTGAGCATTAGTCTTGACTCTTGAGTCAATCAGTCAACCAAGCCTCGCTTCTACTAGAGTTGCTCTTTGCATTCTTCTGACGGGGACAAGCACAAGACTAGCTCAGGACAAAGTATAGTGCTCAATTGGAGCCTAGATGGAGGGGGTAGTCCGAGCATGCAGGCTTGGGAGCTAGTGATAGGACCGGCAATACTTGAACTTACCTCAAGGGGTGTAGGTGGTTAGCAAGCCAGCGAACCTCGGGAGAAAAATCACTGTATCAATTTGTGTCTCCTATTGGTTTGCATATCCCTAACACTAGCTCTTTTACTTGTTATATATATCTTTATAGTTTGTTGCTCTTATGCTAGTTGTTGCTTACCTTTTGCTCACTATGTGTTGGTGTTCCCTTGTACTAGCTTGTGCTCTAGTTATTTATATTAATTGACCTTGCAAACTAGGCTTGTGTAGGTGAAATCCCAGTAGTTCGTCACCATGGTTATTTAGGTTAATTGACCTTGCAAACTAGACTTATGTAGATGAAATCCCAGTAGATCATCACCATAGTTGATCACTTGCTATTACTCCTTTCATCCAACCGTGTGACTAGGGCTCATGCACAATATCAAGGGAACCAGATCCTATTTTGATTTATCTCCTTCACTCAACTTCTCTGTTGCCAATCATTTTCCGAGCAATCGCCCGCTAACAAAGCGGTAATGGCACTCAAATCGCGCTCATGCCAACCCGCACGCTCTCGTCCTCCAATCGATCAAAAGTGGGCAACCTCTTTTCTTTCACCGCCCGCTAAACAATTGTGTACGTCCGCCTCCCGAGGCGGGCCCCTTACATTTGCAGCTTAACTAGATAATACTGCCCTCACAGACAACACCAGTCTTTCTGCGCACTGTCCTCACCATGCGCACCAAAACTTCCCTCGGTCACCCATCATCCAGGGCCAAGCTCGTTACCAATCGAGTTCTTTCCGATGGGCTTCCGGAAAGAAGTTGCCTTGTTGCTGAGTATCAACATCCTATTAGCCCGGGCCGGATGTTACTCGCACCCCTTAAAGATGCGCCTCGTCGATCATCCAATCGTCCCTCTGCCACGTCGTGTGTGCCATCATGTGCCATGCTGACCCGATCCACACCGCCATGCGCCCTGCCGCGCACTGCGAACAGTGCCGTGAAACGTAGGGTCGGCTCCGATACCATTCTGTAGGTCCGTCCCGAGCCGGGCCCTTACATTTGGCAGCTAACTAGTAGGCAGCAACAACTGCGTCTTTTTCGCACCGCGAAAAACTTCCGTCGGGTCACCCATCACTCCGCCAAGCTCGCTTAACTCGGAGTTCTTTGCAGATGAGCTTCGGAAGAAGTGCAATGTTGGCATAGTATCATCAACATTAAGCCCTGGGCCGGGATGTTTACTTTCCACACTGTTCTCTCTCTCTCTCTCTCTTGGTGGGGGGGGGGGGGGGTGGGGGTGGGGGGTTCATCTATCTTGAGCCGCCTACATATGAAAAAGCATCTGCTCCTCAAATAAAAAAAATTGCACGCTCCCTTCAGCGTTTGCCCAATGCATGGAAATGTCAAAGCTGAATTTTGCTGCTGAAAGGACCTTGCTGTTAAGAAGGTACTGTCGTGGAAATTCCAACGTTGTCAGCATGAAACGAAATGAAAGTACATCCAAAGAATTCTGCCTCAAACGGTCAAACCAAACTTGGAGTATGACTTTGGAGATAAGTCCACAAATCACCTGTCCTCACAAACATGCACAACCAAGTAGATTGAGATAACAAATCTACAATTCAAAATACAAATGAAACAAGATTTGTTTCATTGGTCGAGGAAGCCGTAAGTAACTGTTGTGCGGTGCCAAGAATGATTAATGTGTCAACAATCCTGGTTTCATATTAAATTGGCATGGTATTTATAGCAGCGATTTTATTACATGTTGACTGCATAATCTTTGCTGTTGTGGACTTCTGGCTTCGCGACGAAAGCAAGTCCCTTAGGAAGCTCCTGAGCACATTTTGCGAAAAGCAAAAACCTTGCTTACACTGTTTTCAACACATGTCAATTAGAAACAGGTACATAAAACTTCAACTGAAAATACTCCCGAACAGTGTCGATCCTAGCAGTTTACCTTTTACGCGGCCTGAGACCCTGGATTGAGGTTTTTTACTTTAGCTTCGTCACGTTTAGCCCCCAAATTCTTATACTTTGGCTCTTCAGTGTTTTTTTTATATGGCCAATCAGAATAGCTATAATGGAATTACAAAAACTACACACTTGATCCACATCAAATACAATAAAAATAACTAAGAAAGATTAGGCTGCTAAAGCACAGCTTTATAAAAAATAAGGCGGAATCAGCTTCTCTCAAGTGAACACGGCGTTGTAGCTCCGCAGTGAATAGCATAACAATGGTACACTTACGCAGAACGGGACAATAGCAGCCGCAGCTTAAAATTCATCAGGGAGGGGGACATGCATGATCGTCATCCTTCGCATCTGGTGATAGTTTGAGTCCATCCCAACTCAACTGGGCTTGTGATCATGGTACAGGTCAATCTCAATTTGCTTAATTTACATGCACCACCATTTTCAAGTTTTTAAATGCAACTCAAAGATACAAGTGGACCATGAAGACTTCAACCATCAATTTTACAAATACAATGTTCGAATTGCCCTCTTCTTTTTCATCGTTTGGAGGGTGTGGGGGCATCCACGCAATGAACCAAAAGAAATATTTAATTCAGTGTATTTCCCAGTCCAATTCCGGGATAAGTGCAAAGTGCCTGGAATAAACAAAACCCCAAAACAGATATTGTTAGTCTACTGGCACAAACAGATTACACCTCCACGAAATATGGCAATGAACCAAAAGGGTGCAGAACAAACAAAAATAAGGTTAAATCTTGAATTAAGTAACTACGTATCCATATAGTACCTTAATAGTACTAGCCTCGCTTTATACCAAGAATCTTAGCGCTGTACTCCCAAGCAACAATTGCTGCTGCATTGGCAGGGAATGCTCTTGCTAGAGTTGGTCCAAGTCCAGCATAACAGCCACTCATCCCAGCTCTCTTATAAACCTGTCATATTTCAAGACATGTGCATTGTGGACTGCCTCTGTCAGGACAAGAGACTAGCTAGTAAAACACAACATTATGAGGTCTAGTATGAGTACTACCATGCTCAAAATCTGCAAGGGGTTTCGGCTCACATGAGGGTTCGGATCGGTCTGTATTATGGTTTTTGCCACATCCAGTGGTAGGGTAGCTGTCCAGAACTGCAGAGAGAACACATTTATCATAATGAAGGTGTAAAATGTGCACTGCAAAGGACTTAAAAACAATTGTAAATACTTACCGCCATTCCACTAATGCCACCACTCATAACCCCTATCCCAATATCTTTTGCCACCACGAAATGACTGCTACCAGAAAATCTCGCAGAATCCAAATAGTTGTGCATCCAGTATCGACTGTACTCGTAAGTGCAGAAGAAGACAGCATTGCCAATCGCCTCTCTGAATAATGTTGTCAAACCACCACGGAATATACCCTTAAGCTGTAGCACAAAACAGCTTATTAGTCTGGTAACAGCTAAGCTACTAGATAGAAGTAGAAAGCCAGTGGAGCTCACCCCTTCACATTCCAATGTTTTCACAGCACAATCTAGAGGGCTGGAGTACCTAGCGCCATGTATTACATCCTTCCCTTGAACTTGCATTCTGCACTGGAAAAGGTCTTGACATCACATCATTAAATGACACTTGAATCATGCATTATAAGTCCTGACATCTCAATTAGAAAAAGTGGGAATTTAGCCCCAATGCCAGTACCTTGGTCAGCTCAGTTGGAGTGAGGACGCAGCTAATCAGAGCTCCACTGCATGCAGCAGAAGGGATAATTACCTGTAGATGTGGCCTACCAACCTCATAGCTTCCCTGAAAAAAAAAATATTTCTTAGAGAAAACTATACTAAACTAAAGCCAGCCCATGATTCAAGATTTGCAATCTTCCGTACTTAGTTCTTTTAGTTGGAAAGATCATTTGAATACCTGTAATAACTGTTTCGCTTGGGAATATGTGCCAAAGAAAAGGGAGCTTTCAACAGCTATACCAATAAATGAAGATGACGCACCTTTGTACAGCCCTCTAATCTGCAAGAGAAAATAGCAATGCAATGAGCTTTTAGAATGATGAGATGATAGTGTATATTATCAATCTTAAATTTAACCACTGCAGGTTCCAATACTGGACCAAGCATTAACTGCAGGCGAAACAGCCACAGTAATTTGATCTGTTCTTTAAGTATAGAAGGATAATGACACCGAGCGATATGAAAGAAGAAAGGGGCTTACTCCTTCTTCAAGCAGTATTCTACTAGTGCAGTGGAACGCATTCTTGTACACCTTTCCTTGAGCCGTAGTATTATGAGCTTGCAGTTTAACCTAACAGCGAGCAAAAAAACTCCTGAATTGGCATGGACCAAAGTTATGAAAAACAAAATCTTAAATTCACATGATCCACCAAGTTTATATCGATGACAACCATATATTTCTTCCAGATTGAAGATCATTTCATCGAGGGAACTGGCTGTTTTGTGTATTCTGTACACTGGTATACCAAGTAACCATTAAATAGGCCCAGAACTAACAAACAAAAATATAAAGTCAGATGCAGAATTTGTTAGTATCACTTCACATACTATTACTTACAGCTGACTTTCTCAATGTATTATGGAGTATGGACTTGTCTTTAATCGACTCATATAGTGCCAAAATCACCTAGAAATGTGGATCATCAGGGTCCAGTGGGAGTGATGCCTAGTTTGGTGCAAATCCTTCATCGAGGGTAAAACACCATCTAAATGAGGGCAGCAGCAGGGCCAAAGAGGACTGTTTAGGATAGAGGACAAACCATAAACCAGAATAAATATAAATTTTGAATTTTATTGAGAAAGACTCATCATTGAGTACTAACAGTTACCCATGAACTTGTAACCAGGATTACTGAACTAGAATTAACTGCAGGTTGATTAGCTTCTAATGGTGTTAAGATGCTGAGCTCCCCATAATTGTTAGTAAATGGTTTGTACATATACCACTTTTCAAACCTATGTGGTTATTAGGCACCACTGTTCATAGAACCACAGTATCTAATCTAAGTTCCCAACTAAAGACAATACTACTTACAATCTCCGAAGATAATAAATTTAAGATATTGACTTACTAACCAAGAAACCTAAACTATCCCTAAGCCTACTCAACTGACCTAGTATTGCAGGTTCTGCTACTGCTCTTCTAGGTGCGCAAGGCGTGGATCCTCATGAACTGCACACATTTGCTATAATGTGCTACTAACCGTAACATGCACATTATACAAATTTAGCTAAAAGTTAGCTTACTCCGACACTTGAAAACAGGAATGAATGCAGTATGGTGAAAACCTAGGTGTACCATGGAGAAACTAGCTGGATACCATATGTAAGGTTGTCGCAACCCAGCCCACCGCCATGACAACATAGGACTGCACTACTGTAGAAATTTACATTTGATAAGTATAAGGCATTAAATAAAACATCACTTAAGAACAATCTGGGAGTTCATCATTGTGAAATGGGAAGGCTCGAAATTTTGTAGACTTAGGTTATTTGATGTCTGGGTTACTGCTGTGCTTAATTTTCTGTCTGGACATTAACAACTCGAGCAAATCTTGATGGTCCAATAGAATTACATTGTGCCTACCTTTAAGCAACTTTATGCACCTGTGAGATCATAACGATATATGCCTATGAAACGAACTATACATATACAATTGCACTGCATAGTAAAAAGGTACAGTGCAGCCGAAGGCGAGAATGAGCTGACTAGCAAGGTTCACCGACGATTTGTAGCTGAACAAGCACGGGAATATTTAAAAGAAAGACTGAAAGAGCATTGTTGACCACCCAAGCTATGCAAAGCAGTGTAGGATATCTACGTGCTGATGAAACCTCGCAAGCATTTCATCGAATATCTAGTATCGTTGGGGCATAACATGGCTGAAAGCCTGAAACAGGACCAACCAAGAACCCTGAACCCAGAGAAAATTTGCGGAGAACGGAGCATAAGAAGGCAAGACCGAAGAGAAGAGAGAGACATATACCTTGACCGTGTCGAACGGGTGGCCGACTACGACCTGGGCGACGCCGGCGGCGGATCCGGCGACGTACTCCTTGGCTGCGTCGCCCGCTCCGGCCATCTGAAGAACTGGCGGCGGGTGCAGGTACTCGAATGTCTGCGAAGAGAGGAATGCAGACCTGCAGGACAAGGGGAAAGGATGGCCCGGTCCCTCCGGAACCGGAACTCCGGCGCCGTCGTATGGCAGCTAGCGCGGGGAGAAGAAAGGGAACGCGGAAGCACCGGCTAACGAGTCTGTCCTATACTGCTTAAAAAGTAGGCTTAACTAAAATGACGATTAAAAATCTGATATTAGTATTCACGATATTTCAACATGTCACTATAATTATCTGCATATATAAAACCCAAATTTATATGTCAGACTTTGTTTTAGCTAGTGTTATCCTAAATGCTAAATAGTAAATAGTCGTCCCCCTTCGTTTAATGTTTAGACTATTTACACGGTGTTTAAATGGAGTTAAATAGTCTAAATGATTTTACATAATATTACCAAAATATCCATATTTATTGATGTAAAATTAACTTTTTCAGCATTTATACCTATTTATGCAACTAAAAATCAACTACTTTAGTATGTATATATATTTATGCATATAAAAAAATCAAATATATATTTATACATGTAACAAATCAAGAATACATATTTATAAATTTAAGCATGTACTCCTTCCATTCTAAATTATAAGTCATTTCAATCTTAAAGAGTCAAAACATCTTAATTTTGACCAACTTTATATAATAAGATAATAATATTAACAATATCAACTAAGTATCATTAGATTCTTTATCAAATATATTTTCATAATATACTTATTTGGTGCCATAAATTTTTATATTTCTCTTTATAATTTTGATCAAATTTGAAATGTTTTGACTCTCTAAGATTCTTGGAACGACTTACAATTTGAAACAGGGGGAGTATAACTTAATTGTTTTGATATGGTGTTTGCCTAAATAGCTATTTAAACAGTCGTTTAGCCAATTTAAAACTGTTTACCTGATTACCTCCATTCTGTTTAGGGTGTTTAGACTTTTTAATCCCGTTGTTGACCGTTTAAACAGTTAGTCGTTTAATTTCCAAATAATCCCTTCAAATTAAATAATTTGCTACCGTTTGCTATTTAACCGCTATTTACATGGCTGTTTAGGCGAACATGGCTTTTAGCTGCATTAGACGTATGTATGCAGTCACCTCAAATAATCGAGCTACTTGACTAGTTTGAGTCCAATGCGCTCGTTCTCTATCCTTCCCCATCTGATAACCCCTAACCCTAACAAGATGGAATAGTAGCGAAGATGAATACAATCATCGATGATGATAATTCCTATCTGCAAATGGTGGTGAAAATATTTTTGGCATCAATTGGATGCCATGGTTGAAACTTAAGGAAGATGACCGTCGTTTCCTCAAACTTTGACCCCAAGAGAATATTGTGCTAGCGATAGAAAAAAGGCAGACCCATGTAAGATGCAGCTAGATCTCACCATGTGACGGCTAGAGTAATTGAGGATTGATACTTTTCTAGTGGGATTGCCCCCTTTTGACTTGATTTTGCATTCTTGTTGTTAGCCAACTTGTTCACGCTAGAGATTAAAGGGCAAGGTTTGTGTACCATGTACTTTTTGTGTAGAAAGGTTACACAAATGGATTTGTGATTAAGTGGGATGTAGAGATATACATGCTCTCAACCTATTTGGCTAGCTGATTTTTAGTTGTTGCTGCTACCGATCTGTTGTGAGAGAATAATATTGTTTCATGGCTGAAAAGTAGTGCTAATTTTGGTTGATAACCTGAAGTAAACAGATCATCTTTGTAAAAGAACCGCCTAAATTAGGTGGCCCACAGGCACCTGTCATCGTCACTAATAACCTTTGACAGCCAGGGCCCGTGTCCCAAATGACCTAGAAGCTCTGCCGGGCTTCATCAGTACCCAGTTTCTCCTGACAAGATCCCATTGCGAAGACATTACAGAATTACAACATTTCATAATAAAATACATCAGAGTAAAAGTGCGGAAATGTTAATAGTACTTAGATTACAGACCAGATGTCCAAATAAAATTTAAGTGCAGTTATTAAAAACCATAGGTAGGTGCCCTAGCATATGGTGCTCTAGCTTATGGTGGGGCGCCTATGGTGGGGCGCATATGGTGCCTTGGCATAGCAGGTCCCAAGCCCTGGCAAAGGAGGACGGGTTGTGTTAGGCTTGGCGAGCCAATGTAAAAACCTAGCTACTCTTATGGAAATGAAACCCAAAAGATTTTCGTTGGGGCGTAACCCTCTTAGCGACGCGCCATGCCGGAACCCGGGTATGGTGTTAAATATGCAAGGGCTGGGTCGTCACCCCCGTGACGCGCCGTGTCGTGATCTGGGCGCGGTGTCAAGTAAGCAAAGATCAGGTCGTCGCATCCTTAGTGGCGCGCCACATCGACGCCCGGGTGTGGTGAAAAATGAGCAAGGGTCTTCGCACTTTCCTCGACGGGTGCGAAGGGTAAGGAAGTTAGCCGAGCCAACTAGGATTCGTCTAGGTAGTTGGAACATAGGGTCCCTAACGGGTAAGCTTCGAGAGCTAGTTGATGCAGCAATTAGGAGGCGTGTAAATATCCTGTGCGTTCAAGAGACTAGATGGATGGGCCAGAAGGCGAAAGAGGTGCATGGTACTGGCTTCAAGCTTTGGTACTCGGGCTCATCATCGGGTAGGAATGGTGTAGGCATCTTGATCGATAGAAGCCTAAAGGATGGAGTCGTGGAGGTTAGGAGGCAAGGCGATCGGATTATCTTAGTCCGGCTGATAGTTGGAGATTCGGCTTTGAATGTGATCAGTGCCTATGCCCCTCAGGTAGGTCTTGGGGAGAGCACCAAGAAACAGTTTTGGGAAGACCTGAATAGCATGGTTAGTACCGTGCCTATCAGCGAGAAACTCGTCATTGGAGGAGACCTCAACGGCCATGTGGGCATGACTAATGTAGGGTTCGAGCGAGTGCATGGGGGCTTTGGGTATGGTAGTAGGAACGAAGAGGGGGAGGATGTGTTGAACTTCGCGTTGGCCTACGATTTGGTGATAGCGAATACCTTCTTTAGGAAGAGGGAATCCCATCTAGTGACCTTCCATAGTGGACAACACTCGAGCCAAATCGACTTTATCCTTGCAAGGAGGGAGGATAGGCGTGCTTGCTTAGATTGTAAGCTGATACCTGGGGAGTGTGTTGTCCCTCAACACAAGCTGGTGGTGGCGGACTTTCGATTTCGGATACGGGTCCCCCGGGTCAAACGCGCCAAGATTGTGAGAACGAAGTGGTGGAAGCTTAGAGGGGAAGCGGCGCAAACGTTTAAGGAGAGGATGCTAGACGAGGGGCCCTGGGAAGAAGGAGAAGATGCAGACAACATGTGGCTAGAGATGGCAACATGTGTTCGGAAGGTGGCTTCAGAAGTGCTTGGCGTGAGCAAGGGGGGTAAACAAGAAGAAAAAGACACCTGGTGGTGGAATGACGAGGTGCAAAGGGCTATTAAGGAGAAGAAAGA
Organism: Eremochloa ophiuroides; assembly: GCA_038502445.1. NCBI lineage: Eukaryota > Viridiplantae > Streptophyta > Magnoliopsida > Poales > Poaceae > Eremochloa > Eremochloa ophiuroides. The sequence goes on from JAHLJS010000002.1 coordinate 28,500,068, forward strand.
GTGTTTCAAGCGCCTCCACCTGGACCACAGTGCAGCTAACGTCGAGGGCTATAAAACAGTGAAGAGGGTTGCAAAGCGAGCTGTGAGTGTAGCAAAGGGCCAGGCTTTTGATGACCTTTATCAACGGCTAAGCACGAGGGAAGGGGAGAAGGACATTTATAGGATGGCTAGGATCCGAGAGAGGAAGACAAGGGACATCAACCAAATCAAATGCATCAAGGACGGGACAGATCGACTACTGGTGAAGGATGAGGAGATCAAGAACAGATGGCGAGAGTACTTCGACAAGTTGTTTAATGGGGAGAATGAGGGTCCTACCCTTGAGTTGGATGACCCATTTGATGATACCAACAGACGCTTTGTGAGGAGATTTCAGGAAGCAGAGATCAAGGAGGCTTTGAAGAGGATGAAGGGAGGTAAAGCGATGGGCCCTGATGGTATCCCTATTGAGGTGTGGAGGTGCCTAGGTGCCAGAGCGACAGTATGGTTAACTAAGCTTTTTAACCTTATCTTTTGGTCCAACAAGATGCCCGAAGAATGGAGGAGAAACATATTAGTACCGATCTTCAAGAACAAGGGGGATGTTCAAAGTTGTACTAACTATCGTGGGATCAAGCTGATGAGCCATACGATGAAGCTCTGGGAAAGGATTATCGAACATCGCTTAAGAAGAGTGACAAGTGTGACCCAAAACCAGTTTGGGTTCATGCCTGGAAGGTCGACCATGGAGGCGATTTTCTTAATACGCCAGTTGATGGAGAGATACAGGGAGCAGAAGAAGGACTTGCACTTGGTCTTTATTGACCTCGAGAAGGCGTATGACAAAGTACCAAGAAATGTCATGTGGTGGGCATTGGAAAAGCACAAGGCCCCAGCTAAGTACATTACCCTCATCAAGGATATGTACAAGGACGCGATGACGCGTGTACGAACATGTGATGGTGACACTAGTGACTTTCCAATTAAAGTAGGGCTACATCAGGGGTCAGCATTGAGCCCTTATCTATTTGCTTTGGTGATGGATGAGGTCACAAGGGACATACAAGGTGATATCCCTTGGTGTATGCTCTTCGCTGATGATGTGGTGCTAGTTGACGAGAGTAGGGCAGGGGTTGATAGTAAGTTAGAGCTGTGGAGGCACACATTAGAGTCGAAAGGATTCAGACTTAGTAGGACCAAGACCGAGTACATGATGTGTAGTTTCAGCGCGGCTAGACATGAGGATGGTGACGTTAGCCTCGATGGACAAGTGGTGGCCAAGAGGGATACCTTCCGGTATCTAGGATCGATGCTTCAAAAGGATGGCGACATTGATGAAGATGTTAGGCATAGAATTTCAGCCGGTTGGCTGAAATGGCGTCAAGCTTCTGGCGTCCTCTGTGACAAGAGGGTGCCACAAAAACTAAAAGGTAAGTTTTATAGGACAGCGATTCGCCCGGCGATGCTATACGATGCTGAATGCTGGCCTACAAAAAGACGACATGTCCAACAACTGAGTGTAGCAGAGATGCGTATGCTACGTTGGTTTTGTGGGCACACAAGAAGGGATAGAATCCGGAACGAGGACATTCGGGAGAGGGTCGGGGTGGCACCAATTGAGAAAAAACTGATTCAACATCGGTTGAGATGGTTTGGACATGTCCAACGAAGGCCTCCTAATGCGGCGGTGCGCAGCTGGGTTCTAAAGCGGGTCAAAGATGTTAAGAGAGGTAGAGGTCGGCCTAAACTGACTTGGGACGAGTCGGTTAAGAGAGACCTTAAAGAGTGGAATATCTCCAAGGAAGTAGCTAGGGATAGGAGCGCCTGGAGGTTAGCAATCAATGTGCCTGAACTATGACCTTTGCTTCCTTTTCTGTTTATCCCTAATTCTACCTTTCGTCTTGTGTCCGTTTTGTGTTTCTCTAATCTTGGTCTCTTGTGGGTTTCATCTCTAGCCTACCCCAACTCGCTTGGGACAAAAGGCTTATGTTGTTGTTGTTGTTGTATTACAAACCATAGGTAAATAGCAGTAGCAGTGGAATAACCAATTACAATAAACTTAGGTAATATTAATAGGAACCCTGCCCAAGGGTCTTGCTTCACTTATCATCACTTCCTTCCGGAATAATAGTCACGCAGCAGGGGGCAAGACAAACTTGCTGCGGTGGTTCTTTTGCAACAAGGGTTAATAAACCCTGAGTACTGGGGTACTCCGCAAGACTTACCCGACTAAAAAGAATGGGGAGAAGACTCAGGAATGCAGGCTGAGAGGAATCAAGGTAAGGTTTTAGCAAAAGACAAAGTGTTTTGCAGAAAATCAATACTAATCCTGAATCCTTCTTTCAATATTTTAACTCAACATTATTTTAATGAATAACCATTGGTCTCAGTTACTTCACATGTATCTTTCAATCCCAATTACTTATTCATTGTCAAAAACATCCTAGTTCCGAACTAGTCTTTGCTGAATGGTCGAAGGATCAAGTCTCCATAACCGAGGAACAACAACGATTCAAATCGATTAGTGCCCAGCTGGGGATCCCTAACCACACTGCATATGTATCACCTAAGCTTGCATATACCAACCTCGTCTACCACGGCTTTTCCAAAACCTGAACCGGTCCTACGCCACCCGAGAGCACAGTACTCCTCTCGTCTCCAGGCACGCCGGCCACGAGGGTACACGCTACTCTCGCCATCTCTCCACTCCCAGTGCGTGGTTGTCGGTTCAAGTAGTAGAGCCACCGGAGTCAGGACTTTCCGGAGTATGTGGTTAGTTGCAAAGTCTCGATCACAACAGGCCGACAATGAATGTTCCCTATTTCCTTTTTTCGTTGGCGATAATGCATTGGAACTCTAAACCAAGTACAAGTGTCCTATCGGTTTTCAAATCCCTTTTACGTCGGTGACAATGTGTTGGGACTCTAACCCAAGCTACGATCACCGAGCAGGAAATCCCTTCCCGTCGGTGACGATGTACTGATCAGGTGCACAGCCACCGAACGAGAATATAACCAACTCCCTTTTTCATGAATTTAATCAATAATATATCACATAGCTTGAAAATAGCATTTTATGCAAAAGCTAAATTAATTTAGCAGGGCTAAACGTTTTTCAAACATTTTCATTTTAAAATGGTTGAAGGTATTTCAGTGGTCAGGGATGATAATGCATCAATTGGGTTATCACTCAACTCCTATCAACTTAATGCAATAGTTTAACTCAAGCGATAATCATTTTATAAATCACGAGGAAAGGTTTAAATGCACTGGGGCTTGCCTTGCAGTGCGAAGAGAGTGGGATCGGGATCAGTGCCACAGATATCAAAGCCCTGTACCACCTCAGGAGCAGTCTCCTCAGCAGTCACCTCAGCTTTCACTTCTTGGTTCTCGGTCACTACATCTATGCAATGATGAATGCTTTAATGCGATGCAGCGATACGGAATACAAGACATAATAAATAAAGTACACTACAAGAACTATTGTCTTTCATACTATTTAAAATAACTTACCCTAAGACGCCCTAAGTCATAAGGGTGTTTGACCTAAGACCACAATCAATCATAAAATCACATCATCCCTAAGTCATTAACATTTAATTACCTTTCTATTTAACCAATTATCCTAATATTAAGTAGCCACTAATTAAATTACTTCTAAATCATCCCAAACTCTACCAACAGATAGATCTTGAGTCCAAACAGAACCAAAATAAATTTCATGATTTTTGGAGTTACAGAGAATTAATTAAAATTACTCAAAGTTGCATTTATTAGTTAATCTACTAATTTTAGATCCTACAGAAAGTATTCAAAATATTTATTTAATATTTAACTGAATTCTATACATTACAGAGAGCATCCCCAAAAATTTTCATGATTTTTAGTGCCACAGAAATATTTCTACAAAAATGGCAAAACAGAGCACTATTCACATTAATTAAAAGAGGAAAAGCTATTTTAATTCCGCGGAAAAATGGAAAACTGATTTCAACCCGAGGCGGCTGTTGACACTTGTTATCATCCAAATTTGTTATCAATTATCCCTGCAATAAACATGAATATCCAGTAGAATAGGGTTATTACTGACAGATTCCACGAGTTTGGTGAATTGTCTATTTTTCAGGGGATTTTTCAGAAAAGCTTAAAAGAAAGATTAAAGAGCATAATTACCACGAAATTTGTACCTGAAGGAAATATCATCATAAAGACCCTGGAAGAGTGTAGAACACACTCGAAGTAAGCGGAGGCCCACACGTGGCCAGGTGGGGACGGCCGGCCCCAAAGGGGGGCCGGGCGGCGCCCCTCTAGGGTTTTCTTCCGCCGTCTTCTGGAGTCTTCTACCACCGCCTTTTAGGAGTCATCTGGGTCCTTGGTTAAGTCGGTTTAGTCTAACGCCGCGCGTACATCCCACCGGCCTATAAATAGAGGGCCAGACTCCCCTGGAGGAGAGCCAGATCATGAGATGAAGACCCTGAAGCATTAGATAGATATCCACTAGATCTAGGCTAGCAATCAAGAGAGAGATTAGAGAGATAGAGTAGATGAGTAGAGATTCGGAGGAGTCCCGGCCTGTCCGAACTTCTTCGTAGTTGTGTTCGTCTGGATTCAGCTCCTTCGCCCGGAGTTGCGTTCTGAGGTACTTTTGTATTCAATATCCTGATTCAAGTAAGCATTTGTTATTATTCGTTCTTAAGTTTACAACTCTATTTGAGTACTTTGATCTTGGTAGCTCCTTGGTTGAAGTAGTAGTTTGTAGTGTAGACGTGGTGTCTGGGCTATAATTACTTATGAATGTCCCCTGATTGGCCGGATAGTGGTAGTTCGCGTAGGTGACAGCTGCGTTGATTCCTCTGTAGTCCACTTCCCGTTGATAGGATCGATAGGTGTATAAGTGTTTGGTAGGAGGGAACTCTGATTTCCACTCTTATTCATTTCACTGCCCGATTAGAACGATATTATTCAAAGTTTACCGGTTGTCGGAAATAGATAATCATTAGTTATCTCCTCATTCTTGATATTCTCTGGATTGATTGTGTTATCGGGTTAAGAGCCAATAGACTTAGTCAGTATCATCTAATGTTCCTTTGGATTCGATATTAAAACTGGGATTGTCTGGTGAAGTGCTACATGCGCTTGCGGACACTTTGATAATAATAATATTTAATAGAGTGCAGTTAATTTATACTAACAAGCATTTCTGGCGCCGTTGCCAGGGAACAGTTTGCTGATTTTGGCTTAGTCTATTTTAATCTTGTATTATACTTTTATCTTTTATCTTTTACCTTTTAAAGTATGGACCCACGTCCCAAGTTTTATATCAATTGGAGCACCATAGGGATCGTATCTCCAGCCAAAAGATTCATCTTTACCCATCACATCATCTAGTTATGAGTTACGCCCGGGATTAATTAAGTTAGTTCAGGATCACATTTTTTCTGGTAGTTCTAGCGAAAACCCCTATTCCCATTTAGCTGATTTTGAGCAGACATGTTCATGTTTGCACATCAATGGCATGGCAGATAAAACTTTAAGATGGAAACTCTTTCGTTTTCATTAACGGGAAAAGTAAAGAAATGGTATAATCGCCATGTTGGGAGTAGCCAAGGAGATTGGGAAGTATTGCGTGCTAATTTTTGTCTTAGATTTTTCCCTATCGAAAAGGTCACTAATCTTCATTTTGAAATTATTGGATTTAAATAATTAGATAACGAATCATTAGGCAAGGCTTGGGAACGGTTTGATGGATTTATAAATTCTGGACCTAATCTTGCTTTGCCAGAACCTATGCTTTTGCAACATTTCTTTTTAGGCCTTGATGATAAAAATAAAGAATATCTTAATTTGGCCACAGGAGGAGCATTTATGCATATTACTGCTTCACATGCTAAAACTATTCTTACTAATATCTTAATTGATCTTCCTGAAGAAAAAGAAAAGTTGTTAGAAGATGAATTTTTGTCATTCGATTCTAAACTTTTGTCTGATTCATCTCAACCTTTACCTGAACTATCTAATGAGAAGGAGATAATTCCTATTTCTGATTTTATGCTTGAATTTGAGGATGAAATTTTTGATGATTATGGAAACAGCTCACGCTATCATAAGATTATAAAACCACAGGAGTCTCTGAATTTTAAGAGTTTTAATGTTTCATATCCTGCTGATTTAAAATTTCTTAGAGAGATAACAAGAGAATTGATTTTTGTTATGAGTAATGAGTGGCTGATAGAATCTGAGTTTTCAAATGATATAATTCGTTTAAATTCTCCTGCCATTACTATTAAATGTCAAATTGATGCATATCCTTTTAATGCCTTTTATAATCCAATAGTAGGTGTCAATATCATGTCTCTTACATTTGCTGAAATTTTTTTAAAAGATATGCCATTAATTTCTACAAATAAATTATTGAAAAATTGTTCAAGACATGTTATTCCTAGTTCAGGTGTTTTATGTTCTCCTCCTATTGTGATTAATGAATTCCAAATTTTGCTGAATTTCTGTATCTTTGATGTTTGGGATTTTGATGTAATGATTGGATTACCAATAGGAAAGCTTTTGCGAGAAAGTTGTGTGGGCAATTTAGATATTAAACTTAGGAAAGGATTTAATCTCTCAGTGTCTATAACTCATGCATTAAAAGCTAAGGCAAAGCCACCTCCTGAGTTAGATCCAATAGAAGAAGTTAGGGCCGTGTCGTTTGAGGAATTTATTGAACCTAATTTAGAGGATGATACTCAGTTCTTCATTAATGAAGAGGGAGAGGATCCGATTGATCCTGAACCTCTGGATGAATTACTAGAGCCACCTAAGCCTTCTATTGATCTTAAGCAACTATCTTCTGGTCTCAAGTATGTTTTTCTGAATAATGATCTAAATTCTCCTGTGATTATTAGTGATAAACTTTCTGATAAAGAGTCTTTTAGATTAATAAGTGTCTTAGAAAAACATCGTGCTGCTTTTAGTTATTCACTCCAAGACCTTAAGCGAATTAGTCCTGTTTTATGCACCCATCGTATTCCAACCAACCCAGAAATTACACCTTCTAGAGAGCCCGAACGTAGGCTTCAAAATGCGATTAGGGAAGTTGTTAAGAAAGAAGTCTTGAAACTTTTGCATGCTGTGATTATTAATCCTGTTCCGCATAGTGAGTGGGTAAGCCCTGTTTAAGTTGTACCTAAAAAGGGTGGTATGACCGTAGTTAAAAATGATAAAAATGAATTGATACCCCAGAGAATTGTTACAGGATGGCGAATGTGCATACATTATAGAAAACTCAATAAAGCGACCAAGAAAAATCATTTTCCGCTGGCCTTCATTGATGAGATGTTAGAGCGTTTGACAAATAATTCTTTCTTTTGTTTCCTTGATGGTTAGTCTGGATATCACCAAATTCCTATCCACCTGATGATCAAAGCAAAACTACTTTTACATGTCCTTATGGAACTTATGCTTATCGTAGAATGTCTTTTGGATTATGTAATGCACCTGCTTCTTTTCAAAGATGTATGATGTCTATATTTTCTAAAATGATAGAAGAAATCATGGAAGTTTTTATTGACGATTTTTCAGTTTATGGAAAAACTTTTGATGATTGTCTAGAAAATCTAGATAAGGTTTTGCAGAGATGTGAAGAAAAGCAATTAGTCCTTAATTGGGAAAAATGTCATTTTATGGTTAGAGAAGGAATAGTGCTAGCACATTTTGTGTCTGAAAAAGGTATAGAGGTAGACAAGGCAAAAATTGAAGTAATTAAACAACTACCTCCACCTGTTAATATAAAAAGAATCCGAAGTTTTCTTGGTCACTGTGGTTTTATCGCAGATTTATAAAAGATTGTTCACATATTGCTAGACCACTGACTAACTTGCTAGATAAGGATGTTACTTTTGAATTTGAGATGCATGTTTAAAATCTTTTAATATTCTTAAAGAAGCACTTACATCAGCACCAATCATTCAACCCCTTGATTGGTCTTTACCTTTTGAAATTATGTGTGATGCCAGTGATTATACAATAGGGGCAGTATTAGGACAAACAAAAGATAAGAAGCATCATGCGATTGCTTATGATAGTAAAACTATGACAGGAGCACAATTGAATTATGCAACAACTGAAAAAGAACTCCTAGCTGTTGTTTTTGCTATTGATAAATTTAGATCTTACTTAGTAGGAGCAAAAGTAATTGTTTATTCTGATCATGCTGCTTTAAAATATTTGCTCACTAAGAAAGATGCTAAACCTCGTTTGATAAGATGGTTTCTGTTACTCCAAGAATTTGACTTAGAAATTAAAGATTGAAGAGGAATAGAAAATCGAGTTGCTGATCACTTGTCTAGAATACACTTTGAGAAACCTCAGGAATTGCCTATTAATGACTCATTGAGAGATGGCATGTTGTTTAAAGTGACCAAGTCAGACCCTTGGTACGCGAATATTGTCAACTTTATGGTTGCAGGTCATGTACCACCAGAGGAAAATAAAAAAAGCTAATTTATGAAAGTCGTCTCCACATATGGGATCCACCATAGCTCTTCAGAATTTGTTCAGATGGATTACTTAGAAGATGTGTACCAGTAGAAGAGGGCATGCAGATCATTCAGAAATGCCACGCATCACCATATGGAGGTCATTATGGAGCATTCCGCACTCATGCTAAAATCTGGCAGAGTGGGTTCTTTTGGCCAACTATGTATGAAGACACCAAAGATTTTGTCCGGAGATGTGGATCATGTCAGAGGCACGAAAATATCAATGCAAGAGATGCTATGCCACTCACCAACAATCTTCAGATCGAGCTCTTTGATGTCTGGGGAATTGATTACATGGGACCACTTGCGAAATCAAGAAATTATGAATATATTCTGGTGGCAATTGACTATGTATCCAAGTGGGTAGAAGCTATGCCATTGTTGACACCTGTTATCATCCAAATTTTATTATCAATTATCGCTGCATTAAACATGAATATCCAGTAGAATAGGGTTATTACTGACAGATTCCACGAGTTTTGGTGAATTGTCTATTTCCCAGGGGATTTACCAGAAAAGCTTAAAAGAAGGATTAAAGAGCATAATTTCCACGAAACTTAACCACCAAGGAAACATCATCACGAGAACAATAGAAGCATCTGGAACACACCCGAAGCACCGGAGCCCGAAACCCCACAGGGTGGGGCCGGCCAGTGCCCCCCTAGGGTTTCCCCCGCGCCGCTTTCTGGAGTCTTCTACCACCGCTATTAGAAGTCATCTGGGCCCTTGTTTCAAGTCGGTTTGATCCTACGGCATACGTGCATCCCACCGGCCTATAAATAGAGAGGCATACCCCCCGTGGAGAGAGCCAGATCAAGAGATGAAGACCCTGAAGCATTAGATAGATATCCACTAGATCTAGGCTAGCAATCAAGAGAGAGATTAGAGAGATAGAGTAGATGAGTAGAGATTCGGAGGAGTCCCGGCCTGTCGGAGCTTCTTCGTTGCTGTGTTCGTCTGGATTCAGCTCCCTCGCCCGGAGTTGCGTTCTGAGGTACTTTTGTATTCAACATTCTGATTCAAGTAAGCATTTGTTCTTATTCGTTCTTAAGTTTACAACTCTATTTGAGTGCTTTGATCTTGGTAGCTCCTTAGTTGAAATAGTAGTTTGTAGTGTAGACGTGGTGTCTGGGTTACAATTACCTGTGAATGTTCCCTGATTGGTCGGATAGTGGTAGATCGCGTAGGTGACAGCTGCGTTGAGTCCTCTGTAGTCCACCTCCCGTTGATAGGATCGATAGGTGTATAAGTGTCTGGTAGGAGGGAACTCTGATTTCGCCTCTTATTCATGTCACTGCCCGATTAGAGCGATATTATTCAAAGTTTACAGGTTGTCGGATCTAGATAATCATTTGTTATCTCCTCATTCTTGATATTCTCTGGATTAATTGTATTATCGGGTTAAGAGCCAATAGACTTGGTCAGTATCACCTACTGTTCCTTTGGGTTCGATATTAAAACCGAGATTGTCTGGTGAAGTGCTACATCGGTTGTTTTATCTGTGCGCTTACGGTGTGACAGAACCGCCTTAATCATAGGGCCCACGTGCCCCGTTATCGTCCCTAAGGACCTTTGACTAGTCTGCAGAGTTCCCTTTGACTTAGGTGGCCTGTCAGGTCTCGCAGGAAACCCTAATTTTCCCGAGGATCTCATTGTAAAGACCTTGCAGGTATTACAACAGTTTACACAAATAATTTGAATCAGAGTAAAGAGTGCGGAAGTATTACAGAAATATAATTTACAAATTTAGATTACATTATCCCAGACCAGAGTTTTGTAGTAGAGCAGCATCTTACAACTAGACACCCTGCCCAAGGGTTACATCATATACTTTTTCATCCATGCACGATCCGTTGACCGGCACGGTCCCACGTAGAGCTGTACACCTAAGTCACCTGCAATAGGGGGTTAACAAACCCTGAGTACATGGGGTACTCCGCAAGACTTACCCAACTAAGAAAAAGGAATGAGACTCAGGAATGCAGGCTGAGGGGAGTCAAGGTAAGGCTTTAGCAAGAGTCTAAGTATTTTGCCGAAATGCATTACTAGTCCTACTTCCAGTATTTTACTCAAGATTATTTTAATCAATATCCATAGTTCTCAATTCTTTCACAATGTATACTTCAAGATTCCAATTTCTTATTCATTCAGAAAACATCCTAGTTTTGAACCACTTTTCGGGTAGGGCAGTGGATCAAGTCTCCATTAACCGAGGAGCAACGTCGATTCGAATCCAGAAAGTACCCAGCTGGGGATCCCTATCCACATTGCATATGTAGCACTTAAGCTTGCATATGCCAACCCCGCCTACCACGGCTTTTCATACCCCGGAACCGGTCCTGCGCCACCCGAGAGCACAGTACTCCTCTCGTCTCCGGGCACGACGGCCACGAAGGTACACGCTACTCTCGCCATCTCTCCACTCCCAGTGCATGGTTGTCGGTTCCCGTAGTAGAGCCACCGGAGTCAGAGGCTTTCCGTAGTATGTGGCTAGTTGCAAAGTCTCGATCCAGCAAGCTTACAACGAACGGTCCCTAATTCTTTTTCCGTCGGCAACCATGCATTGGGACTCTAACCCAAGTACAAAGTTACCCAACGGTTTCCAAATCCATGCCTGCCGGATGATAAGACATGGGGAACGCCGCCCCATGTGCACAGCACCCGAGCGAAACATTTCCCGTTTCTGCTGGTGGTCAAACCTCGGGACTCTAACCCAAGTGATACAACCACCGAGCAGAGAAATCCCCTCCCGTCGGTGACGATGTACTGATCAGGTGCACAGCCACCGATCGAGAATAATACCAATCCCCATTTTCATGTTCGAATAGTGTATCACAATAGCTCAAAAATAGCATTTATGTAAGTCTACATTATTTAAGCAGGGCTAATCATTTTTCCATGTTTTCATTTTTAAACAGGTTTCAAGGAATATTATATCAAGGTGGGTAATGCAGCAAGTAGGTGACAATCAACTCCTATCAACCTAATGCAATAATTTAACTCAAGTTATAAACATTTTGTAAAACACAAGGAAGGGGCTGAATGCACCGGGGCTTGCCTGTTGCCTGGAGTAGATAGAACCCTGAAGTCAACCACCGAAAAATATCCACGCCCACCGAGTGAATACCGTACTTGGGGCTTTCTCCCGATAATAATTACCGCGCGTTCGCTACACGAAATAATAATGCAATGTTTAATATGATGATATGTATGCCATGATGCACGAGATGCATGAATTCGTGGATTAATAGAAAGTAAACTTAAGTAAAAAGTTGAGTACATCTTTTCTTCATGATAAAGTTGCAAGCCAACAAAACCAACTTGTTATTATAAATTTATCTACATACATGAAATAATGTTTAAACATCCTAAGTAACAAGATTAGCATAAGCTTAAACCAGTTAGCAAGGTACCAAGGGTCAACACATGACAATAACCCATGGTTAACACACAATCCCAAAATCACACAAAACAAAAAGGGTTAATGTTTCTATTTATTTAATTAATCGATTAATAGGGCGCTAAATAATAATTACATAAACTATATCCACCTTGACCCAAATTTTTTTTTCTACTGATAGGTCTGGACCTAAAACAGTTTCTAGTTAAATTTCATAATTTTTGAATCATCCTTGTAGCCTATAAAAATCCTAGAAGTCCCACTTATGAATTAAATTAGACATTTTTACTATATACAGAAAGTGCTCAAATCTCTTAATTAGCATTTTTATAAAATACTACACATTGCAGGGAGTCCATGTAATTATTTTCATCATTTTTGGAATAGTAATTTAATTCCTAAAAAATAACAAGACAGGTCGCTATTCAAATTCCAGAAAAAAAGGAAAATTCATTTCTCCACCCCACTGAGCCACTGGGCCTGCTTGTGCAGCCCGCGCGTGGCCCAGTGCCCACTCTTCCTCTCATCCAGTAACTGCCCGCGCAACTGGGCCGGCCCAAGTCGGACCCCACGCGGCCCAGTGCGGCCTGCTCTCTCCTTCAGGACTCGCGCTGGCCAAGTGGGCCCAGCCGAGCCAGCCCGTTTCCCTCCTCCTCTGCTCCGCTCGAGCAGAGCAGAGACAGGAACGCGCGCGCGGCAGTGGCAGCCGTGGGGCTCGCCGGCGACGACTACTCCGGCAAGGGTGAGCACACTCGCGTGCTTTACGAGACACTACTACTCTATCCAAGTGCTCAGATGGACAGATTGAAGGCCTAAGAGAGCTCAGTCGCGTCCATGGCGGACGGCCGACGAGCTACACGACGGCGAGTCGCGTTCCCGTCGCTACAAGATGGTAGGGTTCAAACTAAGCGCGTAGGAAGGAAGCTTGTTGGCGCTTCTTAGCGTCAGCAGAAAAATCCGCAAGCGCACGGAAGTACCGTTGTAGCCTTCACCCGGAAGTATTCAGGGTATCGTAATTTCCCAGAGGAACGGTCTTTGTACTTAGTCTCTTAAACTAGTTTACTCAGAAGAGACGGAAGGGATAGCTTGGGTAGAGAGGTTCTTCTAAGGTCAAACGCATATAAGCGATGGTAACTTCCCCACTACTTGTCTGCTTCAGGCCCACTGACGCAGCTAGTCTGCCAGCCGATACCAGTATCAACGCTACTCCGCGGCCGAACGTGGGGGAATTCAGATACGAGTGGACAGGGCTGTCACCACCTGCCACCTACCCCTCTGTCCGTGGGTACGCGCAACATACGAAGGTAGACCCCGACTTAGACACCATGTCTACGACGGCGACTACTAGTCTAGCGACGTACAGGAACATCCGTCTCTATCAGGAGTCCTCTTACTAGAGCATCCGTCCAAAGGACGAACGACGATCCCACAGACAAGTAGCTTTATGGAAGTAACATGCTTAATGAATCAAACCAAAGTTGAACATGAACTTCTTACTTCAAGTAGCAAGACGATTGTAGAGGTACAAGTTGGATCGAGAGCCGACAAGCCCGGCACTTTGTCCACCCGGAGGCAGAATTGCTTCGACTCCGCTCTTTCTCCAGCTCTTGTCCCTCTCTCACTCCCTATACTAAATTAGCTATAAGCTAATGGAATGGAGCTTGCTCTTCCTCTCTACATTGCGACCTCTTGTGTTGGTGAATCAATTGATCCCTTTTTTATTTAATAGGTGTAGAGAGGAGGTCCTCCTTTTATAGCTTGAGAGGAGGGGGTTCTATGAAAAAGGTTCATCCCCACATGGAAAGACCCAAACCGACCTCCAAAGGGCGGTTTCCACTTTCTATCTATGTTGATCGTAGGTGGGACCGTCCTTGGGGAACCGCCCTACAACCGCCATAAGAAAACTGGGCCCGAGAGGCCCCACCAGGGGGGCGGCCGCCCTCGGGACCGGTCGGTCCCCTGGTGGGCCCGTTTGGCCACCGCCTTCGCGTGGTTGGTTCTCCTCTGGGCCTAGACCCCTCCTATGGTTACGAATGAGCCCAGATTTGTAATAAATGTGGGCTTCTTTGTTATTCTTGGTTACGCATTCTCTGAATTCACATTTCTCCTTTACGCTTTCCAATTGGTGTTGTGCACTTCCACTTGTTTCACCATAAATCCTGCAAAAACATAAACACTAGGGGTACAAGTGGAACTCTGTTAATAGCATATGTCTATGTGTTAAAGTATGATAGTTTCTCTCCCTTTAGACATAAGTTGGCGGTTAAAAATGATCTATAAGGACCGCCAACAGATGGCGAATGTGTATAGATTATAGAAAACTCAATAAAGCAACCAAGAAAGATCATTTTTCGCTGCCCTTCATTGATGAGATGTTAGAGCGTTTGGCAAATAATTCTTTCTTTTGTTTCCTTGATGGTTATTCTGGATATCACCAAATACCTATCCACCCTGATGATCAAAGCAAAACCACTTTTACATGTCCTTATGGAACTTATGCTTATCATAGAATATCGTTTGGATTATGTAATGCACCTACTTCTTTTCAAAGATGTATGATGTCTATATTTTCTGAAATGATAGAAGAAATCATGGAAGTTTTTATGGATGATTTTTCACTTTATGGAAAAACTTTTGATGATTGTCTAGAAAATCTAGATAAGGTTTTGTAGAGATGTGAAGAAAAGCACTTAGTCCTTAATTCGGAAAAATGTCATTTTATGGTTAAAGAAGGAATAGTGGTAGGACATTTAGTGTCTGAAAGAGGTATAGAGGTAGATAAGGCAAAAATTGAAAGTAATTGAACAACTACCTCCACCTGTTAATATAAAAGGAATCCGAAGTTTTCTTGGTCACTGTGGTTTTATCGCAGATTTATAAAAGATTTTTCACATATTGCTAGACCACTGACTAACTTGCTAGCTAAGGATGTTCCTTTTGAATTTAATGAGGCATGTTTAAAATCTTTTAATATTCTTAAAGAAGCACTTACATCAGCAGCAATCGTTCAACCCCCTGATTGGTCTTTACCTTTTGAAATTATGTGTGATGCTAGTGATTATGCTATAGGGGCAGTATTAGGACAAACAAAAGATAAGAAGCATCATGCAATTGCTTATGCTAGTAAAACAATGACAGGAGCACAATTAAATTATGCAACAACTGAAAAAAAACTCCTGGCTGTTGTTTTTGCTATTGATAAATTTAGATCTTACTTAGTAGGAGCAAAAATAATTGTTTATTCTGATCATGCTGCTTTAAAATATTTGCTCACTAAAAAATGCTAAACCTCGTTTGATAAGATGGTTTCATGTTACTCCAAGAATTTGACATAGAAATTAAAGATAGAAGAGGAATAGAAAATCCAGTTGCTGATCACTTGTCTAGAATACATTTTGAGAAACCTCAGGAATTGCCTATTAATGACTCATTGAGAGATGACATGTTGTTTGACATGTTGTTTAAAGTGACCAAGTCTGACCCTTGGTACACGAATATTGTCAACTTTATGGTTGCAGTTTATGTACCACCAGGGGAAAATAAAAAGAAGCTGATCTATGAAAGTTGTCTCCACATATGGGATCCGCCATACCTCTTCAGAATTTGATCAGATGGATTCGTTAGAAGATGTGTACCAGTAGAAGAGGGCATGCAGATCATTCAGAAATGCCATGCATCACCATATGGAGGTCATTATGGAGCATTCCGTACTCATGTTAAAATCTGGCAGAGTGGGATCTTTTGGCCAACTATGTATGAAGACACCAAAGATTTTGTCCGGAGATGTGGATCATGCTAGAGGCACGGGAATATCAATGCAAGAGATGCTATGCCACTCACCAACAATCTCCAGATTGAGCTCTTTGATGTCTGGGGAATTGATTACATGGGACCATTTGTGAAATCAAGAAATTGTTAATACATTCTGGTGGCAGTTGACTATGTATCCAAGTCGGTAGAAGCTATGCCATGCATGAATGCTGATTCCAAACATTCAAAAAAAGATGTTCGAAGAGATTATATTTCCAAGCTTTGAAACACCAAGAATGGTCATTTGTGACGGAGGGACACACTTCACTGATAAGAAGTTTCACCGATACTTGCAAGCTCATAGCATCCGTCACAATGTAGCCACACCATACCATCCTCAAACAAGTGGCCAGGCAGAAACATCAAACAAACAGATCAAGAATATTTTACAAAAAATAGTAAATGAAATGGGTACTGCATGGAAGGACCGATTACCCGAAGCACTTTGGGCATATCGGACCGCATACAAGACACCTTTGGGTATGTCACTTTACCAGCTAGTATATGGTAAGACCTGTCATTTACTAGTGGAATTAGAGCATAAAGCTCACTGGGCTATTAAGAGATGGAATATGAACTTTGAAGCCGCTGGAGAAAAGAGAAAAATGCAATTATCAGAATTAGAAGAATGGAGAGAAAAGGCTTATTACAATTCAAAGATCTATAAAGAAAGAACAAAAAGATGGCATGACAAGAGAATCAAGAAGAAAGAGTTTGCACCAGGAGATAAGGTATTACTTTTTAATTTCAGGTTTAAATTATTAGGGCTTGAAAAACTACGAAGCAAATGGAAATGACCATTTACGGTTGTGAATGCATCACCACATGGAGCGGTAACTCTACAATCACACGAAGGTACGTTATTCAAGGTAAATGGTCACCGACTTAAATTATTTTTAGAACCATTTAATTTAGAAGTTGTTGATGGCCTAGATTTTGTCCAATCATCCACTTTTTAGTCCCGTCATTATCCGTTACGAAAAAATTATCGCGCATCGCAACTAACAGGAAGTAGGAAGAGTCTAGAGGCTTCACGAGCTCGGCCAACTAGGGAAGTCACCTGGTGGGGCCGGCCGGCGCCCTAGTGGGGCCAGGCGGCACCCCCCTGTCCCCTCTCGTCCTGACTCAAGTTTTCTTTTCTTTCTCTATCTTTCCTAAGTACAATCCCATAGATTCCCGATGCGTACGGATAATCTTTCGTACGAATCCTGTAGAACCTAGATTTGATCTTATCTTGTCTCCTAAAAACCGTATAAATACATACCTATACCACCCTTGAATGTCATCCCATCATCATTGCCTTCTTCTCCTCCAAAGAAACTCTCTAGTTTAGATCTAGTAGCAATGGCAAGCAAAGCAGTCGTCGGCGCTGACTCCGGCAAGCTCCAAGGCGACGACTCGAAGGCCATCGTCCTCGCACAGCCGAAGCCCCTTGCCATCGTGCCCCCGAAGCACCTCGCCGTCGTGCCATCGAAGCATCTTGCTACGGTGCCCCAGCAATTCGAGCAAGTCTACTATACGCATGCTCAGCCTGCTCTGCCATCGCCACCTGAGAGACTACTGCTAGAAGATGGTACTAGGGGGAAGCAAATCACTATTCCCCTGAGGCACCCCACTTCTTCCACCTAGAGATAATGAGCGACTCCTGTCGGTCAAGACCGACAACAACGGAACCCTGGTATGTGCGAAGTACACCACTGCTCGCTCCTGCCATCTAAGGAGTTCGTGCACGTCCAGGCCAAGTCCGCTACACCGAGTTCATACCACCTCCGCCCAAGAGACAGTGGGCTATATCTACATCAGCACTAGAGAAAGTCTCTAGACAGCCCCAGCTCTCTCTACGCATCCTTAATGAGAACATAGAAGCTCTCTCTAACACCGTTAGGGGTATTGCGAGGAATGAAGACTTAAGGAGCAAGATTATGAGCGACATGACTAAGCAGATAGAAGTCAATGTCAAGTTAATTCGCAGTCTCAAGCGCAAAAAAAGATCAGCTGAAAGAAGAGATTGGTGATCTTAAGAAAGAAATTAGGAAGCTCGCAAAGAAAGGGTAGCATTAAGTTGCCCTCATGTCTATGTAATAAGGCACAAGTGTGTTAGGTTTGATTATTGAGTATGCATGGTTTGATTTATAATATTAAGTGTGTTAGGTAAGCCCATGGAGCTAGGGCCAGTCGTTAGCTCAGTCAGTTATCAGAGTTATCTAGTATTATTAATGAATAAAGTGTCTTATTCTTTTTATCAATATTAATGTTTTAGTTTACTATACTCTCTATATTTTTGGTATGCATGTTGTCTCCACATGTTGTGCAGAAAAGTATGCAGGAAAATAAGTGTGGGGGAGGCACGTCGCGATTATGGAAATCAATTCGCTAGAAAAAATCATGTAATTCGGAAGATAATCGAACCAGAACCTCGCACACCGAAATGGACCTCGTGGGGCCACAGAGGCGCGCTGCCCGGCGCCCTACTTGGGCTGGCCGGCCCCCCCTCTGCATCCTCTGCATCCCCTTCTCGGCCATGGTCAGGATTGATCCTCATACAATTTAATTGCATATGTTTAGATTTCCGTTTCAATCCGAATTAAAATTCACATGCTAAATTACTTTCAAAAGAGAAGAAGAAGATTGTTTAATTCATAGCATAAGAATAAATTATACAACACTTTTCTAGGAATCATGTTACTGTTGGAAACTATTTATAGGGACCTCATGATTGCTTAAATCGTTGTGAAACATGATATAGTTGAATAATGAGAACTCAATCCCTGATGTTTTGTCTTTGAAGATTTTATTTCGAAAATTTAAATGATTAGTTATACCTCTCCTTTGTGGTAAAAATATTATCCTACCAGAGCCATATATAGGATAGAAGCCTGCTACATATAATACTTGTCTTTGTATTGAGTTTGGTCAACCTTTGTAACCCTTTGAAGAAATTTGTCATATTTTCGAATCAAGTGCCAATTCCACATAAGCATTACTCTAATCTGGAGTAATAGCGAGTCATTCTATTGAAAAATGTTTCTCTCCTACACTGGGAGAAAACACCAAAAATAATTATATAGTATAGTCACCAAATAATTGCTCCATGTTTTGTTAAAGTCTCTCAACTACTAAATTCAAAAGAGGTTTGAACTATGCAAAAGAAGAAGGGAGTATAAAAAAATGGACAAGTGTCCAAAGAAATTAAAACAGTGGGTACTTAGATACTCGCCTCCCTTGAAAAAAAAGAAAAGAGATAGCTCATACCCTCTGAATAAGCTCAGTTGTATAAAAGAGAGACTTATTTTCTCAAGGAGCAAGGTAGAATTAGGTTCCACCATATTCCACCAAACAAAACTTGATTCGATTATATGCTTCATTTCTCTGTGGATTCATTGTTTGACTTTACAATAAATACAATGCAAGTATGTCTTAACACTTTACCTATCTGAGATCCACATATAAGTTTTAGAAGTAGGATATAGAGGGCAATTTCATTAACGCCTTGGTAAGGATACAAAAATACCAGATATATCAGTGATTCGAGAGGACTACAAAAGGAGAAGGTAAAGCTAAGTTTATTTGCAAAATTACATACCCTCCAATTGACTTAACTAAAGGAAGAGTGATCTGTTTTCAAGCTATTATGTTTTTTAACTACTCAAAGATTCATGGTAGACACTTTAAATTCCATAGTACATGCATGACTAGACTAGTTTTATATAATGAACTCTCAAGTTATGTTTTAAATGCTCCATTCTCTCTAAGAATCTTACATCTTAAAACCAACCTTTTTCTCGGGACGAGCAAAGGCCTAAGTGTGGGGGTAATTGTTGACACCTATTATCATCCAAATTTTATTATATATTATCCCTGCATTAAACATGAATATCCAGTAGAATAGGGTTATTACTGACAGATTCCACGAGTTCTGGTGAATTGTCTATTTCCCAGGGGATTTTTCAGACAAGCTTAAAAGAAGGATTAAAGAGCATAATTACCACGAAACTTAACTGTCAAGGAAACATCATCACGAGAACACTAGAAGCATCTGGAACACACCCGAAACACCGGAGCCCGAAACCCCATAGGGTGGGGCCGGCTGGTGCCAGGGTGGGGCCGGCCGGCGCCCCCTAGGGTTTCCCCCGCGCCGTCTTCTAGAGTCTTCTACCACCGCTATTAGAAGTCATCTGGGCCCTTGTTTCAAGTCGGTTTGATCCTACGGCATACGTGCATCCCACCGGCCTATAAATAGAGAGGCATACCCCCCGTGGAGAGAGCCAGATCAAGAGATGAAGACCCTGAAGCATTAGATAGATATCCACTAGATCTAGGCTAGCAATCAAGAGAGAGATTAGAGAGATAGAGTAGATGAGTAGAGATTCGGAGGAGTCCCGGCCTGTCGGAGCTTCTTCGTAGCTGTGTTCGTCTGGATTCAGCTCCCTCGCCCGGAGTTGCGTTCTGAGGTACTTTTGTATTCAACATCCTGATTCAAGTAAGCATTTGTTCTTATTCGTTCTTAAGTTTACAAGTCTATTTGAGTGCTTTGATCTTGGTAGCTCCATGGTTGAAGTAGTAGTTTGTAGTGTAGACGTGATGTCTGGGCTATAATTACTTGTGAATGTCCCCTGATTGGCCGGATAGTGGTAGATCGCGTAGGTGACAGCTGCGTTGAGTTCCTCTGTAGTCCACCTCCCGTTGATAGGATCGATAGGTGTATAAGTGTTTGGTAGGAGGGAACTCTGATTTCGCCTCTTATTCATGTCACTGCCCGATTAGAGCGGTATTATTCAAAGTTTACCGGTTGTCGGATCTAGATAATCATTTGTTATCTCCTCATTCTTGATATTCTCTGGATTGATTGTATTATCGAGTTAAGAGCCAATAGACTTAGTCTGTATCACCTACTGTTCCTTTGGGTTCGATATTAAAACCGGGATTGTCTGGTGAAGTGCTACATCGGTTGTTTTATCTGTGCGCTTGCGGATACCTTGATAATAATAATCTTTAATAGAGTGCAGTTAATTTATACCAACAGCCATGCATGAATGCTGATTCCAAACATTCAAAGAAGATGTTCGAAGAGATTATATTTCCAAGGTTTGGAACATCAAGGATGGTCATTAGTGACGGAGGAACACACTTCACTGATAAAAAGTTTCACCGATACTTGCAAGCTCATGGCATCCGTCACAATGTAGCTACACCATACCATCCTCAGACAAGTGGCCAAACAGAAACATCAAACAAATAAATCAAGAATATTCTACAGAAAACAATAAATGAGATGGGTACTGCATGGAAGGACCGATTACCCGAAGCACTTTGGGCATATCGGACCGCATACAAGACACCTTTGGGTATGTCACCTTACGAGCTAGTATATGGTAAGACTTGTCATCTACCAGTGGAGTTAGAGCATAAAGCTCACTGGGCTATTAAGAGATGGAATATGGACTTTGAAGCCGCTGGAGAAAAGAGAAAAATGCAATTATCAGAATTAGAAGAATGGAGAGAAAAGGCTTTATCACAATTCAAACATCTATGAAGAAAAAACAAAAAGATGGCATGACAAGAGGATCAAGAAGAAAGAGTTTGCACCAGGAGATAAGGTATTACTTTTTAATTCCGGGTTCAAATTATTCGGGCTTGAAAAACTACGAAGCAAATGGGAAGGACCATTTACGGTCGTGAATGCATCGCCACATGAAGCAGTAACTCTACAATCACACGAAGGTACGTTATTCAAGGTAAATGGTCACCGACTTAAATTATTTTTAGAACCATTTAATTCAGAAGTTGTTGACGGGCTGGACTTTGTCCAACTACCCACTTTTTAGTCCCGTCATTATCCGTTACGAAAAATTATCGCGCGTGGCAACTAACAGGAAGAAGGAAGAGTCTAGAGGCTTCACGAGCACAGCCACCCTGGGAGGACACCAGGTGGGGCCGGCTGGCGCCATTATGGGGCCGGGCGGTGCCCCCCTGTCCCCTCTCGTCCCGACTCTAGTTCCTTTTCTTTCTCTATCTTTCCTAAACACAATCCCATAGATTCCCGATGCGTATGGATAATCTTTCATACGAATCCTGTAGAACCTAGATTTGATCTTATCCTGTCTCCTGGAAACCCATATAAATACGTACCTATACCGCCCACAAATGGCATCCTATCATCATTGCCTTCCTCTCTTCCAAAGAAACTCTCTAGTTTAGATCTAGTAGCAATGGTAGGCGAAGCGATCGTCGGCGCTGACTCCGGCAAGATCCAAGGCGACGACTCGAAGGCCATCAGTCCTCGCGTAGCCAAAGCCCCTTGCCATCGTGCCGCCGAAGCACCTCGCCAGCGTGCCACCGAAGCATATTGCTACGGTGCCCCAGCAGTTAGTGCAAGTCTACTACACTCATGCTCAGCCTGCTCTGCCATAGCCACCTGAGAGACTGCTGCTAGAAGATGGTACCAGGGGGAAGCAGATCACTATTCCCCGAGGCACCCCACTTCTTCGACCTAGAGACAATGAGCGACTCCTGTCGGTCAAGACCGACAAGAACGAAACGCTGGTATGTGCGAAGTACACCACTGCTCGCCCTGCCATCCATGGAGTTCGTGCACGTCCAGACCAAGTCCGCTACACCGAGTTCATACCACCTTCGCCCAAGAGAGCGGGCTACATCTACATCAGCACTAGAGAAAGTCCCTAGATAGCCCCCGCTCTCTCTACGAATCCTTAATGAGAAGATGAAAGCTCTCTCTAGTACCGTTAGGGGTATAGAGAGGAATGAAGACTTAAGGAACAAGATTATGAGCGACATGACTAAGCAGATAGAAGTCAATGTCAAGTTAATTCGTAGTCTCAAGCGCGAAAAAGATCAGCTGAAAGAAGAGA
Organism: Eremochloa ophiuroides; assembly: GCA_038502445.1. Classification (NCBI taxonomy): domain Eukaryota; kingdom Viridiplantae; phylum Streptophyta; class Magnoliopsida; order Poales; family Poaceae; genus Eremochloa; species Eremochloa ophiuroides. The sequence goes on from JAHLJS010000002.1 coordinate 28,522,659, forward strand.
TTGGTGAGCTTAAGGAAGAAATTAAGAAGCTCGCAAAGAAGGGGCAGCCTTAAGTTGCCCTCGTTATATATGTAATAAGGCACAAGTGTGTTAGGTTTGATTATATTATCGAGTGTGCTAGGTTTGATTTATAATATTAAGTGTGTTAGGCAAGCCTATTGAGCTAGGGCAGTCGTTAGCTTAGTCAGTTGTCAAAGTTATCTAGTATCGTTAAATGAATAAAGTGTATTATTCTTTTTATCAATATTAATGTTTTAATCTACTCCACTCTCTATATTTTTGGTACGCATGTTGTCTCCACATGTTGCGCAGAAAGTATGCAGGAAAACAAGTGTGGGAGAGGCACATCGCGACTATGGAAATCAATTCGCTCGGGAAAATCACGTAATTCGGAAGACAATCGAATCAGGACCTCGCGCACCGAAGTGGACCCCCGTGGGACCACAGAGGCACGTCCACCCGGTGCCCTACCTGGGCCGGTCGGCCCCCCTCTGCATCCCCTTCTCGGTCGTGGTCAGGTTTGATCCCATGCATTATAATTGCACATGTGTCAATTTCTGTTTCGATCCGAATTAAAATTCACATGCTAAATTACTTTTAAAAGAGAAGAAGAGATTGTTTAATTCATAACTTAAGAATAAATTATATAACACTTTTCTAGGAATCATGTTACTATTGAAAACTATTTATAGGGACCCCATGATTGTTTAAATCGTTGTGAAACATGATATAGTTGAGTTATGAGAACTCAATCCCTGATGTTTTGTCTTTGGAGATTTTATTTCAATAATTTAAATCATTAGTGATACCTCTTCTTTGTGGTAAAAACACTGTCATACCAGAGCCATATATAGGATAAAAGCCTGCTACATATAATACTTGTCTTTGTATTGAGTTTGGTCAACCTTTGTAACCATTTGAAAAAATATGTCATATTTTCGAATCGAGTGCCAATTCCACATAAGAATTACTCTAATCCGGAGTAATAGCGAGTGATTTTATTGAAAATGTTTCTCTCCTACACTGGGAGAAAATACCAAAAATAATTATATAGCATAGTCACCAAATAATTGCTCCATGTTTTGTTAAAGTCTCTCAACTACTAAATTCAAAAGAGATTTGAGCTATGCAAAAGAAGAAGGAAGTATAAAAAATGAACCAGTGTCCGAAGAAATTAAAATAATGGGTACTTAGATACTCGCCTCCCTTGAAAAAAAAAGAAAAGAGATAGCTCATACCCTCTAAATAAGCTCAGTTGTATAAAAGAGAGACTTATTTTCTCAAGGAGCAAGGTAGAATTAGGTTCCACCATATTCCACCAAACAAAACTTGATTCGATTATATGCCTCATTTCTCTGTGGATTCATTGTTTGACTTTACAATAAATACAATGCAAGTATGTCTTAACACTTTACCTATCTGAGATCCACATATACTTTTAGAAGTAGGATATAGAGGGCAATTTCATTAACGCCTTGGTAAGGATACAAAAATACCGGATATATCAGTGATTCGAGAGTACTACAAATGGAGAAGGTAAAGCTAAGTTTATTTGCAAAATTACATATCCTCCAATTGACTTAACTAAAGGAAGAGTGATCTGTTTTCAAGCTATTCTGTTTTTCAACTACTCAAAGATTCATGGTAGACACTTTGAATTCCATAGTACATGCATGACTAGACTAGTTTTATATAATGAACTCTCAAGTTATGTTTTAAATGCTCCATTCTCTCTAAAAATCTTACATCTTAAAACCAATCTTCTTCTCGGGACGAGCAAATGCATAAGTGTGGGGGTAATTGTTGACACTTGTTGTCGTCCAAATTTTATTATCAATTATCCCTGCATTAAACATGATTATCCAGTAGAATAGGGTTATTACTGACAGATTCCATGAATTTTGGTGAATTATCTATTTTCCAGGGGGATTTTGCAGAAAAGCTTAAAAGAAGGATTAAAGAGCATAATTACCACGAAACTTGCACGCGAAGGAAACATCATCACGAAGACCCTGGAAGAGTGTAGAACACACCTGAAGCAAGCGGAGGCCCAGACCTGGCCAGGTGGGGCCAGCCGGCCCTAAGGGGGGCCGGGCGGCGCCCCCCTAGGGTTTCCTCCCGCCGTCTTCTGGTGTCTTCTACCACCGCCTTTTAGGAGTCATCTGGGCTCTTGGTTAAGTCGGTTTGATCTAACAGCGCGCGTGCATCCCACCGGCCTATAAATAGAGGGCCAGACCCTCCCCCTGGAGGAGAGCCAGATCAAGAGATGAGGACCCTGAAGCATTAGATAGATATTCACTAGATCTAGGCTTGCAATCAAGAGAGAGATTAGAGAGATAGAGTAGATGAGTAGAGATTCGGAGGAGTCCTGGCCTGTTGGAGCTTCTTCGTAGCTGTGTTCGTCTGGATTCAGCTCCCTCGCCTGGAGTTGCGTTCTGAGGTACTTTTGTATTCAACATCCTGATTTAAGTAAGCATTTGTTCTTATTCGTTTTTAAGTTTACAACTCTATTTGAGTGTTTTGATCTTGGTAGCTCCTTGGTTGAAGTAGTCGTTTCTAGTGTAGACGTGGTGTCTGGGCTATAATTACTTGTGAATGTCCCCTGATTGGCCGGATAGTGCTAATTCGCGTAAGTGACAGCTGCGTTGATTCCTCTGTAGTCCACCTCCCGTTGATAGGATCGATAGGTGTATAAATGTTTGGTAGGAGGGAACTCTGATTTCCTGCTCTTATTCATTTCACTGCCCGATTAAAACGATATTATTCAAAGTTTACCGGTTGTCCGGTCTAGATAATCATTAGTTATCTCCTCATTCTTGATATTCTCTGGATTGATTGTGTTATCAGGTTAAGAGCCAATAGACTTAGTCAGTATCACCTATTGTTCCTTTAGGTTCGATATTAAAATCGGGATTGTCTGGTGAAGTGCTACATCGGTGTTTTATCTGTGCGTTTGTGGATACTTTGATAATAATAATATTTAATAGAGTGCAGTTAATTTATACCAACAGCGGGCCAGTTAGCCGCAGGCCGGCCCAGCGCGGCCCACGCGCCCGCCCGCACCTGCCTGCGCGCTGGCCGTCTCTCTAGGACGCTGACAGGTGGGTTCCCCCTGTCAGCTCCCTCTCCTACCTCCCACGCGCCCACGCGCGCGCTCGCACGCGACGGCTCGCCACAGATCTCACTGCCGGTGACTCCAGCAGCGAAATCAAGTGCGCCAACATGGACCCTAGAGCTTAGCGGACACCCTAGCAGTGCATAGCCCCTACCCTACGCGCCTCCGACGAGCCTAAGCTCATTCATGGCGGACGCTACGGCGCGGCAGCCCTGTTCCGGCCGCTGTGGTACGGTAGAGTTTTAGGGAAACGGGGCGGGAAGGTTCACGGGCTCACCACGGTCCTAGGCCATTCGCTGGTTGAGGCTGAGATGGAGCGGAGCGACGAGCATGACGACGGTGGCGGATGTAGCGGCTCGACCTCGACGGCGACGTCCTGTTCCAGCGATCCTAGGGCACCAAAAGACAAACCAGCTAGCGCATGAGCACTAGTGAGACACTAGAAGCACGAGACGCACCACGAAGAGGAAAGACTCTCACCAAAGTGGGTTGGCTTCGCTGCGGACGGCTACGGCGGCGCTCTGATGAGACCCGAGGAAGACGACGACCGTTCCGGCCCGCTCAAAGCACTACAGCTCGAACCAAGAGACGCAAATGCTGCGCAAGGGAGCTAGGGAGCTGGCTGCACGGCGAATTGGGCTGTGGTGGCTCGGTGGCTACTAATTTGGCCGAGGACAGTGAGGTGGTCGTCGGCGGCCGCGCGGAGGAGAACGGGAAAACGGGAGGCTCGCCGGCTTTATATGGACAGGGGAGAAGCGGATAAGGGCGAGGAGGTTCCGGGGCCCCCAACGACCTCACATCGGCGCCCGAGTCCTGCCCTAGCCGGACGATAGTCAGCGCGTGGCGCGCGCACGCGCGCACGGCGGACGGCAACCCTGTAGGGGCCTGGTACTGTAGTGCAGTACAAGGGTCAAACCCTATAATTGCAAATTATTTCCTAATCCACACAGCTACAGTAGGAGTACCCAAAATAAAAGTTATGGAGAATTTTTTGTAGAACATTTTTGCTTTTTGAACCAAGTTCAAATTCCAAATATTTTTGAAAATATCATAAAGGGGGTAAATCCCCAATTTGAATTTATAACACAATCCAATCAAATTCTCAAAAGTTTTCTATATAACTCAAAAATCTGCAAAAATAGAAGCTGTTCTATTTGTCAAGCTCTATAACTTTTATTAATAGAGTTTGGGAAGATCCTTGATAAATTTTAAAATAGCATTTCAAATTCAAATTTCAAAGCACGATTTTGAGTTTAATTTGAATTTCCACTGTATAACATCAAAATCTCCAAAAATAAAATTTGTTCTATTTTAAAATATCTACAACTTTAATTAAAGAACTTTCATCAGATTTCTCATGTTTTTTGAATTAGTTTTTGGGACCCAATTAGGGCTTATTTTTTATTTTCCTTTTGAATTTATTTTTGGGATTTCAATTATAGATTTAACTACACAATCATCATCATTCATAATTAAGCCTCTCTAAGATCCCTAAGCACAATCATATGCAAGCAATTAAATTAAACATGATGATATGACAGTTTTTAATTAACCTGTAACTAATACTAGAGGTACTACAATCTTTCTCTAGAATTGTTGATGGAAGTTTTAGTCAACAATGTGAAATGGTCATCTAACTGGTCTATCATGTTGTGATTCTTTGCAATATCTTGTGAGAAGATATTAGATTAATCATTAAAGGTAGATACTGGATTTGTGTTAAATATATAAGGCTGAGATGTGTTGCAACCTTTTAGTAGGAGTCTTTGACAAATCAATTTGTAATGAGCACAACTATGATGATTTATAGTCTTTGTGTTATTCCACTTGACTGGTATTTCTGTGCTTAGCCAAGACCCACCCACATATGATGATATGCCAAGTTCCTTACCAATACTAGTTCTGTGAACCTTACAGCAAAGTGACCAACCTACAGAACACAATGGTATTGGTACACAACCCACAAATATATAATGAAGATGAAGCGAAGTGGCCAAACCTTGAGCCTAACAGGGAGACAAATATATTTGACAACAAAGAGGAGTATGTTAGAGTTGACTATGAGCACATCTATATGCCAGTACCACCTGCACAACCAACCAAAAATGACGACACTTCAAATCAAAATGATGAAATTTTTTTATCCTATTCTTGTTGAAGGATGTGTACCTCTTGAGGTAGAAGCAAACCGTGTAGATCCTTATGAGATAAATGTGCTTCATGATCTTGAAATTCCAATATTTATTGAGGTGCATTCTTTTTTTGATGCCATAGCATTTAGGAAGTTGTGAGGCATTATGCAATGAAGAAAGTGTTTGACTTTGTTGGCCTGAATAATGACAAGGTCAAATTCATTGCCAAGTGTAAATCTGAATGCATCTTTCTTGCCCTAAGGCGTTCAATGTGTACTCAACAGCTACACCGACCCCTCAGGTAGTAGTTGGGTGGTGGAGAATCACAACACAGTCACTCGTAGTGGAGCTTGTAGGGGACATAATGGGGTTGGGTTCTCTAGGTCAATTCAAGCCTTATGCATGCAAGATTGGGAATGGTAGCCACATCCAAACCCAATGAGGTACACACATACATACAGTCGTGTGTTTGGGTTTACTTAGCTAGATGTACGTCGATTTGAAAACTGCAAATCTCCTCTGATATAGATACCACTTGGCCTTTTGTCACTATCCTAGTAACAATTTGAACATGATAGATGAGGATAATGATGGATCATGTATTTTAATTGCTTATCACATGGTTGAAGATCCATTGCTAGTAAGCTTTTCTGTATAACCAACAAAACAAGCTAGCCTTATAACCTCTAGCATATCTTGAGTTAGGAAACTATTTCTACCTAGTCTGATAAGTCTCATAAAGTACATTGCGTAATTATAAATTATTTCTTATGTTGCATATGATAAAAATGAGGAGTGAGAAAAATCTTCACTATATTTCGAGCATATTGCCACGGTTCAGTTGGGTACTTTGGATTGCGGAGTTCCCTCCTAGTGGGCACAACGAGGATACCATTTATGAAACCCTTTTATAGTTTATTTTATGTCACCTTGTGAGATTATGGTTTTGTGTAGAGGCAAAACTCTTCTTCCTAGCCACGAATTGTCAAACTTGTTGCTTAATATGAAATTATGAATCAATATTGTAATGAATTCATTGAAAAATCCTAGGTTATATTAATAATGTTGTAAGCTTTATTTACTACATTTGTGGCTTCCGAATAAAAAGTGGTTCATTTTGAGTTCTCCCTTATGGTGCGCTCGATAGACTATTAGGTTTAACTTGGTCTCTTTGCGTAATTTGTGTCAAATGGTTGACGAGTATGCCTTAGATTGATTAAGGTCCCGTTTGGCACGGCTTCAACTTTGGCTTCTTGTACCTACTTGCAAAGAATCTTGCTAAATAGGCATATGAAAACAATTCCTTGCAAGTCCGAAGGAGCCAAGCTATTTTTGTATAGAGAAGCCGAAGTAAAAAAAAATTCTTTTCCTAGCTCCTTCTCGCAAATCTAATACAAATTACTATAAAACTGTCACTAGAGTCATTTTTTTCCTAGCTCATTCTCACAAATTTAATACAAATTACTGTAAAACTATCACTAGAGTCATCTTTTTCCAAACATTTTTCAAAATGGTTCTAGCTCTACAGATTTGCAAATTACAGATGATCAACTCGGCTCTCACCCCGATTGTTACCTATACACTGTGCACCATAAAAGTCCCAAAGGGATTCATTGAAAATATTGATCGTGCACGCCAACACTGTCTATGGAGGGGAAACGACGATACAGCAAAAGGTGGCAATCTAGTGGCTTGGCCTACGGTTATGCAGCCTGAAAGAAAAGGGAGGGCTCGGCGTCATCAATCTGAGATTGCAAAATGATGCCCTGCTACTTAAACAGTTACACAAGTTCTACAACAAAGCCGACATTCCCTGGGTCAGATTAATCTGGAACAAATATTATGAAGGTAAAGTTCCGCATGAATGCAGAGAATTGGGTTCGTTTTGGTGGCGCGATGTGCTGCGTCTCAATGTTATTTATCGAGGAATTGTAAAATGCACGCTGGGAGATGGATCCACTGTCTCGTTCTGGGATGACTTGTGGTCTGACACGATCCTCTCCATGGAGTATCCCAGATTATATTCTTTTGCTACAAACAAATCCATTTCAGTTCAGAATCTGATGTTGGAACAAGATATGGAGGATATCTTCTTTCTGCCACTAACCACTCAAGCTCATGAAGAACTGCTCTCCCTTCAAGACTACTTGCAGAACATACCATATGACGAAAGTACTCCGGATTCTTGGACTCCAGCTTGGGGACCCAAATACTCCTCCCGTCACTTTTATGCTCATGCATTCAGTGAAGTTGATACACACCCAGCCTACAAGATGCTATGGAAGTCAGGTTGCACGCCCAGGATCAAATTCTTTGCTTGGTTGGTTCTGGTAGATCGTTTAAATACCAAAACCATGCTCCAAAGAAGACACCTGAACATTGACGACGATGAGCTCTGCGTCCTTTGTGACACTGGTCTAGAAGAAGACATCGATCACCTATTCTTTCAATGCCCGTTTGCTAGTCAGTGTTGGAACTCAATTAATTTCACCTGGGATACTAGTTTACCATTGATGGAGCGATTAGCAATGGCGAATAATGCACATAATCTGGAATTCTTCACTGAAGCTACTGTCATTGCTGCATGGGAGCTTTGGAAACTTCGCAATGACAAAATCTTTCAGAGGAGACAGCCCACTCCTGCTATTTGGCTCGCCAATTTCAAAAACCAATGTCTGTTACAATCGGTTAGATTTAGAGATGATCTTAAATCCTCCTTTTGCTTTTGGTTAGATGCATTTAGTTAATTCAGGTTTGTAATTTCCTAGACTCCCCTTTATTTTTCAATATAAATTCCTACTGTGGGGATCTTCCCCACAGTCTTTTGCGTCAAAAAAAAAAGGAGATAGAGCCAGAGCCCTTTAGAATGAGCTGGAGCCATATAATGTAACAAATAGGGCTTGAATTGGGTGGTCCTGGCACAATTTACCTCCACTGTGACAATGTACAGAACCCACGACGTGGCACCACGTTGAACTAAACCGCTTTGAAAAGCACCACCGGAGGAAAAACAATCGGTTTCGATAATCACAGGGTCAAAACATCCAATTTTCTAGTTCAAAGGGATAAATCAAACTACAGCAATATACATGAAGGAGATCAGGAGTTCCAATCTTCTTAGAACCTAATTCAACCTCCGTCTTGGACCATTTCGTCCTTTCAACCTACCACCAAGAAAGTCACATTGTTTCTTCCTATATATATATATAAACTAAATACAGAAAACTTGCATATACATGGCGAGTCTAAAATTTAACTCGGGTTGATAGTTAAAATTTGAACTCTAATTGACAATTGCCAGGTTTTACCATATAAGAAACCTATAAGCACAAACGGCAAACGCCTATTGCAGCGTATTGCATTTCAGATGCATAGATCTCACCTACTAGGTGATTTTTACGGCCGCAGACTGTTTGAGTGACATCTGTGACTAATTTTGCCGATTCAAAGAGACCGGCAGCGCCATGATAAACAAGTTGATCCCAAGATCCTCTGTCAACATTTGAAGCTGTGGGAACCCTTGCAGAACTGACTTTGGATCATGCAAGCAGACTACCCTTTGTGTGAAATATAACTCCAGACTAATGGATATTCTGTACCATGTCTACAGAGGTGCAATGATTTAAACACTTGAGGCAGCGTTTAGTTCACAAAATTTCCTTCTCTCTCCCCATCACATCGATTGTACTTTCCGTCTGCATGGAGCACTAAATAAAGTAGCACATGTTACATGTTTATACTTTTTGTCTGGCTATCTCGAGATGAATCTTTTGAGTCTACTTGGGCCATGATTGGACAAAAGTTGCCAAATACAAACGAAAGTGCTACAGTTGCAAAACCTCTCAAAACTTCCAAACTAAACGCAGCGTGAATTTCCTACCGAAAAAGAGTAGTTGCCTCTCTCTCCTTCAGCAAGGGGAGGGCTTACTATATTATAGGTTTAGTTCATGTGTACAAAAGAATGTCAGACTTTGCCAGCTCACACAAAACTAAAATATGCATTTTGCATCCTTTGTTTTAAATGTGATTTGGGGATAGCGTCCCTGGACAACTATGACTTTTTTGGTGTGTGTTTGTTTCAACTAAACTGGGTCACTGCTCCTTGGTACAATCCGTACATGAAGGCTGGCTGGCATAGAGCTACAGATACTGCCTACCCTGTGCCCATCATCTTCATCTTCATTTCCATCATTGTTTGGAGGGACATCGGCGAAATGGAAACTCAGGCCGTGCTCTAGGTCGGGATCATCATCAATGAACCTTGACTTGGACATGTTAGGGCTTGTCCAACAACCGTTAGCCCTGTTATCTCTTTGATCTCGCTGTGTGTTTCCCCCCTCCGACTCATTGTCGCTGTGATAGCTGGAATGATAGTGATTTCCAAAGTTTGGCAGTTCATGGAAATTTCCCTGTGAACCAGTAAGGTGTGCAGAATTGAGTGCCCAATTGCTGTGCTGGCTAGAGGAATGGGGAGATGTGTAGTGATTTGCAAAGTCTGGAGGCTCAATAAAACTGTCGCAAAGAGGCTCAGAAAATCTGTCTTGTGGATCAGTTTGGCGTGCAGAGGCCTGGGCCCACCAAGTGTAGCTTGTAGAATTATGTTCCCTGTCCTGGCGCTTGAAAGTGGTACGTTGAAAAAATGCACTCGTTGTCGATGCTTCCAAGTGGCTTCGAGCTCTTTCATACAAATTAGAATCCCAGACATGCTCCTCTTCAACCTCAGTTAGTGGCTTGCTCATAGGTGGCAGCCATATATCCTCCCCCGATTCAGGGGATGCTTCACCATGGTGGGAATATGAGCCCAAATCTCTGCCTGATCGTTCAGAGTGGCATGTGTAGTACCAGTCCAGGATATATGGATAAGCTCTTTGATCTGTGTCAAGTAGTCCTAATGGATTTAAGTTATAAATAATCCCAATTCCTGGAAAAACATGTCTGGGGCGCAGCTGATGCAAAATGTTGCCACTTTGACCTCTACTAATCGACCAAAGTTGTGAATCTTCCATTGTTTGTGGAAAAGTATATTTGCCGATTTGCTCTTCCTTGAATCTCTGGAGATTGCACAAAAACTGCTTGCCATCTGGATTTGGTTGCCATGACATATATGTGCTTTGGAAACTGTCAACATAAAAAGGTATAGCCACTTTAGGTCAACATCTATCAAAAGTAATTTATGCAACATTCCTTCCCTTTTAAATGATTTCATATGCCAATTTTCCATATCACCGTCAACGAGATTATTATGAGGATTGGAATTTATTTGTATACTATACTAGATTCAATCACAAAGGAAAAAATTAAGAACATATCACATCTAGTAATAAAGAAATCATACAACTCTTGTGGATGATATTAAGCTGATCACTGAAGTGTTCCAGGGTTCTCCCTTACACTTTGAATATTCATTAAAGAAGACACAGTATGATTTTGTTCACAAAATCAACCAGAATGTTTTGTGGATGCTAGGTATCCTCAGTTCCAGAATACCAATACGGATGCACAAGACAACTGAGCCTGTTTTATTATTAATTAAAGAGTAAAATATACGAGCAGCCCTTAAACTTTGTGGTGCTGTCAGCTAGGTCCGTTTACTGTTAAAATGCACATCTAGGTTCCAAAACTTAGTAGGTGTCAATTGCGGTCCAAATTACCCTAATTAACATGTAGCATGGATCCCAAGGGATCCTCAGTTACTCTACTTGCTCATGTTTCCAGCCACTATCTAGCATATAGCAGCAACAGCATCATATTTGCATGCCACATAGGCAATTTGAGCTGACCAGGGTGATTTCAATCTCAAGTGGCACACTAAACAAGTTTAGAGACTCATGTGTGAGATTAGGAACCTAAATGGCATTGCTGGACACGCTGGCAGGAAAATTTAATGAAACATGTAATTCCACCTACATGTGTTTCATACTTTCATTTCATTTCTTTGAGAAAATAATAACACCAAATTCAATTTATTCACACACTTGGTATTTTGACAAGTCATCTGAGATAATAACCCAAACAACAAACTACTCCCACCGTTCCAAATTATAAGACGTTTTGGTTTTTCTAGATACATTGGTTTTACTATGCATCTAGACATAGTGTATCATGATTCATGAATATAAAAAAGCCAAAATATCTTATAATTTGGAAAGGTAAAATAGTACAACATTTATATATGGTACTAAAAAAGGATGTGTACCTTAATAATGATTTCTCCATTTTCCCTTGGGAGCTCCTCGTATCTTTTACTGAATCAAGTGGTGAACCATACTTTCTATTTCCATGTCTTCGGAGATCAAACAAGCTTAAGCTATTGAGACAAACAGAATGAAGTTAAAAATATTGCAAAGTAGCAAAATAGCATATTGTAATAATTAATAGCACAACACAAAGGCAAACCTGCAAACATCTCCCACTCCATCTACGTAAATTGTAAATTCCGAAATGAAGCACAAAATATCATTGACACGCTGTACATGGGGAAAACTCAACCATTATTCAGCATAATCTAGAAACAAACTTCTGTTGATGTTGCTCAAAAGTCAAAACATTACCTTTGGAAGCACAAATATTAGCAAGTAAGGAGTGATGAAAATCGAGGCCATCTCTTCCAAAAGCATCGTTATTGTATACTGCAATTGCAACAATCAGCTATCCTTATAAAAGCTTATTTGTAACTTATACATTGGATCTCAAATAGACCACATAAGTAATAGCCCATTACTTATACATCCACAGCATGGGTTCCACGTAGACAGTGATTTACTGAGTTCTTTTAAATTATAAACCAAGAAGAAAAAAGAAGGGGAGAGACATTCCCTTGGCCATCTTAAGAGACTACTGAACCCTTTAAGTAGGTTTGGTACTCCCCTCTTAAGAGACATCCAGTTCTCTACCAACCAAACTACTGCCCAGTTCTCCTTTTTAAGCATAAATCCACCTGGTATCTAAAGGGCTAAACATTGGTACCACAGGAATGAAGTATTCCCAGTACCACAGCAAAGATCCATTAACTTGTTATGTTGGAAGAACACTAATGTGCCAATGCAATGTGGCTGCAGGCACCCACTTGATAACCTCACATTGGATGGAATTTTTCGGTTTAACTCATATTTGCGTCTATTGTAAGCTCATTTTACGTTATCAAGTGCATCTGCATGGTTAAGAATTAGTAATACCCAACTTCAAAACAATTAAGATTTTTCTTTGTCAAAGGTGTGATCCAAAATCATTAAGATAATTTTTTACCAAAAGCGTGATCTGAGAAAAAAACTGAGGGAAGGGAATTACCTGAAATAGAGTTTCAAATTCTTTCCGCACAACTTCATTGCTCTCTTTACCACGCCATCTTTTTGGCATGTAATGTGTATGTTGCACAACAAGGGTCATGGCTCCTTCTGGGTCAATCACTTGAAGCTCATCTGCCACAACTTTACGACTTACAGTTGCTATGGTTCCAAAAATAACAGTATACCAGAAAAGATTTCGACCAAAAACCTTCATAAGCCATAAACGACATGAGATTCTAAAGGTGGAAGGTATCCATTGTGTGACACTAAGGATGGTTTGTGTGTGTGTTGGGGGAGGTGGGTTCTTACATGTCCCTCAAGAATAGATTCCCCCAGGAATCCAAGGATGAGCAGAATTCCAGCCAAGCCGCCAGATACAAATGATACGAATTTTGCAACAATAGATATTAATGGAGTTGGAAACTGCTTTAAATAATTTAAAGAGTGAAGAATGCAATTGTCCATCCTATGTCTGAAGAAATGCTCAACCTGAAATAGTTAAAAGTAGCAGTATTTAGGGAATAATGGAAAAGAAACAAGATTAACTACATATGATCTACATGTTCTTTTGTTGAGGATCTGTCCCCCAATCCCCCAAAACAGTATGGAAATGGAAAGAATGAGCACACAATCATTTGGCATTTTGTAGCAGTGCAGCAAAAGAAACCTATTTCTACCTCGTTGTACTCCCGCAAAATCCACCTTGACAAATTCGACCACCTTCGAGATGATGCTGTACTCGGATTATTGTAGAATTCTTCAGCATGTCTCAGAAACATGTATACCAATGGGAAGATGACAAGGCAGGGCGACAGCAGAAGCATTGCAATGCCCATGAATACAAGTCGCTTTGTCAAAACAGATGGGCCTGTTAGAAAGTCTTTCCTGACACAAAATTTACTGCAAAAGAAGATGACATGAGGTTTGCATTAAAAAGAGTAAGATGGCATTTTAAAGGAATAGGATCAACAAACAATGAGTAAGAATTACACGGGAAGAGAACATTAAGGAGCAGTTATGATAACAGCACTTCATAAATAAGAACAAAAACAGAAAGACCAATGGAAGATATAATATCAAGTTTGCAATAGTTGTTTCAAAGATTGTTAACTAGAATACACAGTAATGAGATCATGATTTCCTTCATCAATCATGTTGAAGATTTCCGGTAAACCCTATTCGCCTTGCACTGCACATAACTGAGCAGCACAAGGCTTCACAGACATTCCATTATCACATATCACAAATGATATTAAAGTGACACAGACCTCAATTTATCAAGAAAGTAAAATGTATCCACCAATAAAATCTACTAGGACTGGTTTAGAATATCTACCTACCTGGCAACAGCATTCTATTTTGACATTACCAGTAAAAGTATCATCAATATGACACTTGTACACACACATTTCATTTCATATTAGTTCCTTTTTCTTTCATAACTCTTACTTGTTCTAAAGCCAAAGGGCCTCTAGCGGAGTTGGTTAGAGGAACCCAGCGGCACTCCTCAGGTCCTGAGTTCGACTGCCCGTGGAAGCGAATTTCAAGCTGGGGTTAAAAAAATCCCCTCGTCTGTCCCAAGGCCAAAGCACATGTCTAAGGCCCGGCCCTAGTCGTGGTCATCTCACATGGGCTACGGTGCCGTATGTATGGGTGGGGCAGGGGTTCGGGGGTTTTCTTGAAGGTCTTCTTCTTAATGGAATGTCCGGGGGCTGTCTTACCCCCGCAGGTCAAGTTTTTTTCCTTGTTCTAAAAAAACTAACTCGCACTGCTTAACCAATAAGTATGAAAAAAAATACTAGCAGCGTAATCTACTAATTATAGATATAGAGATCCAGAAAAAGGAACAAACTTCCTTACCTATCAAACATGCTATGAAAGATGCACCAATTTAGTGCCCACTCTAGCGTCTTTGGAAGCATCATATAGCTTTTCCTTCCATGGAAACGTGAACTAACAGTTGGTCCTACTCCAGGCAGCCAACAGGCAATCGGAAATGCAATAATGCCTTTATTAACCATCCCAATTAAGTAGTTCTGTTTCCGCATTAATCTCATGATAATATCATGCTCTGAAAGATCCTTAACAGCGCAAAGTTGTTGTGACTTCTGGAGGAGGACAACCTTCTCAACTACTTTGGGCCATGATATAGTTTGAATCTCCAGATCTGTGACCTTAATACTGCAAAATGAAGTAGCAGAAACAAAATGATACATCATTTTTCCTCAAAGAAATGTATACCAATGTGTGGAACACATGAAATTGAAATATTACCTGTTATAGTAAAAGTCGCGAACATTGAGTATGCTTCTCAATTTTAAAAAGAACTTGAGTAAGTTGATAATTCCATATGTCGTCAATATAACCATTGATCCAATTGTGATAATCTTCACATATGTGAATGGAACTAATGGGTCATTCTTGATGACGCTCATTAGGTCACATGGTTTATCCCCTATCTCAAGTGCTTCCACTCCACATTTCAAATCGCCCAGGGCATCCCAGTCAACAAACAAGAAGAAGAAACCAATAGCACATACCATAAATGTAACATTAAGGATCTCGATTATCCACTTGGTGATAATGCATCTTAAACCCTTTGCACAGAAATATTCATACAGTCTCTCAAAGAAAATATCCAAATCAGGAATCAGCTCAGCTTTGAAATCCTCCCGATGGAGAAGTCCTGTTGGGCTCTCACAATAAGAGTTTGGTAGTCTCCGGTAGTCCAATAACTCTACTTCAGGCGGAATTTCAGCAATTAGATGTGTTGAAAGTGCTGATTCTCTTCTCAATGACCACTTGAATAATCTTTTAATATTTGTGCCCTTCAGAAAGAAGGACATTATATATGGAAACAGAACCGAAGACAAGCTGAAGGCTTCCTTGCCATGCCACTGCTGATCACCTGGTTGATAAAGTTTTTTCTTTAAATGATTCATTCATCATGCTCATATACAATGCAATAGACATTCTGATTACAACATCTAACAAGAATTACAGCCTATCAACCGAAAATGAAAAGCATCCAGTCTCATCCATAAAAATATGACAACTAAGTGAATATTTCAACTATGCTTTTTGTGCATCCTATTTAGGAATGACAGAAAAGTATCATAACCCTAAATTTGTTTTCTAATCCTGGAACGAAGACCCAATTATAGAAAGTTTAAGCCCCTGCTGCATCATGCATTAGTTGTACAGTGTAAACTAGGCTTATTCAAGGTCCACAAAGCATCAAACTCTACTCTGAAGTCAAAACTTTATTTTCCAAGGTTATTCCACAGCAGGGGCGGGCCCAGTAAAGTACAATGGGCAGTGGCGGACCCAGCCGAAAATATGAGCTAGGGCGGACCCCTGCCCGCCGCTGCGCCTCCGCCGCGCGCTGGCCCCTTCCCGCCGTTGCGACGCCGCCGACACCGCTCCCGCTCGCTCGCGCGAAGCGCAGGCACAGGGGGAAGGAAGAGCACGAGGCACGAACCTGGAGGGAGCGCCGCCCAGTCCTCTGTTGCCGCCGCCGCGCGCTGGCCCCTGGTCGCCGAGACCGCTCCCGCTCGCTCGCAGCGCAGGAACCAGGAGGGAGCGCCGCCGCCGCGTCCCGACTCCCGCGTGGGTGCCCGAGTAGATTGGAAGGAGAAATTTCAATATTTAACCCTCAGTTACCCATAATTCGCAAGCTTTTCAATATTTGACCCTATGCATGCGAATTACTCCAATATAAAGGATTTCGAGATTTTTTCTCTTTTTTTCTATTTCCAATAACTCTTGAATACTATTAGAGATACCGGAGAATACCAAAATACCCCATATTTCAATCTGGCCTGGCTAGCTAATTAAAACACGGACAGCTAGATCCTAGCTTATACAATACATGATGCACTTGTTTGGTTGCATGCACTGACCAAGCCTGAATTAAAAGTGATGTGTTTGGTTGACTGCTTTATGTTGCATAGAATCACCCTGACCAAGCCTGGATTAAAAGTGATGTGTTTGGTTGCCTCCTTTATGTTACATAAAATCACCCCGTCTTTGGATTGGTAAGATTACCTCCTCTAAAACATATCGTTGTCAGTTTTGGTCACCCCGTCTTTAGATCGGTAAGATTACCCCGTCTTTGGTTGCATGCACTCTTGCCAGTGGTCAGTTTTGTGCCGATGTGCTGTAGCTCCTTGACCCTGATCTAGGAATGGCGGTGCTGACCTCGTCCTGGGTGCCTAAGAAGAGGACATTGGTGAGGGAGTTGGGGGACTTCGGGTCGGCCGTGGGCATGGGCACGGCCGCACGGCGGGCGGGTCCTCGTCGATGGCGTGCGGGGCAGGTTGTCGACGGCGGGCAGCAAGCGCGCCGTCTCCCCCGGCGCCATCTCCGTGATGCAAGGAAGGGGCGAGCGCAGGACGAGCAGCGGCGAGCACGGAGAAGCAAGGGAGGGGCGTGCACGGAGGAGCAGTGGAGGGGCAAGAGCAGAGGAGCAGCCATGGCGGCGCCATCTCCGTGATGCAAGGGAGGGGCGAGCGTGGACGAGCAACGGTGAGCACGGAGGAGCAAGGGAGGGGTGAGCACGGAGGAGCAATGGAGGGGTGAGAGCTGAGGAAGCTGCCATGGCGGCTGACCCGACCGCGAGGGAGGCGAAGCAGGAGGCGCATCTCAACGGGAAAGAGAGAGAGGAGCAACCCGACGAGAAGCAGGGCACGACGGCGGCGGCGGCGACAGGAGAAGGTGACGAGAACTAGCACGTGGGCGTGGCCAAGCCAGGCCCCAGGAAAATAGATCGCCGAATCTGTTTTTCGGGGGCCAGGCCAAGGCCTGTATGCGCGGCCCACGGTAGCCTGGCTAAGGCCCATGGCCAGGTAACTGTTGACGGTGGATAACGTCAACTTTTATTAGAACTTTAGACACAAAAGGATACATGAATACACACTAGTCTAGGGTTTTAACTGACAATTTTCACGAGTTTTGCATACTCTGCATTTTTCAGGGGTCATTCCAGAAAAGCGTAAAAGAGGGATTAAAGTGCATAAAACACACGAAACTTAACCGCGAAAGCAATATCGTCATCAGGACCCTACAAGCATCTAGAAAACACCCGAAGCAACCGAGGGCCCTACCACCTGACAGGTGGTGCCGACCGACGCCAAGGGGGGGCCAGGTGGCCCCCCTAGGGTTTCACCCTCCGTCTTCTGGAGTCTTCTTCCACCGCCTTTGAGGAGTCATCTCGGCCCTTGGTTAAATCGGTTTGATCATACGGCGCACGTTCATCCCACCGGACTATAAATAAAGGGGCAGACCCCCCTGGGGGCATCCAATCATTCGTCCAAGACATCAAGTCTTCGGTCAAACCATCAAGAGCCTCCTGTTGACACTTGTTATCGTCTAAATTTTATTATCAATTATCCCTGCATTAAACATGAATATCCAGTAGAACAGGGTTATTACTAATAATTTCTACAAGTTTTGGTGAATTGTATATTTCCCAGGGATTATTCCAGAAAAGTATAAAAGAGGGATTAAAGTGCATAAAAGACACGAAACTTGACCGCGAAGGAAACATCATCACGACGACACTGGAATAGTGTAGAAGGCACCCAAAGCAACTAGAGACCCGCACCTGCCAAGGTGGGGCCGGCGGGCCCCAAGAGGGGGGCGGGCAGTGCCCCCTAGGGTTTCCACCCGCCGCCTTCTGGAGTCTTCTACCACCGCCTTTGAGGAGTCATCTGGGTCCCTGATTAAGTCGGTTTGATCTAAAGGCACGCGTTCATCCCACCGGGCTATAAATAGAGGGCCAGACCCCCCTGAAGGAGAGCCAGATCAAGAGATGAAGACCCTGAAGCATTAGATAGATATCCACCAGATCTGGACTAGCAATCAAGAGAGAGATTAGAGAGATAGAGTAGATGAGTAGAGATTCGAAGGAGTCCCGGTCTGTCGGAGCTTCTTCATAGCTGTATTCATCTGGATTCAGCTTGCTCGCCTAGAGTTGCGTTCTGAGGTACTTTTGTATTCAACATCTTGATTCAAGTAAGCATTTGTTCTTATTCATTCTTAAATTTAAAACTCTATTTGAGTGCTTTGATCTTGGTAGCTCCTTGGTTGAAGTAGTAGTTTGTAGTGTAGACGTGGTGTCTGAGCTATAATTACTTGTGAATGTCCCCTGATTGGCCGGATAGTGGTAGTTCACGTAGGTGACAGCTGCGTTGATTCCTCTGTAGTTCACTTTCCGTTGATAGGATCGATAGGTGTATAAGTGTTTGGTAGGAGGAAACTCTGATTTCCGCTCTTATTCATTTCATTGCCCGATTAGAACGATATTATTCAAAGTTTACCGGTTGTCAGATCTAGATAATCATTAGTTATCTCCTCATTCTTGATATTCTCTGGATTGATTGTGTTATCGGGTTAAGAATCAATAGACTTAGTCAGTGTCACCTATTGTTTGGGTTCGATATTAAAACCGGGATTGTCTGGTGAAGTGTTACATCGGTGTTTTATCTGTGCGCTTTTGGATATTTTGATAATAATAATATTTAATAGAGTACGGTTAATTTATACCAACAAGCATTTCTGGCGCCGTTGCCAGGGAACGGTTTGTTGATTTTGGCTTAGTCTATCTTAATCTTGTATTATAATTTTATCTTTTATCTTTTATCTTTTACCTTTTAAGGTATGGAACCCACGTCCCAACTTTTATATCAATATGGAGCACCATCGGGATCGTATCTCCAGCCAAAAGAATCATCTTTACCCATCACATCATCTGGCTATGAGTTACGCCCGGGATTAATTAAATTAGTTTAGGATCATATTTTTTCTGGTAGTTTTAGCGAAAACCCCTATTCCCATTTAGCCGATTTTGAGCAGACATGTTCATGTTTGCATATTAAGGGTATGACAGATGAAACTTTAAAATGGAAACTCTTTCCGTTTTCATTAACGGGAAAAGCAAAGAAATGGTATAATCGCCATGTTGGGAGTGGCCAAGAAGATTGGGAAATATTGCGTGCTAATTTTTATCTTAAATTTTTCCCTATCGAAAAGGTCGCTAAACTTCATTTTGAAATTATTGGATTTAAACAATTAGATAAGGAATCGTTAGGCAAGGCTTGGGAACGCTTTGATGGATTATAAATTCTGGACCTAATCTTGCTTTGCCAGAACCTATGCTTTTGCAATATTTCTTTTTAGGCCTTGATGATAAAAATAAAGAATACCTTAATTTGGCTGTAGGAGGAGCATTTATGCATATTACTGCTTCACATGCTAAAACTATTCTTACTAATATCTTAATTGATCTTCCTGAAGAAATACAAGTTGTTAGAAGATGAATTTTTGTCGTTTGATTCTAAACTTTTATCTGATTCATCTCAACATTTACTTGAACTATCTAATGAGAAGGAAATAACTCCAATTTTTGATTTTATGCTTGAATTTGAGGATGAACTTTTTGATAATTATGGAAACACCTCACGCTATCATAAAATTATAAAACCACAAGAGTCTATGAATTTTAAAAGTTTTAATGTTTCATATCCTACCGATTTAAAATTCCTTAAAGAGATAATAAGAGAATTGATTTTTGTTATGAGTAATGAGTGGTTGATAGAATCTGAGCTTTCAAATGATATAATTCATTTAAATTCTGCTGCCATTACTATTAAATGTCAAATTGATGCATATCCTTTTGATGCCTTTTATAATCCAATAGTAGGTGTCAATATTATGTCTCTTACATTTGCTAAAAAATTCTTGAAAGATATGCCATCAATTCCTATAAATAAATTACTGAAAAATCATTCAGGGCATATTATTCCTAGTTTAGGTGTTTTATGTTCTCTTTCTATTGTGATTAATGAATTCCGAATTTTGCTGATTTTCTATATTTTTGATATTTGGGATTTTGATGTAATAATTGGGTTACCAATAGGAAAACTTTTGCGAGAAGGTTGTACAGATAATTTAGATATTAAACTTGGGAAGGGATTTAATCTCTCAGTGCCTATAACTCATGCATTAAAAGCTAAGGCAGAGCCACCTCCTGAGTTAAATCCGATAGAAGAAGTTAAGGCTGTGTCATTTGAGAAATTTATTGAACCTAATTTAGAGGTTGATACTCAGTTCTTCATTAATGAAGAGGAGGAGGATCCGATTGATCCTGAACATCTAGATGAATTACTAGAGCCACCTAAGCCTTCTATTGAGCTTAAACAACTACCTTCTGGTCTTAAGTATGTTTTTCTGAATAATGATCAAAATTCTCCTATGATTATTAGTGATAAACTTTCTGATGAAGAGTCTTTTAGATTATAACTGCCTTAGATCGTGGTGCTTTTGGTTATCCAATCTAAAATCTTAAGGGGATTAGTTCTGTTTTATGCACCCATCGTATTCTAACTAACCCAAAAATTACACCTTCTAGAGAGCCCCAACGTAGGCTTCAAAATGCGTTGAGGAAAGTTATTAATAAAGAGGTCTTGAAACTTTTGCATGCTGGGATTATTTATCCTGTTCCGCATAGTGAGTGGGTAAGCCCTGTTCAAGTTGTACCTAAAAAGGGTGGTATGACCATAGTTAAAAATGATAAAAATGAATTGATACCCCAGAGAACTGTTACAAGATGGCGAATGTGTATAGATTATAGAAAACTCAATAAAGCAACCAAGAAAGATCATTTTCTGCTGCCCTTCATTGATGAGATGTTAGAGCGTTTGGCAAATAATTCTTTCTTTTGTTTCCTTGATGGTTATTCTGGATATCACCAAATTCCTATTCACCCTGATGATCAAAGCAAAACCACTTTTACATGTCCTTATGGAACTTATGCTTATCGTAGAATGTCTTTTGGATTATGTAATGCACCTCTTTCTTTTCAAAGATGTATGATGTCTATGTTTTCTGAACTGATAGAAGAATTCAAGGAAGTTTTTATGTATGATTTTTCTGTTTATGGAAAAACTTTTGATGATTGTCTAGAAAATCTAGATAAGGTTTTGCAGAGATGTGAAGAAAAGCACTTGGTCCTTAATTGGGAAAAATGTCATTTTATGGTTAGAGAAGGAATAGTGATAGGACATTTAGTGTCTGAAAGAGGTATAGAGGTAGATAAGGCAAAAATTAAAGTAATTGAACAACTACCTCCACCTGTTAATATAAAAGAAATCCGAAGTTTTCTCGGTCACTGTGGTTTTTATCGCAGATTTATAAAATATTTTTCATATATTGCTAGACCACTGAATAACTTGCTAGCTAAGGATGTTCCTTTTGAATTTGATGATGCATGTTTAAAATCTTTTAATATTCTTAAAGAAGCACTTACATCAGCACCAATCATTCAACCCCCTGATTGGTTTTTATCTTTTAAAATTATGTGTGATGCTAGTGATTATGCTGTAGGGGGCAGTATTAGGACAAACAAAAGATAAGAAGCATCATGCAATTGCTTATGCTAGTAAAACTATGACAGGAGCACAATTAAATTATATAACAACTGAAAAAAAAACTCCTGACTGTTGTCTTTGCTATTGATAAATTTAGATCTTACTTAGTAGGAGCAAAAGTAATTGTTTATTCTGATCATGGTGCTTTAAAATATCTGCTCACTAAAAAAGATGCTAAACCTCGTCTGATAAGATGGATTTTGTTACTCCAAGAATTTGACTTAGAAATTAAAGATAGAAGAGGAATAGAAAATCTAGTTATTTAAAAATGCTTGTTGACATCTACTAACGTCGCCAAATATAACTATACAACTTTTAATGCGAGAGGCGAGATTAGAAGATGAATGATAATTAATTAACTTGTCATTAGCAACTAGCCACTTTTCTATTACTAACATTCTTATGTAAGAACTAGGTTGTCATCCCTAATTAATACTGCTAAGAATAAATAAGGTTTTATATATTAATCTATGTGACTAGGAAAAATATAAATATAAATAATATAAACTAAGATCAGTTCTGCAAGCGGATAGATAATTATACCATTGTAGCATTTTACCTAGGGAGTTCTACCAGGTTGTCGATTTATATTTATACCACTGGGAAGGACTAAGATAAACTTTAATCTATTATATTGATAGTGATGGTATACAATGGATAAGTGACATTACCGATGTCATTTACTCTACTCATAACAGGTAGAGGTCACAAGGTAAATAAAGATAAAGGTGATAAGTATGATCAAGCATCATAAATAAAAGATAATCATCAGAGCACTTCCCTAGTCATAGTAATAGCTAGCCAATGGATAAACTAAGGAATTAATATCAAAGGTAATTATATAACTACATCAATGAACAACTCTAATTAGTGCAATTACATCTACCAATCATTGTTAGACTAATTCTATATCATGATCACATGCAAAGGGCATCATCTAGGAAAGGTGTGAAACAGAGTCATCACCCAACTTCGCGACCGTGCCTGCTGGCCTACATACAGGGGGTGGACTACAGAGGACTCAACGCAGCTATCACCTACGCAGCTGTGCACTCACAGATAAACAAAATACCTAGACACCACGTCTACATATCGTTCATCATCTATCCATCGTACGTATGAATAAACGCTACACGAGCAATTACATGAATTCAATAAGATCAAACCAACTATACTAGACATATAATCAAAGTAGACAAAGACTATTGTAATCAAGAACATATGAACTATTAAGAACAATGTTTCCCTAATCATAATGAAGAATACAATAATAGAGAAAGAACTAAAATTATACCGAACTCCGTACTCCAGACAGACGCCGGAGCTCCAGATCCGCCGAAGAACTAGAACTCCTCTACTCTCTAATCTAACTAGGCTAGAACTATGAACTAGGAGGCTCTTGATGGCTTGAGAACTTGATGCCTTAAATGAATGATGGGTTGATGTCTCCAGGGGGTCTGCCCCTTTATTTATAGCCCGGTGGGATGCACGTACGCCGTAGAATCAAACCGACTTGAAACGAGGGCCGAGATGACTCCACAAAGGCGGCGGAAGAAGACTCCAGAAGCTGGGCCGAAACCCTAGCAGGGGGGCACCGGCCGGCCCCACCCTGGCGCCGGCTGGCCCCACCCTGGGCGGTCTCGGGTCCCGGTGCCTCGGGTGTGTTCCAGATGCTTCTAGTGTTCTCGTGATGATGT
Source organism: Eremochloa ophiuroides (assembly GCA_038502445.1). NCBI lineage: Eukaryota > Viridiplantae > Streptophyta > Magnoliopsida > Poales > Poaceae > Eremochloa > Eremochloa ophiuroides. The sequence goes on from JAHLJS010000002.1 coordinate 28,546,317, forward strand.
TTCCTTGGCGGTGAAGTTACGTGGTAATCATGCTCTTTAACCCTTCTTTTATGCTTTTCTGGAATAGCCCTAGAAAAACACAGAACATACAAAACTCGTGGAAACTGTCAGTTAAAACCCTAGACTAGTGTGTATTCATGTATCCTTTGGTGTCTAAAGTTCTAATAAAAGTTGACGTTATCCACCGTCAACAATTAGTGTGCACCATGGGACATTTGGCATGATTAATTGTTCATCCCAATTGTCACCACCAGCAGAAAATGCTATTCTAGACACGACCTTAATCTCCACCAAGACATGCTCCTCTCTCCACAGACAGGTGGGTCCCACTGGTGCTTTAGAGTACAAAATTGTTTTCAGAACCCACACAATAGTGAGATTCAGATCACGTACAACCGACGCAAATGGTAGGTAAGTGAATAAAGAAACAAAAAGATTGAAGTAGTTGCCACAAAGGGGGCTAATACATGCTTTCTATTCATAAACTGATTGTTTCGACTTGGCGCACGAGGATTGTTGAGAGGGAATATTAGGTGTGTTTGAAAGCTCTAGTTGTATCGGACTTTTGCAACACGCAATCGGACGTTCTCCATTGGTGGAGGAACCCTCCCTCGCGTCGCCTCCCCTGGGGGCAACTTGAGGGCGCCCTCACCGCCGCCTCTCCCTCTCCTCGTTGTAGCCGGCGGGGCCGCCGCCACCGCTCTTTCTCGCCGCCGCCGGCGGCGGCCAGCGGGGAGGGCCCAACAAAGCGCCTCCCCGCCCCCTCCCTCGTCTCAGTGCACCCCCCTTCCTCCTCTCCTCCCTCCCCGCCCCCACCTCTCCTCTCCAGCAGCGGCGGCGGTCGGCTGGCAGAGGGCGGATCCGGTCCCCCATCGACCGGATCCGGGCGTCACATGAGTGGATCGGCTACTGCTGGCCGGCGGCGGGCCAGGGTCGAGTGGCGCCGGCGGCGGCGCCACCCGGCTAGGGTTTCGTCCTAGGCACCGCCTTCCTCTCCGGCAGCCCTTCCCTCGCCGTCTTCGTCTCCTGGCGTGCCGCTCCGGCCCGGCCTCGAGGTCAGGGTGACCTCGGTCGGGGCCGGGGGTGGCGTCCTCGCCGCTGGCGGAGGGCGGGCGATCAGCCGGACCCTCCCTTTGGCTCGCCAGCGTGGGGCGGTGCCGCGGGCAGGCTAGGGCTTCGTCGCCGCCTTCCTCTCCGGCAGCCCTTTCCTCACTGTCTTCGTCTCCGGCGCGCCGCTCCAGCCCGGCCTCGAGGTCAGGGTGACCTCGGCCGGGGCCAGGGGTGGCGTCCTGGCCGCTGACGGAGGGCGGGCGGGCGGCCGGCCCCTCCCCTTGGCTTGCCAGCGCGGGGCAGTGCCGCGGGCACTTCAATCGGCGCCCGTCCTCCCCACCGGTGGTGGTGGGTCGACGGACAGGCCGCACCGCCACGCGCTGCCCCCAGCTCCCCTGTGTCGACTGTAGCGTCTCTTCAGTGGGCGGCGGGGCTCATCCTCCCTACCGGCGGTGGTGGGTTGACGGACGGCCCCCCTCTGGCACCGTGCCACTCCTGATGGCCCAGCGCCGGCCCGCTCCTCCTCTCTGGTAGCTGCAGCGGGCGGTGGCGGCATAGGGTGGCGGCGCCTGTCCTCCCCACCGGGCCGTGGGTTGATGGACGGCGCATGTGGACGTGCCATCGTCGGGCGACGGCAAGGGTGAAAACCAAATCTCCCTGGGCTTCTGCCCAGGAGCGGTGACAGTGGCGAATTGCGTCATTACCTTCCTGAAGGCGTCGTCGTCTTTCCGTTTGTCTGCGACGACTGTCAGGGCTCGGGAACGAAAGTTCGGGCGGGTTATATCAACGCAGTTGGCGTCTGTGAGCGTCATCTCCTTCGTGAAGGCTCTGTTGAGGCTGCCACGAGCTCCCGTGTCGCCATTCGCCCTGGAGCTTCCATGTTTTCTAAGGCGCCGTCGACACGTTCTTGGCACTGGGGTAGTGCCTTCCTTGTTGCGTGAGCTTCGCTCCACCTTCGCTCTAGCTCGAGCTCGGATGTTGACGCTCTGAGCTTGCGCCGTAGTTGTGGTCTTCGCTCCGACCACCAATGTCGCGCTTGGCGGCTCCTGTGTCTCGGCCATTGAGTTCGTGTTGTTTGGGTTGGCGGGGAGGCCCTCTGTTTCTTGCTTTTGTAATCGTTTTCGTTGTTGTCTGTGTGTGGCCACTCTCTCTGTGGTCATGTTGCGATGTTCGCCGGTCTCGGCACTTTCTTCTTAATATAAAAGACACGTGAAGTTGTGTTCGAGAAAAGAAAATACTAGGTCAATCATTACTGAAAGCAACATACAATATACTAGGTCAACCATTACTGAAAGCAATGTGCCAACTCCCCCCGGCTAGTTGTAGCACGCCCTCAGCTAGCACCAAATAAAAAAGACTGGCACAACATTCTTTATCAAAGAAAAACTGCACAACACTTTAAATTCTAAACCTCAAACGTAGTACGCCAAGAGGTATACTGTGTTATCCCAAGTCAGTAAAGCTTTCTCAATCTCAATGGCCGCCCAAGCGCAACCGCTGCTCCTCGTCGTCCTGCTCGCCTGGCCCTGCCTCTTCTTCGTTCGCTCGCGTTCGGCGTGTCGGCCTGCCGACCTCCACCCCATCGTCCTGCTGCCCGCATACACCTGCAGCCAGCTCGACGCCCGGCTCACCCACGAGTTTGAGCCCTCCACCGCGCCGAGCTGCGGTGGCGCACGCATGGGGAAGGGCTGGTTCCGGCTATGGAAGAACTACACCGCGCTGCAGGAGGACCCTGCACTGGTGGCCTGCTACGCCGAGCTGCTGCGCCTGGTGTACGACCTTGTCGCTGGTGATTACCGCAACGTGCCGGGTGTCGAGACCCGCGTTGTGGCGTTTGGCCCCGATGATCCTGCCACCAGGTAATAAGATAGGTTTGCGTGAGTAAGTAATAGAGAAAAATTCACAGCCAGTCCCCAACTTACCAGCCAGTGTCACTTAGGTCCCCCGTTCTTTAAAAATGCGACTTTCGGGTCCCCAAACTCGTTCCGGGCGCCACCAGCGGTCCAAACGGGCCCTGACCCAACTTTCTTGCGGATCTGGCGCTCCACGCTGGCAGGGACGTGGAAGCCGAGTCAATTTCGTCACCGGGAGAAGCGGTGCCGGCCGCATCCACCGATTCGCCGCCTTGCCGCGACTTCTCCAACCAGTGGCGCAACACCGGCGAGAGTGACGGCGGCCCAGCCCTCGTCGCTGCTAGGCTCGCGTCACGACGCGTACCCATTCTCTGGTGGACTTCGTGTTCGTCCCCGGGAGCAGTGGTGGTGGCCGCATCCACCCGATGCGCCGCCCAGAGCCGCATCTTCTCCCGCGAGGGGCATATCGACGGCGATAGCGACGGCCGCTGCTACGCCCTTGTCGCTGCCAGGCTAGCAGGCTCGCGTCCGCCGGGCACATCAAAAGCCGTCAGGTCTGCTGGGCTCGTTGTTGACCTCAGAGTGATGTAGGTGACCGGCTGCAGAGCGATGTGCAAGGAAGGCGCTGACGTCGTCGTGGGCTCTGGCATTGGCGGCGCGACGGAGGAACTCGTGAGCAAGGCCAAGTCCTTCCTTATCAGCCAATCGAGATGCAAAGAACTGAAAATTCAGTGAAAATACACGTCCTTCCTTAAAGATTGGAGAACTGAAAATTCAGAGAAGAGGCAGTGAATGAAAATGCAGAGAAGAGCCAGAATCGACATCTATTTTTTTCTGTGATCTGAAACACGTATTGAAATGTTTGTACACAAAATAGAATTGTCTTATGTGCGATGAAATAAAATGGTTCTTCTTGCATGTACATGTATAATTTTCTGTCATATCAAATGCTATTCTGAAACTGAAAGGTAGCGTTTCAGTAACTCGTTGCAGGTTAGATTTTTGAAACACACTTTGGAAGCCAGATATACATGGACAGATGGAAACTGCATACTTCATTTTTTTCACAAGAATTTATTCAGTGGTGGGAGATATAATCCCGAGATGGTTTTCATAACTTTAAAAGGCACTTTGAAAACATCCACAATCATTACTGGATGATAATATTATGGTAAAGTTAAAGCATCCACAGAGTCATTACCCAGAAGCTAAAGCATACCCTATACAAGCATCCTTCACATTACAGGATGCACCAAAATTACCCAGAAGCTAAAGCATAATCATTCTTTTTGCTAAGCCCTTTTCCCAGAAACTAGGCATAACCTATACAAGCATCCTCACATCACTGGATGCACCAAAATCAGGTGAAACACAAAAGTAGTGTCTTCACATCTTCATGTGGCTATATGTACACTACTGGATCGATCCTAATCTTCACATCTTTAGATGTACGGGCCTTCACTGACTATTTCCCAAAACCCTCAGTAACTATTTCCCAAAAGTCTTCACTAACTATATCCCAAAAGTTGTACAGATCTTCACCAACTTTTTTAGTCCTTGGTTTTCTTTGGAGCTTTTTTCTGTGTTGTTGCAGTTCTCTTCCTCTTTGCTGCAGTCATGCCTTCCTTGGTGACTGTGGTTAGATGTACTGGCCTTCCCAATGGCCTGTTGGTGGTGATGAACACCGAATCTGGCAGTGGCCCTACAGGTTTGGAAGGAATGGATGACTATGATCCCTGCCAAATAAAGATGGTTACCTACATTAGTAGATTCATCAAACAAGAAAAATTATAACAGCACGCATGTGAACAAAATTGATAACATGTTCCATCATTTGCAGTAACATGGTTGAGCTCATATTGGACATCAGCTGGGAGTATGATGCTGCATGACTAGTTTGTGTCAGGCTATCATATGCTGATGCCATAGCAGTAGGTTCTTCTGTGACTAGCTGAGAATTTTGTGGACCTTCATTGGCTTCAAAATGAGATTCTACGGTATCCTATAGGTATACAAATGGCAATATGTCATCAATAGAATTTAAATGTCAGTAATATATTAAAAAAAATTCAAACAATTAGTTGTAGTACCTGAAAGGCTGGACCATATTCAGATGAGATTGGTGGGACCAAATCTTCAGTCACATAATCCTCTGGATTGATGCCAGCCTTCTTAAGAAAACAACCTCTGACATTGTCGTTTTCTCCTTTACAGTAGCTGCACTTGATGACCACTCCATGTTTGGAAATTGATGGTCCATGTTTTCCTTGAATCTCTTGTGGCGCCTTCCTCCTAGATGTGGGTGGTCTTCCCACTCTTTTCTCATAATTAGGTGGAACAACTGTAGGACCATTAACATTTTCCCACAGTGTACTATCCCTACATGGAATGACTTTACATATGCTCTGTTAAATGCTTCAAGGGAGTAGCAATCGTGGACAACACTTTCAACTGAAATTCTCTCATGCCGTAAGCATGATATAGCATGCTGACAAGAGATTCCTGCAAGATTCCACTTCCTGCATTCACATTCCTTTGCTGTAATGTCCACAATGTACTTTAAGTCCCTTTCAAGTACTTGGAATACACCACTTCCTGATGGCATAGCATAGCATATGTTGGCAAGTTCTGTATTCTTCGCCACTTTCTTCCTAATCTTTGGACAGATAGGGCCTACAAACTGCTCGCACAATTCCTTTTGCTTGTTATAGTGCCTAGTCATTAGCTGTTGTTTGATCTTTTCTAACATTGAAAGAATTGGCATTTCCCTAGCTTCTAGTATGTAACTATTAAATACCTCACAATTGTTGTCCTCCGTGCGGCCCAATGCTAGATCAGAGATCGCCCGATGCAGAGCTATCCTCCGTGCGGCAGCATCCTTGTCTTCCCTGTGGCGGTGAGGGTTCAATCTTCAGTGAGGGACTCCATCTCTCGGCCATGTTGGTGCCTTCGGAGCACAGGGACGCAACAACCATGTGGGGCCTCCGGAGCGGAGAAGCTGAACCTCCTCACCCTGCGATTGGCCCATCCATAGCCAGCCCCAACGCCGACCTCTTCAATCCGATTCTGTGTGCTGTTCGTGGCAGAGGAAGAAGAAAGGGAGCAAAGAGGCTGACATGTGTGTCTATTTTAATGCTGGTAGCTAAACAGTCCCTTCTTGTCGCCTTTTTCATCCCTTCTACCACCCATCTCAACCAAACGGATAGTTAGAACCGCCAACATCCCTAAAAATTAGATTGGGTCCATCCCATTCTGTCTCTCAACCAAACAATACTTTACACATTGCAACACAAGTATAAATCAAGTATTGTAAGTGGTTAGACGGTTGAGGCATGCAACATGATTTGCGGCTGATGACCCTGTCCCTACTGTTTTGGCTCTTCCTACCATCCTGTTTCTGGCCATATGTCACCTCACTGATAAAATTCTGGCCCCTTCTCCATCGGGATTGCGGCTGCTGGCAAGGAAAACACAGAAACTAGTTCATTTTAGGGTCTCGGTGTTGTATACAAGAGGATTCGTGCGCACCATGGGACATTTGGCATGATTGTTCATCCTTATTATCACCACCGGCAGAAAATGCGATTCTGGACACACCCTCAATCTCCACCAAGACACACTCCTCTCTCCACAGATAGGTGGGTCCCACTGGTGCTTTAGAGGACAAAATTGTTTTTCAGAACCCACCCAATAGTGAGATTCAGATCACGTACAACCGACGCAAATGGTAGGTAAGTGAATAAAGAAACAAAAAGATTGAAGTAGTTGCCATAATGGGGGCTAATACAAGCTTTCTAGTGATAAACGGATCGTTTCGAATTGGCGCACGAGGATTGTTAGGGAATATTAGGTGTGTTTGAAAGCTCTAGTTGTATCGGACATTTGCAACACGTACAATATACTAGGTCAATCATTACTGAAAGCAACATACAATGTACTAGGTCAACCATTACTGAAAGGAATGTGCCAACTCCCCCCGGCTAGTTGTAGCACGCCCTCAGCTGGCACAAGGCACAACATTCTTTATCAAAAAAATCCCAGCACTACACTTTAAATGCTAAAACTCAAACGTAGTACGCCAAGAGGTATACTGTGTTATCAAAACTCAGTAAAGCTTTCTCAATCTCAATGGCCGCCGAAGCGCAACCGCGGCTCCTCGTCGTCCTGCTCGCCTGGCCCTGCCTCTTCTTCGCCGTCTCGCTGGCGGCGTGTCGGCCTGCCGACCTCCACCCTGTCGTCCTGCTGCCCGGATATAGCTGCAGCCAGCTCGACGCGCGGCTCACCAACGAGTTCGAGCTCTCCACCGCGCCGAGCTGCGGCAGCGCACGCATGGGGAAGGGCTGGTTCCGGCTGTGGAAGAACTACACCGCGCTGCAGGAGGACCCTGCACTGGTGCCCTGCTACGCCGAGCTGCTGCGCCTGGTGTACGACCCTGTCGCCGGCGATTACCGCAACGTGCCGGGTGTCAAGACCCGCGTCGTGTCGTTCGGCACCACGAGGGGGTTCGGCTCCGATGATCCTGCCACCAAGTAAGATGATAACTTTGCGTATGTTAAGTGGTTACCTAGTTTTTTAAAAAATAAAAATCCGCCTCAATTTGCCTCTGCATCACTGGATGTGCTGCTACCCTCCCACTGGGCAGGAACACCTGCATGGAAAAACTCGTTCAGGCGCTAGGAGTGGGATACAAAGAAGGCGAGAACCTCTTCGGCGCGCCGTACGACTTCCGATACACGCCAGCGCCGCCGGGCCAGGCGTCCAGGGAGTTCTCCCGCTTCGTCTCCAAGCTGAGGGTGCTCGTGGAGCAGGCAAGCGAGAGGAACAGGGACATGCCGGTCATCCTCGTGACGCACAGCCTCGGCGGCCTCAACGCCAACGTCTTCATCAGCAGGAGCCCGCTGGCGTGGCGCCGGAGGTACGTCAAGCACTTCGTCATGGTCTCCACCGGCGCTGGCGGCGGCGTGTTCCCGCTGCAGTTCGGCGGTTCGAATTCGTCGTCGCCGACGCCGACGGACCCGCTGTCGTTCCCCAACACCAGGCTGAGCTTCGCGACCGCGTTCTCCGTCCTGCCGTCCCCCAACGTGTTCGGCCACGCGCCGCTGGTGGTCACGCGTGCCAAGAACTACTCCGCCTACGACATCCCGGAGTACCTCAAGGCCAATGGTTTCTCCGACGACGAGGTGGCGCGCTACGTGACGAGGGTGCTTCCGGTGACACTGAGCTTCGGTGCGCCAGGCGTGCCAGTGACCTGCATCAACGGTATCGGCGTGCCGACGGTGGAGAAGCTGGTGTACTGGGATGGCGACTTCAGTGCCAAGCCTCAAGCGGTTTACGGCGACAGCGACGGTGGCATCAACATAGCCAGCATGTTGGCGTTGGCCACGTCAATCGGGGCTCAACCGGAGCAGGATTACTTCAAGTCGATTCTGATTCACAACACGAGTCACGTTGGCACCATCTCGGATGATTTCGCCCTCAGGCGTGTGGTCAACGAGGTTCTTGAAGCTAGTGGAGCAAACAGCATGAACGCTATTTAGATTTTATATATTGGGTTTTCAGTCATTGCAATGACACAAGTCAAACATAATAACCTTTCATTCGTCATTCGCCGACGGCTTTTATAGTAATTTGAGAAAATAAAGAAATTGGCACTACCTCCGTTTCAAATACCATGATATGGTTCTATAATATTGTGGTCAACGAGGTTCTTGATGCCAATAGAAATAGCATGAACGCTGTTAATAAGAAACAACAATGTTAAAAGAAACAAGTTAAATTTGTCATATATAAATGTTGTCGTTAATGTTTGGCTTCTGCCCTTCTTAATTCCCCTTATTAACTGAGAAGACACAGACATATCAAAACAAACAGTACTTGTAACTTTTTCTTCTAACAATCATTTTCTAATGTCTGAAGCGTGTTGTCAAGAAGCACATCATCTAGTACTGTGGTATGGGTGGGTGGAGGATCCAGTGTGGTTGGCCACATGGGGCCTTGTTAGCTTGTGCATTATCCATCTCAATACATGTGTTTTCGTCTTCGGAAAAAAACAAAACATGTGTTTTCGAGTGGTTTATTATGCAATTTAGCACTTCAAAACATACAGATTGAGGTAGATCCATGAGCATTAAACAAGCCCTCATATGGTGCTAGCGATGGTCATGGTCCAGCTCTCATTGTTTTCTTTGATTGTTCATATTTTGGTGAATCCAGCCCTGAGATCCACCAAAATTGGTGAATCCGAATCCAAGTGAAAATAAACTGTTTAGCTGAGATTTTGGTGAATTCAAGCTCAGATCCACCATTTTGGTGAATCCGAATTCCTACCAAAGAGGGCCTTAATAAACAACATAAGTTGCTTGAAGAATTTCGCTGACAATACGCTTGGAAGGATCAATATATTTAAGCATCGAAAAAACATCATAGAACACCACATTAACACTACACGAACATCGAAAAAATACATCATAGAACATCACATCAACACTACAAAAACATCACAAAAAATATTGTACAACATCACATATATAATACATGAACATTGAAATATTCATAGTCATATGTTAGTGAACATTCTAGATACACCATCAAAGAAAAAAATTGTAGAACATCACATTAACACTAAAATCATCACAAAATATATCGTACAACATCACATATATAATAAATGAATGAAAGAAAAGGCACAAAAATAAAAACATACAATAAAAAAAGAAAATCATAAAAATAATAAAATACCATGAAAATAAAAAATAAAAAGAAGAAGAAATAAGAATGTTACAAATATAGAACATCACAAGCCATAGTGTCAGTGCTAGTTTTGGCGGGCGCTAACACCGGCTAGTAACTTGTGCTTTGCGGTTAAGGTTTCGGATGGTGTGTAAGGAGGAACACGGGAGATTTATACTGGTTCAGGTCAAGAGGGCCCTACGTCCAGTGGAGAGGCGAGTCATGTTGCCTTACACCGGGGTGCTTGTAGTAGGGGGTTACAAGCTGAGTGAGAGAGGGAAGGGCTCCCAAGTCTCTTACGAGTGTCTAAACATGTACAGATTGGTTGTTGTTGTTGTTTGTTGTTGAGTGGCTGTGAGTGTGAGTGAGCTTGTGAGCGATTGAGGGATTGTCTAAGGCTGGCCTCTGCTCTCCCTTTTATAGTTACAAGGGAAGGGCTAGAGTTACACGTGTTGCCCTATGTTACAGTACTCGGCATGGCAGGGTTGGTGATGACTGGCGGCGATCGTCAGCCACGCCTTCGTCTTGGCGCCTCGGCGGCATGGCGTTAGTCATTCGGCTGATCCGCCACTGTTCCATTGGTGAGTTCCAAGGCGCGTCACAGTGCTTGGTCATGGTTGGCTGCATGGCGATACGTCATACCGTCGTATCTGTCCTTGCATAGTGCAAAGAGTAGATAGGTTGACTTCTGGGTACAAGCCCCCGAAGTACAAAGCAGGAGGAGTGTCCTCCCTCGGGTGGTTCTTTCTCCTTGTGAGATACATTCCAGGGAGTTGGCAAGACCGGTCGTAAAACTTCGCCCATTCCCCCTGGTTGGTCGGACGACCGTCGTCCCCTATTTCCTAGTGTCACACGTGTGGCCGGGGTATGGCGATCGCCGTCGTAGTTGGCGAATCCCCTCGTCAGCCCGGGGAGCCGTATGGTTGACTGTCCCTGTAGCGGCGTGGGAGGAGGAGGACCGTCAGATCGCCTGCCAGAGGAGATGGAGCAGTTGGTACGGCGAACATGAGCGTTCGGGGCGTTGTTGTGTCGAAGGGCCCATCCGATAGGACTATCCCCGTAAAGTGGTCAGAGAGGTCCCTTGCAGTCCAAGATTGCTCTGCTGACATCAACTATGCAAGGGATGCCTTTGAAAGATCGCGCTCGAGAGGGATGGTGAAGCTCAGGCGAATCGAAGAATCGGTGCTCGAGGGTGCCGCTTTCCCGAGCTCTCTCGGGGAGGCTCGGGCGAATCGGAGAATCAGTGCCCGAGGGTGCTGCTTTCCCGAGCTCTCTCGGGGAGGCTTGGGCGAATCGGAGAATTGGCGCCTGAGGGTGCCGCTTCCCCGAGGGCAGGTCTGCGTAGATGCATCATCATGGGCCTCCGTAGGAACGGCCTTCGTGGGCCATCGCTGGCCTTACCTGGGCCAGGCCGTGTTGGGAATGTATGTTTTCGCATCGAAGTTGGGTACCCCATATTTTGGTACTCGACAGTAGCCCCCGAGCCTGTGGCGGAGTGAAGGCACTACTCCACAGGTTCACACCAGCTCTTCCTGTCGAAGAGATGAAGTATGGGTTATTGTTTTTTCCGGTGGGTGCGCACGAGCGCACCCGTCGGGTGTAGCCCCCGAAGCTTTTGGAGGGATGTTATATCCCTCCAAAGGTTTAAAAATCGTGATTATTAGTCCTCGGGTGTTATTTTGATTTATTCTGGGGGGTTATTCCTTTGGAAGCGGAGCCCCCGAGTCCTCCCATCGTGTTAGGGAGGTAGTTCGGTGGTCTTTCCAAGGTGCGGAGCAAGTTCCTGAGCGTCCGTTTTCGTATTTGGAGATCGATCGGGCTCTTCCCTGTCTCTTTTAATTCGACCTTCATGCTCTTTTTCGGAAAGAAGAAGGTTTGGTCCTGCTCGACTTCCCCGCTGGGGCACGAGTCGGCATTTCCGGTGAGCTACGAACGGGTTGGTCCATGTGGAGGTCCGTGCCCCGTTCGTTAGGGGTCGACTAGTGGCCTGAGCACACTCCAAATGTTTCCCGAGGGTCAATTAGTGGATGTTGGGTCCCTTCGATGGGTCCCGAGGGCTTGATGCCCCCCATGGAGGGATTCCACGTAACTGACTCACTACTAGGACTTGGACACAGCACGGGATGTCCCTCGTGACGCTCAGGCGTCAGGATACTGGCCGTTTTCGTGACCCATTCGCTAGCTGTCCCTAACTCGGTTTCCCTAGGACGACTGTTCGAGCCACTATGGGCCAGTCTTCGATCCCCTGGGAATGTAATGGGCGCCCGAGCCCGAGGTTCCTTTGTCGGGAAAGAGAGAATATCGACGAAATCGAGGTGTGCGGTTGTAATGATTTGGCTCACCTTTTGAGGCGCGAAGCCTGACGGACGCGATGGTTTCGGAGCAGTCGAGGCGGTTTGCGTGCGCGACGATGGCGGCGATGTGGGGATCGTGGCGGGTCCCACGTAGTTAATGCGGCGGATTTACCGCGGATCACGGCTCAGGTATATAAGGAAAAATCACGGTTTCTTTCTTTTTACCTTAGCCATTCGCTCGCACAACCGTTCGCCTTCTCGCTCCCGTCGCCTGTCTCCTCGTCTTCGCTTTCTTGCTAGAGCCATCGTTGCCGCGGCTGTCGTTCTCCTCGTAGCCCTTTTCCCTTCGCTTGCCATGGATTCCTCCTCCGCCGCTGCCGACGCCGCCGCCGATGTCGCCGCCACCGACGCCGCCGCGGCCGCAGCCGGCATCCTAAGGCTAGAGCCGTGGCCAAGGAGCACCGTGACAGAGGCACAGCTGGAGCACCTCGTCACTCTGGGGCTGCTGCGTCCTTGCACCGACGCGCAGCACCCGGAGTGGGCCGTGCCACCGCGCGACCACGAGGAGCCGAACCCCGGCGAGGGGTACGTGGTGAGCTACATCGCTTACCACGAGTGTGGGCTCGGCTCGCCACCGAGCCGCTTCTGCCGGGCCCTCCTCTTCGAGAACGGGCTGGAGCTCCACAACCTCATCCCGAATTCCATCACAGAGGCGTCGATTTTCGCCGCCTTGTGTGAAGGCTACTTTGGGGTGCCCCCGCATTGGAACCTGTGGCGCCGCGTCTCCCGCGTCGACTGGTACATCAAGTCGGCCAGGCGCGAAGAAGCCGCGGGAGATCCAGCGCGGGGGGTTGCGGCTTCGTGATTCGCTCCTCGTCGTACATCCCCTGCAAGGCCCCCTCCTCCAATAAGGGAGTGGCACAGTGGCTGGTTCTACCTTCGCAACGACGGGGGTCTCTTCCCCAGGTTCACGGGAAGGGCGCTCATGGCTCCCCTTCCTCAGTGGGAATGGGGGTGCCCGTCGAAGGAGTCCAAACACCTGGCCGTCTACTTCAACGCGCTCGAGGAGTTGCGCCAAAGGGGCCTTACGGGGGCCGGCGTGGCGGGGAACTTCCACATGCGGATGGTGTTACCTCTGATGGAGCGTTGCCTGGCGCTCCATCAGATGGTGATCGGGTCACAGCGGGAGGGCACGGCGATGCTGGCCGGTGACCTTGGCGAGGTGGAGGTCATGCGTCGCGTTGGCTACATGGTGGGGGGTCATCCTACCTGGGAGGAGGTGAACCGGGTGCCTATGCGTCCCTGCACAGGCTTCCTTGCGCTGGTAAGTGCCGTTCGCTCAATCGGGCTGCTGGTTTCCCCATCTTCTTCCTAACCTTTCTCCTTCATTCATTGTAGGGCATCTCCAGGACCGGGAAGGCTTCCCTTCCGCCCGTCCCGGAGGACCAAGAACGGCGAACCCAGAATCGCCTCCGGGCCGAGGTGGAGAAGGCGAAGAAGGACAAGGCGATCGCCCGGAAGAAGAAGAAGGCGCGAAAGGTGGAGGAATCCTCCCGTCGTCGTCACCACTTGAGGGAGGCCGGGGAGCCCGAGGTGGATACATCCACCGATGACGATGACGACGACGATGATGAAGAAGAAGAAGATTTTTCCATCTTTGACTTGATGGTGTCTGACCGGTCGCTTGCGGCCACACAGCCTGCGATGGGCGTTGACGAGCCTGGGAAGGCTCCGATGTCAGTGTTCAGCCGGTGGAAGTGCCGGGGTTTCGTGATCCGAACCCTCAGGCAAACCTGCCGGAAACCGCATCCAAGGACGCGGCTTCTGGCAGGGCAACATCAGGAGGCGGGGCTCCACCCGCCGGCAGCAGCGAGGTTCTGCCGGAGGGGCCGGGAACGGGCTCAGGGCCGGTGCTCGAGATGCCCCGAGATTCTGGCGGGGGGACCGAGGGTCCCCTGTTTCGGTGGACCCTCCCCGCCAACGCGTCGTTGATCGCCACGACGGCCACAGGCAGAGGGGACCTGGAGGTGTTGCCGCCCATGCCCCCACCGAGGGATGTCACCATCGAGACTCCCTCGGGCGAGCGGCTGGGTCCGTGCCGTGGAGCAGGGCGAGGCGTGACACTGAGGCGCTGGCCACTCCTCCACCATCAGCGAGGCCCGGCTCGTCCGCCGAGCTTACCGCTCCGACCGGCTCCGGGGCGACGAAAAGGAAGAGGAGGGTGGTGCCGAAGACCACGTAAGTCATTTTTCGTGTCGATTTTTTCTGTCGGAGTTTTGTTTCCACATAATGACATTACCTTTTTCCTGTTGCTGCCGTAGCACGCGGTTCGGGCCATCTCTCCGGGTCTCTCACCAGAAGGTGCTAAAGATCCGGGGGAATGACACGGCCAGGGAGAGAGCCCGCGCCTCGGGCGAGGAGACTCACCCTCCCGTGCGTCTGACGTCGGCGTCGGAGGAACCTTCTACGGGGAGGGTGACCTCGTCCGAGGTTGCTGCTGCCGCATCCTCAGCTACTACGGAGGCAGTTCCGTTGCCAGCCCCTGGGGCTCCGGTCGTCGGTTCCGGAGGCGCCTTGAGGGAGCCGACTATCGACGCCGCCGCGCGGCAACCGGTCGCCGCGGGCTCGGCGGCGGTGGTCGTCGAGGCGAGGTCTCCTCCTCTTCGTGAGGAGGGTCCTTGGGCGTTGGCGCTGAGGGGCCCGTCCCCTCGGGAGCTGACGTCCTCTCGGATCGAGTGGGCGGATCGGGCGGACCCTCAGGGGCCGCCTGTCTTCTCGCTTCGGGATGACCTCGAGGGTCCCGAGTGGGACGCCGTCCAGGAGCTTGGGTCTGGCTCGGCGGCAACCCTCCACGCAGTCGCCCATGTCCTCGACACGGAGCTCTCGGATCGGCTTCAGGTGAGCCTCGGTTGCCTTGTGACTTCACCTGCGTGTAAGTGCTCGACTTACCTGCTGTCAGTCTTTTCTTTCCTTCGTAGGGCCTGATGCGCATCTCCCGGGACAAGTCCCGCTTCCTCCACGGCGAGCTCGGCCCTTGGAAGCAGCTTGACCTCAAGAAAAAGGCCCTCGATCGTGCCCAGAGCGAGCTTGCCGCCGTGACCTCCCGGTTCGCCTGAAGTGAGTGTAAGCAACTGCCCTCCTGAAGGAGGAGGTCGCGGCGGCAGTGGGCCGGGTCGCCGCCTCGACAAGGCGGACGCAGGAGCTAGAGAGCGCCCTGGCCGAGGCGACGAGGGAGCGCGACGCCGCCCTGCAGCTCGCCACCGAGAAAACTTCCGCCGCCGCATCACTGGCTGACGACCTGAAGGAGACTCAGGCGGCCCTTACTCAGGCGGTCGGCGAGGTTGACTTGGCGTGGGGTGAGGAGTTGAAGGCTCAAGAGGCGGCGCGGCTGGCTGAGGAGGAGACCGGCGGTATGCGTTGCGTCGGATTCCTTTTGCCTCGTTCGTCTTCGTTGCTTGCTGGCTGAAACCCTGTCTATTTTCTCGTTTCGTACCATTGTAATTCCGCAAGCCGCTTATGATGGCGAGGTCCGCGACAACTAGGAGCTGCAGTGGGTGGCACGCGCCCTATGTGACTCCAGTCGGCAGTGGCGGCGAGCCCGCAGGGGATGTCGCTCCGCAGCCGACTGGAGGCGCTTCACGGCAATGTCCGCGACCGCGTCAAGGAGGCCCTGCTGACCGGAGTCCAAAAGACGCTGGCGGTCGCCAAGTCTCACTACGAGAACTTTGACGCCAGCCCCGTCAGCGAGGGTTTCATTGAGGAGGATGACGAGGCACTCCTAGCATTGAAGGACTCCATGAGGACGCCTGCAGAGGCGCTGGAGAGCCTTTTTGAGCCCGAGGTCGAGCTGCCTCCGCTGGACCTGCCATGAGAAGAAGTCGGGCCATCGTGCCCTTGGAAAAAATTTGTCGTGAGTGGTCAGTCAGGAAACAAACATGCGGCCCTTTGTGGCATTAATATTTATGTAAATATTATTTCATGCTTGCTTTTTGTTCGTTCTCGGTGCTTTTTTTTAAGTGTTTTCCTCTGCTGACCCTGTGCCCGGGCCATCGAGCCTCGGGAGACTTTTCTAGGTGTCGTAGCTTTAGGGGCGTAGGCGCAGCCGTAGTCTAAGAGTTCCGATGAGGGGGAAAACTTAAGAAGAAATCTTGGCCGAGATTTTCCGAGCCTCCTGCCCTTGCCGAACGTTGATCTTATTAGTTTTCTTCCGAGCTCGAGTTAGTCTTTGGACGCAGAGTGGCGAGTGAGGATGTCGTAGCCCGAAGGCGTAGGCGGTCCCGCTGCTCAGCCGGCTCTGTCCTCTGGGACTTCTTTTGCTCTTGCCGAGCTTTATAAGTCTCAGTTTGACGTGGGTGGGAGATGTGCTCGGGAAAGAGAAAATTTTAGCGAGTTTTGAAATTTTTAGGTTTCGAATTTTCGTTGTGGCTCGGGAGAGTCCAGGGGTTCCCCCGTCCTATCCTCCGAGGGAGGGTCGGCCTTAAAGATAAGGCCGAGTCTTACTTTGTTATGCGCAGAACTTTTACGAGTTCGCTTGTTCCCGAGGGTCGGCTCGGGTTAAAATCTTAAAATCAATCGTAAAGAAGGACGAAACGATTCCTTTTATTGATTTTATGATTTATATAATACAATCGATCAAGGTTCAGGGATAGAAGCGACATAGCTGTTCGATATTCCAGGCGTTGTTGTAGACCTTCGCCCTTCTCGTTCGCGAGCTTGTACGTGCCGGGGCGTAGCACCTCGGCGATGATTGAATGGTCCCTCCCATAGCGGAGTGAGCTTGTGGCGCCCTCTGTTGTCCTGCCTGAGTCGCAGCACCAAGTCACCTACGCTGAAGGCTCAGCCCCGGACGCGCCGAGTATGGTACTTGCGTAGTGACTGTTAGTACTTGGCCGAGTGCAATAGGGCCATGTCCCGAGTTTCGTCGACTTGATCCATCGCGTCTTCACGGGAGGTCTGATTGCCTTGTTCATCATAGGCTTGGACCCTTGGGACGCCGTACTCCAAGTCCATGGGGAGGACGGCCTCGGCGCCGTACACCAGGAAGAAGGACGTGAATCCTGTGGCTCGGCTTGGCGTAGTCCTTAGACTCCATATCACCGCTGGGAGCTCCGTCAGCCACCTCTTGCCGAACTTATTCAATCGGTTGAATATTCTCGGCTTAAGGCCTTGGAGAATCATGCCATTGGCACGTTCTACTTGGCCGTTCGTTCTTGGGTGGGCTACGGCCGCCCAGTCCACTCGTATGTGGTACTCATCGCAGAAGGCCAGAAACTTCTTTCCGGTGAACTGCGTGCCGTTGTCAGTGATGATGGAGTTTGGGACACCAAACCGATGAACGATGTCGGTGAAGAATAACACCGCTTGTGCTGAGCTGATCTGGGTGATCGGCCGAGCCTCGATCCACTTCGAGAACTTGTCGATGGTGACAAGCAAGTGGGCGAAGCCCCCGGGCGCCTTTTGGAGGGGCCCGACAAGGTCCAGTCCCCATATGGTGAACGGCCAAATGAGGGGGATCGTCTGGAGAGCTTGGACCGGTAGGTTTGTCTGCCTGAGCGTAGTACTGGCACCCCTCGCAGGAGTGTACCATCTCGGTAGCATCGGCCACGGCGGTTGGCCAGTAGAAGCCTTGCCGAAAGGCGTTACCGACTAGAGTTTTTGGTGCGGCGTGGTGACCGCAGGCTCCGGCGTGTATTTCTTTGAGTAGACGTTTGCCTTGGTTGAAGGGAATGCAGCGCTGGAGCACACCCGAGGGACTCCATCGATAGAGGCTGCCGTCAATTATCGTGAAAGACTTAGCTTTACGTGCCAACCATCGTGCTCTGGTTTTGTCCGAGGGTAAAACTCCTCGGACAAGCCAGCTGACCAGCGGCTCGGGCCAGTCCGGCTCGTCGTCGTCCATCTCGGCGTCAATCTCCATCGCCTCGGCTTCGTCACCGTCTTCAGCCAGGGTCTCGGGTGGCTCCCCTTTGTCAGAGGGGTCGGCAGCCCCCGAAGGGCTTGCGGGGCTTGACGACGATCCAAGTTCTCCCGGGGGCTTGGGGGTCTTCTTCCCCTTGGCCCCCGAGGGATCTATGCTGACCGAGGGCTTGTGGAGGTCGTTGGCAAATACGCCCGTTGGGACCGTAGCCCTTTCGGACGCAATTTTTGCCAACTCGTTGGCCTCTTCGTTGTACCGTCGTGCGATGTAGTTGAGCTCGAGGCCGTCGAACTTTTCCTCAAGCAACCTCACCAGCTTGCAGTGGGCGGCCATCTTGGGGTTCTAACACGTCGACTCCTTCATGACCTGGTCCACGACGAGCTAGGAGTCCCCTCGGACCTCGAGGCGTCGGATCCCGAGCTCGATGGCGATGTGGAGACCGTTGACCAGAGCCTCGTACTCGTCCATGTTGTTGGAGGCCGCGAAGTGCCGCCGCAGCAGGTATTTGAGGCGGGCCCCGAGGGGCGAGACGAAGACGATGCCTGCACCAGCACCAGTCTTCATCATTGACCCATCGAAGTATATGACCCAATACTCATCTTGGGTCAGGAAGTGGCGGTAGCTGCGTCTCGGTCCACTCTGCCACGAAGTCTGCTAGCACTTGGGACTTAATGGCTTTGCGTGGCGCGTAGGTGATGCCATCACCCATGAGCTCTATAGCCCATTTAGCGATCCTCCCAGTCGTCTCCCGATTCTGGATCACCTCCCCGAGGGGGAATGATGATACCACGGTGACTGGATGGGTTTCGAAGTAGTGCCGCAACTTGCGCCGGGCAAGAATTATTGCGTACACTAACTTCTGGATCTGAGGGTAGAGCGTCTTGGTCTCGGACAAGACTTCGCTGATAAAATAGACCAGCCGCTGTACTAGTAATGCGTGCCCTTCTTCTTGCCATTCCACGACTATTGCCGCGCTTACAACTTGGTTAGTAGCAGCGACATACAGCAGAAGATTTTCCTCTTTTGTAGGAGGCACGAGGACCGGTGCTTTCGAAAGCAGAGCCTTAAGCCTTTAAAGGGTTTCCTGGGCCTCGGTGGTCCAGGTAAAGTGCTCATTTTCTGCAGCAACCGATACAAGGGAAGTCCCTTTTCGCCGAGCCTCGAGATGAATCGACTCAAGGCCGCGAGACACCCCATAAGTTTTTGCACTCCCTTGAGGTTTCGAATTGGACCTATCTGTGTGATGGCCGATATCTTTTCCGGGTTGGCTTCGATGCCACGCTCGGAAATGATGAACCCGAGGAGCATGCCCCGAGGGACCCCGAAAACGCACTTCTCGGGGGTTAGCTTTATATTTTCTTCTTGAGGCAGTCGAATGCCTTTTCTAGGTCGGTTACTAAATCGCTGGCCTTCCTAGATTTTATCACTATATCATCTACGTACGCCTCAACGGTCCGCCCGATGAGGTCCCCAAAAACTTTGAGCATGCAACGCTGGTAAGTCGCGCCCGCGTTTTTGAGGCCAAATGGCATGGTTACGTAACAATATGTGCCGAAAGGAGTAATGAAAGAAGTCGCTAATTCGTCGGACTCTTTCATACGAATCTGATGGTAACCGGAATATGCATCAAGAAAGCAAAGTCGCTCACAGCCAGCAGTGGAATCAACTATTTGGTCAATGCGAGTTAATGGAAATGGATACTTAGGACAAGCTTTATTTAAACTAGTGTAATCAACACACATTCTCCATTTTCCATTTTTCTTTTTAACCAAAACAGGATTAGCTAACCACTCTGGATGAAAGACCTCCTTGATGAATCTGGCCGCCAAAAGCTTCTGCACCTCCTCCCCGATGGCCCGATGCTTCTCCTCGTCGAATCAGCGCAAGCGCTACTTCACCGGCTTGGACCCGGCCCGGATGTCCAAGGAGTGCTCGGTGACCTCCCTCTGTATGCCTGGCATATCCGAGGGACTCCAAGCAAACACGTCGGCGTGCTTGCGGAGGAAGTCGACGAGCACAGCCTCCTATTTCGGGTCGACGGTGGCGCTGATTTTCAGGACATTGCCGTCGGGAGAGCTTGGGTAGAGGGGCACCTCTTTCACCCCCTCAGCGGGCTCAAAGGTGCCCGTGGCCTTTTTGGGGGTCGGGGACCTCCTTTGCCAGCCTTTCGGTGTCGGCGATGAGGGCCTCGGACTCCACCAGCGCGCCGGCGTACTCACAACACTCGACGTCGTACTGGTACGCGTGCTGGTAAAAAGTGCCGATGGTGATCACCCCCTTTGGCCCCGGCGTCTTGAGCTTGAGGTAGGTGTAGTTCGGGATGGCCATGAACTTGGCGTAGCATGGCCTTCCGAGAATGGCGTGGTAGGTGCCGTGGAAACCTACCACTTCGAAGATGAGGGTCTCGTTCCTGAAGTTGTCAGGAGTCCCAAAGTAGACGGACAGGTCGATCTGGCCGAGGGGTTGTACGCTCTTCGCCGGGACTATCCCGTGGAACGGGGAAGTCACTGGCCGGAGAAGAGAGCGGCTGATCCCCATCAAGTCGAGGGTCTCAGCGTAGAGAATGTTGAGGCCACTGCCTCCGTCCATGAGGACTTTGGAGAGCCTTGTGTTGCCGACGACGGGGTCGACAACGAGCGGGTAACTGTAGGATCACGGGCTGGCCTAGAAGGGGGGTTGAATAGGCCTGCAAAATTTCTTTGCAAACAGAGGTCAAAACATAGGGCGGCAGTGCCGGCCTGGGAGCAGCACTGCCGGGCTGCCCGGCACTGCTGGACCTCCCCGAGCAGAATCAACACAGTTCAAAATGCAGCCAATGAAAACTAGATCTGGTTAATTACTGATGTTCCCTAGGTTGTGTAGAGTGTAGAACACCTCCTTTGCACAGCTCAAACACCACCACAAGGTAGATTGGGGTCAAACCCTAGAAAACAAAGAACTACAACAAGTAGAGAGCAAGTGAACCAAATCAAGTGACATAAGATTTATCCCGTGGTTCAGCTCGCCACAAAGGCTTGCCTACTCCACGTTGTTGAGGCTCCACAAAGGAAACTTGGGTTCACAACTCCCAATCCTCGTTCTCAAGTCAAGAAAGTTAATCCTTGAAAAGAGGGGGCAATTTCACTAGCTTGTGAGGGTGGTTACAAACCTCTCTGGGCTGCCACAAGATTGGCAAGCTCTCCGGGCGACGCTCTAGCCGGCTAGGAACAAGCTCCAAGAGTAACAAATGCAAACCACCGGCTTGAACGCGAACCAAGTGCTTGGAGAAGATGAAGATCACAGCGAGAAGCTTGTTCTTGCTCAAGATGAGCTCACACTCTTCAAGATTTGAGTTGGATTCCAAATGGAAGGAGTGGAGAGCTTTTGGGAGTGAGAGAGAGAGAGCAAGAGAGAGCCTTCTCTGGTTCTGGAATCGTGCAAATGGCCGAGATGACCGTTGGGGGCGACGGGGAGGTGATTTTGAATCACCCTCGAGTCTAACAGTCAGAATAAGTCGCGGCAGTGCCGGGCCATAGGCCGGCAGTGCCGCGCTGCCAAAACAGATCAGAATAATATGAAATTTTGTGGCTGGTTTTGGGAGTGGAAATTAGGATGTTTGGTGTGAATATTTACACTTGGTCACACTTTCAAACCTGTCTTTTGCATCCCCCTTAATAGTACGGCTTTTCCTATACTCAAATTCAAAATAAAAACGAATTTAAACCTCCTTTGAGCCGGATGCCGTATCCATAAGTTGTTAGGGGTCCACTTGCATAAGAATACATCCTTCTAATACCCTTGCCTGTCCATCATCTCAATAAACCACATTAGTCTTCCAATCACGTGGTCATTATGACCAAAACCCACATTAGGGCTTGATTGCACTTACAGTAACGCCCCGGCGATGGGACGTACTCCGGGTGATCGTCCCGGTTGAAGGTGATGGCGTTGTGGGACCAGTCAAGGAAGCATGGCGTCGCTGGTCCGATGGAGTAAACCTCCCTACGCTCGTGCTTTCGCTGGCACGGCGTGGGAGCGGTCCCGGGCCCGCCGAAGATCATGAGGCACTTGTCGATGGGCGGAAACTCGTCGTCCTTCCCGTCCTTGTCCTCTTTGTCCTCGGCGGGCTTCTTGCTGGCGGACGACCCAGAACGCCTGTCGGCTGTAATGCTTTTTGAGCATCACACACTGCCCAAGTGTGTGATGCACCGGGCCCTGGTGATAAGGGCACGGTTTCCTAAGCATCTCGTCGAAGCGGCCCCGAGGGGGTCGTTCCCTCTTGGGTTCGGTCGCTGCCACGAGCGGGTCACTGCGGAGGGGGGCCTTTCCCTTCCCCTTCTTTTTTCTTGCTGTTTGGGCCCTGGGAAGAGGTGCCCTTGGGGTCCTCCTCCTTCCGTTTGCCCTTTGGGTCGGAGAAGAGGGCTCCCACCGTCTCGTCCCCGAGGCAAAGCTGGTTGCTATCTTCATGAGCTCGGAAACGCTAGTGGGGGTCTGGCGTCCGAGCTCATGAACGAGCTCTTTGCAAGAAGTTCCTGCAGTGAATGCTTCGACGACGTCGGAGTCGGCGACCTAGGGAAGCTCATTGTACTGCTTGGAGAATCACCGGATGTAAGCTCTAAGGGACTCGCCCGGCTTCTGCTTGCAGCTCCTGAGGTCCCAGGTGTTGCCAAGGGCGCACGTACGTGCCCTAAAAGTTCCCTACGAAGATCTTGACCAGATCGTTCCAGTCAAAGATCATCCGCGGGGGAAGATGTTCCAGCCAAGCTCTTGCAGAGTCAGCGAGGAACAGAGGGAGATTGCGGATGATGATGAGATCATCCTGCGCACCGCCAAGCTGGCACGCAAGACGATAATCCACTAGCCATAGTTCGGGGTTGGTTTCCCCCTGAATACTTGGCTATGTTTGCCGGTTGTCAGAATCCGGGGCGGGAACCTGGCCCTTCGGATGACCTCGCTGAAGACGCGAGGACCCGAGGGCTCGGGCGAGGGCTCGCGGTCCTCGTCCGAGTCGTAGCGCCCGCCCCGATGGACATGGTAGCCACGTGCAGCTCCGTCGGTCTTCCGTCGACCGCGGGCTTAAAGGATGGCTCGGACGTCGATGCCCTTGCCAAGCCGTTGGTGAACTGATGGGGCTCTCGGGACCTCGGGATGTACCGAGGGCTCGCGCTCGTCACGTGCCGCGCCACCACGTTGGTGGCTTTCGGTCGCCACGCTGGCGTGACGCTGAACTTTCCGGCTGGAGGACGGCTGCATCCTCCAGGAGGTCCTTGAGCTGGTTCCGGAGCTGTCGTGCCTCCTCGGTGGAGGGCTCAGGTAGGCCCCGGAGCAGCATTGCCGCCTCTGTGAGCTTGCGGCTTGCTCGAGGCAGGGCACGTGGTGTTCCGGCTCCATCGTCGGCGATGATACGAGCCTGAATGTCCTGGGCCCTGCGACAAGCTGCTGCGCCGGTGCCCTGCTGCTCCTCGTGCTCGAGCGCGGCTCGCAGCTGGGTAAGGCGTAGGCGGTCCTCGTCCATCCGCGCCTCGAGTTCCCGGAGCTACTCTAGCTCCGGAGACTGGTGCGCGGGGCGTGATGTCCCAGCCCCCGGGTCCTACGGCGGAGCTAATCGCGCAGGCCGCGGAGTCACCGGAGGCGGGGTGTGCTGTGGCTGAAGCGGGAGGGGTACGTCATTGTCGTCCCCTGAATGGACGTCCTCTACCCGTCCATCTTCGGGGTGCACCAAGTGGTAGCATTCCCGAGTGGGGTCGATGTAGGACTGGTCGGAGTCGGTGGTGACGCTCGGGGCGTCTTCCCTTGAGTCGTCGAGGTGGACGGTGAAGTCCACGTTCGCCCAGAACTCGTCGTCGTCGTCGCTGAGGCCCCGTTGTGACGGCGAGGTCCAACTGCGACGATCCCACTCCTCCAAGTATTCTCGGGGAGTGAGGCTGTCAGTGGAGTCCGTCTCCCCCCGCCGTACGCCCTGGGACTGCCCCCGGGAGAATACGGTAGGGAGGCCACGTGGTCGCCCACGAGATCATCTAGACGCTCGAGGCGGTGGACAGGTGTCTCCACCAGATCGTGCAGCAGAGCAGCGGACCGCGCGGACATGGGCGTCCATAGCGCTCTGGAGCCCGAAGAGAGATGGCGGCGCCGTCCCCCTCCCGCCGTGAGGGCGGAGAGAGAGACCCGTTGACGCCGCTGATCCCGCCCCCGCCTGGCCTTTGGGCGGTTGACGGGCGTGCAGCTGCCAGCGCCGGAGGTGTCAGGGTGGCGGCCAGCGCCGAGTTGGTGTCCCCAGCTGGGGGCACCTGGTTGGCCGCGCCTTCCGCGACCAGGGGAAGGTTGGTGCTGTTGCGCCTCCTCCTCCTGGTCCGCCGAGAAGCGCGGCGTGCAGGCGTTCCCCTCGTCCTCTGGGATGGGAGGAAGCGTCGCCGTGGTCCTTTCCCCGGCCGCCTGACAGGCCAGAGTTAGGACGATGATGGTGCGGGGCTCAGTTGGGCGCAGGTTCATCTCGAGCCCGTGGCCGGTGGCCACGAACTCAAGACTCCCGAACCGGAGCACCGCGACAGCGGGAAGCGTCATCGAGGCTTCTGTCATCCGTAACCTGAGTCAACACACAAAGGCCCCTACCTGGCGCGCCAACTATCGGTGCTAGTTTTGGCGAGGCGCTAACACCGGCTAGTAACTTGTGCTTTGCGGTTGAGGTTTCGGATGGTGTGCAAGGAGGAACACGGGAGATTTATACTGGTTCAGGCCAAGAGGGCCCTACGTCCAGTGGAGAGGCGAGTCGTGTTGCCTTGCACTGGGGTGCTTGTAGTAGGGGGTTACAAGCTGAACGAGAGAGGGAAGGGCTCCCAAGTCTCCTACGAGTATCTAAGCGTGTACAGATTTCTTGTTGTTGTTCGTTGTTGAGTGGCTGTGAGTGTGAGTGAGCTTGTGAGCGATTGAGGGATTGTCTAAGGCTGGCCTCTGCTCTCCCTTTTATAGTTACAAGGGAAGGGCTAGAGTTACACGTGTTGCCCTGTGTTACAGTACTCGGCATGGACGGGGTTGGTGATGACTGGCGGCGATCGTCAGCCACGCCTTCGTCTTGGCGCCTCGGCGGCATGACGTTAGTCATTCGGCCGATCCGCCACTGTTCCATTGGTGAGTTCCAAGGTGCCTCACAGTACTTGGTCATGGTCGGCTGCATGGCAATACGTCATACCGTCGTATCCGTCCTTGCATAGTGCAACGAGTAGATATGTTGACTTCTGGGTACAAGCCCCCGAGGCTTGGAAAGCCTTGGTGCCATCGGGGGTCTGATGGGACAAAGTGGGGGGAGTGTCCTCCCTCGGGTGGTTTTTTCCCCTTGTGAGGTACATTCCAGGGGGTTGGCAAGACCGGTCGTAAGACTTCGCCCATTTCCCCTGGTTGGCCGGACGACCGTCGTCCCTCATTTCCTGGTGTCACACGTGTGGCCGGGGTATGGTGGTCGCCGTCGTAGTTGGCGAATCTCCTCGTCAGCCCGGGGAGCCGTACGGTTGACTTGTCCCTGTAGCGGCGTTGGAGGAGGAGGACCGTCAGATTGCCTGCCAGAGGAGATGGGGCAGTTGGTACGGCGAACGTGAGCGTTCGGGGCGTTGTTGTGTCGAGGGGCCCATCCGATGGGACTATGCCCGTAAAGTGGTCAGAGAGGTCCCTTGCGGTCCAAGATTGCTCTGCTGACGTCAACTATGCATGGGATGCCTTTGAAAGATCACGCTCGAGAGGGATGGTGAAGCTCGGGCAAATCGGAGAATCGGCTGCTCGAGAGTGCCGCTTTCCCGAGCTCTCTCGAGGAGGCTCGGGCGAATCAGAGAATTGGCGCACGAGGGTGCTGCTTCCCCGAGGGTAGGTCTGCGTAGATGCATCATCATGGGCCTCCGTAGGCACGGCCTTCGTGGGCCACCGCTGGCCTTACCTGGGCCAGGCCGTGTTGAGAATGTATGTTTTTGCATCGAAGTTGGGTACCCCATACTTTAGTACCCGACACACAGGATAGAACATCATAAGGTAAAAAAAGAAAAGGAAAAATAAAGGAATGAAATGAAAGGAAAAAGGGAAAGAAAACATACTATGAAAATGAAAATAATAAAATATCACAATAATAATACTAAATTTGTTCCAATTTATAAGTCATTTGACTTTTTTAGCTCTAAGTTTGACCACTCGTCTTATTTAAAAATTTGTGCAATATACCACTTCTTTTGTTATGGCTTGCTTTATTAATAAAAGTTCTTTAAAAAGATTTAAATTTAACTTTTTGCGCAAATATTTTAAATAAGTTGAGTGATCAAAGTTATGGTTGAAAAAGTCAAATGACTTATAAATTAAGACGAAGGGAGTAAAAAACAAAGAAAAAGGAAAAAGAAAGATAGACATTACAAATACAAAAACATAACAAGCTATAGTATAGAGCATCACAAGATAAAAGAAACAAAAGAAACAAATGAATGAATGAATGAAAGGAAAGGAAAAAGGAAAAGAAAAACACACAATAAAAATAATAAAACAGACAAATAATAAAATTCCATGAAAAATATAAAGAACGGAGCAAAAGAAAAAGAAAGAGAAATATTACGCATACAAAACATCACAAAGGTATAGCATAGAGCATCACATGAATAAAAAAGGAAAGAAAAAATAAATGAATAAAATAAAAGAAAAATAAACAATAAAAATAAACAATAAAATAAAAATAAAAAATGAAACAGAAAAATAAAGGAAAATAAAAGGAAAAAGAAACATTATAGATACAAAACAAGATATAGCATAGAACATCACAAGATAAAAAGAAAAGAAAAGGAAAAAAATAAATAAAATGAAAGGAAAAAAGAAAAAGAAAAGTATATAATAAAAATGAAAATAAGTAAAAAATTAATAAAAATCACATAGAAAATTAAAAGGAAAAGGAAAGAAAAATAGCGAAAGAAAACTTAGGGAAGGTACATTGCTACACATCAGCGGTCTAACTCGTCTCATACAATGCCACATAAGATTTTTGCTTATGCGGAGGAGAATAAGGTCGTTGTCTCGTGAAACAACCATCTCATGAGTTAAAATTTAGGACTAAAAGATAACTATTCTACCATTATATGAGTTGTTATTGTCATGCAACTCATAATCTTATATTTACTCTATGCATAAATTAAAAAAAATTTATTTACTATGAGACAACTATAAAAACTATTCATTATACATATTATCCGGATGAGTCGTTTTATGATGCCATGAGATTACACAAAATCATTGATGAGACAACATGCTTGCCCTTACATACCTGGACGACTTTTAAGTTCGTCGGACGGCCGTTTCTGTCGGACCTGGTACAGGAAGATTGGCGCAGGTAGCTCAGCCATCGGGATGTAGGAATCGGACGTCTTATGTTTGGCCAACTCCAGTAAACTCAACCCTTCAGCCCACTCGCGTGGTTCGGTCCACCAATGAGCCCACCCTACTGAAAGTTTCTAATAATTATTTATCAAAGAAAAAGTTCACTTTACCAACTTGAACTATCGTCAAAGTTTTATCCCTGAATTCTAAAACTGAGTAAACCACCTTCTTAAACTTTTTAAACCGTTCGTTTTAGCTTCCTGACCAGGTTATAAATGGTTTTGAAGGCGCCTTTCCTTTGTCTTTTTCTTTATTTATTTCGACTCAATCTTTTTAAAATCATAGTAAATCACGTAAAAAATCATTAAAGGGAAAAATCAATTTGTTGGATTCTACATGTGTAGATCTACACAATAAACATATAGTGTGGTATACTTTAGTACAAAACTTTAGATCTATACCTTTTTAAAAAATCCGTGCCTGCAGTTTTTATGGTTCAATTATGATGAGCATATTATTATATGCTTAAACTGTAGTAGAATTTTCATACTAATTGGATCATATATCACTTTGTTATAGATTTATTTATATTTAACAAGCATAAATCTAAATAAATCTATTGTTGGGGACTATGAGGTTGCTATGGAAATGGACAAGAAAGGCACCAAGTGCTGCAAGCTTAAATCCTCACGCTCATCTAGCCTCGGCTGCCTTTATTCCAGCGCCAAGGCAGTCTCTAGCAAAAGCTCAGTGTGAAGCCCGCTGCTCCTACCTGGATATGGCATACTGTCTGTGACAATGGATGAAAACGGATCGGATACGAACGGATATTACTAATATTGCATTTGTTTTTATATTTCTACTCGGATTCAGATTCGAATACGGATAGTATCACCTATGTCGGATATGATACGATTAGATGTCAACATCATAAATATGTGGTTTGAGCATTCAAATACGAATACAGCATTGGACGTTGAATATCCGAATTCGGATATGGACGGATAAAAACTTCTCTAAACGAATTCGGTCTCCAATACGGTCGGAAAAGTATATGTACCGTTTTCATCCCTATCTGCGACCGATGGCTAAGTTTCCCAGAGACCTAAGGGAGTCTACTCGCTTAAGCGTTTAACACTTATTTCCAATCACAGAACAGTATTTTACTCAAACAATAAATTGGCATCATCTAAAATAAGCGCTTATTTTTAGCTTAGTACAGAATTGAGTTGCATCATTCTTTCTTTCCATCGCATACCTAGTATCGGAGCTGCTCCTAGATCCTAATCTTCTGATGCTTCCTTCACCACTTTCCTTTTGCCGCCGCCATGAGTTCCTCCTCTTCCTCGTCGTCGGCCTCTGACAACTCTGATGCTAAATCGCTGCTGCCTTACACCCTCCGCGTACAGATAAAGCCTAGTGCCCCCCAATGTCTAGCACGACATCAATATCTAGTCGCGGGTGCCAATCATTCTCGACGTCAATGACGCTAACTACACAGTTTGAGCTCGCTCTCTTTCTCCACCGTCTTCAGCCAATACACGGTTTACATGACCACATCGACGACAACGTGGCCAAGGGCTACAACGACTGGGTGCAGAATGATTGCACCATCGTCTCTTGGTTCTACAATTGCATCTTCCCTGAGCTTCTCTCCATCGTCTTAGAGGACGCTGATACTGCCTACTCCCTCGAGCACGATGTTTGCAACTTGTTCTGTGACAACAAGACACTCGTGCGGTCTACCATGGCACCGAGTTCCATAATTTCTACCAAGGTGATCTTTTAGTGCTCGATTATTGTTCCCACATGAAGGTTATGGCTGATCGTCTTCACAGCTGTGGTGCTCCAGTGAATGACAAAGATCTCATCGACAACATCGTCCGCGGACTCAACCCATGTCTTCATCACGCCATTCCCCACATCATGCTGCAATGACGCCTTGCCTAAAGCAGGCGCGTGAGCCTAGTACAAACGACTTGCGTCGTTCCTTGGCTCCATGGGGTTCAAGCCTTCTCAATCGGACAACTCCCTATTCGTCCTCCACAAAGGCTCTAAATATGTCATCTACTGCTCTACGTGGAGGACATCATGCTCACTGCTTCATCCATCGACACTCTTTGCCGAGTCATCAACACCATCCATGCCTAGTTCTCGTTGAAGGACATGAGCACCCTTCAATACTTCCTTGACATCCAGGTTCAGTGCAACAACCATGGCTTCTTTCTCCAACAATACTAGTACACTCTTGATCTCCTGGAACGCGCGCGCTGGCATGCGCGATTGTTGTCGCTGTGAAACACCAACCAACACAGCCGACAAGATTTCAAGCAATGAGGGTATACCTCTCTCTTCAGCTGATGTGTTTGACTACAGAAGCATTGTTGGAGCTCTTCAATACCTGACGATCACCCGCCCCACCCTGACCTATAGTATGCTATCCATCAAGCATGTTTGCACATGCATCCTCCAACGACGGCCCACGAATCTCTTCTGATGCGTATCCTTTGTTATGTTTGTGGCACAACATCATTTGGTCTTCATCTACACACTAACAAGTTAGACCTCATTGCTTATTCTAACGACGACTGGGCTGGTGCCCAAACACACGTCGATTGACATCAGAGTTTTGTGTCTTCCTCTGTAATGCCCTGATCTCATGGTCTTCCACGTGACAAACAACGGTGCCTTGTGTTGACGGTAGTTATTGTATGATTTTACCCGTCAACTAAACATGAAAAGGGTATAAAAGCAAACACCAACATAGGTTTAGGGATTGAACTGATAGAATTCCACAAGTTTTGGTGAATCTGTATTTCTACAGGATGTTATCAGAAAAGAACCAAAGGAGACCCACATGTCGGACTAAAACATCGAATTCCACCGCGAAAAGAAATCAGAAAGAATCTAGAAGACACCAGAGACTCACCAGAGAAGACGGGACAGGATTGGCCTCCAAAGTGGATCGGCCGATCCCCCCATGGATCGGCCGATCCACCCCAGAGTCCTTCTCGCCTACGCTTCGACGTGGACCTACATCCCGAAATTTTACGCAATCCTAGCCGCTCGTCGAAGTCGGTTTGATCCGAGGGCTACGGTTCATCCCACCGGTCTATATAAGGACCCCCAGCCCCCAGGGTTTCATATCACAATCAGACCAATTCATTCTATCACATGTAAACCCTAATTGAGAGGTGTCCCATGAAATGATAACTTCTCATTAGGATCTAGGGACTAGATAGTAGAGAGATGGAGAGCGAGGGAAGAGTTAGGAGGAGATGACGGCCTGTCGGTGATCCCTCTACGGCTTGTACTTCGGTAGGATCTAGCTCTACTTGAGCTAGCTCTTAAGATGTCTCGGGCAACCAACTTCTGATCTACGTAAGTCTATGTTCATATTGTTTATCTGGTTTATGTCTCTCTTTTGAGTGCTTTATTCCTGTTCCTAGGGGGAATAGAGTGGTAATCTCTAGTGTAGGCGTGGTGCCTAGACTTATAGTTATATAGTTACTCGTAAATGCGTCCTATCTGGCCGGATCGGTGGTAGATCGCGGGGGTGACCTTGCCTGTTGAGTCCTTTGTAGTCCACCTCCCGTCAGAAGGAAGAGTAGGATAGCTTTGTTAAGGGAAACATCCCCTGTTGATATCTTTCCCTATAGTGATTTCCCCAGATAAGCAGTAGAAGACAAAAGCTTACCCAAGTCAGAAGTAGAAACCCCTAGTTATTCTCTCTACATCCTATTATCTACAACCTAGATCACCATAACCATATTATATACACCCTTGATTAGTTTTACACCTATTAGCCATCACCTTAGTTGCAACACCACCATCCTTGATTGCATCACTACACCCATCATTGACTACCACCTTTAACCTAGTTTTTACCTTTACTTATTGACTACCCCTGGTTAAGTTAGATCGTAGTTAACCAAACCCGTTTCCCTGTGGATACGATATTTAAAATCCTCCGGGTGAAAGCTACAACAGTATCCGTGCGCTTGCGGATTTATCTATGTGCACTTAAAAATACCAACACCTTGATCAATCATCAAAGCAAAATACCGAGGTGTTGCCAATGCCATTGCTAAATGCACTTGGCTATAGCGCCTGCTCGACTAACTCGAGCAAGCATTGGTGGTCTTCTGTGACAGTGTCTCAACATGTTACATGAGCTCAAATCAATTTCATCACAAACAAACCAAGCACATTGAGCCAAGCACATGAACCTCGATTTGGCTCACACATGAGCCACGGTTTCTGTGACTTCCAGGTAGCCAAGCACTGTCCCAAACAATATATATATCTGGTCATCTTCTCCGATCGCACAATAGCCAACCAGCAACCAGGCACACTTCATCAACAACCACGGTCGCACACTTCATCAACGTCACAGTCGCACATTCCACTTCGTTGGCCTCCTGGGATCAATGAAACCAGAGGCCACTGATGCCGACATGTTGTTTAGGGTGCATGTCTGCATTGGAGATTTACTCGCATACCTAGAGCGAAGACATTGCTAAGAGGTTACTATGTGGAGAAACATACACAGGGAAAGGACCAGGACTTATGACAACAGATGTGGGTAATTTAAAACAAAATTTAGGGTTACTTGTGTTATTTTTATAATAGCGGATGTGGACAATTTAGATAAAAATTTAGGGGTTTATTAAATTATCGTAGATGAGTAATTTAGATAAATTTAGATTGTTATATTTTGAATTATATTTTATAACAACAACATGGAAAATTTAGGTGCAAATTTGGGTTTACTTTATGTAATTGTTCATAATGATAGATGTGACTAACTTTTTAGAAAACGTAATGTATCTTTTGGTTATTATTGGTGATGACTGATGATAATTACAGTCTATCAAATTAGAGGCAATATCTAATATGCAAATTTCTATCTTTTGTTTTATGAGAATTAGCATATGAGGGGAGATTCCTTTCAAATCTCATCGTCATAGCAAATTCACTTCTGAATTTCATTTTATTATTAGAACTGCCCTATATAAATATCCGACCAGGTCATAGTCATATGGAGTATGATGCAACAAAGCTTTGTCCCACTAACATTTTTAAATATAATTTCTAATAGTGACACATACTGGCTAGTATTAATTCATTTGGCTGGATCTTTGATGGGTCCCGTCGTTGCACTGATGAATGCAACCGCATGTTGCACGGATGAATGCAACCGCATGGAAGAATCGAGAAAAACAAGTTTGACAGCTCTCTCTCTATATATGGGTCCAATAAAGAGCTGCCGCAGGCTACTCATCACGCATACCACTACACAGCATACAAGCCCGGCCTTGTTCTTCCACAGTTCGCAGAATAGCAGATAGAATGGCTGAGCTGCTCTCGTGTCTGGCATGGCTTTTCGCCTCCCTCCTCGCCGTCTGCTTCCTTGATCTCCTAGCACATCGACGCCGCGGCCTCCCACCGGGGCCTCGCCCTCTGCCCCTTGTCGGCAACCTCCACCTCCTCGGTGACCAGCCGCACCGCTCCCTGGCTGGCCTCGCGAAGCTCTACGGCCCGCTCATGTCCCTCCGCCTGGGCACGGTCACCACGGTCGTCGTGTCCTCGCCGGAGCTCGCGCGCGAGTTCCTGCAGAAGCAAGACGCCGTCTTCGCGACGCGGTTCGTGCCGGACGCCGCCGCCGACCATGCCAAGAACTCCGTCGCCTGGCTGCCCAACTCGCCGCGCTGGCGCGCGCTCAGAAGGATCATGGCCAGGGAGCTTTTCGCGCCGCACAGGCTGGACGCGCTCCAGCACCTCCGCCGCGAGAAGGTGCAGCTGCTCGTTGACCACGTCGGCCGGCTAGCGGCGGAGGGCGCGGCGGTGGACGTCGGCCGCGTGGCGTTCGCGACGGCCCTGAACCTCCTGTCGCGCACCATCTTTTCTCGCGACCTGACAAACCTGGACGACCATGGCGAGTCCAAAGGGTTCCAAGAGGTGGTGACGGAGATCATGGAGACCGCGGCAAGCCCGAACATGTCGGACTTCTATCCAGCGTTGGCGGCCGCCGACCTGCAAGGCCGTCGCCGGCGCTTTGCCAAGTTGCTTGCGCGGCTGCACCAGGTGTTCGACGTGGAGATCGACCGGAGGCTGCACGCCCGCAAGGTTGGTGGAGAACCGCGAAAGGGCGACTTCCTTGACCTGTTGCTGGACACCGAGATGGACAGCAATGGCACGGAGGGTCTTGATCGTGACACGCTACTGTCGATCTTTACGGTATGCACATCTACAGTTCTACACACTAC
This sequence comes from Eremochloa ophiuroides, assembly GCA_038502445.1. NCBI lineage: Eukaryota > Viridiplantae > Streptophyta > Magnoliopsida > Poales > Poaceae > Eremochloa > Eremochloa ophiuroides. The sequence continues at coordinate 28,579,741 of JAHLJS010000002.1, forward strand.
TGCTTGTGCTTTTACTAGTAGTTATTTTCAAGCTTTGTACACACTAGTAGCTATCCACGTGCATCACGTGTTTAGATAAAATATTTGACGAGTTATATTCTAGTAAGATATGATTTCTGAATTACCTTATAATATCACTTGACAACTCGAACACTCAATAACTCAACCATTCAGCCACTTGTTGATCACTCATGCACTCGACCGCTAAGTCACTCGGGCACTTAGTAACTCAATCACTCAGACACTCATCCAATTAGCTACTTGGCAATTCAGTCATCGGATCACTCAGTCACTCGTCCACTCGATCACTTGGCCACTAGTTCTCTCAAAGCATGTCCAATAGTTTCCTAAAACTCATTCTTATCTTGTTTTTTTTGTTGGCATGATTGAATCAAAGCGCTCTCTCTCTCTCTCTCTAAACAACTCTAAGCTACATTGGATTTGTTTAACTGATCAAATTTAGCTGCATGGGATAGTTATACCACTCTATGAACTATGACTTCATCCTCTCAAGTTAATGCTAATAGATGAGATATTGTGGAGCATACCTACAAGGCTCAAAACACGTTGGCCGGCCCTGTTTCGTTGGGTGGCCAACCCCCAAACAGACTCCAGGAAACCAACTTCTAGCTATTTGGTTGCCTGTTTATAGTCCCTAGTCAGGTCCAGCTAAGCCAACTTGGAGCCCATAGCCTGCCTCTAGAAGAACATGGGGATCGACCGTTCTTTCCTGGCCAGGCTTGGCTCAGCACCGCTGCCTGTTCCCCTTCATCTCCTTCGCGGTCACCTCTGCTCCTCCCCATCGGGAGCTACCACCTCCCTGCCACACTCTCGTCCTCCGGTGGTGTTCTGGCCACCAACGCGAATTTGCACACAGCGCTCAATGGTGAGCTCGGCGAGGCGGCACACTCGCGCGGCGCTAGGCGGCGGGCTCGCCTGTCTGGGTCACTCGCCTGGCCATCTGAGGCACCCCCTCGGGCCTGTGTAAACCGGCTTAGCTGGTTCCTGAGCCGACTAAGCCGGTTTCCCCTGGAATCTGAATTGATTTAGAAATAAACCGTGTTTTGGTAATTATTTGACATGGGAAACTTGTGAAAAACATTTTAGAGTTGTTTCCTACTAAGATATATAAGAACACCCCCTCTATATATACATATATGAGAGGATCATGGCCAATTGAAATCCCATCTATCGAATCATCAAAAACGCATCTACTAAGAAGTTTAGGACGGTTCTATCTTGACCCTGCTGTTTGGCTCAATTCTCCGCGAATCTACTCGGCGTTCTAGGCGGCCTTCGTGCCTCTTTTGTGAAGGCTTGCTATAGCGGCCTATGTACCTCCATCCAAATAAAAATGTCATTTTTGACTACGTACCTGGTTTGCGTCTTGAGAATCACCTATTTTATTTTTTTAGTTTTTATAATTAGTATTGACACAGGTGGACCACTTACAGAGGCAGGCCAACCGACTACTGCTGTACTAGTGATGGTCAAATTCTAACTTTATTTATTTATTTGTTGATCATGGCAATTGAAAATTATTTCCTACCGTATATGTTGAACTCGAAGGGTACAAAAACTATATAAAGTTTGTAAAAGTAATATATACAGTTAGTGGTACACCGGTATTCCTTGGCGTATACCGTTCAAGGGATGGTAGAAAATTGGCTATTTCACGCGCCTTACATGCATTCCTTGTGGACATAATGCACCGAATCTGTGTTAACTTTTGAAAGGTTGGTCAGCGCCACAAAAATGGTTCTAGATATTCTTGAGAATCCTACATTTTTCCTTCAAAAGATAATCATGCCGTAGAACCAGATCAAGAGTGATACTTTTGTAATTTAGCTTGTGTTCTATGTCCAATCAATGTTGTGGGACTACCTTTGGGCTGTTGTTGTCCTACAACTTTCCTTCAAAAGATAATCATGTAGTAACCGCAGAACCAGATCGAGAGTGACACTTCTGTAATATAGCTCGTGTTCTATGTCCAATCAATGTTGTGGGGTTACCTTTGGGGGCAGCTGTCATGAGATTTTGTGAAAATGATCGACCACATATACAAAAAATAAAGATTGTGTTATGCATCCAAGATGGTATGCCACCATCGAGACCGTGACACTTTTTACACTTGATGATGACTTTATATAGCTTTATAATGCACCCTCCCACATTGGGAACATGTACTCTGGGCTACGTTTGGGGGGGGGGGGGGAGGGTTGTGGTGGTGGGGGCGGCTTCGGTGCTATCTAATTCTCACCTATACCTATTTGAATGGTTCAAATATGTTGTCTTACTTGGTTCTTTAATTTTTGCTACACTCTACAATTCTGAGCTTTTATCATTATTAAAACTTATGTTAAAACTAGATTTTAGTTCCCATAAAAAGGACTTATCTATAAATATATATCCTTAGTATATATCATTATTATGAATGATGTTGTTGAAGCTTAATTTTAATCTCAAAATGTCATCATTCAACATCAACAATTTTATATAGAAAAGTACCATCAAGGCATGTGCACTCAAAATATCAAAAAATAGGCATTTTACAAATACAATCAACGCAACCATAGAAGACCTCCCTCTCACCTTGCACCATGTGATTTTTGTGTAAGCATATGTTGAGCTACAAAGGATTTATTCGGTTTAAGGGCGTAGTTGGACGGAATATAGTGATCTAAGACCCATTCTATCTTTTTCAAAAGACCAAATAGTTCAAGAGGGAGTTGAATTGGGATTTATAAAGATTTAAAATAAAGCATGCCAAACCATAGCATATGTAAAATCTAGCCTTCTTTAGCACCTAGACTCCTAAGTTCTACAAAAGCACTCTAGTGAGTCCTTAGAGCCAACTAGGCTAATCAAGTCCTTAGCAAGGATCACAATAAGAATAAGGTTATGTAACCTATGATAAGCACACTATAGCATAAATTTGAGCTGCCGCACAATGAACTTGCAACGAAAATAGAACAAATAGAAAAGCTAGGCAAAGACTGATCATTTTTTCTTGTGGTCTCATGTTCTTGCCACAACCTCCTGCTCCACATTGGTGCACCTAAATCAGAAAGACTTGGTTACGATCTACCCCACTAGTGAATCCCCATTCGCCAATCTGGCATAATGGGTTTTAGTATCTTGTACAAGCTTCTGGAACCTCCTCTAAATGACTCCACCGAGGAAGGTCACCAAGTCCTTCATTAGACCATCTAGAGTAACAAGTCTTTGGGCCTCCAACTTAAGGAAACCTAAGAAAGAACACTAATAGCACTCAAGGTTAACACTCAAATCTCACTTCTTGGTTTGGGTGGTTCTCCAAATGCTTTACTATCTTCTCTCTATTGGTGCTAGTGACAATGAGGTGTGAGAGCGGCTCCAAATGAGATAGGTGTAGCACTAATATAGAGGATGAAGAGGGTGCTAGCCATGGCAAAAGGATGACAGATGTCGTCATCCTTGGATGATCCACCTGTCTCCACATGCCACACTGAATCATACGATGGTGTTGTGCTAGGTGATTCGTCTAGCAACTAGATGAGAATATGCCAAAATATTCATTGTGGTATGATATGTCGGTGGGTCACTCGCCGTCCCACCAGATCATTTGGTGTACCATAGAGACTTGGCCACACTAAGTTCAACTTGGCCCACTGGATGATCCCCCTAAGGTCACTAAGTTAAACTTTTTTTGCTATAGTTAATTTGGTATTTTTATTCTTTTTTGGGTTGTGTTGTTGTTTTTTAAAACTTCTAAAACTTGTTTCTTGAAATTTAGACATTTATTTTGAGATCCTTGTATCCTAATTTGTCTCTAAGATTCTTTTACAATCCTTTTAGTCATTTTTATATTTAAAGATAATTAGAGTTAACTAGATTATTATTCAACTAAATTTTTATTTAGTTTAAGAAAACCATGAGCATGGTCATGGAGCAAAATGGATTCCAAACCGCCCCTTGCCACAACGGGAACTAGAGAACAGTTTGGACCTACCAGAAAATATAGGCTGGGTTTAAGATCTTGAATTTGTAGTTAGGAGTTTTTGACCTAAATGATAATGCAGAGCACAAGTTGTTGTGTAGCTAGCTGAAGGAAGTGAAGAGTAAAACAAGTTGTTATAGGTTGATCCTTTTTCTTTGGGAGAGTTTACAATTTGATATATCGTGGGCAAACACACAACATATTTGCACTAAAAACTTGTGAAAAATCATACATTGATTTTATTGAACAATTTCGAATCTCTGCATAATAATCTTTGACGTCACTAATATCTTTGTGTCACTAATATGATCATGTTTAGGATTTATTTGGTGCGGGAAGTGACACAAGCTCTAACACAGTGGAATGGGCAATGACAGAGTTGCTTCAAAATCCAGTATCAATGTCTAAAGTTTGCAACGAGCTTGCAGGAATTATTGGCTCAGGGAAAAATATTGAAGAATCACAAATTGGCCAGTTGCCGTATCTTCAAGCTGTGATAAAAGAAACTTTTCGACTACATCCTCCTGTTCCGTTTTTGTTACCACGTCAAGCTGAGATGGCAACAAAAGTAATCGGTTACATAATACCTAAAGATGCTCAAGTACTGATAAATATATGGGCAATGGGTCGAGATGCAAATATATGGTCTGAACCTGAGAAATTTATGCCAGAAAGATTTTTGGCAAAGATGGTCGATTTCAAAGGTGGAGACTTTGACCTCATCCCATTTGGTGCAGGCCGTCGGATTTGCCCTGGCATGCCATTGGCTATTAGGATGGTGCATCTGGTTCTTGGGTCACTATTAAATCAATTCAAATGGAAGCTTCCAACTGATGTTGAAAAAAATGGAGTTGACATGGCAGAAAAATTTGGGGTGACACTAATAAAGGCTGAGCCACTCTGCGCTATAGCTACACCAATTTGAGTGAATATATAGGTTGGCAGAAGTGTATTTCGATCTTTTTTTGTCGAATAACTGTATTTTGATCCTTATTGTGCAATAATGTATTAAGCACAGCTTATTTGCTAACAATAATGAGGCACATCCACCATCAGCTAGCTGCATGTTTTTCCTGAACATACAACATGGTTTATCAAATACATTGATTTAACTATGCATCTATATCTAAGTACATTTTATCTAAAAAATCTATATCTAAGTACATAGCAAAATCTACAAATCTAGTAAAGTAAAAACAAAATAAAATTTGGAATGAAGATACTAACATTTATGATACTAAATAAGTATCATTACATTGATTATGGAATTTATAATAAACTTAACTAGATACATGAATGTTGATATGTGTTTCCATGTAAACTCGGTCAAGCTTAAACAAGTTTAATTTACCCAAAATTTAGAATTATGATTTTTTGGACGGAGTAGTACATATGTGTTTAGGTCAAACACACCTAAATCAATATGGTAGTCGTATGATGGCTTCTTTCAGTTGATTTTCTATCCGTGTATCAACGTGCCACACCAAACTAGCACCCTGGGAAACTCCGGAACAGAACAGGCACAACGCACATCCCTTGCTCTGACACGTAATTCAACTACTACTCCCCTTCCTGCGGATCATCAGGGCTCAGAGGGACAGGACACACGCAATAGCAACAACGACGCTTTCGGAATGCAAAAAATCTATATAACCCCCTGACCTATTTAGCATAGTCTACTTAACCCCCTAACCTATAAAACCGGGTATTACACATACTAAACTATTTAAAACCAGACAAATAACCCCCTAGGCTGGTTTTGCTAGTGGTTTTGCACATATGGCACTCCACGCTGGACTGTTTCGCTGACATGGTGTTCCAGCCGCACCACCAGTGCCACGGCACTCCTCTGCTGGTCCTCCTTAGCTGCCGGCCTATACTTGCCATCCTTGCCTAGCTCACGCTAGCACACGGCCCTGCGCCAAACGAAAACCACTGAAAGGCCACCACATCTTCATCACGGGCGGATCCAGCGGCATGGGGCTCTCCATTGTCATAGCATCGGGCTCGCCATGCCAAGCCCACGACCTCACCTACTTCGAAGAGGCGCGTGCCGCCGCCCACCGTGACCTGGCCCGCGACGACGACGACGACGACATCCACGCGACCGACATGCAGGTCCTATAGGACGCTGACGCCGTGACGCGCGCGCTCGAAGAGGCCGACCTCGTCGACGGGCTGGTCTGCAACCACGGCGTGTTCCTGTCGCCAGAGCTCGGTTAATGGAGGGCGACATCTCTAGCTGAGGTGCCCTTGCGCCATCTCGGATGCGATGGCTGCATCCACACGCGTGGTCCACCACCTGGAAGATGCCAATTCCTAGTAGACATCGGCCATGGTCGCGCGGATCGGCCCTTCGCATGGGACTATGGGAGCAACTCGCTCGCGCGCCACCGAGCAGGGGAATTGCATTCACTGATGACGGTTGTGCCGTGCATGCTGGGTTAATGCCCTGGTTTCTAGCTCCTTGCGAGTCTTGTGTTGGAGTTTCTCTCCACTGTAATCGCGTGATTGCGTGCGTGCGTGCAGCGAGCTCTCGCCGGCGACGTGTGTTCATCGTTGCTTCTCCGGCGAGGAGGACTAGCATGCCCTATGTGTCTTCCTCATCATCGACGTACACGCCGCTGCTGCTCAAACTGTGATGCCCAGGGACAGTGCCATGCTGCTGCTCGCTAGCGTCTCGGGCGAGGCTGCGCACGTGTGCGAGCTGCTCTCCACAACGGCAACTTGGCGGGAGCAACAGACACAAAGCGAGGCAGTGCAAATGGGAACCCGGGAGCTGAGGTAGGGCGTTCGCGAGACGGCAACAACAAACGCGAGCGGCGGGGACTAGATCAGCGCGTTCGCGCGGCCGGTGGCAGTGTGCTTGGGCGCCGATGGTGCCACGCCGAGCGTTGGGATGTGACATCCACAAGATGATGGCGAGCGCGAGCAGCTGCCGTCGGCAGTGTACATGGGGGCAGCAGTTGGTGTGGCGACGACGAGCGCAGAAGCCAGCTAGCGCTGGGAGGTCGTCGGTGGGTGCATCAAGAACAGATTTTTTTTTTTTCATCCCTTGGCTAAATCCACCCAGGCACCCAGCGTAACGTAACCCAACCAAGCTGACAGGTGGGCCTAGATGCCAAGTTGTCAAAGCTAGCCAACATGGACAGCCACATAAGCAAAACCACCAAGCGAAACCAGCCCAGGGGGTGTTTTGTCTGGTTTATCAAAGTTTAATGTGTATAACATCCGGTTTTATAGTTGAGGGGGTTATGTAGATCACCTTAAATACATCAGGGGATTATATATACTTTTTGAATAGGACTGCAAACACAGAAAACAATCAACACACATGCACTGGCAAACCAGCAAATGAACGCTACACTTGCAGGAACAGATACAACAGCTACAGCTCCCACTGGTGCTGCCCCACACATGGCAATGCACGGCCACACACCACACCACCTGCACCGCAATGAACGGAGTCAACTGGATCAGTTGGATGCAATCACGTTAGGTACCAGCTCTTCACATGTAGGCCCAAAGTCATCTCTAGAATGTGAGAACACAACGTTGTATGTGCCCTTGTGGTTCGGATTTATGATGAGTAATTGTCAACGGGTGTAGCTTCGTGTTGAGTTGTTGAACTAACTAAGGCGTGAGGTAGTGTTGTGCAAGATATGTCTCTCCGATAGATCAGGAGCGGTGAAAGACTGGACATGAGGCTTGAATTGAGGAACCGAAGCACCGAAGGACCTGCCACAGTGGTTGGCACCTACGGATGGACGAGCTGCAAGTGTACGTGGGAGTGATAGTGTTGACCAAGTCATGATGACGGCCAGGCGAGTCGAGCGGAGGCTCCGGAGGACTTGACGACCAGGCAGGTCAAGGACGAGGTGACACGTGTCAGAGCGCGGGTCACTAGTCGCGGGCGATTTGGTGGTTTGGGCCTCAAAATCACTGGCGGACGGTTTTCAGATTTGGGCCTCAAAACCTAGAGTGGAGCTTTCGAGGAAGTATGGCTGGCAAGTGGCGAAATCCTGGAGGTTGTGTTGAGGCGGCAGCAAGTCGAGACAGGAAGCGGAGCCGTCGGATCAGATCAGTAAAGAGGGTTGTGCCAAAGTGCCTTAGGGTTAGCTGGTTCAGTTAGTAGTTAGTAGAATAAGCAGGGGCTAAGTGAAAAATATAATAAGCTTCAATAAATAGGAGATGACTGCCCACTTCCCCTCTTATCACATCAGTTAGCATTTTTATTCTTCCTTGCTAGGTCTTCCCCGTCTCTAGCTGTTGTAGTGATATGCAGATGTTTTAGCTACTTGCTATCCGTGTACTCTTGATTTAAGTGGGACGAGAGGCCTTAACCTCTCGGTGTTCTCGCTGGTTTAGATCTGAGTTCTTGTTATTGATTTCGCGTTTTGGTTTTTTTCTCTCTCTCTCTCTCGATATCCCCTTTTTTGTTTTGTTAGATCTCTTCGATATGGAATTTTGGGGTGTTTTTGGTCGGTTCAATTTGTGTAAGGACATATGTTGAACCTAGATTCCTAGCAGAGGAATTTGACTGAATCAACACGAGCACAAAGATTTGGCTAATTTTCTTTTTGGAGAGAAAGAAATGTGTTCTACGTGAGATTCGATTTTCTTGTGACTTGGCCAAATCTTTGGTGATGATCTCTTAGAGATAGCTTCCCAAACTCCCTGTGATACTCTGGTAGAAATTTGATGCAGTTTGGAGTTGATTTGTCGAGTTTTGGACTTGGATTCGAAGTTTCTTGAAAACTGCTCATTCATATAAGACATGTCTGAGGTGAATATCGAATCCGGTAGGTAAAACTTTCGAGTTTCGAGCTGAAATTTGGCGGAGGTCTTCCTTATTGTGTCTAGTTTCTCAGGTTAAAACAAGTTTCATAATTTTTGGACACCGTTTAATATGGATTTTTATTTTTCTTCAAAAAATTGGTCAATGTTATACATTGAAAACTGGGCATTTTCGGTAGGCACACTGGACAAGTCCGGTAGGAGTTGCAGTTTTGAGTTTTGCTCTGGTTTCCTGCGTGTATATCGGACATGTCCGATAGGCCTGTCAAACATGTCTGGTACTGTTTTCTTCTACGATTTGTGCGGTTGAGCTCTGTTTTGCGTTACGGTTTTTTTCGTTGGCTAGCTAGCGATTTTTAGGATTGTTTCTAAGCATCTTAGTCATTTGTTAGCTTTGGTGTTTAGTGTTGCTTCCTTGCCTCTCGTCAATAGAGGTTGAGGGATCTGGTCGGCTACTCTTTAATTCTCCGGTCTGCTCGGTCGTGCATTGAGCATCCCGCTGTGTCTCAGTCATCACCGGAAGTGTCCAACTACTAGTCCTCGTGGTTATCATATTGAGGTGTTTGTGTCTTAGTGTTAATTTTGGGATAGCGCGAAAGAAATTCATAATGCAGAGCATGGTGACTGGCAACCGCTGCACAACACTGGCGATACCCTATCAGGTATAAATGTTACGGTTGCACGAATACTCAGCGTCGACACGCAGGCAAGCATGCACATTTCATGGCCGCTATATGGTTCCAGATGCTACATCGATGCATCGACACTACATGATCTCTCTGTTCGCTTCATCAGCGCTTATTTTAACTTCTTTTCAGCCATAGAACAAATATTTCCTCTCACAAAAAATCAGCATCCAGCCATGTCCAACTCCCAGAAAAGCTGGAATTGGTGTCCACTTCAGCGAATAGCATGTCCAACTTCCAGAAAAGCTGGAATTGGTGTGTTCATTATCAATATACCCAAATACATCCACCACAAAATATCTGAACTTATCCAGCCTATGTTCAAAGACAGCCCATGTTTCTCGGCGCACTCTTTTATATGCACTGCAATCTGTATCCTTGAATTCTGTAAGGCTCTTAACAGCTAGATGCTGTTGATATAAAACATGTTTGTTGTATAAAAAAAAACTTGCCATGAATGCATGGTGCATATAGTATACAGTATAGTAGAGTTTCTACTTGCTACGGCAGTTCTCTATTCCTGAGCCTGGAGCACCTGCTGTTGCAGTTGAACGAAGTGGTCAAAGGCGGTGCTAAGCCGCCACGTTTGGTAGGAGTGGTAGCCAAAAGGTGTGCATCCCGTTTTGCGGCTCTTCTTCGCACCCCACCTGTGCATACTACGGTTTGCGCGGCGACGGCGACAGGCGAGTCAAACAAGCATAGCAGACGGCAGCACTCGCGTCACCCGTGCGCTCCATGACAAATTGCCAACAAATTCAGCAGTATTCAATTTGTCAACGCGGTGTGTATGCAGGTGCAGTGATCCATCAGCCCGCTCCTTAAGAAAGACGAAACAGGCATCAGCTCCAACACCCCATCTCAGACTGTCATCATCATCTATCCATCTCGTTATCGTTAGTAAACCCAGAGCAACAACAGAGCGTAGCAACCATGGTTATGGGTGCGCTTCTCCCATGGCTGGCATGGTTGCTCGTCTCCCTCGTCGGCATCTACCTCCTCGGCGGCCATCTCCTACACGACCGCCGCCGTCTGCCGCCAGGACCGCGCCCACTGCCCATCATCGGCAGCCTCCACCTGCTGGGTAACCAGCCGCACCGCTTCCCTCGCCAGGCTCGCCAGGACGCACGGCCCGCTCATGTCCCTCCGCCTGGGCTCCGTGACCACGGTGGTGGCCTCCTCCCCGGCCGCCGCCCGGGAGATCCTGCAGCGGCACGACGCCGTCTTCAGCAACAGGTCCGTGCCGGACGCCCCCGGCGCGCACGCCAAGAACTCGTCGGTCTGGCTGCCCAACGCGCCGCGGTGGCGCGCGCTGCGCAAGATCATGGGCACCCAGCTGTTCGCGCCGCACAGGCTGGACGCGCTCCAGCACCTCCGGCGCGACAAGGTGCGGGAGCTCGTGGACCACGTCGGGCGGCGGGCGCGCGCCGGCGAGCCCGTCGGCGTCGGCCGCGTCGCCTTCACCACCAGCCTCAACCTCGTCTCGCGCACCATCTTCTCCCGCGACCTCACCAGCCTGGACGACGACGGCACGTCCAGGGAGTTCCAGGAGGTGGTGACGGACATCATGGAGGCCGTGGGCAGCCCCAACGTGTCCGACTTCTTCCCGGCGCTCGCGGCTGCCGACCTGCAGGGCTGGCGGCGGCGGCTGGCACGGCTGTTCTCGCGGCTGCACCGGATCTTCGATGAAGAGATCGACGGGAGGCTGCGTGGCCGCGAGGCTGGCGAGCCCAAGAAGAACGACTTCCTGGATCTGCTGCTGGACGCCGCGGAGGACGATGACAACACGGCGGGGCTGGATCGCGACACACTACGTTCACTCTTCACGGTAAGTCGCCGCAGAATTTTTGAGAATTCTCTAGCTAATTTAATTTCTTGCACGAAAGAGATGAGAATAATTCTGGTGACTTTGACACACCAACTCACAAAGGAACGTCATCTGTACAGTAGAAAAATCGTATTTTGTCTTGTCTTGCCGAGATAGTGAGAGATTGACGCTTCGTTAGATACTAGATAGACGTGACCCGTTGTCAAATCATGAAAATACTAGTATCTCCGTCCCATAAAACATGCAACTATGGATTACAAGCCAAAAAAATCATTCATGTTTGACCAAATTTTTAGCAAATAGTATTTATATTTATGGCTTTAAATTAATATATTATGAAAATAAATTTCATAACGAATCTAAATTCACATTTTTTTTCTTTGAAATTACACAATGTAAATTACATTACACGCACCAATATCTATGCCCTCACATCGGTCATCCAAACTCCAAGTGTCTTGAAGTATAGAAGAATTTTGAAACTTGCTGTATTCAATGAAACAGAATAGGGATGCTTTCAGACAGCTCCATCATGACAGATGAAAATATATGCCCTCCAATTTTTTATGAGGAGCTGGGGACGAACCGACCAAGTACATGTGATGTTGAGTAGTTTGTCATTTTCTTTTTCGCGTCCTATTTTTTATGGTCAATCCCTGCCGCGCCACTGTACTATATCTTATCGATAAAAGATGATGAAGCGCATTCATATAAAAAAAGGGTCTAAATAAACGTCTCACGTCCCACCTTTCTGCCTTACCTTTTATTCCATATATATAATATATGTTATCTTAAGTACTCCATTCAAACTAAAGGAGTTGTTTTAATAATTAAATTTCTTGTCAGAAAGCATGCAATTAATCTTTTAAAAATAAGTCTACATAACTGCTACGTATAAATTTAGAATTTTGCTTTATCATTTAGTACTGATTAATTTTTTTTGGTCGATCCAATCTGAATGTTATTACAAACACCACGCTTCTTGCTTTCCTAATTATTAGTACATTACTAATAACTGTTCAAACTGCAACTATTGCATTTCTAATAATATGCAGAACCGTTTATTTTCCTTTAGCATAGTTCCTTAATATTTTTTTCTTATTACACTCATGCAAGTCCATTATCTGTTGCACCCACTGGTCAGAAAAAAAAATGGTGTTTTCGATGTGCCTTAGTGTCCAATGTGTGTTTAATTAATACCACTGCTCTCTTTTTTATATACTACTAAAATAAAAAAAACAACATTATTAGATCTTATTAAGCCAAAGCAAAGCATCATTATATCAGAAAGTCCATTATCGTTTTTTCTGCTGCAAAAAAAAAGAAGATTTTGTAGTATATCAAACTTGCAATTCAATCGAACTTAGATGTAATGTTTTAGCTGTAAAATTTCGGAAGACCATATAATTGTAGGCTTGCACTTTCCAAGCACCATATAAATGCTTGAGAAGTGTGGTTCGATCATAAAGATACACAAAACAAATGGGTTTAAAAATTTCATAGAATTGTATTGCCTTCTTGTTTAGCAGTATAAAAATATCAATTATATACTGTGTCATTAACATCTCGTAGTTCAATTAATTTTTTTAAAAAAAACTAACATCTCATTTATGTTTTCAGGATTTGTTTTCTGCTGGGAGTGACACAAGCTCCAGCACAGTGGAATGGGCAATGACTGAGTTGCTTCGAAACCCGACTTCAATGGCGAAAGCTTGCGATGAGCTTGCTACAGTTATTGGCCCAAGAAAAAGCATTGAAGAATCTGATATTGGCCAATTGCCCTACCTTCAAGCTGTGGTAAAAGAAACTTTTAGATTACATCCTCCTGCCCCACTGTTGCTACCACGGCATGCTCAGGTTGACGTAAAGATAATGGGGTACACGATCCCTAAAGGTTCTCGAGTGTTCATAAATGTATGGGCAATGGGCCGAGACAAAGAGACGTGGCCTGAACCTGAGAAATTTATGCCCGAGAGATTTATGGGGAAGACGGTTGATCTTAAAGGTGGGGACTTTGATCTCATTCCATTTGGTGGAGGACGTCGGATCTGCCCTGGAATGCCATTGGCGATCAGGATGGTGCATCTGCTTCTTGCATCACTGTTAAATCAGTTTACATGGAGGCTTCCTGTTGAAGTTGAAAGAAATGGAGTTGACATGGCCGAAAATTTTGGTTTGACATTGACGAAGGCCGTGCCTCTTTGTGCTGTAGCTACAGCAATTTAAGTCAAAGCCATTCTATTGTAAATTGTTGGGTTTAGTAATGGGCTTGGCTTATTTCAATTAAATCAAATAAATCCTAAGGCTCATGTTAAATGTTATGTGCATTATAGTTTTAGTCACGTACATAATTTTGACTGGATATTGGCTTAACTTATGTGGGTGGAATGTATGTGCTTATATTGAGAAGTTGATGAGAAAGGATGAGGGCATGCCACACGCGTGCACACTGCAACCGTTGTCGTGCCTCCTGCCACGCCTTGATTTGAATTTAAACAATTGTGTGCAATATTCTTTTTGACATGATGAGTTTCTTACAACTTACAATCCACCACTAAATCATTCATCAAATATGATTTTGCTTAGTTAATTAGACATGCTTCTAGAAAATTTGAAACGTTATAGCATTACAAAGTCAAAGGGAGCACCGCCCCCATCACACCATCAAAATTCAAAAGGTAGCCTAATTATAGAAAATGGGGATTGCATTTTTATACGTAGGGATCGATTCCAGCTTGATGTTCTGCTACCGCAGTGCCTCCTGCCGTGCCGTTTATTATACTTTTTAGCCTTTTTTAAAAATAAATGTTTTTGTTTATATCCTAAGGTATTTTAGGCTGTGTTTATATTCCAGTTGCAGTTGTAATTCTGTACTGTAGCATATTCGTTTGTATTTGACAACTTTTATCCCATCATGACCTAAATTGGCTTAAAACATTCGTCTCGTAATGTACATGCAAAAGGTACAAACATACAAACATTTCGTCTACATTTAATGCTCCATGTATATGCCGCAACGTTGATATGACTAGTTGCAATTATAATTTGCAGTGGATCTAAACAGGGCCTTACTTTCGTTTTTGGACTCTCGTGTCGGCGTCATAGGTCATGGCGTCGAAGTAACACGTCATGTCGCCATAAAGTCATGGCGCCGAGATTTGAGGTACGAGCGGTGGGCAAACTACATGGCGTTGATGTGGATAGACCTCAGCATGGAGCTCGACATCGAGATCCACGGATGTCGAGCTTTGTCCACATCACTTCCACATAGTCTGTTCATGCCACTCATACCTCAATGCTCGATACCATGACCCATGGCGTTGAGTGTCCAAAAACGCAATTTAAACACTCATGGTATAAATGTGAATGTTTTTTTTTTGTAAAAGGGGTTAAAAACAAAAAAATAGGTCTGACCTTGCTGCATGCTGCAATTGTGTCCGACACAGCAAACCCCATGGCCCCGCCAGGAAATCTATGGCCCTATGTCGCACGTAGCAGTTGTTGCTAAATGTATGGGAAATGGTTTGAGACAAGGAGACATAATCTAAACCTGAGAAATTTATGCCCATCGGATTTCTAGGGAAGACAGTTGATCTCAAAGGTGGGGACTTTGATCTCATTCCATTCAGTGGAGGACATTAGATCTGCCCTGGAATGTCGTTGGCGATCAGGATGACGCATCTGCTTCTTGCATCACTGTTAAATCAATTTACATGGAGGCTTCCAGTTGAGGTTGAAAGAAATGGAGTTGACATGGCTGAAAATTTTGGCTTGACGTTGACCAAGGTTGTTCCCCTTTGTACTGTAGCTACATCAATTTGAGGCCACCATTCTATTGTAAACATTGTTTTATGTTTTTTGTCTGTTGGTCCATATATCATTATCAAATTTTGAAATAGACTAACAAATAGTTCGATTGCCAACATGCTCGGTGAATAAGACAATGATTGTTTCTTTATGGATGAATGAAGATTAATCAAATTATGTGATATGTGTACTATGCTTGTGAGGTCTTATCAGACCTCTATGAATGCAGTCATATCCACTTCAATTCACATGTGTTAGAGCAGATTGGTGTGAACTTGGTTTAGTTTACATCCCAATCTAGTTCAACACATATGGATTGATGTAGATATGGTTACATACAAACACACCTTTACTGCGATTCTATAAATGAGAAAGTTAACAAGGAGTTGTGGCATGACTACATGAGGGTATGGGGTAAAAGTCAAGTAGCTTCATGAGCAAGCACAAGAGAGCATAGAAAGGTTGACCAAGCTATGTAAGAAGTAGACCAACAAAGGTCGCAAGAGACTATTGCTTGTGCCAGGTGACCTAGTTTGGGTACATTACGCAAGGATCAAGTTCCTGACTAGTACAAGATAAAATTGTAGCCCTGAGCAAACGGACCATTCAAAATGCTACAAAAGATCGATCAAAATGCTTATGAAATAGATCTTTCAATTAAATATAGTGTAGAAAGACCTTCAATGTCTCTTGCCTTCTCATTTACGATCAGCAGAGTCGAGGACAACTCCTTTTCAAGAGGTGGAGGATGGTGTGGACATCCCAGACAACAACCATTATCGTGTGTAAATTGTAAACCATGGAATAACTCTAGCAATGGTTAAATTGACAAACAAGTTACACCTAAAAATATATCCATGTAGTAGAACAGTCATTGATTACACCAAGTCACCACAAGGAGTAACAACATGTGACTTCACACCTTGTTGATCTACACTTTAATGTAACCAAGAACTTTATACTACCTAAATCTTGTATATTATTTTTTCACACATGAGGAAATGGAGGATACTGAAGTGAAAGAGAATGGTTCAGTTGAATTAGAGGATGATGATGCAGAGGATGCACAAGTTAAGGAGGATTATGCAAGGAAGACTACAACTTACGAAGTAAGAAGTGCAACTTCATGTGGATGGAGCATACTAACCTATGAAGATGAGGGCACAATAATACAATATGGTTGGAAATCTTATCAAAACCACTTTCCAATTAATGAAACATGCAGCTCATATTTTGGACTTCCTTATAAGGAGTAATGAGTATTTGAATGGAGACTACAACAGTGGTCACATGGTGAGCTTGTGTAAAGCAATAGAGAGCTGAGCAAAGCCTTAGCCCTTGAGAACTTCATCACAGCGTCAAGTTTGTGGCTGTGCATTTGTTACTCTTGGAGAATCGTTCTTAGACATATAGGAATTGCCGGAGAGCACCCAAGCTTCTGGAGTGCGATGACAAGTTAGTGCAGGATGCAATTTTTCCCCAAAAATGAAAAATATATTCAAGTGGAGCATGGAAAGTGGTTGAAAGAGACCTAGCTAGAGATTAGACACTTATGGTCGCTTACGTTTCCATAACAGACATAGGATCCAAGTGTAGATCCAAACTCTAAAAAATACATCATTGTGTCACCTTTGTTGGTTTGCTTCACTTTCATATTTGCATTGCATATATTTCGAGCTTCCTCTTGTGCCTACTCAGTTGTGCGTGTTTGTGGGTGTAGGAACACTTTGGATAACCTATAAAACAGCTCCACCAAACACCTAAAGAGAGCAAAAAAGACAAACTCGTTCATGTTCAGCAAAAGTCGGCCCAGGCTGGTTTTGGCAAATCGGCCCTGACCGGTTTGTCTATTGTGTGCGCAGAGTCACTGCCTAAACTGACCCTGGCTGGTTTTGATAGGCTGAGCATAGTTTTATCATTTTAATTTCTATTAACTTTTTAGAGCCTATTCAACCCCCCTCTAGGTATCGATTCGGTTCTTTAATTTCCCATTATGAATACTCCTTAGAGCTACCAATTTCAAGAGACAAGAGATATCTCTAAGGTACCCTATTACATGCTTTTGGCTTCCAACCTCTTGTGTTGATTAGTCGTAGTTTGTGGTTTTGTAGTTGTTCAAAGATCAGGTCGAAGTCTAGGGTAACCCAAGTCATCCCTCCCGTTATCACTTGGTCCCAATCAACATTGGCAAGGCAAAGACCATGGCAGGTTACCCTTGCTATTTTTCATTGAGTTATCCTTTGTTTGCCAAAACCTACCATGGAGTTCAAGCCACACCAAGCGCGTAGACATCACATCCCCACCATAGCTTTCCACATGTATGTGTACCTTTACACGTGCTTGTATGAACAAATTCCTTGACAACTGAAAGGTCCTAGTATGGCTAGAGGGGGTGAATAGCATAAATAAAAAATTCTACAAACCACTAAACAAGAGATTAGACAAGAGGCTATAAATGCAATGCTAAGGCAACCACTATCCTAGACAAGCCACCTACACAATTCTAGTTAAACCTTAGTTCTAATCCACACAAATGAGCTAGCAAAAGCTAACCAACTACACAACTACTTAAGTCAAAAAGAACAAGCTACTTTGCACAAGTATAAGAAAGAGATGATCGTCGAATAAACCTTTGCCTTGTGAAGAAGCCAATCACCGGGACAATCAATAAGTCACTCACTCGAAGGTGAGGAAATCAATAGAGACACCAAGATTTATCCCCGAGGTTCACGTGCTTGCCGGCATGCTACGTCCTCGTTGTGTCGACTTCAACCGGTGGTTCGGTGGCTAATCGGTATCACACACCGAGACTACACTAGGCGCCACAAGAACCTACCACGGGGGAAGTAACTCAAAGACACGAGTATTCCACTAGAGTTACCTTTGAGCACTCCGCTCGGGGAAGGCACAAGAACCCCTCACAATCGCCGGGTGTGAGCAAGCACAATCACCAAGCTCCTTCACACCTTCTTCTCCTCCAAGCCGTCTAGGGACACGGCAATGTCCCAAGAGAATAAGAACTAATCCGAGGCTTGCTCTCAAGTGCTCTAGAATGCAAAACACAAGCAATGATGCACTTGAGGTTCACTCAATCTCACAAGAATGATCAAGATGATGAATTAGTGAGAGAGTGGGAGGCTAGAATGCAACAAAGTGTATGACAATGATCCAAGTGTGCAAGAGAGTCACCAAGTGACCAGGGAGGGAGTATAAATACCCCCAAGCCAACTCCTAGCCGTTACACTCTCTGAAGCAGCCGTTAACCCCATTTTTATACCGTCGGACCGACTGTCAGACCGACAGCGTCGGACCAAACGACAGCGTCCGACGCTCGGATGAACGCCACGTGTCAACAGATTTAAACGTCGTTCGTCCGATCTCAACCGTAACTGATTTCGCACGTTTGACTACCGTCGGACTGAGGGCGTCGGACTAAACCGCAGAGTCCGACGCCCTCTCTCAGCTCACCGCGCGCGTATCGTCGGACGATCGCGCGAGCACCGTCGGACTAAAGATTTCACCCGTCCGACGCTTCCAGAGAGGGTTGAAAGCGCTAAATCATCGTCGGACTTCGTCCGACGCTTGCCGTCGGACTATTCTTCAAGCGTCCGACGCTCCTCAGCGTGCCACGCGTCACTCCTCGCTGCTCAGCACCGTCGGACTGGACATCTCAATGGTCCGACGCTCGTAAAACGAGCGTCCGACGCTCGCAGACAACTCAGGCGTCGGACCGAATCAATGGTCCGACGCTGCGCCCACTAATAGTCCGACGCTCTGTGAATAGCCCTTTTCAAGTCTATTTCTCACCCCTTACTTTTATGTGCTAACACTCAAGGTCTTCTACACTTGTGCACAGTGTGTTAGCATTTTGCAAATATTTTTCAAGCGTTTTCAAAGGGATTCTCTAGGTTGATTAGTTCAATGCACATGAGATGCAACTTAGAGCACTTGAAGGTAATCCAATAGCTTAGTTCTCTCCTTGATAGTCGGCTATCTATCCTAAATGTGATCACTTCCACTTGGAGTCTTGATCACTAAAAGAAAAGCCCTATTTGAATATATCTTAGCCTCTAGCTTTCCTACTTTAAGTCATTTTCTTTCTCCTTGATCACTCCATCTTGATCTTCACTTGAACTCATGCCATCTTCCTCCTTATTACTAATCTTCTCTTGGCTACACATACTTAGCACTTAGATTAGTAACTAGGTTTCATCAATTACCAAAACCAAACTAGGATCTTTCAATCTCCCCCTTTTTGGTAATTGATGACAACCCTTTTACAAAAGAAATATGCATTAAGATTTTGAACTTATCATGCTTGTCCATGAGTAGATCATGAAAGGATTTGGACAACCATCATAAGTTTTATTTTGGTAGTATTGGCTCCCCCTACATATATGCATCGAGTTTGGATTGAAAGCTAGCACATATGTATTGAATAGAGAGTAATTCTACCAAAATGATGCTAAGGTGTATATAATGGACCTTTGAAGTGTGATACCATCGGAGTTGCCATGTACACCATCCTTAGCACCTTAGTAACTAGAAGGTCACAAATACTAGAGCATACCATGAGATCACATTATAAGCAAGCACTAGTTACCATTTGAAGAAATACAACCAACTAGTTACCCTATACATGCTAGTTGTTCAAATCATCATTCAAATCCTACTACTAGCAATACACCACACAAGCATGTATAAGAAAGTAAATACGAATGTAATGAGCAATCATATGATTAGTCCACATCCAAATGCAACAACTTGCATATGTGATTGCTCCCCCTACTTGTGTGCTTCAAAATTTTAATTACCCCTTTCCTTTGGCCTATTGCTCTCCCATCATCGGCCTAATGATGGTTCATCGTTTTTTCTCTTTCTTTTGTAACTTTCTCTCCCCCTTTGTCAACAATTGCACAAAAAGGTTTATTTTAATGAAGAGAAATTAGTTAAGTTCATTTGATTTGGAAAGAGAGTTGATTTTTCACTTTGGCTCAATCTAGTGCATTTGCCTAGAATATATAACTAAATTTGATCCAAGGACAAGCTTCTTCACGCCAATAGGGGTTATCTTGCCCATGTGAAGTTATACACCTTGAGCTAATGAACTAGTTTGAACACTAGGGGATTAAGCACACATGCATGTTATATGTTACCACTAGATCATACAGTCAAACAAGGCAATAGTGGTAGCATATATCCATCAAGAACATTTTAATTTCCATGAATGCTCCTTAGAGGTGAATATGTCTATATGCTCTAAACAAGTCCTAGCAAGTATGATGTAATGTCAAACAATTTTACCTTGCTTTGTCGGAGTAGAGGCATGTCACATATGTGGGGTGAGCTCAACTCATATTGGAGAAATCAAGAATATTCAATTCATTTCTAAGCTTGCAAAACATCTTCTCATCTAGTGGCTTGGTGAGTATGTCGGTCAATTGATCATCGGTTCCAATACTTTGAATGTCAATATCACCCTTTTATTGATGATCCCGGATAAAGTGGTGCCTTACATCAATATGCTTGGTTCTTTGATGTTGAACCGGATTTTGAGTTAACTTGATAGCGCTCTCATTGTCACAAAACAATGGCACTTTCTTGAAGTTGATTCCATAGTCCCTCAAAGTTGTTGTCATCCATAGGATTTGAGCACAACAACTCCCCGCACTAATGTATTCGGCTTCGGCGATGGAGAGTGATATGCTATTTTGCTTCTTAGATGACCATGAGATAAGAGATCTTCCCAAGAGTTGACATGTGCCCGATGTACTCTTTCTATTGATCTTGTAACCGGCATAGTCCGCATCGGCATATCCAATCAACTCAAATTTTGCACCCTTGGGATACCACAATCCAACATCTTGAGTGTGCTTCAAATATCTCAATATTCTCTTTGCGGCCTTCATATGACTCTCTCTAGGAGATGATTGATATCTAGCACACATGCACACACTAAACATGACATCCGGTCTTGATGCGGTGACATAGAGCAAACTTCCAATTAGAGACCGATATGCCTTTTGATCAACCATATTGCCACTTTTATCTTCATCCAAGCTTCCACTAGTCCCCATGGGAGTGCTAATTGGTTTTGCATCTTGCATTCTAAACTTCTTGATCATGTCTCTTGTGTACTTGTCTTGACTTATGAATGTGCCATTTTTAATTTGCTTAATTTGAAGTCCAAGGAAGTATGTGAGTTCACCCATCATAGACATTTCAAATTCTTTAGCCATCATCTTTTCAAACTCCGCACACAAAGCTTGACTAATTGATCCAAAGATAATGTCATCAACATAGATTTGCATGATCATCAAGTCACCATCAACTTTCTTGGTGAATAGAGTGGTGTCAACCTTTCCCATCTTGAAACCTTTAGAGAGGAGAAAATCCCTTAGCCTCTCATACCATGCCCTTGGTGCTTGTTTCAAGCCATAGAGTGCTTTCCTTAACTTGTACACATGATTTGGTTTCTTCTCATCTTCAAAACCGGGTGGTTGTTCAACATATACTAACTCATTGATGAATCCATTTAGAAATGCACTTTTGACATCCATTTGGTAGAGCTTGATGTTGTGAGCACAACCATATGCTAGAAGAATTCTTATTGCTTTCAATCTAGCAACCGGAGCATAGGTTTTACCAAAGTCCAATCCTTCTACTTGAGTGTACCCTTGTGCCACTAATCTTGCCTTGTTCCGTATCACAACACCATCTTGATCTTGCTTGTTTCTAAATACCCATTTGTTGCCAATAACATTGTAGTTTTTTGGTCTTTCTACCAATTCCCAAACTTCATTTCTTTCAAAATTGTTGAGCTCTTCATGCATAGCATTTATCCAATCACTATCTTTCAATGCCTTCTCAATGTTCTCCGGCTCTTCAAATGACACAAATAAATAGTGAGTACAAAATGATGCTAATCTTGATCTTGTTTGCACACCCTTTTGAATATCACCAATAATTTGATCCAAAGGATGATCTCTTGCAATGTTTGTGGGTTGAAGCACTTGAGGTTGATTGCTTGAGCTAGATTGTTCATTTGATTGATTTTCTTGAGAGGAACTAGCTTGATCTTGATTTTGCACTTGAGAGTCACTAGCTTGATCAATTGAAGGAACTTGCACTTGATCTTTGTCATCTTCTATATCAACCACTTGAGTTGGCCTTATGTCACCAATGTCCATTTCTTGCATAGCTTTTGCCAATTGAGGTCCACTCACATCATCTAGATTCTCATTTTGATCTTGAGACCCATTGGTTTCAGCAAATTCAACATCATGAACTTCCTCAAGTTGACCACTTCTCAAGTTCCATACTCTATAAGCTTTACTAGTGGTGGAGTAGCCAAGCAAGAATCCATCATCACATTTCTTCTCAAATTTGCTCAATCTAGCTCCTTTCTTCAATATGTAGCACTTACAATCAAACACCCGAAAGTATGCAATATTTGCTTTTCTTCCATTCAAGATCTCATATGGAGTCTTCTCCAACATAGGATGGCAATAGAGTCTATTTGAGTAGTAGCATGCCGTGTTGATTGCTTTGGCCCAAAAAGATTGACTCACATTATACTCACTAACCATAGATCTTGCCATATCAATGAGAGTCCTATTCTTTCTTTTAATTAGGCCATTTGATTGAGGTGTGTAATTAGCCGAGAATTGATGTTTGATTCCTAAGTCATCACAAAGCTCATCAACTCTTGTGTTCTTGAACTCACTACCATTATCACTTCTCACCCTCTTGGTGGTTGTTTCAAATTCATTGCAACTTCTCTTGACAAAAGTTTTGAAGATACCATAAACATCACTTTTGTCATTGATAAAGAAGACCCATGTGTATCTTGAGAAGTCATCCACTATCACCAAACCATACTTATTGCCACCAATGCTTGTATATGTAGTTGGTCCAAACAAGTCCATGTGCAATAACTCAAATGGTTTGTATGTGCTCATCATGCTCTTCTTGGGATGAGTGTTGCCTACTTGCTTTCCGACTTGACATGCACTACATAACTTGTCCTTTTCAAACTCAACATCTTTAAGGCCTCTAACCAAGTCATGCTTCACAAGTTTGTTCAATTGCTTCATTCCAACATGACCAAGCCTTCTATGCCATAACCAACCCATGCTTGATTTAGAGAGCAAGCATGTTGACAATTGTGATTCTCTAGCACCAAAGTCCACTAGATAGAGATTCTCATATCTAAATCCCTTAAATATCAAGTTTGATCCATCCACACTAATGATTTACACATCATCAACACCAAAGATGCATTTGAAACCAAGATCACAAAGTTGAGCCACGGACAATAGATTAAAGTTCAAACTCTCAACTAATAGTACATTGGAGATGCTTAGATCATTTGATATTGCAATCTTTCCAAGACCCTTGACCTTGTCTTTGCTATTATCTCCAAATGTGATACTATCATACTCATTGCCACTAGAATTGATTTGATTGAACATTCTTGAATCACCGGTCATGTGTTGAGAACACCCACTATCAAGAACCCAATGCCTCCCTCCGGCTTTATAATTTACCTACAAAACAAGTCAATGTCATTTAGGTACCCATACTTGTTTGGGTCCTTGGACCAATATATTTGACTTTGACACCTTTCTCACCCTTGGTAAGCATGTAACAAGAATCAAGTCTAATAGATTTAGCACTTGTAAATTTTATTTGCTTGTTCTTGTTGTTAGTGATGCAATTTGCCTCAATATGCCCAACTTGCTTGCACTTGTAGCAAAATCGACCATTGCTCCTCACAAAGCTAGGCTTTGGAGTTACAAAGGCCGCCTTGCCTTTCTTGGGAGTATAGCCAAGTCCCTCCTTAGAGTTACTATATCTTTGCCTACCCAAGCATAGTAGCAAACGGGCATCACCACCATAGGCATTGCCTAATGCGCGGGTTAGCTTGTCCACTTCCTTCCTCAATTTCTCATTTTCAACTTTTAGTGTTGGATCAACACTAGTAGTGAAGGTAGAAGTAGAAGTGGATGATGATGAAGAACTAGTGTTATTATGTGTGGTTGCAACAAGTGTTTCATTAGTTGATTCATTCATTAGATCACAAGTTACACCCACATCACATGTTATAGCAACATCCTCTACCTTGCTTAGCTCTAAGAGTGAGGAGTGAGCTTCCTCAAGCTTGGTGTGAGCTAGTTTGAGATCCTCATGGTCTTCCTTTAGACACTCATGAGAAGCACTTAGCTCATCAAAGGATTGTTCAAGAGTTTTTAATTTCTTGGACAATTCTTTGCACTTCTTAGACTTAGAGCTAATAAGATATTCGGCTTGCTCTAACATGTCCATGAGTTGTGCTATACTAGGCTCATCATCATCACTATCACTATCATTATCATCTTTTTCATCATCACTTGAGTCATCATATTTTAGCTTAGTGGACTTAGCCATGAAGCATGATGAATCAAATGGTGAAGACTTCTTGTTGATAGCAATAGAAGCCATGGCCTTCTTCTTGGATGTCTTCCTCTCATCATCATCACTAGAGTCATCATCATCGGAGGAAGCATTACTATCCCATGTCACCACATAGGATCCACCTTTCTTCTTGAAGAAGTTGAACTTCTTTTTCTCCTTCTTTTCCACCTTGTCCTTCTTGTCCTTCTTGCCTTTCTTCTTGTAATCATCTTCATCATCACTAGCATTGGGACAATCCGCCACAAGATGGTCCGTGCTCTTGCAATTGTAGCACTTCCTTACTACATTCTTGTCTTTGAAGTTATCTCTTCTCTTTCTAGCACCATAGCCCTTCTTCTTCATGAATCTTCCAAACTTGCGCACAAAGAGAGCTAGTGCCTCATCATCACTATCAAGGCTAGATGCATCATCATCACTAGATTGTACTTTCTTACCATTGCCCTTGTTCTTGGATGAAGAGGTAGTGGACTTAAATGCCACGGTCTTCTTGCTCTTGTCATCTTCCTTTTTCACTTCTTCACTATCACTCCTCTCATTGTATTGATCCTCGGTCATTACATCACCAAGAATCTCATTTGGAGTGACACCCTTCAAGCCACCCCAGAAGATGATAGTCCTCAAGGTCTTGAACCTCTTGGGCAAGCACATGAGAAATTTGTGAGAAAAATCCTCATCACTTGTTTTCTCACCCAAGGCCTTCAAATCATTGATTATCACTTGGAGCCTATAGAACATCTCCGGAATGCTCTCTCCATCATCCATCTTGAAGTTTGAGAGCTTGTCCTTGAGCATGTACAACTTGGCACTCTTTACCGTTGAAGTGCCCTCATAGGTTTGCTCTAATCTTGTCCATACTTCACTTGCTCTATCCAAATCCTTGATTTGCTCAAACACCTTTGAGTCAATGCCATTGTAAATGGTGTTGAGAGCCATTGTGTTACATTGGTTGTTCTCTTGATCTCTAGGTGTGGGGCTTGCGGGATCAAGCACAATGTATTCCTTCTCGGTGACTTCCCACACCTTCTCATGAATTGAGCCAAAATACATCCTCATCTTTCTCTTCCAATAGTCAAATGAGCTTGTGCCATCAAAGTGAGGTGGTTTGCCCCCAACATGATTGAACATAATATGAGCCATTTCAATACACCGAAGGATGTTAAGCCTTGACTAAACGGTGACCACTGCTCCGATACCACTTGAAAGGTCCTAGTATGGCTAGAGGGGGGTGAATAGCCTAAATAAAAAATTCTACACACCACTAAACAAGAGATTAGAACCACAAGAGGCTATAAATGCAATGCTAAGGCAACCACTATCCTAGGCAAGCCACCTACACAATTCTAGTTAAACCTTAGTTCTAATCCACACAAATGAGCTAGCAAAAGCTAACCAATTACACAACTACTCAAGTCAAAAAGAACAAGCTACTTTGCACAAGTATAAGAAAGAGATGATCGTCGAATAAACCTTTGCCTTGTGAAGAAGCCAATCACCGGGACAATCAATAAGTCACTCACTCGAAAGTGAGAAAATCAATAGAGACACCAAGATTTATCCCCGAGATTCACGTGCTTGCCGGCACGCTACGTCCTCGTTGTGTCGACTTCAACCGGTGGTTCGGTGGCTAATCGGTATCACACACCGAGCCTACACTAAGTGCCACAAGAACCTACCATGGAGGAAGTAACTCAAAGACACGAGCATTCCACTAGAGTTACCTTTGAGCACTCCGCTCGGGGAAGGCATAAGAACCCCTCATAATCGCCGGGTGTGAGCAAGCACAATCACCAAGCTCCTTCATACCTTCTTCTCCTCCAAGCCGTCTAGGGACACGGCAATGTCCCAAGAGAATAAGAACTAATCCGAGGCTTGCTCTCAAGTGCTATAGAATGCAAAACACAAGCAATGATGCACTTGAGGTTCACTCAATCTCACAAGAATGATCAAGATGATGAATTAGTGAGAGAGTGGGAGGCTAGAATGCAACAAAGTGTATGACAATGATCCAAGTGTGCAAGAGAGTCACCAAGTGACCAGGGAGGAAGTATAAATACCCCCAAGCCAACTCCTAACCATTACACTCTCTGAAACAGCCGTTAACCCCGTTTTTATATCGTCGGACCGACAGCGTCCAACCAAACGACAACGTCCGACGCTCGGATGAACGCCACGTGTCAACAGATTTAAACGTCGTTCGTCCGATCTCAACGGTAACTGATTTCGCGCGTTTGACTACCGTCGGACTGAGGGCGTCAGACTAAACCGCAGAGTCCGACGCCCTCTCTCAGCTCACCGCGCGCGTATCGTCGGACGATCGCGCGAGCACCGTCGGACTAAAGATTTCACCCGTCCGACGCTTCCAGAGAGGGTTGAAAGCACTAAATCATCGTCGGACTTCGTCCGACGCTCGCCGTCGAACTATTCTTCAAGCGTCCGACTCTCCTCAGCGTGCCACGCGTCACTCCTCGCTGCTCGGCACCGTCGGACTGGACATCTCAATGGTCCGACGCCCGTAAAACGAGCGTCCGACGCTCCCAGACAACTCAGGCGTCGGACCGAATCAATGGTCCGACGCTGCGCCCACTAACAGTCCGATGCTCTGTAAATAGCCCTTTTCAAGTCTATTTCTCACCCCTTACTTCTATGTGCTAACACTCAAGGTCTTCTACACTTGTGCACAGTGTGTTAGCATTTTGCAAATATTTTTCAAGGGTTTTCAAAGGGATTCTCTAAGTTGATTAGTTCAATGCGCATGAGATGCAACTTAGAGTACTTGAAGGTAATCCAATAGCTTAATTCTCCCCTTGATAGTCGGCTATCTATCGTAAATGTGATCACTCCCACTTGGAGCCTTGATCACTAAAAGAAAAGCCCTATTTGAATATACCTTAGCCTCTAACTTTCCTACTTTAAGTCCTTTTCTTTCTCCTTGATCACTCCATCTTGATCTTCACTTGAACTCATGTCATCTTCCTCCTTATTACTAATCTTCTCTTGGCTACACATACTTAGCACTTAGATTAGTAACTAGGTTTCATCAATTACCAAAACCAAACTAGGGTCTTTCAACAACACTTGTGATATCTATGGCATCGTCTAGGTGGTGATCTAGCCCAAATTGGCCACTCCAATCATTTTACACCACCAAACATTAGGTTGGCTTTCCAATGCACCACCTCAAAACCTTCGTTGCATGGCGAGAGAGAGAGAGAGAGAGAGAGAGACTGAGTGATGGAATGGCCCCCAATCATTTGGTGTTATATTCACTGCAGCTGTGTGACAACATCATAGCCATCACTCACTGCTGCTCTTACATTCACTAACAATAGATGGAATGGCCATTCCAATATCGTCTCTTAAAGAAAAATGTTTGTGGGAAGGAAAACCTCCATAGCATGGAAATTTTGAGGGAAACACGGTGAACATCACAATCCAAGATTTTTACAAAATGTTAAGCACATATTTCTTTATCCTGGGCAATGCATGAGTAAATTTGCTACTTAAAAAGATAGAGAGAGATGATAAATATAGAATCAAAATTGACAAATTTGTCAATTTCATGAGCTTTGTTTTTATTAAATGCCACTAGCATCGGTATATGACAAATTGTTTGCATCTAAACTACTTAGCAATAAAATAGTAGGAAGAGAACTGCTTAGCAAAAAAAATAGTACGAAGAGAATATACCTTTCTCTACCTACTGTCTACTTCCTTATTCGGCATCTATTCTAAGAAAAGGAGGAAGAATCGAACCAACCTTTGGAGAAGGGCAATGAACTCCTCTGGCAACTCAACAGCATCAACACGGCCAGCATTCTTGATCAACTTCCCATTCTTATCTCGGACCATCATCATCCCCAATGAATCCACCTCTCCCATGCCTCAGAACTATTGAAATCGGCATCAGTCCCATATCAGTTTATCCATTGGTAATTCTAAAGCTTCACCATTTCTTGCAATACTGATGTATTATTCTTGTTGTACAAGTTTGATTTCTACAAGTTCATGATATGAAGAGCCTTTAGATGAACCCAATAAGAAAAGTAAAGTAGAGGAAGACTAACCAGATGAACAACTAGTCTACAAATTTGAAGAACAAGTTAGTTAGTGTATCTGTATGATATGATTATAAATAGTAATGCATCTAAAAACAGTACACAACTATCTTTAAAAAAATAAAGCAATAGAAAAAAGATTAACCCTCTTATTGTAAGAGTACTCGTATATGTTAAGTGAGCCTAATTAACACCTTGTAATTAGAAGTGTTCAATCGAAGGCCTACTGCGACTCCATGTTGCAGAATGATAACTAGCTTTAGCTAGCAGCAGCCGTGCGCCATGCATTATCTGATAGCTACATTGTGAGGTTTTATGGGACAGACATGAATTTATCACAATAAGCAGCCATATGGAGCTCCAATGACACACCACTTTTGTAGTCAAATCATGATAAACATGACAGACCAACCTGTATTTCAAACAACGCCTCATCAAGACTTCTACAGGTTTGGAGAATCTCTGATTCAGGATCTTGCCCATTACCACTAACGTCCTGCACAAATCGAGGAAGCGTTTCATGAAGACTATTTCCTTTCTTAACTTATTTTATAACTGCATTACGGAATTAGGCATCTCTACTTTAACCAATATGAAATCCCAAAACTAATTGGCTCACCTGATTGGAAGTTTGCAAATTATGAAAACAATACCACATGGCAATAGGAAAGCAATGCAAGTTATTACTGCCCAATGTTTTTTTTTCATTTTACAAATAGTGGAAAGGAATTGGCTTGTGGAAAAACACTAATACAGGAACCGTGTATGCAAGCTTTAGAGTTCAGACTGTTAATTTTAAACTTTCTTTTGCCGTTTTTTAGAACTTGGTTGTAATGGTTGACAGCTATATGTATCTACCGATACAGAAGCTCGAATATTAATACATATTCTCTTTTCTAAAAAATGTACTTACCGGCAACTGAAAGACGTCCATGAAAGGGAATATGTTCCTTCCTCGACATAGGCATAATAGCATGATCTGCAAATGCAGAGACAAACCGTCAAAACGACGATGTGTATCACAAATTCAAAGGCAATGATAGCATCATGCGGCAGAAATAGGCGTTGTTTTCAGACTTGCAGGTGCACTGGACTCACAAAGCGTTTTTTTATAACAACTCACAAACGTTTTGGCATCGTGTGTAGATGCAGCGAACAAGGAGAGGCCATGTCAACACACCATGTTGCCTTGACACCAGTATAGATCCACGCCCCTGCTGCTACAGAATTCTGATGACGAAGGAGCCGAACTGCACAATTTAGGCTCAAGGTGACCATATCGTGGTAGTGTAAGTCTGTCAGATGCACAAAAAAATGAGATAAAAAAGAGGCATTGCATAACATAGGCCGTCACTTCCCCTGAAATGTCAGGCAAAAAAGGAACGTTCTAATAAGAACAAACTTTCAGAATCCATATGTTTGAATAAGGCCATCGGATGTTTGATACATAGAGTATTAAATGTAGGCAGAAAAAATAGCTAATTACACAGATTGTGTGTAAATTGTAAGACAAATATTTTAAGCCTAATTAATCCATGATTTGACAATGTTGTGCTTTAATAAATATTTGCTAATGACGAATAAATTAGGCTTAATAAATTCGTTTCACGGTTTAAAGGGGGTTATGTAATTAGTTTTTTTATTAGTATCAAACAAGCAAGTTATGTTAACTAAGCATCCGATGTGACATGTAAAAACTTTACACCTTGTATTTAAACAACCCATAAGTATGTACGTCAAAAATTGAAGGATCTGATCTTTCAAAAAAAAAAAAGATCTGACATCTTTTAGTATATAGATGTTTGGTTCTGTCAAGCAACCGAGTGAAATTGACTATTGCCAAGATACATTGGACTATACATAAATTTACCTTGTAGTTTACTCAAGTAATGCAGAAAGGATTAATGGTACTCATAACAATTTGGACCTATACTGTTAGATACGTGCTTGAAAATCTTTTAGTATTTGTCCATTCTAGAGGACAAAATCCTATATTTACTTGGAAATGGCATCAATTCCAATTTATCTACCTACTAGCGAAGTATTGGATACCACAGGGACTGTACCTGCAACGCTTTGAGGCGAACCGAGAGGTTGACTGCCACTTCATGGAATAGGAGGCTCCCTAATTACAACGTCAGTAGTGTTTTCATATCCTCCGTGATTCCACTCATCAATGGCAGGTGCCTCCCATGCTGCTCGTTAACCTTATCGCACACTCCTGTCACACAAAATACAACTTGATGTCAGTTGAGATCACATCCTAATTGTATCAGTATACAGACAGTTTCCGATTAAATAAATGGTCAACTAATATCTTGGATCCAAGACGTCAAGATGAGCATTTGGTGTGATGGTTGATTCCCATTTCAGGTGCAGGAGTCATTGAGGTGAACCCTTTTGTTTGTTTTTCACTTGAAAACAGACAAATGTCGAGCTTTTGCTCTAGTGCATCACATTGCAATATTTTGTTACTAAATCGTTCCAATTTATAAGTCATTTGACTACCCCCCAAATTTGACCACTCGTCTTATTAAAAATTTGTGTAAAATATCACTTCTTTTATTGTGGCTTGTTTTATTAATAAAAGTTCTTCAAAAAAGATTTAAATTTAACTCTTTTTGCGTAAATATTTTAAATAAGACAAGTGGTCAAATTTATGGTTGAAAAAGTTAAACGACTTATAAATTATGATGGAGGGACTAGCTGATTTTACCAATCAGAATAAAGGGTGACCTGTAAAGCTAGAGTAATAGGGGAATACAGTACATGATTTGCCAATTTGGATCAAAGTACATGAACACATAAAGAAAGAATTCCTCAAAACTCGCCAGCACAAGTGAACGACTCCTCAAAATAACCAAAGAACACAGAATAGAATGAGAACTACGAAATAAAGCCGGGCTCCAATTGTCTAGACGCAGATGCAATGCATTTTTGCGAAACGAAACGGTCAGTTAAAGTAGGCCCATAATATATAATTCTCAAAAACGCCAATGCACATTGGGCACAAATAAAACAGATCAAACTCAAATCGACCTGTAAACGATGCCGTTTACAGATCGACCTGTAAATGATGCCCTCCTGGATCAACGAAATTCTGTAACTTTTGTAACCTTTGTCTTTCTTTGGATTTTCTTTTCTCTCCTTCTCTGTTCCTTACACACTGCTCTCATCTTCTTTTTCTTCTTTCTTTCTTTTTTAACTCTCTGCACTCGTGTGTGTTTTATTTTATTTTATTGCATATGCTAAACTCCAATCGCCTGAGATATCAGGCGTTTTGTTCGTACACTGTCTACTGCTTTTTGCTGCTAAGCTGACGTAAGCAACAAAACAAGCATGATTGATGAGTTGCCTGAACGTTTGCAACGTCGGCTGATCGTTTGCAAAAAACCAGGCACCTGAATAATAGCAATCCCCTTATTTAATTCCAGTAGGAGCCTCTAGCTCGTCGCGAGGGTGCGGCAGACCTCCGCGACGGCGAGGGTGGACGATGCACGCATGACAGGGACGGCGACAGCGATGATAGTGAGGGCAATGACGGCGAGGGCGATGACGACGGCGAGAGCGGATGCACACGCGACGGCGACGGCGAGGAACGCACTATCGAGTGAGAGTGAGAGTGAGAGTGAGACTGTGAAACACAGCTCACAAGACAATCAACGTTGCCGAGGTTTCATCAGGAAGGCATAGGACAAAATCAGCAAGCGGTGGTGCGAGAACAATCCTATCCGGAGACGCGTCCGTCGCCGCCGCCGCCGCCGCCGCCGCCACCACCTCGCGTTGCGCCCGCCGCCGCACCGACCGCCTGACGCCGCACGGATCTGGGGTCTTGCCCTCTTGGAAGAGATGTAGAGCCGCCGGTGGAGGCACAAGAGGCAGGCCGCGAGGTCCGGCGCGGAGAAGACCGAGACGAAGCTCTGCCGGCCATCGACGACCGCCGCCACCCCGACGCTGCCCCATCTCTCACACGAGAGCCGCCTTTGCACCGAGGGGGCTACCCCACGCCTGCGTCGCTAGCTTCTCCGACGCTCGTGCCGCCGGCAGCCGCTGCCCCGAGGGGATCTCCAATGCCTGCGCCGCCGGCTTCTCCGACGCTCGCGTCGCCGGCAGCCGCTGCCCCGGGGGGATCTCCGACGTCCACGCCGCCGCCGCCGGCAGCCGCTGCCCCGGGGGGATCTCCGACGTCCACGCTGCCGCCGTCCGGAGGACTACCGCCCGCTTCCCGCCAGTCCGCATTCGCCACCCACAAGTTTGTCGCCTCCAGATCGGAGCAGTTTGCCCCTAGATCCGCGCTGCCCCAGCGAGCCGTCGTCTCCGCACGTGCATCTGCGAGCCGTAGCTGATCCGTCGCTCAGGCACACGCCGTCGTCATACAAGCACAGGCAGCGGGCATGTGAGGAGTCATGCCGTCCCCCTGTCTTCTGGGCTCCAAGCCGTCAGTGCCCTGTGTGAAGGATCGCCCTACACACACCTCATCATCGAGCCACGTCGTGCAGCCGTCGTTGTCTTCATCATCCAAGTCGCGGGCGGATCGCAGCGTTGCTTTCAAAACATGGGCTCGTGGTAGATGCTACCGTTGTCTCGCTCATGATCACCAGGTGAGCTCCTGTCGAGACACTTTCCGTTGCATCCGATGTCGTCTTCCCGGGCATAAGGAGCGACAATGCCACCTCTGGTCTCCCTCGGCTGAACAGAGACCCAACTCCCCTTCCCATCGTAGCTATCTTCATAATGCATGGAGCTGGGCACATGTTGTAGCTTCGTCTCCACCAAATGGCCATCATGGTTCATTGTCTGCTTCGACCAATCGCCATCCTCAATGTGCTGCATGTGGTTGTCATTGTTGTGCTCGCGCCACAGATGGTTCGTCCACCCCAGATGATCTTCAATCTACGCTTGGGACTCTGATGCAATCGCTTCGTTCAGATCTTCAAGAATTCTTTGTTTCTCAGCTTGAGGAGATGGTGCGCCCACTCAGGGGTGAGGCCTCGACGATCATTGTGGCTTGCACGGATGGCCAACCACTTGGAACGTGTTGAGCCACCTGACAAGGACTCCTTTGTTGCAGATTTGGTTGGTCTCTTTGGTCCTTGTTCTCCGGTTCGACATGTTCCGGCTCCATCTCTCTTGACTGCTTGCACGCCGACTAGGGATCTCAAGGTACCTGATGCGATGCCGATTACCATAGCAAACCCAGCCAGTCGAGATCTTCCCGCCACCAATGGTTTGGACATGATGCCTGCATCTTTGAAGCAAAACGAGCAATTGCAGGAAGACGAAGGGCAATCAACAGAGCAAATGTTGCTACAAGCTGACATTTCCACTGAAGAACTTACCATTGCAAATGTTGCTAGACAATCAACCACCATGAATTGTGAGCCTCCTATTGATGTTGAGATAGCTTCGGAGCCCCTAGCCAACTCTGTTTTGCTGCACTTGGGATCTCCATTGAGTTTGCCCATGGAACATTGCACCTCTTCTGAAGATTTTGTTTTGGTGGAAGATGCATTCGACGAAGACGAAGCTGAGATAGACACAGATAGGACAATTGAGGGCCCTATTGTTGCCATCATCGCAGTAGATGGATCCACTCATTCTACTGATGAGATCAAGGAAGAAGAGCCCAAGGCACCGAATGATCCGCCAAAGGAGGACGTGGACACCATTGACTTGAACACCGAAGATTGTATAGGCCCTCCTGTACGTGCATCACCACTAATGACACCAGTGATGAGACGCCGGCGAAAGTCTTATGACAAATCATTGGTTCGATGTAGCGCTCGCCTTGCCAAGAACAATGTTCTAAAAGACTTGGGGATCATTAGGAATAATGGGAAGCTTAATGAGAATACAATCCATGAATATGCAGAATGCTTGAAAGAATTGTTGCCACCGGATCTCCTCGAGTCGCTTATGCATACAAAAGGTCGTGCTTTCTGGGAGGTTGTGGCCAGGATCTCTTTGCCTTTTCGCTAGACTGTGCAGTGCACAGAATTTAGTGCACGCTGGGTGGTAATTCCTGGCCAATAGAGGAAACCGATGGTGCACGTCGATCGGCCGGTTGGAGGAGATTGGAGCTGCGAGCAAAGGCCATCCATTTCCTCCATCTCCTACAGTGCCTATACGTACTGCTGCTGCTGTTGCTGATCATCTCCTACAGTGCCTGTCGTTGTTATGGTTGTTAACCTTTGGTGGTTGCTTCGGGTTGCTAGGTTTCTTGTTGTTGTTGTCGTCTTCGTGTCGTGGTTGTCGTTAGTTGGTTGTCGGGGTTTGTTGTTACTATTGTTTTGCCTAATCTGGATTTCTTCTTTTTAATATAATCGGCAGCTCTTCTGTCTGATTTGTTTTAAAAAAAAAAAGACAATCAACGTCACGTGTTCCACACCGCTGAATATTAAACTGTCGTCGAGATGGGTATATATATAAAAAAAAATCAAGGCAACAAGCATCAGTTGCTTCAGGGCTCCAGGCACATTGGTCACGCGGGCGTAGCCATGGCTGTGCTGTTTCCACGGCTTGCATGGCTGCTTGTCTCCCTCGTCGTCGGCGCCTACCTCGTCGCGCACGACCGTCGGCGTGGCCTACCGCCGGGGCCCCAGCCGCTGCCCGTGATCGGCAGTCTCCACCTGCTCGGCGACCAGCCGCACCGCTCCTTCGCCAGGCTCGCCAAGATAAACGGCCCGCTCATGTCGCTCCGCCTGGGCGCGGTGACCACGGTGGTGGCCTCCTCCGCCGCCGTCGCCCGGGAGTTCATGCAGAGGCACGACGCCGTCCTAAGCAACAGGACCGTTCCAGACGCTCTGGGAGACCATGCCAGGAACTCGATGATCTGGCTGCCCAGCAGCAGCCCACGCTGGCGCGCGCTGCGGAAGACCATGGCCGCCGAGCTGTTCGCGCCGCACAGGCTGGACGCGCTCCAGAATCTCCGGCGGGAGAAGGTGCAGGAGCTCGTGGACCACGTCGAGCGGCGAGCGCGCAGGGCGGAGGCCGTGAACGTCGGCCGCGCGGCGTTCGTCACCAGCCTCAACCTCCTGTCGCGTACCATGTTCTCGCTCGACCTGACGAGCCTCGACGACGGCGACGGCGACGGCGGCGCGTCCAGGGAGTTCAAGGAGGTGGTGACGGACATCATGGAGGCCGTGGGTAGCCCCAACGTCTCCGACTTCTTCCCGCCGCTCGCGGCCGCCGACCTGCAGGGCTGGCGGCGGCGGCTGGCACGGCTGTTCGCGGAGCAGCACCGGGTCTTCGATGAAGAGATCGATGGGAGGCTGCGCCGCCGCGAGGCTGGTGAGCCCAGGAAGAACGACTTCCTCGACCTGCTGCTGGACGCCGCGGAGGAGGAGGACAACACCGCGAAGCTGGATCGCGACACACTCCGTTCACTCTTCACGGTAAACCGTAGACAAAGATTTATTTTTTAATCATGGGGGAAGCTAAAGGACAACCGTCTCGGTAGTACGCGGTTTTCTGACCATCCAACCATTGGGGGTTTCGTTGATTCTGCTCCCTTTAACCTGTTCTTCTTCGTTGATTCCCGATTGATCTCCCTTCTTTGCTCTGCTTGCTTTAGTACCTGTAGATTAGGTTTGCATTTTAGGGCCACTAGACATTTTTCCGATGATTGATTCCTCGCAATTCTTTGATTGATTCATTTAAGGATTGTGCATAGTTTGCACCCAGATGGCAAGATCTGATTAAATATACAGATGGATATACTGTTTTGATTTGCGTAGTAGTAGTACAGGCTTCGGATGTTCTTTGGTGATTTGGCGGGGCGTGAATGGTGGTTTCCCTCCCGGAGGACAGCTACACCCAACGGATTTGATTTTGTTATATTTCAATGTTTTAGATGGCATGTTGTGTTTTGGAGATGATATGATATTTTTGACAATAATCACCCCCGACCCCCAATTAAGTTTGTAATGTGTCGTGTTTATGGGCAATCTAGTTGATAGATTATTGTGTTCTAGGGTCCTTATGAGGGTTGTCATCAAACTTACAATTTGGAATGAGAAGCATGCATAATGATGTCTAAGCTATAAGATTGCAGAGGTACCATATAAATTGTAGGTCTTGCAAAAAAAAATGTAGGGTTGTAGTTGTAGAGCATCATAAATATTGGCTCGATCTCAAAGGTACACAACATGACAATGGATTAAAGAATTTCACAGAATTGCATCAATTCTTGTTTAGTGTATCTAAAATTGTGTATCATCAACATTTCCACTATATTTTTAGGATTTGTTTTCTGCTGGGAGCGACACAAGTTCTAGCACAGTGGAATGGGCAATGGCAGAGTTGCTTGAAAACCCAACTTCAATGGCTAAAGCTTGCAATGAGCTTGCTACAGTTATTGGCTCAAGAAAAAACATTGAAGAATCTGATATTGGTCAGTTGCCCTATCTTCAAGCTGTGGTAAAAGAAACTTTTAGACTACATCCTTCTGTCCCATTGCTACCACGGCGTGCTCCCGTCGATACAAAAATAATGGGGTACACCATTCCTAAAGGTTGTCGTATGTTCATAAATGTATGGGCAGTTGGTCGAGACAAACAAATATGGCCTGAACCAGAGAAGTTTATGCCTGAGAGATTTTTGGGAAAGACAGTTGATCTCAGAGGTGGAGACTTTGATCTCATCCCATTTGGGGGAGGACGTCGGATCTGCCCTGGAATGCCATTGGCAATTAGGATGGTGCATCTGCTTCTTGGGTCGCTGGGTCGCTGTTAAATCAATTCACATGGAGGCTTCCGGTTGAGATTCAAGGGAAAGGAGTTGGCATGGATGAAAAATTTGGCCTGACTTTAATCAAGGCTGTGCCTCTATGTGCTATGGCTACACCAATTTGACTTTGTAAGCCACTATACCGGAAAGAATTGTATCATTGTGTTGGCTGATGTATATATGGGATCTACTTGTCAATCCTATGTACGATATTGGAGCAATAAAATAAACAACAATTCAATCGCTCAAAGAATAAAGTGGGTACGAGGACTTTACCACCAGAGTAGCTGAGGGAGTTTCAGTTAATTACGCTGTGTGATTATTGTGTCTGTAATGTCGTCTATCCAAGTCGATTCTCCAATCCTGACTCCTGCTCTTAACTACCAGTACATATAAGGGCACGGACATCTGAGACCTCACGCGTACGACACACAGAACCAACGGACCTCTCCATTCTTTGTTCCTGTTGCTCTCGAGTTGTCTCTGTCCCAGGCTTCTGCAAATACAAGAATTGGAAGACCAGGACTCTAAAACATCCCCTAATCTGCGACACCTGCTCGGGTGAGTCGAACGAATCAGATTTTTAATTAGCGTGAGATTACGTATGACTACTCGTGTTCGTCTTCTTCCCGGTGATGAGTACCACTGCTTCGTCTATTTCCTAGTAGTAATTGCTTACGAAACTACACTACAAATATACCTATTTTTGTATCGCCTACAGTACACTACTTCATACAGCTCACTGTATCAACTAGTGAGGACGGCGCAATAGTTATGCCCCTGGATATACTACCTCCTGTCTCAAGAAGGATATAAATCTCATTTTACGAGGAGTCAAAAGAATCGTAAGTTTAACTAAATTTGTAGAAGATTCTATTTACATTTCGATCTTCAATTAGGTTTATTATGAAAAATGTATTTCATGATTAATCTAATAATACTTATCACACATCATTAACATTGACTTTATTAGATATATTTGGTCAAAATTATGAATCTCTGACTTCTCGATAAACGAGATTTACATGCTTTTTAAGATGGGGGGAGTACATTTCTTCGATAACCTGCTCCTGACCGATGACCTAGCTGTGCCCAGCTTGAGCCTGGCTTCCATGGTGCAAGTCACATGTTTGTTTTACTTAACCAGGTCACATGTTTGACCCATGGCCTAGCCTGGGCTCAGAACAACAAACATGCGATTGCAGCCTAGGGGCGCAGCCTGGCTGCTGGGCCACGTTGTCAAACACGACATTTGTGAGCATGCACGACTTTATTATAAAAACTACCAATATATAATATCATAAAATAGCAATGGTGCGACAAATTAAAGTTCAAAAATATTAAAAATATTTTCTCTTGGTCTTTTGTTATTTTTTTGCATTAAAGCTTAAGAAGATGAATTACTCCATGCGTATGGAAAAAATACAATTTTAATATAGAGTTAAGCTAGTTTAACTAATAACTACTAAATTTTATATAAAACAGTAATCCCTCACTCGCAACTAAAAAGAGTAAATGGCAGATATTTTTTCTCATGCGACAAACCATGCATGGGTCGTGTCTCTCTTTCTTATCGGCCCATATCTGAGGGAGGAGATTAGGATGAGTTGTAACAACCTTTCCGCCGTCTTCATAACTAACCGAGACCGAGGTTTTGTATCCATGGCTACTAGGGAGAGAGACTGGGCGTCCCTTGAAAAAGGCCTTCTGCATGACATCTTCGTCCGCCTCTCCAGCGACGTCGATGCGATCCATTTCCGCGGCGTGTGCCCCGGTTGGCGCGTGGCTGCGGGCGCCGGCTCGCCTGTGCCCCGGCCATGGTTCATCTTGAACCGTACTGACGACGACAGCCTTGATCACGTATTTCTACAACCCGTGGATCGCCGCCGCCGCCGCAACCGTGTCAGGTCTGTCCACATCGACGCCGCCGCCAGCTGCGTCAGGGGCGCGTCGCGCGGCTGGCTAGCGGTGAACCAAGGCGAGCGCCTCTTCCTCCGGGATCCCATCTCTCACGCCGAGATCCCGCTGCCCGCCTTCGACGCGGGCTACCAGCTGTTCGACGTCTTCCTCTCCGACGACCCTCTCGCGGCGTCGGGCAGTTGGACGGCGTTCGCCTTCTTCAGGTGG
Organism: Eremochloa ophiuroides; assembly: GCA_038502445.1. Lineage (NCBI taxonomy): Eukaryota > Viridiplantae > Streptophyta > Magnoliopsida > Poales > Poaceae > Eremochloa > Eremochloa ophiuroides. The sequence continues at coordinate 28,619,200 of JAHLJS010000002.1, forward strand.
GACGACGCCTACAACCTCAGCCCGGAAGAAGTGCTCGCCTTCTGCCGCCCCGGCGACGCCGAGTGGGCGCGGGTTGATCCGGCCAACGACGGCGGCCAGGACCCGGTGGGCCAGCCTCATTTCTGGCGGCTCTACCGGGGGCTCGAGTTCTTCGGGGGGCGACCCTACGTGCTCCTCGGAAAACCCAGCAAGCTCGCCGTGTGCGACGTCGAGGCCCGGAGGCTCGTGGTGAGCTCGGTGAGGATATTTCAGCCGGCGGGTTGGGAGTGGGGCTGGCAGGAGTGCCTGGTGGATTGCGGCGGCGACCTCCTGGTGGTGCAGGTGTCGGAGCGCGACGAGTACTGGTCGCCGTGCCCGTGCCCGTGGTACTGCCCGGCCGTCGGCGGCGACCACTTCGAGAGGCACAGGATCCGGCACTCGGCCAACGTGTTCAGGATCGAGATCGACGGCGGCGGCATGCCAGTGGCGGCGGAGAAGGTGGCGAGCACCGGGGACCACGCCGTGTTCGTGGCGCCGCGGGGCCACGCGTTCGCGCTCCCGGCGAGCGGATTCCCCGCCGTCAGGGCAGGCTGCGTCTACTTCTTCGCCGTCGACCATACGAGGAGCGTGCAAGGGATGGTCGTCGTTGATCTCCAGGCGGATCCCGCGCGGCGCGACAAGATCGTCCGGAAGCTGCCCCTCGCCGGAAACGACTGGCACATACTGTCTTGGTTTTGCCCTCGCCCGGTGTTGGATATGACGGCGACGACGCCGCGCAGGCGCAGGCGCTTCATGGATGCCGTTCGCAATGCTTTCCCATTTCTTCAATTTTAACTGAAAATGCTACTCTAGTTTCGTCTTTGAAATCATTTCGTTTAGAATATAATGCTCTTTTTTTTTCCCGAGACAATGTACTATCGTGCTCGTGCACAGATGAACTCTTGTTTTCTTCGAGGTGATTCCATTGCAATGGCTACCGCGGTAGCCGTGAGATGTATGAGCGTCACATTTTTATTTCTACTACTATAAAGGTCATCAGAATTATTCTAAGTGCACCTCACCAAATCATTTTCACAGTCTATATCTCTCATAATCTTCACTAAACACACCCCAAAACATGTATCCACAAAATCAACTCTATTTAATCCGACGCTCCTAATGCACTCTTACCCCGCTAATCTTTTACTCACTCAGATCCAAAGACCCAGGGTCTTTGGATCAAACATCATCACTCATTTTCTCCTCCCACCTCCACCTCTCGAGCCACCGAAACACCCCCTACGCCCAGGTTAACCACAATCCCAACAAAGAAAACGCACAGATACGCTCAACTTAATCGGGCCCAATCGTAGCCCAGAATAGCGGCATGCAGCATCGTATCCTTCCCCCGGCACCCGACCAAGAAATCGCGTAACATCACGTGACCTTCCCGTACGCGCCGGCGTTGCCCATCCCAGGACCGCCGGCCCTTCCCCCGGCGCCAGAAACGCTTCAAACAGGCCGCTATCAACACCGTGCGGAACGCCGCCGATCCGTCCGGAAGCCGTGCGGAAGCCCATCCCTGCGACGCCGTGCGGAAGCCCGTCCTTGCGACGCCGTGCTCGCTGCTACGTGAAGACTGCTCGATCGTCGTCGTCGAGGCCGGGACGCGGACGTGGCGCGAGGGGCAGGGGCCGACGGGAGGGAACTCTTGGGACGGCTCCTTCCGCGTCCTGCTCGGCTGCTCCATTCGTGCACGTACGGTACGTCCAAACAACTCCACTCTTGCAGGTACGTCCAAACAACGTGATGGCCACCATCCGACGACTTGAAAACAACACACAGCATGCAGGTATATATGTACCGGATGAACAGATTATTCTTTTCAATATTTTTTCAGCACGCAAGCAAATGAATCCGGGGTGCGGTGGCAAGCTAGAGTCACCGTCGCAGCTCCCTCCTTGCTTGATCCTACTCTTGCGGTGGCGACAACGGCATCGGCGGGATCCTCCTCCATCCAGCGAGGAGTCGGTCGGAGAACGTCAAAACGAAGCTTCCTCCATTCCTCGCCATCGACACTGTCCTCGACATCGGGCCATCCTCTGTCCCAGACGTAGAGCCGTAGAGGAGGACGTCGTCGGAGCCTCATCTGTCCCGGACGCAGGGACGCAGGGGAGGACACCACCAAAGCAGGCCGTCCTCGTCACCATGCTATGATCCCACGCTTTCTTCCTGAAACTATAGAGTGATCGTTGCTAGGGTACTGATACGGGATACTTCGTTTAAGCTGACATGGTTTGTCAATTCAACAAGCAGTGCTATGTCACCTGATGTGGCAGAGAGGGTACAAAGTCGAGTGCATTTACTGACATATCAAACAACGCCGGACGTGATATGTTCGTTGCCATCTTTCATAGCCATTACCTATTTAAATATAAAAAAATTTTAACAAAGCTGTCACACACAGGCAAACAATTCAAAAAAAAAACCAGGCATCGAGGATTCTGATTAAAGGCTTCTGTTTCAGGTTAGCTGTTGTCATGTTGATGTCACCATGTGGTGTTGAGTGCCGAGCTACTACATGTGCAGGGTGGTTGCTACTATTGGATTTGGTCACATGCGTCAAAGAGACAAGCAGAGCAGCTGCGAGAGGGAAGCAAAAGAGGAGAGAGGAAAGGAGAAAGGCAGGTCTTTTCTTTCAAATCTCACCAAATTTTCTTGAGATTTATGTTTTTCCTTGAAGGGTAATCTCTATTTCATCCATCGATTCAGAATTTTTTTTTCCAATAGGGTTGATAGAAGGACCACTATGCTGATTTCAGGGCATGAATGAATTAAGCGGATTACTTGACGAATTTCTGGGAACAATGCCATTAGAATTTAAAATATGAGGTTTGTAGCGCTGCTCATAGCACATTTACCATATCAATATACATATTTCAGACCGATTTTATATCCATCTAAAGTGTTGTCACGTTCCACTGGTAATTTAGAATATTTTTCACATTTCATAAATAATCAAATTGTGTCTGCTTCCTCGTCTGCCAATATTGTGCCATTGCAGCCGCACCAAGCTAGCGACGCACCAGAAAGATCATCTCCACCTGGACGAGGAGCAAGGGCAACGGGCCAAATATGAGCACTACGACGAGTGCTGCTCGCCGTTGGATGGATGGCTTTGGCGATGAGAAGGCCGCCACACGTACGATGGACGTGGCAAGTGGTGACGAACACCAGCAGCAGGTACACGATCCAGTTTGTCCTGATTCGATTCGATTTTAATTTTTTATTACAAATTTTAAATTACAGGATTTTCCTGATGTGCTTTGTGCTTATATACGGTATTTGCTTTAAAACTTTGTTAGGATCCTTGCAGAATTAATTTATGGATCATCCTTTTTGGAGCTCTGAATGTAGATTATTAGCGCACTGGTATATATCTTTCTTTAGTTTTGTCATAACTTGATCTCTCAGATAGCAAGAAATTATAAATATATATATATATATCCTTCCAAACTTAGATGTATCATATACATGGATAATGCAAGAATAATGCACAAGTTGGATCATGGGGATTAGATCAAGCTTGTTGATGTTAGCCTATGTGACTAGGTGCTAGCGAGGATTATTGATGTTTGTTGCTGGAAACTGTTTAAATTGTTTTTAGCATGAATTATAAAGAGTAATATATTCTCAATCTATGTTTGATTACTAAAAGATATTCATTAATCGTTTGATTTGCATTGATAGATGATGCCGTCGCGTTAGCACGGGCAAATATACTAGTAAATTATTAGTTAACGTAGTCTGTTTGACTAGATCCATCGCATGGTATATTGACGTGCGTCTACGGTACAAGTCTGATCACCGATTCACTTCAGCTTTTTTTTCTATATATATAGAAAGATTCGGCTTTTGTGTGCATGTAGGGGCCAGCAAAGTCGGGTAATGCACAACTAGAAAAACCTACAACTAGATTTTATAGTTGGATGGCGATATATGGCCAGGTCAGACCGCCTAACCGCATTGGTTCCAACCGCCCCTTCCACCCTCACTCCCGCCTCCTCTTCCTCCAACTCGCTGCTGGCAAGGATCTCTGCACTATCCATGCGCCACCCTGTCACCCTTGGCAGCTAGTGGATGCCATCGCCCGTCGACGTAAGTAGCAAGAAAAAATCACCACTATGTTAAGTAGCAAGAAGAAATCGCCGGAGCACTTTACTATAAAGTACAAATTACCACTTAAGTAGCAATATAAGAAATTACCACTATGTTATGTAGGTCCTTGAGCAGCTCCATCAATTTAGTGAATTTTGGGTTGGATCTACCCTTTTAGTAGATTAGATCCATGGTGAATCTGGTGGAGGAAGACGTGTTTAGCAAAGAAAAACAAATTCACATCTGAATTTCGTAGATCTAAAGCTGGTGGAGCTATTCCAAACAGACTCTTAGTTTGCACAATTCAGCTTCACAAGGCATACATAAGTATGGAGGTGGTTCGGTTCAGTGGAGCGGTTCTTCGAACCTATCCATAAATTTTATCCAAACGGAGCCTATTTTAATCTAGTATAGAAGAAACAGTTCGCAGGATCGATAGCCATACAACCAAAAGATCCAGCGGTTCGATCTATCCCTTCTCCCTTCCTCTGCCAGCATACAGCGACTACTCCCCGCTTGTTTCTTCAGCTTGACTCCTCGGCGACGTCCTTGCCGGCGTGACGACACTCGTCCTCCGCTTCTTCTCCAGTAGCCAAGCAATCTAGCATGCTTTCATCTTCTTTGCCGTATTTATGTATTTTTTTGTTTTTATTTTCAAGAGGAAAATAAAGTATATGACACAGTCATGACGCCATGATGAGCTAACATGGCACAGAACACTAGACGGCTGCAGCTCAGCTGCGCTCGGCCAGAGTTCGGCCAGAGCTTGGCCTGGCGGTCCGATGCCGGGGCGACGACTCGGACGTGATAATGCTCCCGACGCTGTGACCCTAGGGGACTATGACCCGTAATATCCACCGGATAACCAAGGGGTCAGCAGGTAATAGAAATGGAGCAACCGGTGCTCCTATACTGACTAGATGGATCGATGGTTCGGGTGCGGTTCGTCCCAAGGATCAACCGTCCTCATCTTTAGGCATACAGTCATCTGCCCATGAGGCCTACATAACATAGAAATCCTGTTACATATTAATGTGAAACGTCGTCTTCCGTCCTCGAATACGCTTTTCCTCCTGCCGCCTTCAGTCCTGGGGTGTGACACACCCAACGCTACCGCCCGCCGTCTCTCGCTCTCAACCGCCGCGTCCGCAATTCCGCATCTTCCCGCGCGCTATCTTGTCGCCGCCTGACGCCCTTCCAACCTCTAAGGCTCTAACTCCTCACCAATCGCCAAGACTTATCCCCAAATCCAGGTCGATGGAAGAGGCGGCAGCCCGACGAGGGCAAGAGGAAGGAGGCGGCTCAAAACCTCCCCCTCCCCGATCAGCAGTATCGGGCACCACCGTCGACCGTATCAGCGGCTCGGCCTGCTAGCTGGTATGCTTGCTGAACTGGATTGCTGTATTTGGTTACCATCTCCCCCTAAAGATTAATTCTTCGACATCGAGATTGCATTTGCCAAAGAGAGAAAGTCTGACTTCTTGCTTGCAGCTTAGAAAAAAGTCTAGTTAAACAAACCCCACCCCCCTCCCCCCCCCCCCCAATCTAACCTACTAAGGGCAGTCTACTTCACCCCCTAAAGTATGAAACGGTCTGATTTACTCCCTGAATTTTCCAAAACTGGTCAAATCACCCCCTAGGTGGTTTTTGACAGTGGTTTTGTTATAGTAACGACGGTTTTGCTATAATGACGGTGGTTTTGTTTTTTCTTTTTTATTTATTTTACGTTAAATCTTTGAAAAATCATAGTAAATCACAGAAAAAATCATAAAATGGAAAATCCAATTCTGTTGGAGTCCACATGAGTAGATCTACACAGTGAAAATATAATATGGTATGTTTTAGTATAAAGTTTTTTATGTATCTTTATTGTCTGTAATTAATTAGAATAATTCACAGCTGCAACTTCTATGGTCCAATCATGGTGAAATTTTTATGGTGGGCTAATTATTGTTTGTTTGAACTATAGTAAAAATTTTGTACTTATTGGACTACATATAAATTAGCTATATATAAAACATAGATTTAACATAGAAAAATCCAATTTCATGCTTATTAAATCTATACTTTATCCATAACTAAGTTATACATGTTCCAATGAGTACGAAATTTTTACTATAGTTCAAGCATATAATAATTAGCCCACCATATAAATTTCACAATAATCGGAAGATAGAAGTTACAACTATAAATTATTTTAATTAATTACAGACAAAATTGGAATTTTCCATATAATCTTAAGCTACACAAAAACTTTATGGTAAAACATACCATATTATATTTTCAATGTGTAGATTTACTCATGTGGAGTCCAATAGAATTGGATTTTCCATTTTATGATTTTTCTTTGGTTTACTATGATTTTTCAAAGATTCAGCGCAAAATAAATAAAAAAGAAAAATACAAAACCACCGTCACTGTAGCAAAACCGTCGTTACTGTAGCAAAACCACTGTCCAAAAACCGCCTAGGGGGTGATTTGACCGGTTTTGAAAAGTTTAGGGAGTAAATCAGACCGTTTCATAGTTTAGGGGGGTGAAGTAGACCACCCTTAATAGCTAAGTTGGGGGGTTAAGTAGATTTTTTCCTTGCAGCTTATCTCATATCTACACTATTCTATTTGTAATTTGCTCACTCCTAATATTTCGAGTCTGTGTATATACTACGAAAATCTTTTAATGCAAACTGCAAAGCATTTGTAATTTACTTATATATATGTTACATAGGTATGTAAGCTCACGGTGTGGTCTTCTTACATTCGAATTATATATATCAGTTCATGATACATTTGTTGCTGTGGTCTTTTTTCTAGAGGAAGGATTCAGTAATCTGTTAGGCAATGAGTTCCCTGTCAAATTCTCCTACCATAGCCACCAGTAACTCCTCCTCTGGTGCAGGTACTATGAAATTTTAGAGGTACTAGAGAGTTTTCCTCTTGCCTATTTGTCATATTTGTCTGGATATAAGCTGCTGTTATATCTAAAGACACTAATGGGAGACAGGAAGATTCATGTTAATGATCAAGTAATGCATTTGATAGATATATATAAAGTAGCTAGAGAAGAGCAGCTTCCATATAGTAAGACCATCACCTATTATATCGTGTAGGCTTTGCAACGGGAACAGCATTTTTTTAGCTGTCTTTAAAAGTTGGAAGATTTCTTGTTCTTGTTCAGGGGATTGGGTGGATTGTAAGTTGATTTCCCTTCTTTAAGCAAACATTGATTTCTCAATGGCATGCCTTTGCATTATTTGTAGACTTTCTGAATACACTGGATTGGAGAAAGGGATTGAGAAGGTAACCGCAACTCTCTGCTCTTACGTCTTGACCATGGTTTGGAGCCCCTTTTGCTTAACTGAACAGTAAGACAAGTTCATGAATACAGCGGGTTTTCTCATCTCCAGTGTGATTCCCTGGTGACCTTTTGTGTCCTTATTATTTTAAGCAGGGATGAATTAATTATTTAACTATTTTAAGCCGTGTCCTGATTGGTCACTTGAGGAGTACAGGCTGTAGAAACAAATTTGCTTTTGTTTTAGTTGAAATACCTGAATTAAGCTCTAGCAGTCTATCCAGATTAGCATTTTGAAGTAGCACAAGCTTTTGTCTTCTTTTCCTTGTTGCTTCTCCGCCATTTTGGATGAATCTGACCATAATGGATACTAATAATTTTTCTCATAGCTATGCAACTGGTGGCGTATCTGCTCATGTCTATTGTATATATAGACAACAACATTTCACAAGACACTGCAATTGACCATGGTCGAGCCCATGAGGTACTCCAAGAGTGATGCAGAAGGCACAGAATGAAATTTGACAAGCATTCGGTAGGTCGATTCCATGGTTCACCACCTGGAAGAAGTTGTACACCAACGGCAAGTCGGCCACCGCATCCATGATGACAGGCATGCTCAAAGTAGGCAAGAACCTAAACACAATAATTTATATGATGATATTGCAAACTGCAGCACAGAAAAGCTTTGAGTTATGAGGATTTTAGGTAATGAATTATATGGCTATTCTGAACAAGATGGAGTATATCATCTTCACGCACAGACCATCTTCCTGCTGGTGAGGTTTGTGGTGCCTCTCAGAAGCAAATTAAGCCACTGCTACCACTGCATAATACAAGAAAATAGGACTTCTCTGGTCTATTTGGATTTCTCTGATCAAAGGGGCATGCAGTGTGGCCTTGTGGGTGTAGATTAGCTCAGCAAGGAATGGGGCTTCCTGGAAGATGCTGGCATGAGACCTGCAAATGTTGCCCTCTTTGATCCTTTTATTTCTTTTGTTGTCTCTTTCCTTTTCAGGTACTGCTTCTTGTACTTCAGTAATGCATAAAGAATGAACACTGTTTACAGGATGATTTGAACTGTTAGTTGAATAAAAGGGAATGATCTATTATGCAGATTAGAGAGGATCACATTTTTTGACACAGGGCCCAACATTGGCATGTTCAAAGCCTCCTCTCTAAGTGTCACAGGCTTTGAACATACCAATATTAGACCCTGTGTTCAAAGCCTCCTCTCTAACAGGCTTTGGTAAAAGAATAAACCCTGTGTTTAAAAGATGATTTGGACTGTTAGAAAGGAGGCTTTGAAAATACTAATATTGGACAACCACTGCACATGCCAAACCAAGATGACAGCACAAACATACAGCCATGACAGCAAGCATTCCACATAACCAGCCAAGGTATGAACAATCAAAAGGCCTGCTTGGTTCACTCCTAAATTTTGCTATGCCAAAGTTTTGGCAAGCCTTGATTTTGGCAAACATTTAGTTTGCTATCAAAACTTGCCAAAACCTCACATTTGGCTTGCCAAATCTATGACAAGTTTTTTGCCCAAGTTTTGGTTTGCCAAATCTATGGCATGGCAAATTTTGGATGACAACCAAGCAGGCCCAAAATACAGGACACAATGACCTTCCATTGCAGCAACACCAAGGAAGGATAACACAAGACGCAAGGCCACCTTACTTGAACATCACCATGCCAGCAACCTTGACAAGACCCCGGTGCATTGTGGATGCTACCACTTCGCCTTGCCAACATCCAGCAACCTCCCAGACCGGCTGCTCTTGGAGTGTTCATCATCAACAACCAAGTACACCCACCACAAACTAAATACATCCAAGGAGCAATTCACAACGTCACTTCTGTGATAACGGCTGCCCTTGCATTGGGTGTGATGGTCACCTCCAGTCTCAATCTACAACACACAAACTTCTGATCAGAGAACCAATTTGATAACATTCCTCAAGGAAACAGACTCATCTCCACCGGATTGAAGAATCAAAACCTTCACCAATCAATTCATTGCATCAAACACAGGGCGTCAAGCTGTCTCAAGCACACACATTCAAGATTGGGAAGCAACTGAACACTAGAGCTCTTCTAGCTAGGCAAGCTGCTCATGTATACATGTCCTACCTGTGAAACTGCAAACTATGTTGTAAACTGCTCAAATCTAGAGCATCAAACTGTGTGCACCCTCAGGGAAGCACTGACTGATGTAATCAGAGAGCTTTAATAAACACCGTTTGTTGTAAAAAAAAGAAGGTGATGTGGGAATGTTGAACAGTGGAATGGAAATATGACCATGATGCTTATTATTAGCAATACACATCTAGCTAAGGAGAAGAATGGTTGTGTTAGTCTTGTTCTGTCCGACGAATTTCAAGAATAAACTTGCATAGCTGCACTAAACATGTACCCATTTATCTTTCTTCTAGCTTGACAAGGATCTCCGAAAATATAAAACATTAATTTTATTTTAGCTCCCCTAGCAACGCCGGTGTATTTCATCTAGTGATAAAAAAAAACCAAAGATAAAAAATGACCACAGTGGCTGTGGCTAGTAGTTGGGGAAGAACCAGCCACGGCGCGCCCACCCGGCCGAAGAGGATCCTCGCCGGCCGTCGTCGGGGCAGATGGTCTCCTCCTCGTGGCTCTCCACGCCCAGCACTCTGACGACCCCATCCGCGTGGCCCTGCCGGTCGACGAGGTAGATGCTGTTGACGCACCAGGGGAACTCCGCCCGCGAGAACGCGAACGCTTGGTTCCGCCCGAGGAACACAGTGTTCCAGCCGATGTCCACCACGCGCACCAGCTGCACCACCCCATCCCCAAGCCACTCCACCCTGTGCACCTCCACCGCACGCGCGTCCCCGCCGCCGCCGCCGCCGCCGCCGCGCTTGCTGCCCTCGTCGTCCATGTCGTCGTCCGAGTTGTACACGACGTCGTGGTGCACGGAGACGAGGAGCAGCTGGCCGCCGCACTCCACCAGGTGCGTGTCGACGACACGCCTCCCGCCGCCAGGGAGCTTCTCGTCGTCCGAGGCGTCGTCGTCCGTGTCGATGTGCTCGAGCGGGATGACCGCGGGCGCGTCCCCGTCGACCTCGCAGATGCAGATCTGGGACTCGTAGGCCACGTAGAACCGCCCCTCGTAGTGCTCGACGCCGGCGTAGCCAGGCACGCTGAAGTCGAGCCGCGTCCACGCCCCGGTGGCGGAGCTGTAGTACGCGAGGCAGGCCGTGGGGAACCCGACGGCCACCGCGGCCCAGTCGGCGGCCGTGGCGGGGTCGGCGGACAGCACGACGGTGGTTAGGTCGAGCCAGTCCTTGAAGAAGGCGATGGGCGGCAGGTGGACGCGCCTGCCGGTCAAGGGGTTGAGGAGGAGGATGGCCTTGGGGCTGATCCTCGGGTCCGAGAGCGCGAGGTAGCCGCGGGACGAGGAGAGGTACTCCAGCCCCGCCGGCACGTTGGCGGCGAAGGGCAGGAGGCCGCCGCTGGGGGCGAGCCAGAACGATGACATGGCGGCGGCGCCCCGGCCGGAGCGGTCGGTGCGGGAGCCGACGAGCCAGGGGCGCGGGTGCCACTGCCGCCGCCGCGGCGCCCCAGCCGGCGCAGACGGCGCGGAAGCGGACGCGGTCGGCGTCGGAGGGGAGGAGCGCGAATACTGTGAGGAGCAGGTCCGCCGGCAGCGAGGACCACCCCCTGCCGCCGCACGCCATGCCCGGCTGAGGAGGCGCCGATGAGAGGGAGAGGCTAGCTAACGAACAAAATGATTGGCCTTTAACCTGTCTGCTGGGCTGCGCTCCGCCGGAAGGGCAGCGCCCGGCCAAGTCAACATGCGCGGCCATGGCCGTCAGCCAGTGGCCCCTGCCAGCAGAATGGGGATCACGCGGACGCGGCGCGGAGCACGGCATGCGTTGCGTGCGCATGATTTTGACGAGTTTTTTTTCCTTTTTCTGGAGCACGACACGGAACGGCAGCGACCGGGGAACAGACTCACAGATTATGGTCTCGACTTTCGTGGATGGTGTGATGTACTGGTCGATGGATGCACATGCACGGAACAAGTCTTGGCGTACCAGTGCACGAGCCGGTTCGATTGGTGTTGACCTTGACCGTGAGCGAGGAAGCCCCGCTTGAGGTAGCTGTTGGTGTTGGTACGGAAGGCATGAAAACACATCCCAACTCCCCGAGTGCTTTAAAGATTCTCGAAAGGCCGCTGTACCGAATGAACGGTGTACCTTCTGAACAAGTCAAGAGCCATGAGGACACGATGATCTAAGGCTGTCCGCACTTGTCGTACTTTAAATCTATCATCTAAAAGAAATATTCTGTCCTATTCATCGAGATTCTTTTCTCTATATCACTTTCTCCCGTACACATTCATCATCTATATGATCCTCTATCCATAGTGGGGTCCACATGTCTGTAAATAAATTTTATCTAAAAATATTCATGTGAGATTTTATTTTGAAGGATTTATTACAATAAATTTAATGGTGCAATCAGAATTTAATTTGAGTTTTCGGTTTATGATTTATAACCTTGTTTAGTCCGTGGAAATGGTGAGACCCGCCTCTGGATGCTCCTGCGCATGCACGCGCTTGCACTCTGTGTGGTTGTCCTGCGCTGGTGGTGAGACCCTCGTCTAGTAGCCTAAGCCCGCTATTATGGTAGCCGTAGCATGCGCCGAGCTGCTTTTCTTTCTTGGTGTAGCATTTACAGTTCGCGCTGCAGGCCTCCTAAACGCTATGTACTCCTGCAGGCCACGCATTGCGAACGGCAGTGCAGATAGCCTAAAATCTTCGTGAACCACCCCTGAATTCGTTGAAAAAAAAACTAATAAATGAGAGCCCAGCAGTGCCATCACTCTATCAGCGGTGGCGCGGCGGGAATCTTCCCGTCCGACCAGGTCGGACAGGAGCCCTCCGCCGACCACCCTCCAGCTTCCTCCCATTTGATGACAGCCCATGCGCGACGGGAGTGCCACAGAGCGCAGCCCATGAGCACATCCGGCCCATGTGCACGCGCGCGTGTATTCTGAAGGTATGAATTTGCTTTTGTTCGTTCTCCCGATTCTCTTTTCTGGTGTTGTTTTATTTTTATTTTTCTTTTATCTTTTTATTTCTTTACTTTGTCATTAATTTATTTCCTTGTATTATTTTTTTATTTTTATCTTTTATTCCTTTTTCTTTTCTTCTATTTCTTTCCCTTTTTCTTTCTTCTTTTATTTTCAGTTTTTTGGTCTTTTATTATTCTTTTTGTTTCCATTTTCTATTTTATTTTTTATTGAATGTTTTCATTTTCATTTTTTTCCTTTATTTAATTCCATTCAAGTTTTATTTTTCTTTAGTTTCCTTTTTTAATTCTTTCTCTTTTTATAGATGTTCACTCAATATATATGTGATGTTCTAGAATGTATTTAGTATTATTCACATATTATATATGTGATGTTCTATAATGTATTTAGTGTTGTTCTATAGTGTATTTTCAGGATGTTCAATGGGTACACATGCGATTTAGAGATATTTACTTATTATGCATGTGATGTTCTACTGTGTATTATGGATGTGATGTTCTACTGTGTATTTAGTGTTGTTCACATATTATATCTATGCGATGTTTTTTATAATGCATTTGGTGTTTTTCTATGGTGTATTTAGGGATGTTCACTTAGTATACTATACATGTGATGTTTTAAGATGTATTTAGTGTTATTCATGTACTATATATGCGATGTTCTATAATATATTTAGTGTTGTTCTATGGTGTAATTGAGGATGTTTATTTAGTAAACATGTGATGTTCTAGAATATATCTGGGGATGTTCATTTAACATTATTATTTGTGATGTATAGTTTTTAATTGGACTTAAATGGACTGATATATTTAGCAAAAAAAAAACTATTAGGTATATCACAAAGATTTATACGGTGCAATGGTAAAAATTAATTAATTAGTATTTTTGAAACAAATTGGTCGGACTATTTTTACTTTTATTATTTGTCTGTTTATTTGTAGGAGCTCAACATTTACATAGACATTTACGGACCTGGGGAAGACGGAAAATCTTATTCATTCACGTGTTGCACTGCATCTGCAACCATTCATGTGCTGCACTGCATCCAATCCTTCCTCTCTGCGTACACTCTATCCGCGTATGTAACACCCCAGGTGTTAATTATACATTAACATGTGCATTACAAGCATAAGCATCATCTATGCATTCCATAATCATGATTTTATGTTATTGTTTGGCTATGCTTTTAAATTTCTTATATGATGCCTTGTTAATTAAGATGGCATGTAATGTTGTTTGATAGCCTAAGTAATTGGTGGATGTTGTTTGTCTTTTGTCATTTATGATTTGATTGATTCAAATGAATCTAGGTCAAACAGGGCATTTGACCCTAAATCAAAGTTGTAAAGAAAAATATTTCTTCAACTTTGGTCTAGTAACTTAGCCCTAATTTCATCTCTATCTTGGTCATTTCAAACCCCAAGTTTAAACCTCCTTTTGATTATTCCAAAAATCCCTTATTTAATTAAAAGAATTCAATTCCAAAACTTAGTTTCCAAAATATTGAGAATATGACTTTGGTATCAAAATCAAAGTTGTAAAACTCATTATTTGGAACAACTTTAATATTGAGAGTTTTTGAAGTTATTAAATAAAAAATTGAATTTCAAATTAAATTTCAAACAAACTTTTTATGCCCAAATTGGTATTTCAAAATCTAGGCAGAATTTGGGTATGGTTCAAAAAGCAAAGTTGTATTATTTGAAATTTTGAGCAAATTTTATTTTTGTATATTTTCAAGTTTCTATATGATTTTGAAAGTAATTTAAGAAAATGTAAAAGGGAGGAATGGAGATGAATAGTAACTGAAATGCAGTTTCAGTTTCAATGATCCTCTGTTCTTGGCTCTAGATCTCTCAAACGGTTTAGTTCCTGAGCTAAGTACTTTAATATATTTGGAAGATCTCACGTAGTTGAACAATCGATAGTAAGGAATATTAGAGAGTTGCTGCATGGAAATTTGATAAAATTTTTGCTCAACTTCCTCTGTCAGTCGGCCTCGAGGAAGAACAGAGCAGCAGCAGCAGAGCGCAGCGCCGTGAGCCGTTGGCCTGCTCCGGTGAGTGGCCGCTGCCGCCAGCACCGCTTCTCGCGTCTTTAAGACGTCGTGGGCGTCGTAGCAATCGCAAGCACGTCGTGGCAGCCCAGCGACTGTTTCCTCTCCTTTAAGTCGCGAAGCCGACGTCACCGGTCATCTTCTCTCCCGCTGTTCATCGCCGTCGCGGTGGCGCCGGCGTGCCGCTCGCTGCTTCGCCGTCCTGGCCATGCATATGCAACGCATTGAAGACCCCAGCCCGCTGGCAAGTCGAGGGGAAGCACCATCGTCCTTCCTAAGTCGCGGTGTCGGCTCGTCGTCGTTCTCATCTCACTGCTCACCGTCGTCGCCGTGTCCGCCAACACGCCATCGCGATTTCTCAGCTCCGGACGCGCGGTCATCGACGTGGGCGCCTTCCCGAACTTGCATTACACCTCACCAGCACTCCATTTGCCTATAAAAGCCGACGAGGACGCTGCTCCAACCTCCATTCTTCATCCGCACGCCGCCGGTCATTTCTGTCCGCCGGAGAAATTGCCCATCTACACAGCACCTCTGTCCAATTACTCGTGCACGGAGTTTCTCCGCGTCCTGATCTTCCAAACCGACCGGGCCTCGACGCCTTTTGGCCGCTGGTAAGAGCTCTTCAGCTCGACGCCGTTCCTGCGCTCACTATGGCCGCCGAGTTTGAGCTCACGTATGGCCAGCGCTCTCTGATCCTTTTTAGTTCATGATCGTTATTGTTTCGTGCTTGTTTTAGATCGTATAAACTCGAGTATCAATAATTTTAAACGCTACCGCCGTCGTTCCTTCGGAACGGACCATGCCACCACCGTGCTCCGGCCATGCTGCCGCTGCACGTGTAAGCAGGCGTGCTAGGTGTCACGCCATGCTTCGTTATCTAGTCCTAGAGATTCTTCTAGTCTCCTGGAAGCCGTAGAGATGCTCGGTTGAGCTCGTTTTCACCGGAACCGATGAGCACGACCTCGGTCAGCGCCACCGTGCCGCCATGGCTGTCGCCGTCGTAGCTCGGGTCCTTCTCCGGTCCATACAGTTAGCCTAGGATGTGTGGGAGATCACGGGGAACACATGGGTACCCTCGTCTTCGCCGGAGACCTCGTCGACGGCGAGCTCCGGCCGGTCAAAGCCACGCCCCCGCTCTGTGCCTTTGTCAGGTGGGGTCGCGCTGACTCTGGGGCCCGCTTGTCGGCGCCTGGGGCTGGCTGTGCGCGCAGGCAGGCCGGCCTGGGCCGTCTTTGCGCTAGCTGGGCCGAACCGGGAGGAAATAGAGCCCGCTGTTGTTTTGTTTCTTTTATTTTATTAATTTCCTAAGTTGATGAATAGTATCAGTTTTTGTTATTTTCATAACTGAATATCTAGAAGTGATAAAATTATGAAAACTTATGAGTATGCTCTTAATAGTGTGTAATGTTTTTTAAAAATATGATTTATGTGTTTTCAATACTTTTATTATGTTTTAAAATTCATCCTTTTTATTTATAAATGAGACTTCCATGATTTTTAGGGGCTAAAGTATTGACTCAAAAATTATGAAATTCATTTTATAACTGTTTTATGATAGTAACAATATTAACAAAAAGATTAGTATTAATTTGATAATGTTTAATTATATTCTTTACTTATTAGCTAATAATTAGTAAAATGATTAGTATAACTTATGAAATGACTTGGATGAATTTTTGGAATGGAAAGAAGACCATAGAACACCTTCACCACTGTTGATCCATGACTACTTATGTTACTTGGTTGATGTGCTCAAGATCCACATGATAATAAAAACTAAATATGCTTTTTAATTAAGCCTTGCAAAAGCTAATTAATTTAGGAAAATGGATAATTGTGTTATGTGACTTTTATATGTTGTGTGAAGACCATAGAACACTTCACTCTTGATGTTCCATGGCATTGACGATGCTTTGTTAGTTAACCCTAGTTTATGATGTAAAATCTTTATTTCATGCTTTATTAAGAAATTAGGAATAGGTTTTGTTGGATTGCAACTTTATCATGAATATCTTGTCATGCCTGTTCAAGTATTACTCTGTTGGGTTGCAAACTTCTCTATCGGAGAAGAAATATGCACCTACTCAGTAAATAGGGTTCGATTAGGATTTGTTATTTCATGTTGCGTAGCAACCCTAGATTTACCTTTTGATTAGAGTTTCTTTAATGCATTTTGTTGCATCTCATAATATCATACCATCATTGTCTTGTGTTGGTTTGATATTCATACATATGCATTTTTGCATCGCATCTAGGTACGCTAGATACACCACGTGACGGATGTGATGATGGAACCAATCCACAAGACGACGAATCGGTGGACTATCCTGAAGATGGAAAGACTTCGGGAGTATTTGCCTGCACCTGGAGATGATCGTCAAGTGAATACCCTCTGACAAACACTAACCTAGTGTTGGATTACAGGCAAGCCCCAGAGCACTCTTAAGTCTCCTACCTCTCTTTTATAAATTATAAATGCACTTGAGTATAAAGATATTTTGTGTTTCTGCATTTAAGTTATAGGAGTTAAATTGCAACCGTTGTTGCATATTCTACCTTGCCCAGAAATACTTATCACCTGGTCACACTAGTCAGGAACCGCTTTATGCTTAGACATGCTTAGACCGATAGAAGTCAGGTGATTTCCTGTCATCTGCGAGATCTAGGTGGTTACTCCTATACGGTTGGCTATATTTGCTATCGTGGAAAAGAATCATGTGATAATAAATAACTGGAGACCGGGCGGGATCCGATGGAACTATAGTGATTATTAATGCCAGTTAGGCATGTGTTCTTGATCCCGTCTGTGTCGATTAGGAACCGTCCGATGTCTGGACCTTGGTTGAGATTGAACGTACCTTCACATAATGGCCGGATAACTCGTTCCGACCATGAAGCTGTAAACCCATTCGAGCTGAATTTTGGACTGTCAGCATTTCTAGGAGGTGAGTAATGAAGGAAGGGTACTAGCTCAAGACCATGAATTGCAACGGATCTGTCCGGGACTGCTGGCTTTCATGTGAGACCATTGTACCATTGGTTTTGTGAAATGGTCCAATTTCACCGTCGAATGTGGTAAACGGTGATCTGCGAAACCCCGACGGGGGAATAGCGGGTGTGTGATATGGGCTTTATCCAGCTGGATTAAATCGATTCGAATCGCCGTCTCTCCCGGACAGTGAGAAACTTGACTCAGCTCCAGCATCGTAGTAATTTATGAAAGATGATGACTATGCAGGATATGCTAAGCCGGCTATGGTTTTATTGCGATGCCTGATCAAGTGATTGATTCAGGATAGATGCAAACTTAGCTATAATTGGTTCAACTAAAAATGAAGCTAAAACAATGACTAAAATATTAAAGTAAGGACTTATGTTAGTAAGCTTTTTGTGCAAAATTATGCTATCACCTGAACTCCACCAAATAAGTCTTGCATATTTCTTGAGAGTCTTTTTATTTATCTCCTGACGGGTAAGTCTTGCTGAGTATAATTGAGTACTTAGGGTTTATCCCACCCCGTTGCAGGTGATCTGCCGAAGGTGGAAACAAAATGCTGGTGGGCTGACTGTTCCATATATATTTTCTTATCTCTAATTCTGTTGAAGGATGTCATATGAGCTAGCTCTGTATTCCAAAATTACGTTATTGTAAGCAATTCAAAACTTCTTAGTTTTCCCTATTCAATTCTTACCTCAGTATTCTACTGTTATTTCCGCTGTAAAACTTTGTGTATGTGATATGTATTTGCTTAATCCAACGATCTTGGTTGTGAAATTAATTTACTGAGGTTCTTTGGAACACTCGGCGGACTACCGGGTTTATACAAGTGAAAGTATGTGCGTGTCAACGTGTTAAGCGGGGACAGCCATACTTAATCTTGTATAAATTGGCCGGTTCTGTCACAGAGTCAACCTTCAAATCGTTGCGAGCTTCACCACCGTATCCGACGGCTACCTCCGCCACAGGCTCCCGCTGCAGTTGTCCGTGGTCTACTTCTCCGACGACGACGACGATGACGACGGCAAGGCGCGGCCACGGTTCGCATGTGCGGACTCGGCTGCCGCCGCCGGCGGGATGCTCCGCGACCTTAACTTCTTCCCGTTCCTCGACGTCTCCATCGTCTGCGACGCCTGCAACGGCCTGCTCCTGCTCCGCGCCGCCGACATCAGAAGGTTCTACATCGTGGACCTCTTCACGAGGCGCTGGGCCGCGCTGCGACCGCCGTCGAGGGACGCGCGCCTATCCATGCTCGCCTTCGACCCCTCCGGCTCCCCGTTGCGCCACGGCGGCTACCACGTGGTCAACTTCATAGGCCGGTGGCGGTTGGGCCGGATGCGGCCCGCGCAAGAGGGTGAGGTTCGCGTGCGCTTCCCCCTTGTCGGACAGGCGCTGCTGTCCGACCAAGGCGGACAGCAGCACCGCCCTGGCGCGGGGCTATAGTGCTCTCATGCCATCGGAACGGCGCGACAAGATTTTCCGTAAAAATTGATATCAACAGTGGCACATCGTTGAATGCACGCCGTTGCATATAACGTGGCAGCGTGTTTTGTCTTCACCACTCTGTTTGGCACGGTCAAAAGAGTTAGTTTTATTATAAATATAAAAACTAGCAAAATATGCCCGTGCGTTGCACCGAGATGTACAATTTGTTTTCTGTTACTCATGTCAATAGAGTATCAACATAAAAAAAAAAGGCTCCACCGAAGATTCCTCACTTTTGAGTCTTTCTAGCTGCTTCCTGTTCATCAGCTTCAGTCTTCAACTCAATATCTACAAGGACTGCTTCATCATTCATGAAAATACTGTCATCATCCATCAAGGTAGAATCTACATTTCCCTGAAGTAGCACACTATGACTATGGGTATAGCTAGCTGCTACATGACTTCTTAGCAGTAGCAGCTGCTATATGCAACTTCTTTGCATTAGGACCAATTGTATATGTCTCTTTTGCTAATATGAATAATTCATTGCTAATTGCTATAGGGTAAGCTCAAAAGATAACGGGAAATTCTGCCAATACGTTTCTAGAGACAAATCTAACATGCACCCTATTATAACAACAAAAGCCTTGGACATTTTGATATATTGAGAGTTCCAAAATTAATAATGCTTTGTAGCATCAAAACAATCGTTGTACCCTACTGTTAAGTTAATAACAAAAGCCAAACCAAGCAATGTCTAGATACAGAGAATAATCTGTTTGCTTAATACGATGCAGTGCTTTCATGTAAGGCAAATGCTCACTTCCTGTTGGTGTGAGAACTCCCCCATGGAATTTATCCCCCCAACAGTTCTCAGAACTTTGCTTTACTCCACCATCATCACGCCCTCCTGAAATCAAAATTTAAAAGTTTAGGACTCTCCATAAATCAAGTAAATGTGATGAAAGACGTCTATATTCATGAACGGAAAAGCCTAAATTCTATAGTGCATTGTTGTTTTATAGGCATGGACACCAGAGCCTGCATAGAAACTTAGAGAGGGAAAAATCATATGGTTACTCTGTCAAGCCTTCTATCGATACCAAATAACAAATTGATTTTCAAGTTCTCATGGGAAACACAATCCATGGCTCATGACAACTGGATAGAAAAAGTTCTTCTATTTTACGTCCATAGATACAGCAGCAGTAATAAATGCATACATGGTCACGACACTGGAAGGACATAAAATAGTAAACACAACCTACTTAACAGAGTGTTCGGTTCTGCTTATCCTAGGTTGTGATCGTAGATATTTACCCTGTGTAACAACCCTAAAAATCCACACAATCTAAAAATCCCAACCAATTAAATTTTTTCATTTATTTATTGTGAAAACCCATTTTTCTTGTGCAAGCATATAGGTTTCATTATGAAATTGATAATTAAAGGAGTGTAGTTTGCATTTTAATTCCATTCACATAGAATAATAACTTATGCATCACATTTGGGATTTATTGCAATTTATGTTTGTATTTACTCAATATTTAAAATGGGCAATATATGTATATATACACTAAATTGAAAATAGAAAAGGAGAAAGAGAGTTAGGCCAGCCATTCGTTTCGGCCAGCCGGGTCGCTAAGTCAGCCCAAGCCAGCCCGACCTTCCTCTCCTCACCTCACCGCGCACGGCCCACGTTGCGGCTCGGCAGCGCGCGCGCGACCGGCACACACACACGCTCGCGCTCGCTGCCAACCCGACCCCGCCTGTCAGCCGCTCTCGCCCCCCCCCACTGTTCTTCTTCCTCACGAAGGCGACGCGCCTGCCGGGGGTGTCGCGCGAATGGCGTGACCCCGGTCCCACAGCCGACAGCATGGCAGAGCCCTGACCCCGCTGTCCCCCTCCTGTCCCCTCCTTTCTTGGCCGCCAAGCGAACCCGCGCCCATCCGGAGCCCTAGATCCACTCGAGCCACGGCCCTTCGATCGGTCGAGCGCAATCAGGATCGTTCGCCATTGGAGCTGGCCAAGCTCGCCTATAAATTGGAGCACCCCGAAGCCCTACCCTCATTTCCCCTCGCCGCCACCGCAGCACAAACCGGCACACCGCACCAAACCGAGAGAGAGAGCGTAGGAGAAGGGCGGAGCAGAGGAGGAGAAGCTGCCGGAGCGCCGCCGCCGCGGAGCACGCCGGAGCCGGACACGGAGGAGAAGCCCGAGCTGCGGACGAGGAGCGGCACGGCACTGCGATCGCTCTGCACGGCTCCGACTCGCCACTGCACCGCCATCCTAGCTTCACCGACACCACGGTGAGCCACCGCACGCCATGTCCGAACCTTGCCCTGCTTTTGCCATGGCGTTTCACCCTCGGGACGCGCAGGCACGAGCCTATACCGGCTCGGGAAGATCACCTGCACCATGCACTCATTCGACCGGCCAAAACCCCCGGACTACAAGCATGCTAGACCGAGAACGCAGCACGACGCGTTCTCGGCGGAGCGCGCTCACCACCGACGCGTTCCGACGCCGAATCACCCGTTCCGAGCAATCCGTCAAGCAACCGTATAGGTTAGAGCGTCGTGGAGCACCGCCACGACCCCCTTGAGCTAGCTACGCGGATCTAAGCGCTAGAGGAAGCCTGAATCGCCCTGGCCGCGTGCGCCACGACCTTACCGGAGCGCCGCCGCGAGCCGTCGCCAAAAGAAGGTCATGCCATGGCTAAAGTTCGCCACCAGAGTGTTGTATGCTTCTCTGGCCTCACCAATTTGACAAGACCGCATTCCATTGAACCAATACATGGTCGTAGCCGTGTTGCCGCCTTCCGCCGTCGTCGGCGACACGCCGCCGCCACAACCGAGCCCCTTGGAAAGCTCGGTAGCCAAAATTGGTAGTTGGTATACCATCGCCATAGACCCTGGACGCGTATACATCTCCTAGAAGACCTCCTTAGCCCCGCCGGAACCTCACAGTCGCGGCGACATCACCGCCGACACGTTCCGCCTCGCCTAAATCCGTTCCGAGTACCCCCGGTCGCCTCGCGCTGCGGAGAAAGGCCGCCGAGGTTCGCCAAGTCTGCCTCGGCACCGCCACTAGATAGCCGAGCCCCGAATCATGACTGTCGCCTTGGCTACGTGCGCCTCCACCTCGTCGGAGAACCGCCGTATGCCGAGGGAGAGAAGGAGGCCATACCACGACTCTAATCCGCCACCATCTGGTCGGACGACTGCCTGAGCACGCCAATTGGGGAAAGCCGAGCCCTGTCTTGCCGAAATATGGCCATCGCCGCCCTGTCATCGTCCGCCGCACCGGAGAGACACCGCCGCCTTGAACAGACGCCCTGGAACCCTGCTAGCACCGAATCTCCGATTCGCCCGAGCCTCCCCGGTAGACCTCGGGAGAACAGCACCCTCGGGCGCCCAAATTTCCGATTCGCCCGAGCCTCCGCGGGAGACCTCGGGAGAGCAGCACCCTCGGCGCACCTGAAAGGTCCTAAATGGCTAGAGGGGGGGTGAATAGCCTATAAAAATCTACAAACAACACTTAACAAGCCGATTAGTAACAGTAGCAAGCTTTGCAAAGCACTAGCTCTAAACTACACTATGCAAGCCACCTAGACAAGTATACTACACTATGATCTCTAGTTCACACTCAAAGGCTATGTTACTACTTCACACTACTCTTAAGTGAGCAACTAACTAATCAAGCTACACAAGAGAGAAGTACACAAATGTAAAGAGTAAAGGTGATTTCAATACCACCGGTGAAGAGAAGATATGAAGTCCAATATAACCAATCAATCACTTATAAGGGAAATCCTCGGTAGAGAGATGACACAAGATTTTTTACCGAGGTTCACTTGCTTGCCGGCAAGCTAGTCCTCGTTGTAGCGATACACCCACTTGGAGGTTCACGCGCTAATTGGCATCACACGCCAAACCCTTCTCAAGGGTGCCGCACAACCAACACAAGATGGGGATCCACCAAGCTACGAGCAATCCACTAAAGATGCCTTTCGCGATCTCCCGCGGGGATAGGCTCAAGAACCCCTCACAACTTCACCGATCGGAGGCGGAGACAATCACCAACTCCCCTCAACGATCCTCGCAGCTCCAAGCCGTCTAGGAGTCGGCAAACTCCAAGAGTAACAAGAGAAACCGCTGCGAATCACCACTACCAAGTGCCTCTAGATGATCTCTATCAATGCAATGCACTTGATGCTCTCCAAACTCACCAAATGATGATCACAATCAAGTAGGATGAGTGAGAGTGGAGTGGGAAGGCTCACAAGTATGTTATGATGTTTAGGAGTGCCAAGAGATCCTCCCCAAACCGGCCAAGTCGCTATTTATAAACCACACACAAAGAACTAGCCGTTTAGAGTTCACTGCGTACCGTCGGACTGTCCGACGGCCAGAGCGTCGGACTAATCCGCACGGTCCGATGCCTCGGATGAACGCCACGTGTCACTAGCCGTTTGAAGTCGAACGTTGGATCACAACGGCTATTTCCTCGCGCCAAAACGACCGTCGGACGGACGAACGTCGGACTAAATCAACCGGTCCGACGCCCTCAGCCGACCACCGTCGGACTCAGTCAGACGGAGCCGTCGGACTAACGAACGCTGCCGTCCGACGTTTCCAGAGAGCTCCCCGAGACCTGAAAACCGTCGGACGATGGTCCGACGCTCACCGTCGGACTAACGCCGAGAGTCCGACGCTCTCAGAGCTCGCCACGTGTTACTTCTTCATCGCTCTGCACCGTCGGACGCTTCGGACAATAGTCCGATGCTCCGAAACTGAGCGTCCGACGCTCTCAGCAGTGATAGCCGTCGGACTGAGGCTAATGGTCCGACGCTCTGAGACAATACGGTCCGACGCTAGTCTTTCTATTGTAATGTTTCTGAAATTCGCCGAATCCTGCCTCGCAAGCTCGGCAGGAGGAAGAGAGGACCAAACCCTCTCTAACCCTCGATCTTCACCCCGTTTCTTAAGTCACTAACACTCCAAAGTGTCTCTCACTTCGGTGCACGTGTGTTAGCCTTTTCAAAGAGTTTTCTACGGGTCAAGTTAGTATCACTAGCATCTATATGCATATGCAATGATCATGAACACCTAGTGGCACTTGATAACCGTATTTCATCAACGATTTCGCCCCTCTTGATAGTACGGCTATCTATCCTAAATGTGATCACTCCCTCTATGGAGTCTTGATCACCAAAACCAAAAGAGCTCCTATTGGTTATACCTTTGCCTTGAGCTCCCGGTTTCTTATCAACTTCCTTCTCATCTCTTGATGGACCTTGTGGACACCTATGATGATGGACTTATACCATTTGCATGGATGCCGTCAATAGGGCTTTCTCCTTTGTTGATAGACTTACACCATTTTCATGGACGCCGTCATTGCCCTTCACTTGTGACTTCCACTGACCCGGTCCTTTGCTCCATCTTGCCATTTTCTAATCAATTCTCATGAAACACTTAGAGCAATCGTTAGCAAACTAGGTTTCATCAATTACCCAAAACCAAACATGGGCTTTCAATCTCCCCCTTTTTGGTAATTGATGACAACCTTCACAAAAATATGAAATGAAAACCAAGTTTGCACTTTGGTAGTATTAGCTCCCCCTACATATGTGATTCCTTATGTTTGGTTCAATTTTTCACATATGCATGAATTTGAAAGTTTGGGTGAGCTACTACTATCAAATGATGCTAAGGTATAAAGAATGGACCTTTGAAGCGTGATACCATCGGAGTTGCGGAAATATACCATCCTTAGCACCATTGTTTACTAGTCATGCATCACAAACTCAAAATACCTCGTGAGATCAACATTTAAGTAAAAGAGGTACTTTGTA
The DNA here is from genome assembly GCA_038502445.1 of Eremochloa ophiuroides. Lineage (NCBI taxonomy): Eukaryota > Viridiplantae > Streptophyta > Magnoliopsida > Poales > Poaceae > Eremochloa > Eremochloa ophiuroides. Next base: position 28,644,036 of record JAHLJS010000002.1, read on the forward strand.
TGACATATAAGTCCTATGCATGCTAGTTTGTCAAATCACCATTCAAATCCTATTTCTAAGCATTTCATCAATTCAAACAAGTATAGGAATTGAAGTTTTGACAATGCAACATTTCATATGTTAATGCATACACAAATGCAACAACTTATTCATGAGCTTGCTTCCCCTACATGTGTGCTTTCAAATTTTTAATTGACCCCTTTCCTTTCTTATCTTTGTGACTTTCTTCTCCCCCTTTGTCAACAATCACCAAAAAATGGTGCAAATTATGGGAATATCAAGTCAATAAATGGGGTTTAGTTCATTTTCACATTGGTTCAATCTAGATTACTTGCCTAGAATATGTAACTAAGTTTGATCCAAGGACAAGCTTCTTCACACCTTACTTGTAGGGTTATCTTGACCATGTTAAGTTACATATCATGAGCTCATGTTCTAGATTCAACACTAGGTTTGCAAGCCCATCAATATGTCATATGCTACCACTTGATCATACAAGCATAAAGTACAAAAGTGGTACCATATATACATGAAAGCATTTGATTTTTTATGAATGAGCCTATAACATGCATTTCATGTCTACATGAACTAGACAAATCCTTATCAAAGTGTGAATGCCATGTCAACCAATTTTACCTTGCTTTAGTCGAAGGAGAGGCATGTCATATAATGTAGGATGCTTTTCACTTCATGTTGGAGTAGTCTAGTATGTTTAGCTCATTTCTCAATTTGCAAAATCTTGACTCATCAAGTGGCTTGGTAAAGATATCCGCTAATTGATCTTCGGTGCCAACACTTTCAATTGCAATGTCCCCTTTGATTTGGTGATCTCTAATGAAGTGATGCCTTATGTCAATGTGCTTTGTTCTTGAATGTTGCACGGGGTTGTTGGTTAGCTTGATAGCACTCTCATTGTCACAAAGCAAAGGCACTTTCTTATATTTCAATCCAAAATCACTCAAAGTTGCCTTCATCCAAAGCAATTGTGCACAACAACTTCCGGCACTAATGTACTCCGCTTCGGCCGTTGAGAGAGCAACACTATTTTGCTTCTTTGAAGACCATGATACAAGTGACCTTCCAAGCAATTGACAAGTTCCACTAGTGCTCTTTCTATCCACTTTGCAACCGGCATAGTCGGAGTCCGAATATCCAATAAGCTCAAAATTGGACCCCTTAGGATACCACAACCCAACATCTTGTGTGCCCTTCAAATACCTCAATATTCTCTTTGCGGCTTTCAAATGACTTTCTCTTGGTGAGGCTTGAAATCTTGCACACATGCACACACTAAACATGACATCCGGTCGAGATGCGGTCACATAAAGGAGACTTCCAATCATTGATCTATATAGCTTTTGATCTACCATTTTCCCACTATCATCCAAGTCCAAATGCCCATTAGTTGCCATAGGAGTATTCATGGGCTTTGCATGTTCCAATCCAAATTTCTTCACCATGTCCCTTATGTACTTGCCTTGATTTACAAATGTACCATTCTTCATTTGCTTAACTTGAAGACCAAGGAAGTAGCTAAGCTCACCAATCATGGACATTTCGAACTCACTTGCCATCATATTTCCAAATTCTTCACAAAAATCTTGATTTGTTGATCCAAAGATGATATCATCCACATATATTTGCAACACAAATAAATCATTTCCAAGCTTCTTAGTGAAGAGAGTTGTATCAACCTTTCCCATTTTGAACCCTTTTGAGAGCAAGAAATCTCTCAATCTCTCATACCATGCTCTAGGTGCTTGCTTCAAACCATACAATGCCTTTCTTAGCTTGTACACATGGTTGGGTTTCTTCACATCTTCAAATCCGGGAGGTTGTTCCACATAAACCAACTCATTGATGTACCCATTTAGAAATGCACTCTTGACATCCATTTGATATAACTTGATGTTGTGGGCACAAGCATAGGCTAATAAGATTCTAATGGCCTCCAATCTAGCAACCGGTGCATAGGTTTCTCCAAAATCAAGACCTTCAACTTGAGTATAACCTTGTGCAACCAATCTAGCTTTGTTCCTTATTACTATGCCATCTTGATCTTGCTTGTTTCTAAAGACCCATTTGGTTCCTATCACATTGTGTTTCTTTGGTCTTTCCACTAGTTCCCAAACTTGATTTCTTGTGAAATTGTTGAGCTCTTCATGCATGGCATTAACCCAATCAACATCATTCAATGCTTCCTCAATCTTGGTTGGCTCTATGGTTGACACAAATGAGAAATGCTCACAAATTTGAGCTAGTCTTGCTCTAGTTTGAACTCCACTTTGAATACCACCAATGATTTGATCCAAAGGATGATCCCTTGCAATAGAGACCGGTTGGAGAATAGGAACTTGATCATTGGATTGAGATGAACTAGCTTGTTGATCTTGCACTTGAGATTGATCTTGTGAGTCACTTGCACTTGCTTCATTTTCAACTTGCATACTAGTATGAATTGCACCATCATCTTCATTATCATTGACTTGCCTTGGCCTAATATCACCAATATCCATATTTTTCATTGCATTTGCCAAGTCATTGCCTCTCACGTCACTAAGATTTTCAACTTCATCTTGAGAGCCTTGGGTTTCATCAAATTCAACATCATGTACCTCCTCAAGAGTACCACTAGCCAAATTCCAAACTCTATATGCCTTGCTTGTGGTTGAATAACCAAGTAAGAAACCTTCATCACATTTCTTTTCAAACTTGCTCAATCTTGTGCCTTTCTTGAGAATGTAGCATTTGCAACCAAAAACCCGAAAATATGCAATGTTGGGCTTTCTACCATTCAATAGCTCATAAGGAGTCTTTGCAAGCATACCATGGCAATATAAACGGTTTATGTAGTAGCAAGCGGTGTTGATTGCTTCGGCCCAAAAAGAATGACTAACATTGTATTCACTTAGCATTGATCTTGCCATATCTATCAAGGTTCTATTCTTCCTTTCAACAATGCCATTTGATTGTGGTGTATATTTGGGTGAGAATTGATGTCCAATGCCATACTCATCACACAATTCATCAATCTTGGTATTCTTGAATTCACTACCATTGTCACTTCTAACTTTCTTGATGGTTGTTTCAAACTCATTTTGGCTTCTCTTGACAAAAGACTTGAATATATCATACACTTCACTCTTGTCAACTAGAAAGAATACCCATGTATATCTAGTATAGTCATCCACAATCACAAATCCATACTTGCTCCCACCAATGCTAGTATATGTGGTTGGTCCAAACAAGTCCATATGCAAGAGCTTAAAAGCTTTACTAGTACTCATCATGCTCTTCTTAGGATGTGTATTTCCAACTTGTTTGCCGGCTTGACATGAACTACAAAGCTTATCTTTCTCAAAGTGACATCTTTCAAGCCTCTAACTAGATCATGCTTCACTAGTTTGTTCAATTGTTTCATTCCAACATGACCAAGCCTTCTATGCCATAACCAACCCAAACTTGACTTAGTGATCAAACAAGTTGACAATTGAGTTTCACTAGCATTGAAATCCACAAGATATAGGTTGTCATATCTAAACCCTTTGAATATTAAATTTGACCCATCAACACTAACAATTTCAACATCATCAACCCCAAATATGCACTTGAAACCAAGATCACAAAGTTGTGCAACCGAGAGTAAATTGAAATTCAAACTTTCAACTAGCAACACATTTGAGATAGACATATCATTGGAGATAGCAATTTTACCAAGTCCTCTCACTTTCCCTTTCTTGTTGTCACCAAATGTGATTGCATCATAGCCACTATTTGCACTTGTGTTGAGAGAGCCAAACATACTAGAATCACCCGTCATATGTTGAGTGCATCCACTATCAAGCACCCAATGCCTCCCTCCGGCTTTGTAATTGACCTACAAAAAGAGATCAATTCCTTTTAGGTACCCAAACTTGCTTGGGTCCTTGAAGGTTAGTGACTAAGCTCTTTGGTACCCAAATGGTCTTCTTCTTTGGACCCAACATGGATGTACCAACAAACTTGGCCTTCACACCATTTGAGCCCTTTGTGAGAACGTAGCAAGAATCAAACTTAATTGAGGATACATAAGCATTGGATTTCTTGTTTTTGCAATCTTGCTCTAAGTGACCAACTTGCTTGCATTTTGTGCAATACCGGCCATTTCTCTTCACAAAACAAGTCTTGTGAGGAGCAAAGGCGGTTTTGCCTTTCTTGGGGGTATAGCCCAATCCCTCTTTGTGGAGAGATGCCCTTTGGCTACCCAAGCACATAAGCAAGCGGTCCTCACCACCATAAGCCTTAGCTAAGGAGTGATTAAGCTTTTTAACCTCCTCCTTTAGGTTCTTGTTCTCAACTACTAGTGAAGGGTCACTAGTGGGTGAGGTAGTAGTGGAAGTGCTACAAGAAGGGTTAGTGGTAACAACAATAGGTTCACAAGATATGTCACATGTTACACCTATGTTGCAAGTTTTAGTTTCTTTCTTTTGCACTTGTTGTTGCAAGTCTTCATTTTGCTCAACTAGAGAAGAATGAGCTTCATCAAGCTTAGTGTGAACCTTTAGGAGCTTCTTATGGTCTTCCTTTAGATTCTCATAAGATGCTCTAAGTTCCTCAAGTTCTTGCTCAATGGATTGTTTATCCTTGCGCAAGCCCTTGCATTCCTTTCTAAGTTTATCAAAATGAATACGTGCATCATCAAGCATTTCAATTAATTCTTCTTTTGTTAGGTCATCATCACTATCATCATCACTAGATTCGGTGTCGGATGATACCTTAGAGCCCTTGGCCATGAAGCAAGAAGGAGTGTCGAAGATGGAAGGCTTGTCATGAATGGCAATGCTTGCATGTGCCTTCCTCTTGCTCTTCTTATCATCATCACTCTCTTCATCACTTGAAGAGGCATCACTATCCCATGTCACCACATGAGAATAGTTCTTCTTCTTCTTGTATGAAGATTCCTTCTTCTCTTTCTTCTCCTTCTTCTCATGCTTGTTCTTCTTTTTGCCCTTGTGATCATCTTCACTTGAGTGTGGGCAATCGGCTACCAAGTGATCTTTGCTTCCACAATTGAAGCATCTTCTTGGGCCATCAAATCTTCTTGCATTTTTCTTTCTTCTTGCCCGGTAGCCCTTCTTCTTCATGAACTTGCCAAATCTTCTTACTAGAAGGGCCATTTCTTCATCACTTTCACTTGTGCTAGAGGGATCTTCACTTGACTCTTCTTTGGCCTTGCTCTTGCCCTTTGATGAGGATGTGGCTTTGAATGCCACACTCTTCTTCTTCTCATCTTTGGAGTCTTCATCTTTTTCTTTCTTCTTCTTATTGATCAACTCTTCTTTATCATCATCATCTCTATAAGCATCATCGGTCATCACCTCCGCTAGCACTTGATTTGGAGTCAATTCACTCAATGTTGTCTTCACCAAGACCGTGATCAATGTGGCAAACCGCTTGGGCAAGCTCTTCAAGAACTTCATGGAGAAGTCACTATCCTTCACCTCTTCATCCACGGCCTTGAGATCATTCACAATGACTTGCAATCTATGGAACATCTCCGGCACGGTTTCATCATCCTTCATCTTGAAGCTTGCAAACTTGTCCTTCAAGATGTATGCTTTGGCGGCCTTTACACCCTTGGTGCCCTCATATGATTCCTCAAGCTTCTTCCAAGCTTCATGAGCACTTTCAATGTTCTTGATTTGCTCAAACACTTTTTCATCTACGGCCTCATGAATAGCACAAACCGCAATGTCATTGAGTTGAAGTAATTTTTCTTCGGCGGTTGTGGGATTGGCCGCATTGGCAATCTCAATCTTTGTTTCCACAACCTTCCAAACCTCTCTATTGATTGACTTGATGTGTGAGGTCATCTTGCTCTTCCAATATGCATAATTTGTGCCATCAAATTGGGGTGGCTTCTTGGTGTTGTTGATGTAAATGTTGAGTTGAGCCATTTTTACACCGTAGGTTGTTAAACCTCAAATCAACGGTGCCTCGGCTCCGATACCACTTGAAAGGTCCTAAATGGCTAGAGGGGGGGTGAATAGCCTATAAAAATCTACAAACAACACTTAACAAGCCGATTAGTAACAGTAGCAAGCTTTGCAAAGCACTAGCTCTAAACTACACTATGCAAGCCACCTAGACAAGTATACTACACTATGATCTCTAGTTCACACTCAAAGGCTATGTTACTACTTCACACTACTCTTAAGTGAGCAACTAACTAATCAAGCTACACAAGAGAGAAGTACACAAATGTAAAGAGTAAAGGTGATTTCAATACCACCGGTGAAGAGAAGATATGAAGTCCAATATAACCAATCAATCACTTATAAGGGAAATCCTCGGTAGAGAGATGACACAAGATTTTTTACCGAGGTTCACTTGCTTGCCGGCAAGCTAGTCCTCGTTGTAGCGATACACCCACTTGGAGGTTCACGCGCTAATTGGCATCACACGCCAAACCCTTCTCAAGGGTGCCGCACAACCAACACAAGATGGGGATCCACCAAGCTACGCGCAATCCACTAAAGATGCCTTTCGCGATCTCCCGCGGGGATAGGCTCAAGAACCCCTCACAACTTCACCGATCGGAGGCGGAGACAATCACCAACTCCCCTCAACGATCCTCGCAGCTCCAAGCCGTCTAGGAGTCGGCAAACTCCAAGAGTAACAAGAGAAACCGCTGCGAATCACCACTACCAAGTGCCTCTAGATGATCTCTATCAATGCAATGCACTTGATGCTCTCCAAACTCACCAAATGATGATCACAATCAAGTAGGATGAGTGAGAGTGGAGTGGGAAGGCTCACAAGTATGTTATGATGTTTAGGAGTGCCAAGAGATCCTCCCCAAACCGGCCAAGTCGCTATTTATAAACCACACACAAAGAACTAGCCGTTTAGAGTTCACTGCGTACCGTCGGACTGTCCGACGGCCAGAGCGTCGGACTAATCCGCACGGTCCGATGCCTCGGATGAACGCCACGTGTCACTAGCCGTTTGAAGTCGAACGTTGGATCACAACGGCTATTTCCTCGCGCCAAAACGACCGTCGGACGGACGAACGTCGGACTAAATCAACCGGTCCGACGCCCTCAGCCGACCACCGTCGGACTCAGTCAGACGGAGCCGTCGGACTAACGAACGCTGCCGTCCGACGTTTCCAGAGAGCTCCCCGAGACCTGAAAACCGTCGGACGATGGTCCGACGCTCACCGTCGGACTAACGCCGAGAGTCCGACGCTCTCAGAGCTCGCCACGTGTTACTTCTTCATCGCTCTGCACCGTCGGACGCTTCGGACAATAGTCCGATGCTCCGAAACTGAGCGTCCGACGCTCTCAGCAGTGATAGCCGTCGGACTGAGGCTAATGGTCCGACGCTCTGAGACAATACGGTCCGACGCTAGTCTTTCTATTGTAATGTTTCTGAAATTCGCCGAATCCTGCCTCGCAAGCTCGGCAGGAGGAAGAGAGGACCAAACCCTCTCTAACCCTCGATCTTCACCCCGTTTCTTAAGTCACTAACACTCCAAAGTGTCTCTCACTTCGGTGCACGTGTGTTAGCCTTTTCAAAGAGTTTTCTACGGGTCAAGTTAGTATCACTAGCATCTATATGCATATGCAATGATCATGAACACCTAGTGGCACTTGATAACCGTATTTCATCAACGATTTCGCCCCTCTTGATAGTACGGCTATCTATCCTAAATGTGATCACTCCCTCTATGGAGTCTTGATCACCAAAACCAAAAGAGCTCCTATTGGTTATACCTTTGCCTTGAGCTCCCGGTTTCTTATCAACTTCCTTCTCATCTCTTGATGGACCTTGTGGACACCTATGATGATGGACTTATACCATTTGCATGGATGCCGTCAATAGGGCTTTCTCCTTTGTTGATAGACTTACACCATTTTCATGGACGCCGTCATTGCCCTTCACTTGTGACTTCCACTGACCCGGTCCTTTGCTCCATCTTGCCATTTTCTAATCAATTCTCATGAAACACTTAGAGCAATCGTTAGCAAACTAGGTTTCATCAATTACCCAAAACCAAACATGGGCTTTCAGCACCAAATCTCCGATTCGCCCGAGCCTCCCCAGGAGAGCTCGGGAGAGCAGCCCCTTCGGCGCCCAAATCTCCGATTCGCCCGAGTCTCCCCAGGAGAGCTCGGGAGAGCAGCCCCTTCGGCGCCCAAATCTCCGATTCGCCCGAGCCTCACCAGGAGAGCTCGGGAGAGCAGCACCCTCGGGCGCCCAAATTTCCGATTCGCCCGAGCCTCACCGGGAGAGCTCGGGAGAGCAGCCCCCTCGGGCGCCCAAATTTCCGATTCGCCCGAGCCTCCGCGGGAGACCTCGGGAGAACGGCACCCTCGGCGCACCAAATCTCCGATTCGCCCGAGCCCCCCCGGGAGAGCTCGGGAGAGCGGCACCCTCGGCGCCGCGAATTTCCGATTCGCCCGAGCCCCGCCGAGGTACGCCGAACTATGCCGAGCCCCGCCGAGCTACCCCCGACCACCGCCGAGCTCCGCCGAGCTACCCCCAACCACAGCCGAGCTACCCCCGACCACCGCTGAGCCACGCCGAGCTACGCCAACTCCGGCAACTCTCTGGGAACCAGCATCGAACACCTGGTGGGCGACCATCGGGTCTGTGTTCTGTTGAGGCGCCACTTGCCGCACTACTGGACCCGCGCGCCACGTGGACCAATCCCGAGCTGCCCCTGATTAACCGACCAGTTTTCCCATTTTCAGAAAATAGGATAATCTTCGGAAATTCATAACTTATTCATATGTAGTCCAAAAATTGCGCACCATATATCAAAATTCTCAGAAAAATGAGATCTACAATCTAAGACTGTGTTTGTGTGCATTTGGCTCTTTATTTTATTGGATTTTTTCTGAAATACTCTATAGGAGTCGCTGACGCGACTATTTCGTGTTCGATTTCAGAGCCGGAGGAGGATCTGACTAAGGAAGACGACCACGAGTACTTTCAGGAGCTAGGAGACGACTACGAAGGTGCCACGTCCCACCAAATCCTTAGATCCTAATTACGCATTGCAAATGACATTGTTGCTATTGCTTTATGATTATGTATGGATTGGTTGCATGGTAGTATATTTGAATTCCCTGCCTTGATAAGACTTTACCCTGCTGTCCGCTGCTAGGTTAGCTGCTGCTTAATTTACTGTTACTCTTCCACTACTTTCTACTTGCTATATGCTATGTGGTGGAATTGGGACGGTGTATAACTGATTATAACCACTGGGAGAGAGTGCTGCGTGCGTCTTGGGTGCGTGGTAAGGGTTGATGTCGACCAAGTGGGATGTGAGACGAGCCCATGGGGCAAGTCGTGCCGGGGGTGCAACCTGGGCATCCCCAAGCGAGATACCTGTGGCGGGTAAAAGTTGTTGAGGAGGTTCCGGGTGGGATAGCCTTGGTGGTTTGAAGCCCGTGGACGGAGGTGCTGTGATGGCACGGGGAGAGTATCCCCTAAGTGGAGATGCCTGCTTGGTCAAACCTAGGATGGACTAGTTTCAGGTTCATGGGAATCCTTTTCTACTCACTCGCTTCTGATGGGCGGGAGACGGCTGGACTACTTGGTAGGACGGTGCCACTACTGCTAGGTTGAAAGGTGATAAGGGTGGGCGGAGACGGTCGATGGGTTCCCGTTCCGTTCTAGATGCACAGTACCACTGGATGGGCCCGGTACTGTGTCTCCCAGTCTCAGCATAACGGTGTAGGATCCGGAATATCCCAGGGCTGAGTGGTAGGGTGGCATCGACCTAGGCAAGCAAGCACCCGGAATTCTGCCTAGGTGTTTGCGCAACACCTATGATGGCTAATCTTGTGGGTAGTGAAACCTCTGCAGAGTGTACGGTTGATCGATCAATACATATGCCAACCTGTTGGCTATGGACCTTTCCTGTGAAGCTTCTACTAGTGTAGTGAGTGTTCTTTTCTCCCCCTGGATGACATTTTTCCGGCAGTGTACCCGTTGTGGTAGTGTGCCGCTGAGATAGGCCCGAGAGGGAGTTGGGCCTGTCGAATGAGAGTGAGGTGTGGGTATGTGAGGTGTGGTGATGGGAAAAGGGATGATGGTGTTAACTGGTGATAAAACTTGACTAATTAAACATTGATTACAGCTGCATAGGAAAACCTCAGCCTATAGGTCTGCTTGTATAGCCTTGCATCCACTTTCCACAAAGCAAATGCTGCATAGGTGGGCTCCGTGGCCAGTACAAATCGTACTGATAAATTTGCTGTCAGGTGACGAGAATGAGTACGACTTCGAGGGAGATGATGACGAGGAATAGGGTCACGTGCTACACTCAAGTTGGCCGTGAAGGATGAATCGCTTCCGCATCTTCTAAAGCTTCTCTGAATGTTGATTCCGCCAATGTGGCGATGTAATAAGTGTTTATGTAAGACTTATTTACCGTTGTATGGATCCTGGTGGCAACTGAGATATGGGTAATTTCATGGATTGTCCCAACCAATCTGTTGAATTACAATTCGAGCCTGTGGATTTTCCTTCGCGGAAATCGAGGTCGTTTCAGTTGGTATCGGAGTCATACTTGACTGTAGGACGAGACCCATTGAAAATGGACGCTAGAATAGGAAGCCAGACTCTCTTTCTGTTATATTACCGACCTTGCATTCACTTTTTATGCAATGGCTTATCTAATACAAGGACCTGCTAATCCGTTTCTTGAAAAATTTGCAGATGACCAGCCTTGGACCACCACTTCGTCCACTGCACGACGGCACTATTGAGATCCCGATCAACGGAAGGAACCACGGCGGAGTTGCCATGGTACTACGCCAGGTGCTGGAGGAGCTGGGAGCACCGTCTGACCAGATCCAGTACTTCAGCCGAGGGAAGCTTGTCGAGGCAGAGGACAGCCGCATACCCGACGCCGTACTTGACCTTATGCACCAGTAGCTTATGGGACCCTGCGTGGCCCTTAGACTAGTGACACCATGAGTTATCCTGTCACTGGCTATCTGCGCATAGCACGATCTTCTTAGCAGCTAGGAACATCCTTTATGTAATAATAACCATGTGATGAGTGACATTTGGATCTTATGCTTCTTATGGTTCTCTATGCTTCTTTGGTTGAGTGTAGGATAGCATGAAAAATGTTTTAATTCATTTAAATCGTTGAAAACATCTAACTCCTACTTAAACCACTATAAGATTATTACTGCACTGAGCACGTACCTAATGATTTCAGATGTCGATGAGACGTTCTGCGCGTTTGGAGAACCGCCAGCCCTCCCCCGCGCCTGCCCCAGGACGCGGGCGTGGTCGCAACCGTGGACGCCCAGCTGGCAGGCGAGCTGGAGTTAACTTGGAAGAAGAGCTGCGCCGGGCAGAGGATGCACCGCCGGTGAACGATCCGCCACCACAAGGCGAGAACGTGCCTCCGCCACCGCCACCGCCGCCGCCACCGACGTTGGCGGAAGTGATGGCTCAGCAGACCCAGCTGCTGAATGCCATAGCTACTGGGATGAACAGGCACCACGGGCCACCCCAGAATGACTTCCAAAGGAAACTGGAGGGTTTCCTGAAGCTGAGGCCACCTACCTTCGACGGGACCGACAGCGATCCTCTCGCTGCCGACGATTGGCTTACGGAGATGGAGAAGAAGCTGGACCTGACCACTTGCTCCGACGAGGAGTGTGTTGGGATTGCTAGCCACCAGCTGACCGGTGCTGCACAAGCATGGTGGGACAACTACACCAGCGCTCACGAGGACCCAGCCCGCATTGACTGGGATGAGTTCACCGAGGCTTTCCGTGACCACCACATTCCTGAGGGAGTCATGGAGGCCAAGGAGAACGAGTTTCGTAACATCTCCCAGGGAGCTGATCGGATCCACGAGTACACCACCCGCTTCAACTGCTTGCTCCGCTACGCACCTGCGTCTTGCGTGAGTTCCGAGAAGGAAAAGATGTACTACTACAGGAAGGGACTTCAGACCAAGATCAGGTTGGCTCTGTCAGGGAACAAGAGCTACACTCTGCGTGAGCTGATTGACCGCTGTATTGAGATCGAGAAGGATCGCATGGAAGCACGACTGGAATTCGAGGCTCAGAACAAGGGAAAGAAGCGCCGCTCTGAGGGACCCGCTCGCACTGCTCCACCTCAGAGACAGCGAACAGGTGCACCTCCGCCTTTCCGGACTCGCCAGGGACCCTCTTCGGGAACGAGCCGTGGTGGTACCAACAGCAGCAACTATCACCGCCCCGCTCAGACCTACCCTGCGCCGACTCGAGCTGTGCAGAACACACCCGCCCCCGCTACCAACACGCCAAGGACAAGCAATTGGAAGGCTCCTGCGACAACCACAGCAGGCAGTGCGCCCTTCACTTGCTTTGGATGCAGAAAGCCTAGACACCGTGTGGCTATGTGCCCCGACCTCAACCGTGCACCAGCAGCTGCACAGGGCACACCAAACCGGGGATCTGCTACCCGAGGAAGACTGAACCACATGACCGCTGAGGAAGCTGAAGCTGCACCTGATGTTGTGTACGGTACGTTCCTAGTTCAGGGTAACATGGCTATAGTTCTGTTCGATTCAGGAGCTACATGTTCATACATTTCATCTGCATATGCACGTAAGCATAACATACCTGTAACCCCGAGAGCAAACCCCATCCTAACTAGCTCGCCCTTAGGAACCTTCAGAAGCGTTCACATATGTGGAGGAGTGATAATCACTATCGAGGGACTTGACTTTCGAGCTGACCTAACCCTACTACCCTTCAATAGCTTAGATGTCATCTTAGGCATGGACTGGCTAACCAAACACCGGGGAGTGATATCTTGTTCACCTAGATATGTTCAGGTAACCCACCCTTGGGGAACAGCTGTCCGATGTGTACCCCAAACCGAGAGAGTCCAAGCCCTCCTATGTGCCCTGGAGACTAAAGCAGATAAGACAGAGCTGACATTCAGAGATGTGCCAGTAGTCTGTGAATTCAATAACATATTTCCAGAGGAGTTGCCAGGAATGCCACCAGATAGAGATGTGGAGTTTGTTATAGAGCTGATGCCAGGGACTGCACCGATTGCCAAAAGACCCTACAGAATGTCGGCTGATGAGTTGAAGGAACTCAAGAAGCAGCTGGGAGAATTACTGGAGAAGGGCTTTATTAGGCCTAGTGCTTCGCCCTGGGGATCTCCCGTTTTGTTTGTCAAGAAGAAGGATGGCACGATGAGGATGTGCATTGACTACCGGAATCTGAATGCGGTTACAGTCAAGAATAAGTACCCATTGCCCCGCATCGATGATCTGTTAGATCAATTGAGTAAGGCCAAGTACTTCTCAAAGATCGATCTCCAATCAAGGTATCATCAGATGAAGATCAGGGAAGAAGATATCCCGAAGACTGCATTTGTCACTAGATATGGACAGTATGAGTGCACAGTAGTCTCATTTGGACTCACTAATGCTCCAGCATACTTCATGAACATGATGAACAAGATCTTCATGAATGAGCTAGACAAGTTTGTGGTGGTATTCATTGATGATATATTGGTTTATTCAGCCACAAAAGAGGAACATGAACATCATCTGAGGACCGTATTGGAGAGGTTGTCTCGCAACCAGCTATACGCCAAATTCTCCAAGTGCGAATTCTGGCTTGAGGAAGTTGCTTTCCTTGGACACGTACTGTCAAGAGAAGGAGTCGCAGTAGACCCAGCCAAAATTGAAGCTGTGAAAGAGTGGGAATAACCCTGTAATGTGTCAGAAATCAAAAGCTTTTTGGGACTTGCAGGATACTATCGCAGATTTATTGAGAATTTCTCCAAGATTGCAAGACCCATGACCAACTTGCTGAAGAAAGAGAACAAGTTTATATGGACTCCTGAATGTGAGAAGAGTTTTCAGACCTTGAAGGAGAAGCTCACTACTACACCTGTACTAGTCCTGCTCGATATTCATAAGGATTTTGTTGTATATTGTGATGCCTCTCGGCAAGGTTTGGGCTGTGTACTAATGCAAGAAGGAAGAGTGATAGCTTATGCCTCAAGACAGTTGAAGGAACATGAGCAGTGATACCCGACTCATGACCTAGAACTTGCAGCCGTGGTACATGCACTCAAGATTTGGAGACACTATCTGATGAGCAACAAGTGTGACATATACACCGACCACAAGAGCCTGAAGTACTTCTTCACACAGGAAGATCTGAATATGAGGCAGCGCAGATGGCTAGAACTCATCAAGGACTATGATCTTGAGATCCATTATCACCCAGGAAAGGCCAATGTTGTCGCTGATGCACTTAGCCGCAAAAGCTACTGCCATACCCTCATCACCAACTCTATGCCACCTGAGCTCAGGAGAGAGTTCAACGCATTCCAGCTCGAGGTAGTCTCCTATGGCATGCTAAATGAGCTTCGCGTCGAGTACAATCTCACCTCACGAATCCGTGAAGCGCAAAAGAACTGTCCTAAGATAGACTATATCCGTGGTTTGATGAAGCTAGGAAGAGGCCCCGAATACCGAGAAGATGAGCAGGGAACTGTATGGTACAAGGATAGAATCTGTGTACCGACGGATTCAGCGATACGAGAAGAGATTCTGTCAGAGGGGCATGACTCCAAATATTGCATTCACCCAGGGTCAGCCAAGATGTACCATGATCTAAGGAAGCACTTCTGGTGGGAGAATATGAAGACAGACATTGCAGGGCATGTAGCCCGATGTGATACCTGCAATAGAATCAAGGCCGAACATCAGAGACCAGCAGGGTTGCTACAACCAGTTGAGATACCAGAATGGAAGTGGGAGTGCATATCCATGGACTTCATAATAGGACTGCCTCGATCCGAGCATGGATATGATTCTATATGGGTAATAGTGGACCGTCTAACCAAAGTTGCACATTTTATACCGGTCAAAAGGAAATATAGAGTCGAAAAGCTAGCAGATCTGTACGTATCAAACATTTTGAAGTTACATGGGGCGCCTCTGAGTATTATATCTGACCGAGGCTCACAGTTCGTATCACAGTTCTGGAAATCCTTGCACAAGTCCATCGAACCAAGCTCGACTATAGCACCGCATACCACCCGCAAACGGATGGGCAAACAGAAAGAGTGAACCAGATTCTCGAGGACATGTTACGTGCTTGCGTATTGAGGTACAAGGAAGGATGGGAGAGCTGTCTACCCCACGCCGAGTTCTCATACAACAACAGTTATCAAACAAGCATTAAGATGTCTCCATTTGAAGCGTTGTATGGAAGACCGTGCAGAACCCCGCTAATGTGGTCAGAACCAGGTGAGAGGACATTCTTCGGTCCTGCTAAGATTGTGGAAGCAGAAGAAGGTGTTGCCCAAGTAAGAGAGAATTAGAGGATTGCACAGAGTAGGCAAAAGAGCTATGTAGATAGAAGACGTAGAAAGCTTGAGTTCGAGGTTGGGGATTATGTCTACCTCAAGGTATCTCCACTTCGTGGCACTGTCAGATTCCACGTAAAAGGGAAATTGGCACCAAGATATGTTGGGCCATACAAGATCTGTAAAAGGGTTGGAAAGCTTGCTTACAAGCGGGAACTACCGGAGGAATTATCTGGAGTACACCCCGTGTTCCATGTCTCGCAATTAAGGAAGTGTTTGAAGCTTCCCGAGGAGCAAGTTCCTACGGATGCATTGGACCTGCAAGACACACTTGAATACAAGGAACATCCGATCAAGATCTTGGCACGGGATACAAAGGAGACTCGAAACAAAACCATTCCGATGTGCAAGGTACAGTGGAGCAATCACACTGAAAGGGAAGCTACGTGGGAGAAAGAATCGGACTTGCGGATTATGTTTCCTTACCTCTTCGAAGGGTACGTTATCCCTGAATCTCGAGGTCGAGATCCTAATGAGGGGGAGGACTGTAACAACCCTAAAAATCCACACAATCTAAAAATCCCAACCAATTAAATTTTTTCATTTATTTATTGTGAAAACCCATTTTTCTTGTGCAAGCATATAGGTTTCATTATGAAATTGGTAATTAAAGGAGTGTAGTTTGCATTTTAATTCCATTCACATAGAATAATAACTTATGCATCACATTTGGGATTTATTGCAATTTATGTTTGTATTTACTCAATATTTAAAATGGGCAATATATGTATATATACACTAAATTGAAAATAGAAAAGGAGAAAGAGAGTTAGGCCAGCCATTCGTTTCGGCCAGCCGGGTCGCTAAGTCAGCCCAAGCCAGCCCGACCTTCCTCTCCTTACCTCACCGCGCGCGGCCCACGTTGCGGCTCGGCAGCGCGCGTGCGACCGGCACACACACGCTCGCGCTCGCTGCCAACCCGACCCCGCCTGTCAGCCGCTCTCGCCCCCCCCACTGTTCTTCTTCCTCACGAAGGCGACGCGCCTGCCGGGGGTGTCGCGCGAATGGCGTGACCCCGGTCCCACAGCCGACAGCATGGCAGAGCCCTGACCCCGCTGTCCCCCTCCTGTCCCCTCCTTTCTTGGCCGCCAAGCGAACCCGCGCCCATCCGGAGCCCTAGATCCACTCGAGCCACGGCCCTTCGATCGGTCGAGCGCAATCAGGATCGTTCGCCATTGGAGCTGGCCAAGCTCGCCTATAAATTGGAGCACCCCGAAGCCCTACCCTCATTTCCCCTCGCCGCCACCGCAGCACAAACCGGCACACCGCACCAAACCGAGAGAGAGAGCGTAGGAGAAGGGCGGAGCAGAGGAGGAGAAGCTGCCGGAGCGCCGCCGCCGCGGAGCACGCCGGAGCCGGACACGGAGGAGAAGCCCGAGCTGCGGACGAGGAGCGGCACGGCACTGCGATCGCTCTGCATGGCTCCGACTCGCCACTGCACCGCCATCCTAGCTTCACCGACACCACGGTGAGCCACCGCACGCCATGTCCGAACCTTGCCCTGCTTTTGCCATGGCGTTTCACCCTCGGGACGCGCAGACACGAGCCTATACCGGCTCGGGAAGATCACCTGCACCATGCACTCATTCGACCGGCCAAAACCCCCGGACTACAAGCATGCTAGACCGAGAACGCAGCACGACGCGTTCTCGGCGGAGCGCGCTCACCACCGACGCGTTCCGACGCCGAATCACCCGTTCCGAGCAATCCGTCAAGCAACCGTATAGGTTAGAGCGTCGTGGAGCACCGCCACGACCCCCTTGAGCTAGCTACGTGGATCTAAGCGCTAGAGGAAGCCTGAATCGCCCTGGCCGCGTGCGCCACGACCTTACCGGAGCGCCGCCGCGAGCCGTCGCCAAAAGAAGGTCATGCCATGGCTAAAGTTCGCCACCAGAGTGTTGTATGCTTCTCTGACCTCACCAATTTGACAAGACCGCATTCCATTGAACCAATACATGGTCGTAGCCGTGTTGCCGCCTTCCGCCGTCGTCGGCGACACGCCGCCGCCACAACCGAGCCCCTTGGAAAGCTCGGTAGCCAAAATTGGTAGTTGGTATACCATCGCCATAGACCCTGGACGCGTATACATCTCCTAGAAGACCTCCTTAGCCCCGCCGGAACCTCACAGTCGCGGCGACATCACCGCCGACACGTTCCGCCTCGCCTAAATCCGTTCCGAGTACCCCCGGTCGCCTCGCGCTGCGGAGAAAGGCCGCCGAGGTTCGCCAAGTCTGCCTCGGCACCGCCACTAGATAGCCGAGCCCCGAATCATGACTGTCGCCTTGGCTACGTGCGCCTCCACCTCGTCGGAGAACCGCCGTATGCCGAGGGAGAGAAGGAGGCCATACCACGACTCTAATCCGCCACCATCTGGTCGGACGACTGCCTGAGCACGCCAATTGGGGAAAGCCGAGCCCTGTCTTGCCGAAATATGGCCATCGCCGCCCTGTCATCGTCCGCCGCACCGGAGAGACACCGCCGCCTTGAACAGACGCCCTGGAACCCTGCTAGCACCGAATCTCCGATTCGCCCGAGCCTCCCCGGTAGACCTCGGGAGAACAGCACCCTCGGGCGCCCAAATTTCCGATTCGCCCGAGCCTCCGCGGGAGACCTCGGGAGAGCAGCACCCTCGGCGCACCAAATCTCCGATTCGCCCGAGCCTCCCCAGGAGAGCTCGGGAGAGCAGCCCCTTCGGCGCCCAAATCTCCGATTCGCCCGAGCCTCCCCAGGAGAGCTCGGGAGAGCAGCCCCTTCGGCGCCCAAATCTCCGATTCGCCCGAGCCTCACCAGGAGAGCTCGGGAGAGCAGCACCCTCGGGCGCCCAAATTTCCGATTCGCCCGAGCCTCACCGGGAGAGCTCGGGAGAGCAGCCCCCTCGGGCGCCCAAATTTCCGATTCGCCCGAGCCTCCGCGGGAGACCTCGGGAGAACGGCACCCTCGGCGCACCAAATCTCCGATTCGCCCGAGCCCCCCCGGGAGAGCTCGGGAGAGCGGCACCCTCGGCGCCGCGAATTTCCGATTCGCCCGAGCCCCGCCGAGGTACGCCGAACTATGCCGAGCCCCGCCGAGCTACCCCCGACCACCGCCGAGCTCCGCCGAGCTACCCCCAACCACAGCCGAGCTACCCCCGACCACCGCCGAGCCACGCCGAGCTACGCCAACTCCGGCAACTCTCTGGGAACCAGCATCGAACACCTGGTGGGCGACCATCGGGTCTGTGTTCTGTTGAGGCGCCACTTGCCGCACTACTGGACCCGCGCGCCACGTGGACCAATCCCGAGCTGCCCCTGATTAACCGACCAGTTTTCCCATTTTCAGAAAATAGGATAATCTTCGGAAATTCATAACTTATTCATATGTAGTCCAAAAATTGCGCACCATATATCAAAATTCTCAGAAAAATGAGATCTACAATCTAAGACTGTGTTTGTGTGCATTTGGCTCTTTATTTTATTGGATTTTTTCTGAAATACTCTATAGGAGTCGCTGACGCGACTATTTCGTGTTCGATTTCAGAGCCGGAGGAGGATCTGACTAAGGAAGACGACCACGAGTACTTTCAGGAGCTAGGAGACGACTACGAAGGTGCCACGTCCCACCAAATCCTTAGATCCTAATTACGCATTGCAAATGACATTGTTGCTATTGCTTTATGATTATGTATGGATTGGTTGCATGGTAGTATATTTGAATTCCCTGCCTTGATAAGACTTTACCCTGCTGTCCGCTGCTAGGTTAGCTGCTGCTTAATTTACTGTTACTCTTCCACTACTTTCTACTTGCTATATGCTATGTGGTGGAATTGGGACGGTGTATAACTGATTATAACCACTGGGAGAGAGTGCTGCGTGCGTCTTGGGTGCGTGGTAAGGGTTGATGTCGACCAAGTGGGATGTGAGACGAGCCCATGGGGCAAGTCGTGCCGGGGGTGCAACCTGGGCATCCCCAAGCGAGATACCTGTGGCGGGTAAAAGTTGTTGAGGAGGTTCCGGGTGGGATAGCCTTGGTGGTTTGAAGCCCGTGGACGGAGGTGCTGTGATGGCACGGGGAGAGTATCCCCTAAGTGGAGATGCCTGCTTGGTCAAACCTAGGATGGACTAGTTTCAGGTTCATGGGAATCCTTTTCTACTCACTCGCTTCTGATGGGCGGGAGACGGCTGGACTACTTGGTAGGACGGTGCCACTACTGCTAGGTTGAAAGGTGATAAGGGTGGGCGGAGACGGTCGATGGGTTCCCGTTCCGTTCTAGATGCACAGTACCACTGGATGGGCCCGGTACTGTGTCTCCCAGTCTCAGCATAACGGTGTAGGATCCGGAATATCCCAGGGCTGAGTGGTAGGGTGGCATCGACCTAGGCAAGCAAGCACCCGGAATTCTGCCTAGGTGTTTGCGCAACACCTATGATGGCTAATCTTGTGGGTAGTGAAACCTCTGCAGAGTGTACGGTTGATCGATCGATACATATGCCAACCTGTTGGCTATGGACCTTTCCTGTGAAGCTTCTACTAGTGTAGTGAGTGTTCTTTTCTCCCCCTGGATGACATTTTTCCGGCAGTGTACCCGTTGTGGTAGTGTGCCGCTGAGATAGGCCCGAGAGGGAGTTGGGCCTGTCGAATGAGAGTGAGGTGTGGGTATGTGAGGTGTGGTGATGGGAAAAGGGATGATGGTGTTAACTGGTGATAAAACTTGACTAATTAAACATTGATTACAGCTGCATAGGAAAACCTTAGCCTATAGGTCTGCTTGTATAGCCTTGCATCCACTTTCCACAAAGCAAATGCTGCATAGGTGGGCTCCGTGGCCAGTACAAATCGTACTGATAAATTTGCTATCAGGTGACGAGAATGAGTACGACTTCGAGGGAGATGATGACGAGGAATAGGGTCACGTGCTACACTCAAGTTGGCCGTGAAGGATGAATCGCTTCCGCATCTTCTAAAGCTTCTCTGAATGTTGATTCCGCCAATGTGGCGATGTAATAAGTGTTTATGTAAGACTTATTTACCGTTGTATGGATCCTGGTGGCAACTGAGATATGGGTAATTTCATGGATTGTCCCAAGCAATCTGTTGAATTACAATTCGAGCCTGTGGATTTCCCTTCGCGGAAATCGAGGTCGTTTCACCCTGGTAGAAGCAACGTCCCCCGACGTACTATTTGTTTTCGGTTAGATTTATCAACTACCTTTTGAGCAGGTTCCCATCGCCAAGAAAGCTAGCTATTAAATATTAAACGGTACTATCTCCATCCTAATTTATAAGTCATTTGACCTTTTTAACCCTAAGCTTAACTACTTGTTTTATTAAAAAAAATTACGCAAAATAGTTAAATTTAAATTATTCTTGAAAAACTTTTGTTAATAAATAACAAAATAAGTGATGTTTTGCACAAATTTTTTAATAAGACAAGTGATCAATCTTAAGAACAAAACTTTTAAATTAGAATAGAGGGAGTATTAGTTTTAAAAATAGTTTTGGAAAAGGATTAAAATAAAATATATTCTCTCCGGGTGTAATCTGATTTGCTTTCCCTTCCCTTCCTTAAACGGGTCTCCGCGCAAAAGGCGGCTACCAAAAACGCTCATCTGGCTTCCCTTCCCCACTTCCCCGGACCCTGCCTCCCGACGCCGACACCGCCACAAACCCTAGCAGCTCCACCCCCGCCGCCGCCATGGCAGACCCTCGGATGTTCCCGTCGGGATCCGACGATCGCGCCGACGCCTCCGACGCCGGACGCCGGCTGTACAACCCGTACCAGGACCTCAACATGCCCTACAGCTACCGGACGCTCTACGACCTCCCCACCTCGCCGGAGTTCCTCTTCCAGGAGGAGGCCCTGGCGCAGCGGCGCTCGTGGGGCGAGAACCTCACTTTCTACACGGGCTTCGGGTACCTGTCGGGCGCCGTCGGCGGCGCCGCCCTGGGCCTCCGCGACGCCGCCAGGGGCGCCGAGCCCGGGGAGACCGCCAAGATCCGCGCCAACCGCGTGCTGAACGCCTGCGGCAGCTCCGGCCGCCGCGCGGGGAACACGCTGGGCGTCATCGGCCTCATGTACGCCGGGATCGAGAGCGCCATGGTCGCGGCCCGCGACCGCGACGACTGGATCAACAGCGTCGCCGCTGGGCTTGGCACGGGAGCGCTCTTCCGCGCCGCCAACGGGCCGCGATCCGCCGCCGTCGCAGGCGCCCTTGGCGGGATCCTCGCCGCCGCCGCCATGGGGGGCAAGCAGCTAGCCAAGAGATACGTCAATGTCATATGATCTGATATGATCGTGTTTATGTGGCAGCAATGGTTCGCATGAGCGAACAATTAGATGGTCTAGTGCTGTTGAGGATACCTACTCCATTAGGGAAGGGTTTACGTTTCTGAATGATAATCCGAGTTTTGTTAGTCATGTAAACATGCTGAATGGGAAATTTTGAGCTGCAATGCAATGCAACATCGTGCTTCAAGATGCTTAGTTGTGCTTTGTGCTTATTTTATGTCTTTATATGTGTTGTGGTCATGTGTGGAGTGAAATTTTCTGAAGTTTGACACCGCACCCTTCATTGAGTTGTAAATGTTTGGATATATTTTTATGGAATGATAGATGTTTATGTGACTGTACACTGGCACACCTATATACAACTTTTTTTGCGACTTGCTATGAGCTGGAGATTACTGTGGCTCAAGCTCTGGAACATGATAGTTTGCATTTTCCTATTTGAGTACAGGACGTTGTTCAGAGTGTTGGGCAGCAATGTGGAGAGATCACCATAATTTGATTGTGATGTACTCGTAGCTTATGATATCTCCTTAAGGTATAGGGGCTTACTTCTTGCTAAAGGAATGAGGAAAACTGATTTCTTGAAAAAGGCATAGAAAAAGAGAAAAGAGTGATTAGTGCCTGTGAGATAAGCAATCGATATTGCTCATTGCTCAGAGAAGAGATGGCATCTGGTTTTTTCTGCCGTGGTTTGTTCGAATTGGGGCAGACTGAACGTCTCCACCATTATCCTCACTCCATACCTGGGGGAAGCCAGTCCGGACTAAACCTCGCCGGAGATTATCAAGATAAATTGCGATGGTGCCTTCCCTAAGCAAGAAGTTGACACTTGACAGGTGGCTGGGGTTATGTGACGAGGGGAAGTGATGGTGTGGTCATCTGCACAGGATATGGCAGATTTTTTTTTTTTTCAACGGATATGGCAGATTGTGTAGCCTGCTTACAGGCGTTGCAGCGAGCGTCTGAGTTGCGGATTCAGAATGTAGTGCTGGAGACTGACGCTCGGGTCCTCGATCGAAGCTTGGCAAGTGGACTGCTGTGGGAACTGAAAGAAAGTTTGTTCTGTACTTTTAATAGCAGCATTATGGAGTAGTTTATATACTACGCGCCTGTAATTTGGTTACCCACGATCTAGCAGGCCTTGGGGCCAAGTTGTGTCCGGGTACGGAGGATAGTATTCCAGCTTGTAGCAACGTCCATGTAGCCAATGATTTGGCATCAGTTTCTTAGTAATGGAGATCACTTCCTTTTTTTTTTTTTTTTTTTTTTTTGCAACCAAGCCTTAATAGAAATTATAGATTGGAAAGGCAAAATGTTAGCAATTCAGCCTTCATAGAAACTACAGATTGTAATGCGAAGCCTTCGTAGAAATTACAGATAGGGCAGTAGGATGAGCAATTTTTTACCCATTACTGCAGCCTTTTTTTACCCAAGCTTAATTAAAGCAGCTTGATGCAAAATTCCATTATCAACCAGCACCTCCAATGCGAAGTGTCACCACATAATATTAGTACAAAGCAGCTCAAGAGCACTAGAACAAAATCAGCAAAGCAGATGAGATGATCAGTTAAAGAAGATTGAGATGGTGCGTTAGACAAAATGGACGATGCAGGCTTCCATGTGATACTTTTGGCAATTGAATACAAATATCAATCCTATCAGAAAACACGAGAAGAAAACATGGGGAAAACGTGGGGAGGCTATGCCGAGCTGGGGAGCTCTTGTCAGGAGCTACATATTCTCTATCATGGCAAAACTAGAACCTGCCATAGCTCCAATCCTATGACACAGTAAAAAATGTGTTCTGTTACACTCGTTACAACCTTTTGATATTGATCTCATTCAGCAACCCCATGGGAATAAGTCAAGGATTGGTGCCCATTTTGACTTCCGATTCACTTTTATGGTGTTCTCTAAGGGTTTAGAGGCTCATCTTCCACAGTCATCTCCACTACTTCTGCAGGAAAATTATCATGGTTAGAAACCGAGAAGATTTAAATCTGATTCGAAGGTGGAAAAATGGTCTTTACGGTATTAGCATATAGAAACATTAACATACTTGTCGATCTGTGAAGATCAGAGACAACCATTAAGCGCCTCTGCAAGATTGCTGCCATGAAAAGGAAAATGGAGCACATGCCGAACATGACAGTAATCGGGAATGCATTCACCTGCACGACAACATTTGCAAGAAAAAGAATAATAATTGAGACAAGATGTCCTAATATATATGCCAAATTTTAGGAGGAACTTCTATTTATCCACATGTTTCAGCTGAACAGGATCCACATGTTTCAGCTGAACAGGTTTATGCATTCCTTGAGTTCCTTCTTTGTTAGGTTTTTTTTTTATAAAAAAAACATGAATCTGTAAATAGGATTTTATCAAGTTTTTTTTGTTGCTTACATTGTATAGTACCACGCAAACAAACAGGTTGAGTGGTATACGGAAGAAATTCATGATTGTGCTTCTTGCCTCCTCGGGAATATAATGAGATCTCATCTTCATGATTGATGGCCAAAATATACCAACACATGACTCAAAGGTACAGAAACCAAGAAGCTGTAAGCAGCCTCCTAACGAAATGCTACCGCCTTTCTCCCCAGAGGGAGGTACTAGGAACTGCATAAAATATAAATAGGCAATGTTAGAGAGAGAGGGAGGGAGGGAGGCAGGGAGACTGCGCCATGTGATCAACAGACTTACATTGGTGACAACGGGGAGAAAAAGAGTAAAGGCTGATACTGAAAATACGATTTGCATATAACCTTCAACCTTGAGCTTCCGAGCTAACAAACGAGAAGCAATTGAGCTACCCAGCATCGAGGAAAGCATGAAAGTAGCAAATATGAAGCCATGAGGAATGTCCTCTTCATTTGGGCTCAGAGCAGGAGTCCACAGGAAAACGAAAGTATACATTGATCCCTCAAACAATGACTGTATGGCTCCAAGCAATGCAATCTTCTCGTCTGAAATTTCAAGAGTTCCTTCCATGTCAATTTTAAAACTCACTAAAATTATCAAACCATTTCCTAAGCTAGGACAGGTCAAATCTACCTGAGGCAATGGCTTTAGCTGCACCCTTGAACTGGGTTATCAAGTCCTTGCTGTCAGATGAATCTCCGTAGTTCTCACCCCACGATGATAAAATAATTGCCATTCCTATTGCTAGGAAGCAAGCAGCGGCATCAAATGGAGCCACAGGACCGAAACCCATGTTATCAGCAAGAAAATTCGCAAATAGCCCAGCAACAATGGCCACTAGACCATTGCCAAGAAATATAGCCTTGGAGAACGTTATCGATAACCATTGTGGATCAAATCCTTTCTGTACAGTAACAGTGTAAAATTGCCCATTGTCAGCAAGAACAAAAGGGATTGAGAAAACAATGCCATCAATGGCTTATCATTAAAAAAATAAAAAGAGCAACGATGATATAGAAAAAAAAAAGGAACAGTGCAATGCATTGATATTGATATGCGGGTGTACTAGTAATAATCATCAAGGACTTCCATCTCCATCATCCTGAAAAATCTAATTGGACTGCGCCACAGTTTTAATTCACTGCCATGTTCTGGTCAAGAATGGGAACACCAGATAGTCCAGATCTGCTGACAAGGGCTTCAAATGAAAGAAAAGAAAAAATAATTGTACTGCTAATAAGCGACAGGAAGACTGAAACATAGTGATCCTGCACTGTGTTCTGCAATGAATTACACTCTTATTATCAAAACCTTCCTCCAAAAATTATTACCATAACTATATTTTAATTCAGGTATGTTCGATTTTCTATACCTGAGAAGTCATTTCATACACATAGTGTACTGGCACTCTAGAAGACTAGAAGTCAAATCTCCCAAGTACTCAATATTTTATTAGCTTCAGTCAACCTATATACCCAGTACTGGCAACAGATGTACACAAAACCAAAAGCAAAACAGGTCCAAAACATAACTAATAGTAGGTGTTTCCATGGGGAAAACTGATGAACTGATTAGGATTATAATAAAGTTAAAGCATGCCCGAGCTATCAGGATCACTGTGGAGAGAAGCAGCTGGGCAGCTTACCTTGTTGTGCTCTGCGACGAGCCACGACTCAAACGCTGAGAAGAGCAGCGAAGTGGCAATACCTCCAAGGACACGGCCAACCATAAGGATTTTGTACTGGGGAGAGTGCTTGGTGAAGCAGCTGAGGATGTAGGTGATGCAGTAGGTGACGCACGCCCTCTTCCGCCCCCTGACCACCCAAAACCCATCAGCCTCGTCGCCATATACCACCAAAACAGAACGAAATCGACCGAAATGAAATTCACCCGAAGGCGAAGGAGGGCGCACGCACTGCTTATCCGCGAGGGATCCGACGATGGTGCCGAAGAGCATGGAGGAGCCGAAGCCGGCGATGAAGAGGCGGCCGATTTCGCCCTTGTCGAAGCCGTACTGGCTGTAGAGGTAGTACACGTAGGGCCCCTGCAGCCAGTCCCCAGCTGCACCATCACCATCCGCCGGGAGCGCAATGACGTCAGTCAGAGACCACCAAACGTAACAAACACCACCGGCATTTGCGCCCCCCCAGTCCAGATCTGGAGGACGCAGTGAGTGCCGCGACGGGAGGATTCGAAGGAAGGGGGCGAGGGAGGGAGGAGCCAGGAATCAGGAATCAGGACGAGGGAGGCGTACACATCATGAGGGAGTAGACGAGGATGTAGTTGTTCTTGAAGGAGTTGAAGGCCGGGGAGGTGGCGACGCGGTCCTTGCCGGACTTGCCGAGCTCCAGCGCCGCCACGATGGCGGCGAGCGCGCCGAACACGAGGTAGTAGAACACCTCCATGGCGGGCCGGAGAGATCGCGAGGCGGGTGGAATGGAAGGGGCAAAGGGTGCTGGGATTTGGAGCGGGTGGCGATTGGTAGGGATTTATACGGCGCACCGGCTTGTCTTCGTCGTCGTCCCGACGGGGACGGGGGATTTTGGTGGCGACGCAGCAGTGGGCTGGGCACTGGAGGGCTGGAGGCACTCTTGCCGTGTGGGCGTGCCCGTGCGGCGTGCCGAACGGTTTGGCTGGGCCGCACTAGACCAGACCAGACCAGCTGGCTCGTACCTGCCGTGCCGCTGCTGACTGATTTTCAAAATGTTCATTTTGGTGTTTGCCTGTTCCACTTTAGTTAATACTCCGCACTCCGTTTACCAGTGTGCCATGACTGTGTAACTGACAATCACTCGGTGATATCGTTGAACCTCTTCAAGCATTTACAAAGTGTTTGTGCTTGATCCCATTCTTCATCAGATACCATTACCCCTGCATACCTTTTTTTTTTGTCAGTTTCATAAAGCCTATCAAATATATGGCATCCCTCAACAAACTGGTAAGTTGAATTACATCTTGTTTGAACATCCAGTGACAGACACTAGTTGTGTTCACCCCATATTGTGCTGCACACTTTAATAAAATCCTCCCACTGTAGAGGAGAGCACTTCATATCCAGTACATATCCCCGAATATCCCCAAATTGCATTTCCAATATGCTTCAAGCCATATCTGGCGACCAAATTCAGTATGTGATTGGTGCATCTCACATGAAAGAACAAACCATCACAAACTAAAGGAGATTTCTCTCCAAGAACTCTACTCACACCCTTCACAACAACGTCATTTGAAGCGGCATTATCCAAGGTAATAGATATAACATTTTCTTTTCAATAAACCATTTGAAAACACTTCCATTGAATGCTTGAGACAAGTTAGCAATAGTATGACTCCCTTCTATATGCATGAACTTGATAATCCTTTTCTGAATATTCCAATTATCATCTACCTAGTGCAAAGCACACACACACATATGTCCTTTGTTTTGGTTTGATTCCACATGTCCATCGTTGCAATAAAGCGACAATTAATAGTTTTGAAATATTCATAAAGCCTTTTTTTTTGTTCCTCTACAAATATGCCCATTAGTTCCTTCCTAACAGTGATGCGGCTCTTGATAGGAAAACTTAGACACACTGACTTGATGAATTCAACAAAATATTCATGTTCAACAATATTGAAAGGGTACATATGGACAGGGGTGGGTCCAGGATTATGGGAGAGGGGATACTCGTCATCTCTTTTTCCTTTATCTCATCTTCTTCCTTTCTATCATTTTCTCTTTTTTCTTGTCCTCTTCTCCTCTTTCTCCTCTTCATCTATAAATAGAAATTAAAAAAGATCTTGCACCCCCAGCCCCCACCCTAGATCTGCCAGACTGCCACTACTCATGGATGATTATTGCCAAATAAAATTTTCTCAGTTAGGCCTCTGGATCATACCTATAAGTTTCCAGAAGTGATATTGAGAACCATCCTTCTCAAGTTTAATCAATTTCTGACCTCCCACTTTGGAATGCGGCAACTTAATGTGTGTACAAATATACAGACGTAGCATTTTTTGCTAGTATAATTACTTACATAAGAGCAGTAGTTGCACTTGGCACATACTTGTTCAACCATCTTGCCATCCACCTTACCTAGCTTCTTAAATTTAGTGAAGTGATCCCCATCCTGCTGATGTGGTCTTCTTTTGTTTCTTTGCGTCACCATCTTCTGTCTCATCTTCTCTCTCTCTTTTGTTGTTAGCCTCAAGATCACCAACCTCAGGATGGTTAGATTTTGTTGCCAGCAGTTGGTGACAATACTGAGGTTGGTGACAATACGCATCTTCTACCTTCGAATCCAGAGCTCAAGCTCGAGCATAGTATTGAGCCACGTCACCGGTAAAACCTCAGCCGTTGGATCCTACGCTGCCTTTAATCAAACCGTCGTTCTCGGGTCCGGTGATAATGCTCTCGCGACTCTTCGCGAAATCGCTGGAGCGGCGGCGAGCTAGCGTGGGCATCGACGAGGAAGCGAGGACCGAGGGAACAGGAAGGTGTGGTCGAGGCCGAGCACCGTCTCAGCTCGCCTCCTCCGCGGCGCTCTGCTCTTCTCGGTAGAAGACAGGGAAGCAAGCGCAGCACCTGTCACCGCGGCCGGGACCGAGCCTCAGCTCCACGCCGCCGTAGTCGAGACTGTCCGCGCCGCCGCTCTGTGCTCGTGCTTCTTCCCCGGCCGGAGCTTGCCGAGCTCTCGAACTGCCGCCGTCCTGGCACCCCACCGCCGGCGCCTTGCTGCCCTGCTCCGCTGCTCGCCCTCCATCCCTGCCCTCCCTGTCGCTGTGCACCGCCCCGGCCAGCTGCTGTGCTCTCCCTCCATCTCCCTCTCTTCCATTCCCTCTCTCTCTCTTCCACCCTTTCTCTTTCTTTCCCTTCCTCTCTCTGTTCCTCTGGCCGCACAGCACGAAAGGGATGAGGACGGGCAGATGAGCGCTCCTGGCGGGAAAAAAAAATGGGTGAGGCCAGTAGGGCACGCCACCACTCTCCCCATCTTCATACACACGGTGCTCATGGACCAAAGGCAGAAGGGAGCAGGTGCACGGCACAGCAAAAGCCACGGTCCACCACACACTAAATGTCAGTTTTGGCAGCACTATGGGGCCACGCGTCAGCTTGAGGGAAATCGCTACGTACACCCGGGAAGTGTGGTCGGATATTAAAAGTAAGGCTCTTCAACTCCCAAAATTCTCAGAAAAATTCTAAATGATGCCTGTCGGTGGTTAAATTAGCGAGTGCTGCACCTGGCTAGTAAACTTAGAGATTGCGGTTAAGATCATGAATGGTGTGCAAGGAGGAACACAGCGTTTATACTGGTTCAGGCAATGAATGCCCTACGTCTAGTGAGAGATCGAGTCGTGTTGCCTTGCACCGGGGATACTTATAGTAGGGGTTACAAGCTTAGTCGAAAGAGGGAGGTGCTCTCAAGTCTCTTGTGAGTGCGAGTATTTGTGAGTGTTCTGAAGTTTGTAGATTGTATGTGTGTAGAACGTGAGTCCAGAAAAATGGGTTGCCTGTGATTGGTCTCTACCCTTCCTTTTATAGTTACAAGGGAAGTGGCTAGAGTTAAATATGTTGCCCTGTGGTTACAGTGCTCGGCATGACAGAGTCGGTGATGACTGATGGCTATCGTCAGCCACGCCCATGTCTTGGCGATTCGGTAATATGGCATTAGTCATTCGGCTGATCCACCACTGTTCCATTGGTGAGTTTCAAGACGTCTCACAGTGCTGGACATGGTTGGCTGCATGGCAATACGTCACGCCGTCACGTCCGACTCTGCACAGTGCAACGAGTAGATAAATTGACCTTTGTGTACAAGCTCTCGAGCCTCGGGAGACCTTGGTGCCGTCGGGGGCACGACGGGACAGAGCGGGGGGAGCGTCCTCCCTCGGGTGCTTCTTTTTCCTTATGAGGTATATTCCAGGGGGTAGGCAAACCCGGTCGTAGGCTTGCCCATTGCCCCGGGTTGGCCGGGCGACTGTCGTTCTCCCTTTTCTGGTGTCACACGTGCGACCAGGGTATGGCAGTCACTGTCGTAGTTGGTGAATCTCCTAGTCAGCCCGAGGAGCCGTACGGTTGACTATCCCTGTAGCGATGTGGGAGGAGTAGGACCGTCAGATCGCCTGCCAGAGGAGATGTGGCAGTTGGTACGTCGAACGTGCGCGTTCGAGGCGCCGTTGTGTCAAGGGGCCCACCCGATAGGACCATGCCTGTAAAGTGATCAGGGAAGGTCCCTTGGCCGTCAAGTTTGCCCTGCTGACGTCGGCAGGGCTCGGGCGAACCCAAGGGGTGCGCCCGAGGGTGCTTGTAGTAGGGGGCTCGGGCGAATCGGAAGTCTATCGCCCGAGGTCTGCCTAACCTAGGCTTGTCGCAGAGGCTCGGGCGAATCGAAAGTCTATCGCCCGAGGGGTCCGCACACCCGAGGGAGGCGACGTGCTTCTGCACGGCTCTGTTTGTAGGCCGCGCGGGAAGTTTTTGCATGGGCCGTCCCTGCGTGGGCCTCTGCTGGCGCCTTCTTGGGCCAGGCTCCATTTGGAAAGTATGATTTCGCGTTGAAGTTTGGTACCCCATAGTTGGGTACCCGACAGTAGCCCCTGAGCCTGTGGTGGAGTAAAGGCACTCCTCCAGAGGCTCAAGTAGGTTTCTCCTATCATGTTAGTAAAGTTTGTTTATTTTATCTGGTGCCCCGAGGCCTTGGAGGGATGATGCATCCCTTCAAGGGCTTGAAATCGAGCTTGTAGAGTCTCGAGTGCCTTCTTTCTCGTTGGCGACTTGTCTCTTGGTATGCATTTTCCGGTGCTGGGGCCCCCGAGCCATTGCCACGGGTGGACGGCCTATCCAGGTGCGTCTTTTATCCTGCTATAGAGAGAGAGAGAGAGAGTTCCCTGAGCCCCATTTTCGAATCGGGGGTCGATCGGGTCATTTTTTGGTTCGACCTTCGCGCTCTTTTTGAGAAGAGGAAGGTTTGGTCATGCTCGACTTCCCACGGTGGGGGCGCGAGTCGGCACTTCCGGTGAGCTGCAAGCGGGTCAGTCCAAGTGAAGGTCCGTGCCCCGTTCGTTGGGGGGTCGGCTAGTGGACTGAGCACACTCCAAAAGTTCCCTCGATGGTCGATTTACGGGGTTCGGGTCCCTTCGACGGGTCCCGAGGGCCTGATGCCTCCCCAGAGGGGATCCCATATCATCAACTCGTCCACTGGGACTTGGACACTAGCGTGGGGCGTCCCTTTTTGACACTCGGGCGTCGGGATACTGACCAGTTTCATGATCCACCAACTTGCTTTCCCTCGCTCAGTATCCCTGGGGACGACTGTTCGAGCCACAGAGGGCCAGTCTTCGATCCCCTAGGAACGTAACGGGCGCCCGAGCCCGAGGTTCCTTCGTCGGGAAGGAGAGCGATCGTCGGAATCGAGGGGGTTAGTGTAATGATTCGACGCACCTTTTGAGGAGGGAAGCCAGACGGACGCGACGGTTCGGGGCAGACGAGACGTTTGCGTGCGCGAAGGTGGCGGCGAATGCAGAGAGTCGTGGTGGGGCCCGCGCAGTTAATGCGGCGGATTCACCGCATCCGCTTCGTCGTCGTGGCCTAAGTATATAAGGAAACAACTGTTTCCTTTTCTTTCTACCCTAGCCATTTGCCTTCGCTTATATCTGCCTCTTCGCCTTTGTCTTCCAGAGCCATTCGCAAGCTCCTCGTCCTCGCCGCCGGCATCCTTTCCTTCCTCTTGCGTCCTTTTCCTCCCGCAATGGCTGACCCAGCGCCTACCAACACCGCCGCCGCTACCTGCCGCTCCGCTCGAGGTGGAGCCTTGGCTCCCCTCTTCGGTGACGGAGGCACAGCTTCAGGAGCTCGTGCGGTTAGGGCTCCTCCGCCCCCGCACCAACTTGCAGCTGTCCGAAGTGGATCGCGCTGCCGCGTGACCACCTGGAGCCGCGGCCCTTCGAGGGGTACGTGGTGAGCTTCGTTGCCTTCCACGAGCGGGGGCTCGGGTCACCGCCGAGCTGGTTCTGCCGTGCGCTACTCTTCAACAACGAACTGGAGCTGCACAATCTCACTCCCAACTCCGTCTCGCAGGCGGCGATCTTCGCCACCGTCTGTGAGGGGTACCTTGGTGATGCCGCATTGGGACCTGTGGCAGTTCCTCTTCCGAGTCGACGCAAACACGAAGTCGTTCGGCCCGGGGAACCCGCGGAAGGCCGTCAGTGCCGGGGGCTGCAACTTCGTGGTTCGTACCGCCGAGTACATCCCCTGCAAGGCCCAGTCGTCGAACAAGGGGTGGCATGACGGCTGGTTCTACCTGCGGAACGATGACGGCGCTGAAAGCCCATGTTTGGTTTTGGGTAATTGATGAAACCTAGTGTGCTAACGATTGCTCTAAGTGTTTCATGAGAATTGATTAGCAAATGGCAAAATGGAGCAAAGGACCGGGTCGGTGGAGGCCACAAGTGAAGGGCAATGACGGCGTCCATGAAAATGGTGTAAGTCCATCAACAAAGGAGAAAGCCCTATTGAAGGCATCCATGCAAATGGTATAAGTCCATAATCAAAGGTGTCCACAAGGTCCATCAAGAGATAAGAAGAAAGTTGATAAGAAACCGGGAGCTCAAGGTAAAGGTATGACCAATAGGAGCTCTTTTGGTTTTGGTGATCAAGACTCCATAGAGGGAGTGATCACTTTTAGGATAGATAGCCGTACTATCAAGAGGAGCGAAATCGTTGATGAAATGCGGTTATCAAGTGCCACTAGGTGTTCATGATCATTACATATGCATATAGATGCTAGTGTCACTAACAAAACCCGTTGAAATCTCTTTGGAAAAGACTAACACACGTACACTAAAGTGAGAGACACTTTGGAGTGTTAGTAACTTAAGAAACGGGGTAAAGTTCGAGGGTTAGAAAAACTAGCATCGGACCGTATTGTCACAGAGCGTCAGACCATTAGCCTCAGTTCGACGGCTAACACTGCTGAGAGCGTCGGACGCTCAGTTTCGGAGCGTCGGACTATTGTCCGAAGCGTCCGACGGTGCAAAGCGACGAGGAGGTCACACGTGGAGAGCAGAGGAGCATCGGACTCTCGGTATTAGTCCGACGGTGAGCGTCGGACTAACGTCCGACGGTTTTCAGCACTCGGGGAGCTCTCTGGAAACGTCGGACGCTGGCGAGTTTTAGTCCGACGGCCTGCTGTTTTAGAGTCCGACGGTGGATACGTGTAGTGCGTCGGACCGTGAGATTTGTTCCGACGGCCTACCGTCCGACGGTCGTTTTGGTGCGAGGAAATAGCCGTTGTGATCCAACGTTCAACTTCAAATGGCTAGTGACACATGGCGTTCATCCGAGGCATCGGACCGTGCGGATTAGTCCGACACTCTGGCCGTCGGACAGTCCGACGGTACGCAGAGAAATGAAAACGGCTAGTTCTTTGTGTGTGGCTTATAAATAGTGACTTGGCCGGTTTGGGGAGGATCTCTTGGCACTCCTAAACATCATAACATACTTGTGAGCCTTCCCACTCCACTCTCACTCATCCTACTTGATTGTGTTCATCTTTTGGTGAGTTTGGAGAGCATCAAGTGCATTGCATTGATTGAGATCATTTAGAGGCACTTGGTAGTGGTATTTCGCATCGATTTCTCTTGTTACTCTTAGAGTTTGCCGACTCCTAGACGGCTTGGAGCTGCGAGGATCGTTGAGGGGAGTTGGTGATTGTCTCCGCCTCCGATCGGTGAAGTTGTGAGGGGTTCTTGAGTCTATCCCCGCGGGAGATCGCGAAAGGCATCTTTAGTGGATTGCTCGTAGCTTGGTGGATCCCCGTCTTGTGTTGGTTGTGCGGCACCCTTGAGAAGGGTTTGGCGTGTGATGCCAATTAGCGTGTGAACCTCCAAGTGGGTGTATCGCTACAACGAGGACTAGCTTGCCGGTAAGCAAGTGAACCTCGGTCAAAAATCTTGTGTCATCTCTCTACCGAGGATTTCTCTTGTATTTGATTGATTGGTTATATTTGACTTCATCTCTTCTCTTCACCGGCGGTATTGAAATCACCTTTACTCTTTACATTTGTGTACTTTTCTCTTGTGTAGCTTGTTAGTTAGTTGCTCACTTAAAAGTAGTGTAAAGTAGTAACATAGCCTTTGAGTGTGAACTAGAGATCATAGTGTAGTATACTTGTCTAGGTGGCTTGCATAGTGTAGTTTAGAGCTAGTGCTTTGCAAAGCTTGCTATTGTTACTAATCGGCTTGTTAAGTGTTGTTTGTAGATTTTTTATTGGCTATTCACCCCCCTCTAGCCATTTAGGACCTTTCAGGCGCCTTCCCCGAGTATACGGGGAAGGTGTTTTCCGCTCCCATTCCGCGATGGAAGTGGGGGTGCCCGACGCGGGACGCCAGGCACCTGAGCCCTTACCTCGCCGCGTTGCAGACGTTGCGAGACAAGGGCTTGACGGCGGTCGGGGTGGTGGCGCACTTCCACGCGCGGACAGTGCTGCCCCTGATGGAGCGCCGCCTCGCCCTGTACGATATGGAGGAGGGAGTGTCAAGGGTGGGGACCTCGATGCTGACACAGAACCTCAGCTCCGAGGAGATCATGCGCCGTGTAAGGTACACGGTGAGTGGTCACCCCACCCTCGTCGAGCTGAACAAGGTGGCGATGCGCCCACGCCCGGGGTACATCTCGCTGGTGAGTACCTCTTTTCGTCTTCTGTCGTTCGTTCGTCTTTCTTCCCCTTCTGGTCCTTCTTCCCCTTCCGGCATAGGGCCTCTCGAAGGAGGGAAGGCCTTCTCCGCCCCCGTCCCGAAGGATGCCCTCCTTCGGGCCCATAACCCCCTCCGGGGCGAGCGGCAGAGGACGGAGAAGGAGAGGAAGACCTCGAAGAGGAGGAAGCGAGCTCGGGAGGCCCAAAGGCTCGCCCAGCGCCGCCGCCGCCAGCGGGAGGCCGGGGAGCCGGAGGAGTCGTCCCCCTCTTGGGACGACCTAGACAACGACGACGATGAGGATGCTGAGGCCACCCAGCATATGGTGGCCACAAAACCCGCGGTGGGCGCCGACGAGCCGGGGAAAGCTCCCATGTCGACGCTTGCCGGCGGAAGCGCAGAGGGCCGTGTTCCGAGCCCCCGAGCAGAGTTAACGGAGACCGCCTGGAGGCGCGGCGTTGGTTGGTGAGGCCGTCGAGGCCGAGGTCCCACCGACCGGCGGCCGCGAGGGCTCGTCGGAGGGGCCGGGAACGGGCTCAGGCCCTGCGCCCGAGACGGCCGAGACCGCGCCCGGGACGGCTGAGACCGCGGCCTTGACCGCGGCTGGTGATGGGGCCCAGGGGCCCCTATTCTAGTGGTGCCTTCCTCTAGACGCGTCGCTGGTCGCTGGGACGGCCGAGGCCAGAGGGAGCAAGGAGAGGACGCCGCCTGCGACGGAGTTGGGCGACGTCGGAACGCCAGACCTCGAGCTGGGGTCCACCCAGACCAGGGCATTCCCGCCGATGCATGGCGGCGCCGAGGTGACCCTCGGCGGCCAGGCGGATCCCCCGCCGCTAGGGGCATCTACCGGTGACGACGACTCCGACTTCGAGGTGCTGCCCACCCCTCCGCTGGCAACGCAGCCCGCGCCGTCCACTGAACTTGCCGCTCCGCCGAGCACCGGGGCGGCAAAGAAGACAGCGACCCTAAGACCAAGTAATTTTTTGAATTGTCGTCTTACTAAATTTCGTTCCTCGTGTTGCGAATGCTGATATCTTCCCCGCCTTGCTTCAGGAAGCGCACGGGGGTAGCCCTTCAGGTCTCCCACCGGAAGGTCCTGAAGGTGCAGGCCCGGAGCACCGCCGGGAAGGAGGGTCGGCTGTTGGCCGAGGAGGCTCCCTCGACGGAGGCTCGTCCGGCCGAGGGCTCGATGGCGCCGGAGGCGGCCTCATCTTCTGCGGTTGTTGTGGCCGCAGCCGCCGTTGAGGAGGCGGCTCCGGCTCTGACTTCCGAGGCGCCCGCGGTCGTCGTGCTCGAGGACGTTTCGGCGGAGACGACGACCGCTCCTGCGCTGGAGGCGGCCAACACCGGTGCTGCCGCTATGGACGTTGATGCTCTGCCGTCGTTCGAGGCTGCGGCACCGCCGCCCGCAAGCTCCACGGCGCTGGTCGTCCGTGGGGCCCCTCCCCGTGTGCTGACGGGCTCCCACGTTGAGTGGACCAGCCGGGCGAACCGTGATGCCCCGCCGGTCTTCTCGCTGTGGGACGATGTTGAGGCCGCTCGGTGGGACACCCTCAATGACCTCAAGTCCCAGTGCCTGGAGAGCCTGCGCCTCCTCGCGGACTCCGTCGACCCCGAGTTCCAGGAGCGACTCCGGGTGAGTGTATTCGTCTTACCTTGGTCGCCTTGGTGCTTCTGGCTTGCCAATGTCATTTGAGTTGTCTATTTGCTTTTGCTTCTTTCTCCCTTAGGAGCTCATGACGACCTCCCAGGAGAAGTCCTGCTTCCTCCGGCAGGGCCTTGCCCTATGGATGAAGCTAGAGCTGAAGAGCCGGGCTCTTGCCTGTTCCCAGGAAGAGCTCGCCGGCGCGACGGCTCGGCTGGCCGACGTGTCCCTCGATCGTGACATCCTGAAGGTCGAGGTCGCGGAGGCTCGGGGCCGAGTCGCTCCCCTGGAGGAGCATGTCCAGCAGCTGGAGGCTGCCCTGGCGGAGGCAGCTCGGGAGAGGGACGCTGCGCGGACGCTCGCCGCCGAGAAGGAGGCCGTCGTCGAGGTCCTGTCCTCGGACTTGGCCACCTCCCGGGAGGCCCTGAGCCTGGCGGTGAGCGAGGTCGACGCCGTCCGGGAGGAGGCAAGGAAGGCTCGGGAGGAAGTCGAAGGTAAGTTTTACCATCTTTTACCTTTCGTTTTGATTGCCTATGGTTCTTTCACCGTAGCTTGACAGTCCTGCTGCTGCAGTCTTGAAGGTGGAGGCCGTCAGCGCCCAAGCGACCATCGATGTCCTCAACGCGGCGCATGACTGCCGACGTCGCCGAGCACCAAGACCTGTAGAGGGTGGCACGCGCGCTATGTGACACCCTCAGCACCGGTAATGGTGAGTCCTTGGGGACGTCGCTCAGGAGCCTGCCTGGAAGCCCTCCATGGAAGGATGGGTGCCCAGCTCAAGGAAGCCCTCTGAACGGGCGTCCAGAAGACGCTGGCGGTGGCGAAGTCTCATTATGAGAACTTTGACACCGACGCCGTCAGTGAGGGCTTCGTCGAGGCTTCTGACGAGGATCTCCTGGTGCTGAATCAGCTCCATGGGAGTCCCCGGGGCGGCGCTGGCGGCCCTCTTCGAAGAAGACGTGAAGCTCCCTCCCCTGAACCTATAGATTAGAATGGGAAAGCCGGGCTATCGTGCCCAGAGAGATTTTGTAAGAAACAAACATGCGGCCCTTCGAGGTCTTGAATATTCATGTAAATATTTGATGCACAGTTCGTTTTTTACTTCTCGTATTCGTTTAGTGTTCTTCCTTAAGCGTTTTTCTCGCCAACCCTGAGCCCGGGCCTTCGAGCCTCGGGGGACCTTTTCGAGCAGTCGTAGCTTTAGGGGCGTAGACTCACCCATGGTCCTAGGGATTTCGGTAGGGCTGAGGGCTTCAGGAAAAGGGAGTTTGTTTGATATCGCCCGAGCCTTCTCCCCTTACGAACGCTATCCTTATAAGTTCTTTTCCGAGCGCTAGTTGCCTTCAGGCGACGAATGGAGAGTGGAGGTGCCGTATCCCAGAGGCGTAGGCGGTCTCAGCGGCTCGGCTGACTCTGCCCTCTAGAGCTTCCTTTTGCTCATCCAAGGTTTATAAGTTTTGCGTTTGGTTTGGATGAGAAGCGAACTCGAGGTAAAAAATTTCAACG
Source organism: Eremochloa ophiuroides (assembly GCA_038502445.1). NCBI lineage: Eukaryota > Viridiplantae > Streptophyta > Magnoliopsida > Poales > Poaceae > Eremochloa > Eremochloa ophiuroides. Next base: position 28,681,952 of record JAHLJS010000002.1, read on the forward strand.
ATTTTTGAAATTTTTGAGTTTTCGAATTCGGTTAGTCTCGGAGGAGTCCGGGGGTTCCCCCCTGTCCTACCCCCCGAGGAAGGGTCAGCCCTATTGGAGATAGGGCCTGAGCCTCACTTTTGATTGCACGGTCCACCCGTTCCCGAGGGTGGGCTTGGGTGGAAGATCTTAAAATCAAACAAGAAAAAGAAGTCGGTTCTTTATTGACTTTAAGATGTAGTGTACAATGCTCAGAATTTTAGGGATAGAAGCGACGTAGCTATTCGATATTCCAAGCGTTGTTGTAGACTTCGCCCTTTTCGTTCGCCAGCTTGTACATTCCAGGGCGCAGCACCTCAGTGATGATGAATGGCCCTTCTCATGGTGGCGTCAGCTTGTGACGTCCTCGGTTGTCCTGCCTGAGCCGAAGCACCAGGTCGCCCACGCTGAAGGCTCGGCCTTGAATGTGCCGAGCGTGGTACCTTTGTAGGGTCTGTTGGTACTTGGCCGAGTGCAGCAAGGCCATGTCTCAGGCCTCATCGACTTGGTCCAGCGCGTCCTCCCGAGAGACCTGGTTGCCTTGCTCGTCGTAGGCTCGGACCCTTTGGGCGCCATACTCTAAGTCGGTAGGGGAGCACAGCCTCGGCGCCGTAGACCAGGAAGAAGGGCGTGAAGCCCGTGGCTTGGCTCGGCATGGTTCTTAGGCTCCATACCACCGCGGGTTGCTCGGTCAGGCCACCTCTTGCCGAATTTGTTCAACTCATTGAAAATTCTCGGCCTGAAGCCTTGGAGAATCATGCCAGTTGGCACGCTCCACATGGCCGTTCGTCCTCGGGTGAGCTACCGCCGCCCAATCCACTCGTATGTGGTGGTCGTCGCAGAATACTAGGAATTTCTTCCCGGTGAACTGCGTTCCGTTGGCGGTGATGATGGAGTTCGGGACGCCGAACCGATGGACGATGTCGGTGAAGAACAACACTGCTTAGGGTCTAACTGATCTGAGCGATGGGCCGAGCCTCGATCCACTTCGAGAACTTGTCGATAGTGACAAGAAGGTGGGTGAAGCCCCCGCACGCCTTCTGGAGGGGCTCGACAAGGTCCAGTCCCCATACGGCGAAAGGCCACGTGATAGGGATCGTCTGGAGAGCTTGGGTCGGAAGGTGAGTTTGCCGAGCAGTAGTACTGGCACCCTTCGCAGGAGCGTACTACCTCGGTAGCATCGGCCACGGTGGTTGGCCGATAAAAGCCTTGTCGAAAGGCGTTGCCGACAAGCGTTCTCCGGCGCGGCGTGGTGATCGCAGGCCCCGGCGTGAATCTTTTGAACCAAGCGCTTGCCCTCGCTTAAAGGGATGCAGCACTGAAGGACCCCAAACGGGCTGTGCCGGTAGAGTTCGCCAGTCGATCATCATGAAGGATATGGCTCTTCGTGCCAGCAGCCTGAGCCTTGGTCTTGTCCAAGGGCAAAATCCCTCGGATGAGCCTAACTGACCAGTGGCTCTCGCCAATCTGGTTCATAGTCATCATGTTCAGCTTCAATCTCCATCAGTCTCGGATTCGTCGTCGGCTTCAGCCACGGTCTCAGGTGGCTCCCCTCTGTTGGAGGGGTCGGCAGCCCCCGAGAGGCTTCCGCAGCCTGAAGACGCTTCGAGTTCTCCCGGGGGCTCGGGGGTCTCCTTCCCCTTGCCTCTCGAGGGATCAATGCTGACCGAGGGCTTGTGGAGATCGTTGTCGAATACACCCATTGGGACCGAAGCCCTTTCAGATGCAATCTTTGCCAATTCGTCGGCGTCCTCGTTGTACCTGCGCGCGATGTGGTTGAGCCTCGAGGCCGTCGAATTTTTCTTCGAGCAACCGCACCAGCTTGCAGTAGGCGGTCATCTTGGGGTTCCTGGCACGTCGACTCCATGACCTAGTCCACGACAAGCTGGGAGTCCCCTCGAACCTCGAGGCGCCTGATCCCAAGCTCGATGGCGATGTGGAGCCCATTGACGAGAGCCTCGTACTCGGCCACGTTGTTGGAAGCCGTGAAGTGCAGCCGCAGCAGGTATTTGAGCTGAACCCCGAGAGGTAAGACGAAGACGATGCCTGCGCCGGCACCAGTCTTCATCATCGACCCGTCGAAATACATGACCCAATACTCCTCTTGTGTTGGGAGTGGTGGTAGCTGCGTCTCGGTCCACTCTGCCACAAAGTCCGCTAGCACCTGGGACTTGATGGCCTTGCGTGGCACGTAGGTGATGCCGTCACTCATGAGCTCGATAGCCCACTTAGCGATCCTCCCAGTCCGTCTCCCGATTCTGGATCACCTCCCCAAGGGGGATGGATGATACCACGGTCACGGGATGGGATTCGAAGTAGTGCCGCAGCTTGCGCCGGGCAAGGATGATTGCGTACACCAGCTTCTAGATCTGAGGGTAGTGTGTCTTGGTCTCGGACAAGACTTCACTGATGAAGTAGACCGGCCGCTGAACAGGCAGCACGTGTCCTTCTTCCCGCCGCTCCACGACGATCGCTGCACTCACAACTTGGTTAGTAGCAGCGACATACAACAGGAGGTCCTTCCCTTCGGTGGGGGGCACGAGTACCGGAGCTTCCGAAAGCAGAGATTTGAGCCTTTCGAGGGCTTCCTGGGCCTCGAGGGTCCAGGTAAAGCGCTCGGTTTTCTTCAGCAACCGATAGAGAGGCAACCCTTTTTCGCCGAGCCGCGAGATAAATCGGCTTAGGGCTGCCAGACACCCCATCAGCTTTTGCATGCCTTTGAGGTTGTGGATCGGCCCCATCTGAGTGATGGCCGATATCTTTTCCGGGTTGGCCTCGATGCCACGCTCGGAAACGATAAATCCGAGCAACATGCCTCGAGTGACTCCGAAGACACATTTCTCGGGGTTGAGCTTTATGCTCTTCTTTTTGAGGCACTCGAACGCCTCCTCTAGGTCGGCTACCAAGTCGTCTGCCTTCCTAGTCTTTATCACAATATCATCTACGTAAGCCTCAACAGTTCGCCTGATGAGGTCCCCAAAATCCTTGAGCATGCAACGTGTTGACGGTGGATATACCATAATATCCCACATTCAAACACCGTCATCAGGCCTCGGATTCAAGAGAGAATAAACATAACATGAACATATTTTATCAATAAATAGTTTCACTTGTACTCTTAAGCTTGTGAATGCAGGGAATACCAAAACAGCGCAAAAGTGAGCAGCTAGGGGTCACCTATGTGGTTCGGCCGAACCATGTCTGGTTGCCTCATGCCACCACATTTCATCACCTTGCATACAACATCAAATGGAAGAAAGGAGAGCCAAGGGTGGGCCCATGGTGGGGTCGCCCGAACCACTCATGGGGCCCACCTAGCTTTGGTGACATGGCACGATCCTCGTGACACTCTACCCAGCTCATCCCAACCATCAGATCATCATGTGTTTCCATTCAATGGTGGAGAAGCAAAGCACATGGATCAAGGCGCGAAACAATAAGATCAAGACAAACTAAGTACACAGCCACAGTCTATGACAGATGGGGACCATAGTGGTGGACCACCCTTCCATAGGTGGTTCGGCCGAACCACCCATGGTGGGTCCAAGCCACCACCACTCTCCAGGACATGTGGGGACACCTTCTAGAAGCTCCTGGCAGGGCCCACCTGCCATAGAGGGGGTCGGCCGAACCACCTTGTGTGGGCCCTGGCCACCGACTTTCTCCACCGCCTTCCTGCATGTCTCCCACGTGATGGAATCACCGATGCCGTCCATTTCAAGGCGGTATTGAGGCGGTTTATCCAAGGGTGGAGAGTTGGGGAGCACACGGATCGCTGACGTGGCACCCCTCCACTCTCCACTATAAATAGAGGCTGCCTCCACCCTCTCAAGATAGGATTCATTCAAGATACAAGTGAGAAACAATGTAGTTCCACTTCTAATAGTAGTGTAGTCTAGTGTGGGAGTTAGAGTTGAGTCGAGCTGCGCTCGGGGTCTCCGGAGTCGTCTGCTGGAGAGTCTGGTATAGCTCTTGTATCTTTCTCTTTCTGTAAAACTTATTTACTTTAATATAATATTCCTATTTTACTTTGCTGAGTATTTACTTTATTCTATACTTAGTGCATTACCATTCTAATAATAGTATTGTTGTGAGTTATCATATTACTTAGTCGGCTTACACTAGATTGTGATCCTGTAACCAGCTCACGTGTGTAGTTCATCGCCTGTCATAGGGTGCTCTAGTTGCCTTGGCCACAACTAGAGTAGTGAGAATTAGTGTAAGCATGGTGCTTAGACTAGATCTTGCCTTTGAATGCCGCTTGTCAAACGGATTGTTTGTGGGTGCTAGCAGGTGGTGACAGCCCTGTCTGGTCTTAGTATCCCTCCACGTGTTTTAGGCAAGTTCTTAAAAGGTGGCCTCCCATAAGAGAATAGCCGCTTCGGGTAGAGGTTATATCCCCTACTGTCTCGCCTATCCCCTACACACCGGAAGTAAGGTAGCAGTCTTAGTGAATCTCGTCCATTTGATAGGATAGTTCATAGGAGTAAAGCAAGAATCACAGGAACCTTTCTCACTCGTTGTCCTCCCACCTAGCTATACTACACTAGTTATGTTTTAGCAATTAATTTGTTATCTTTGAATCATCACCTTCCTATCATACTTCGATTATCCCCTCTACATTAGTTGTACTAAGTTGAGGTAGATTTCAGGATTTCCTTCTATTAACATTTCTAGCAATCGCTTTCCTTTGGAATAAAATAAATAACAATACCTTGGAATTCTCCCGGGTGAAGTGCTACAGCGGTATATTCTGTGCGCTTGCGGAATTATCCAATAGACATAAGAAATACCCTAAGCACTTCTGGTGCCGTTATCAGAGATAGCCTAGCACCCTCTATTTGGTGATTGAGCTAAGAAGTGTCAACAAGCATTTCTGGCGCCGTTGCCAGGGAAAGCACAACCTAGAAATTTTAATTTGATCGAATCCGGAACCTATCATCAACTTAGTATCAATTAGATGTAGTAGGGTTTACCCGTGCCTCTGCTTCTCTTTATTGTGAAGCAAGGCATTATATGAGTGGTTTCCAGTTTCGAACCAAAACAATAGAAAATCCAAAGACATCCACCCGGAGTTCTTGACATCGTTCAGTCTCCGATCGGAGGTCCAATTTGATATTGAAACCACTCAAGGAAGGAGGCTCTGCACTATCATCTAAGGAAGCTATGGCGCAAACGACCATCTTCGAGCATTCTGCACCATCGGCCGACGATGTCACCACCGGTCTGCAGCTTAGCTTGGGGGATGCCACTTTTGAGCTCAAGCCATCTCTTATCAATACGGTGCAAGCCAATACATTCAGCGGAAAGCCCCATGAGGATGCAAATGCGTATCTCCAGAATTTCTTGGAGTTGTGTGGCATTATTGCTATAAGAGGAGTCAAAGAAGACACCATCTGTCTTCGCCTTTTTCCTCTCTCCTTGCTCGGAAAAAGCGAAACAATGGTTCTATGCTTGTCAAGAAGATGCCAGCAATTGGACGAGATGTGCCAATGCATTCCTCAAGAAGTTCTTCCCGATGGGCAAAACCACCGCTCTTCAAGGAAAGATCTCAGGATTTACACAGCAAATGGATGAGATGATTCCCGAAGCATGGGAACGTCTTCAGGAATATATCTGGGAATGTCCTCATCATAGAATCCAAGAATGGCTCTTGATTCAAGGTTTCTACCATGGACTAACTCCGATAGCCCGTAGCCACCTTGATGCCGCTGCAAGAGGAGCATTCACTTCACTCAATGTCACACAAGACAAGAACTTGATAGAAAAGATGGTGATAAATCAAGGGTGAAATGAAGATCGGTTTCAATCCAAGAAAAAGAGCACACATACCATCAATGAAGTTGATGCAATTTTGGAAAAGATGGACTTCTTATTAATAAGGCTAGAAGAATGTGCCAACTTCAAGGAAGATCGAGAGGCCATACAACATTATGCTTCCAAGCATCAATGGAATCAGGTATGTAGTGTCTTTTATTCCAAATTAAATCCCGAGAAGGTAGGCGCCATCTACAACAATGGAAATCATCTTCAAGGAAGATTGGCGTTGAACTCCAAGTTTCAAGGTAATACAAATTTTGGTAATCATTTACCATTAAAAGATCTTGTCATAAATCAAATCAATGAAAGCATGAATAAAAGGTTGTTAGCAAATGATAAGACCCTTGAAACTCTAAATGCTAAAATAGATGCTCTCGCTTCTTCTGTTAAAGAACAAATGAATTTTAATAAAATGCTAGAATCTCAAATAGCTTATTTTGTTTCTACTACTTCATCTCCTGAAATTTCTTGCAATACTTTGAATATCAATGCGGTGACCACGAGGGGAGATAAGCCCACTCGCGATCCACCACATCCTAACATGGCAGGGAAGGCCATAAGAAAAGACAAGGATGAAGAAGAGAAGAAGAAGAATTGTCAACACCTGATGACAACACCAAATTGCAGGGAAATACACCCCTCATGAATACTATGACGCCAATGTGTTGCTACCTTTCCCAATGACAAGGAAGCAACCCACCGACGAACAGTTCGGGATATTCGTCAAGATAATTCGTCATCTCTATGTGCATATTCCATTACTTGACGCAATGCAGGTACCAACCTACATCAAGTACTTAAGAGACATCCTCAACAATAAGAGCCCGCCGGCCACGACGGAAATTGTCAAATTAACAGAAGAATGCAGCGTGGCTACATTGAACTGCCAACCAAGAAGAAGGATCCTGGACGTCCCACCATGGACTGCTCTATTGGGACACAACACTTCAAGCATGCATTGTGCGACTTGGGAGTAAGCGTCAGCATCATGCCAAAGGTAATGTCCGACAAACTTAATCATACTTTTTTGTTCTCTACATCAATACGTTTGCAGCTGGCGGATCAATCGGTCTGCTACCCGGTGGGGAAAGCGTAAAACATTCCTGACAAGATTTGTGGATTCCTTATCCCATGGACTTCGTGGTCCTGGAGGTGGATGAGAGAACTCCACTCATCTTGGAAAGACCGTTCCTCAGCACCGCCAATGCACACATTTGATGTTGGAGCTGGAGAAATTCAATTCACCATCAATGGGACCCTGGAGACATTTAAATTCCGACCAAAGGTTGAGCAATGCTCAGTGATCACGCTAAAGGAGATACGTGTCTTTTCCCTCGTGAGAGATCCGAAGAAGTCCAAATCACAATTGAAAGCAAAGCGCAAGCAAATATGGAAGAGAAAGGTAATACAACCGGCAACACCTCCAAAGAAAATCCCTACACCAGCCCAAGAAGATGGTCCTATTGCAAGGACCAAAAGTAACAACTCTTCCATCAAGGTAAGTACACCAAATTTAATTCAAGTTTACTTCCTTGCTTAAATCACTTTATCATTCTCTTTCCAAACCTTTTTGTGTCGATCAATATTAAAATAATCCACTAATTAACCTTCTGAATAAAATCGACACCGGGTGGAGCCCATGGTGGGGTCGGCCGACCCCACCCTGATGACTCTCAGCTGCCACCTTTGTCCATCTCAATACTTGCTATGTTCCATGCACGCCAACACCTTAAAATGTTGCATGTCAATCTTGATCATCTAATTGAACTTAGCATGGCAACCTGAAAATGTTCTCAGTTTCTCTCTGTGCATACATATGCTCTAGTATTCCTTGTCTTATAGAGTGCTGCAAGACATATATCTGTCAACTTGCACTCTGGGAGCTAGATTATTTCTCTCTCATCTCTTGCTAAAAAATGCTAATGAGAGAAATGCATATAACAACCATGAGTGAGCTAAGAGCAAATTTTGTCATTACAAAAATCCATTCCCTTTCTCTCTAGTTCCACTCATACAAACATTGATCAAAACACCTTTTACTAATCTTGGAAAAGATTCTTACTTAAAACCTTAAACAAATCACCTTTTGAAAGAATGCTCCCGTGAAACCTCTCATGAGCAAACATCCACCATCCATGGTCATGTCTTGCCCCTCCTTTGGCCCTTTGTTCCATTCATCACTCACTCCAAGAATTGACTACATGAGCAAGCAGCCAAAGGAGAGAAGACCTGATGCTTCACCAGGCAATAATAGACCATGCCATCAATCTCTGGCCAACACCATGTCTCGCTTGGCACCAAAATAGAGGTGATAGAGGGGTTCGGCCAACCCATCATCTGACTCATGACCACACCCACTTGCTCTAGTTCCAACAATGTTTACAAGGCAGCAAGATGCCTGAAAATTTGAGGTGATTGATGGTTCGGCCGACCCGTCCATTGAGCCCCATCACTCCAGCCTTTGTTCCATTCAATGCACCAGAGATTTCCCCAATTATTGGCACAAACTAGAGAGAGGGCAGGGGTTGGCCGCACCAGGCCCTATGCCCCCTGCACCTCCACTTCCTTCTCTATCTCATCGCCATGCTCGTGAGCACATCACTTCGACAAAAACATCAGCAGAGCATTCCACACTCTAAAACTCTCTCTCACCTTCAAACAAACCTCCTTCCAAAAAGAAAATCCAAAAATATTTTCCTTCATCCTTGTTCTTCACTCAAGTGTTCATCACCCGAAGGAGTCAAGAGAGGTAATCATCCGGTAAGAAGGCTCAATAATTTAAGCTAACCCGTATTTTCCAAGCTTGGCTCGCCTTGTGTTTTTGTGCAAATATGAAGAACCCATTCAAGGCCGCAGCAAAGAAGGTGCGCATAGCATTAAGCGGGAGTTCATCGCGACGCTCATCCTCCCATGACACCAAGATACGACTCTCGGTGTCACAGGATGAACACACTTCTGGAGAACCTTCGCTGGCACGGAGCGACAACGTTGAACAACACCTCAGTGAGACATGTACAAAAGGGCAAGCTTGGGGAGATTATCTCCCCCACTTAGGTAAGTACCCTATCTTAGCATTTTATTTTGATGCATTTAAATATAACAAAATAAGAACACCAAAAATATCTTCTTTGTCTCATATGTTTCATGAATGTTTATCTTCCTCATGAAAAATGATGAATAGTTGCTCTGTTAATATTTCTTTAATGTCTGGTTTACAACTTAGTATTTCTTTGAGTATGGATTACTTGGCTCATTTACAAATCATCATGAACCTGAAAACTTTATGGATGCTAAGCACTAGAACTAAGTCTAAGTTGTTGTGAGATATGATATAATGAAACAAGAGCTACTATAATATTGTTCTAAGCATGCATGATTACTAGAGATTTATTTCTAAATCAATCAAAACCTTATTGTTCCTCAATGGTGATAAATTCCTACCACAGCCATATATGTTACAAATATCTAAAACCTTTCACTTAAACTATTTACTTTGTATTGAGTGTTGTCAAGTCTTGTTGACCCTTATTGAGAGTCTTATCATGCTCCCAAGATCAAGATCATGTACACACCACATATATATATGCTGCTTCTACACTGGAAGTACGCAACCACATGCCTTTCATTTCCATCAAATAAATGCTCCATGTGTTAAAGTCATAGAAAATTTCTCTTAGTCATCATGGTAGTAGAGACAAAAGGCTATGCAAAATGAAAATAAAAAGAAAGATAGATGGACACAAGAGAGTCCATAGAAAAGAACAAAAAATATTTGAGCAAGTCTAGGCTCATAAATAAAAGAAACAAAAAAAATGATAGCCATGTCTCAAAAACAAGATAGAGAGATACAATTCAAATAGAGGAGCATTATGTTCCATCATTTTCCACACACTTGCACGTCTTGATCTAAGGGCATGACACTTATCTCTTTGGATCCAAGCTTTGGATCTACAACATATGCAAGGTAAGTATGCTACATTCTTTCGTTCCTACCTTAAACTCCACATAAGCCATTTTTAGAAGTAGGATGATAAGGAAGGCAACATTCACTTTATGCCTTGATAAGGAATCATACACCATTTGAGCGACATGAGAGGACCATATGAGGAACATTAAGTTTTCTTTTGAAAAATATTTTTAAAACCTCCAGTATGAAACTTGCAAGGAATGAGAAAATTAGTGCTCAAGTCAAACTGTTCTGTCTCTCAACCACCTAAGACAAAGGAAAGGTCATTAGCTCCATAAAGAACTAAGGCAAAATGGATGAATTTTCATAGCCAAATTTTCCATTCAAAAGAGAAGTACTTTGTTGCGCACATGGTATTATTGAAATATAAACATTGAAGCAACTTCTGATCCACCGAGGCTGAGTTTAATTATTTGCTCGGGACGAGAAAAGGTTAAGCTTGGGGGATCTTGTTGACGGTGGATATACCATAATATCCCACATTCAAACACCGTCAACAGGCCTCGGATTCAAGGGAGAATAAACATAACATGAACATATTTATCAATAACTTTTTCCACTTGTACTCTTAAGCTTGTGAATGCAGGGAAGACCAAAACAGTGCAAAAGTGAGCAGCTAGGGGTCGCCGATGTGGTTTAGCCGAACCATGTCTGGTTGCCCTAGGCCACCACATTTCATCACCTTGCATACAACATCAAATGGAAGAGAGGAGAGCCAAGGGTGGGCCCATGGTAGGGTCGCCCGAACCACTCATGGGGCCCACCTAGCTTTGGTGACATGGCACGATCCTCGTGACACTCTACCCAGCTCATCCCAACCATCAGATCATCATGTGTTTCCATTCAACGGTGAAGAAGCAAAGCACATGGATCAAGGCGCGAAACGATAAGATCAAGACAAACTAAGTACACAGCCACAATCTATGACAGATGGGGACGGTAGTGGTGGACCCACCCTGCCATAGGTGGTTGAACCACCCATGGTGGGCTCAAGCCACCACCACACTCCAGGACATGTGGGAACACCTTCTAGAAGCTCCTGGCTGGGCCCACCTGCCATAGAGGGGGTCGACCGAACCACCTTGTGTGGGCCCCGGCCACCGACTTCCTCCACCGCCTTCCTGCATGTCTCCCGCATGATGGAATCACCGATGCCATCCATTTCAAGGTGGTATTGAGGCGGTTTATCCAAGGGTGGAGAGTTGGGAGCACACGGATCGCTGACGTGGCACCCCTCCACTCTCCACTATAAATAGAGGATGCCTCCACCCTCTCAAGATAGGATTCATTCAAGATACAAGTGAGAAACAATGTAGTTCCACTTCTAGTAGTAGTGTAGTCTAGTGTGGGAGTTAGAGTTGAGTCGAGCTGCGCTCGGAGTCTCCGGAGTCGTCTGCTGGAGAGTCTGGTATAGCCCTTGTATCTTTCTCTTTCTGTAAGACTTATTTACTTTAATATAATATTCTTGTTTTACTTTGCTGAGTATTTACTTTGTTCTATACTTAGTGCATTACTATTCTAATAACAGTATTGTTGTGAGTTATCATATTACTTGGTCGGCTTACACTAGATTGTGATCCTGTAACCAACTCATGTGTGTAGTTCATCGCCTGTCATAGGGTGCTCTAGTTGCCTTGGCCACAGCTAGAGTAGTGAGACTTAGTGTAAGCATGATGCTTAGACTAGATCTTGCCTTTGAATGCCGCTTGTCACACGGATTGTTTGTGGGTGCTAGCAGGTGGTGACAGCCCTGTCTAGTCTTAGTATCCCTCCACGTGTTTTAGGCAAGTTCTTAAAAGGTGGGCTCCCATAAGAGAATAGCCGCTTCGGGTAGAGGTTATATCCCCTACTGTCTCGCCTATGCCCCTACACACCAGAAGTAAGGTAGCAGTCTTAGTGAATCTCGTCCATTTGATAGGATAGTTCATAGGAGTAAAGCAAGAATAACAGGAACCTTTCTCACTCGTTGTCCTCCCACCTAGGCTATACTACACTAGTCATATTTTAGCAATTCATTTGTTATCTTTGAATCATCACCTTCCTATCATACTTTGATTACCCCCTCTACACTAGTTGTACTAAGTTGAGGTAGATTTCAGGATCTCCTTCTATTAATATTTCTAGCAATCACTTTCCCTTAGGATAAAATAAATAACGATACCTTGGAATACTCCCGGGTAAAGTGCTACAGCGGTATATTCTGAACGCTTGCGGAATTATCCAATAGACATAAGAAATACCCTAAGCACTTCTGGCACCGTTATCAGAGATAGCCTAGCACCCTCTCCCTAGTGATTGCACTAAGAAGTGTCAACACAACGCTGATAGGTTGCGCCCGCGTTTTTGAGGCCAAATAGGCATGGTTACGTAGCAATATGTGCCGAAGGGGGTGATGAAAGAAGTCGCTAGCTCGTCGGACTCTTTTATACAAGTTTGATGGTAACTAGAATATGCATCAAGGAAACTAAGTCGTTCACAACCAGCAGTGGAGTCAACTATTTGATCAATGCGAGGTAATAGAAATGGATACTTTGGACATGCTTTATTTAAACTAGTATAATCAACACACATCCTCCATTTTTCATTCTTTTTCTTAATAAGACAGGGTTGGCTAACCACTCTGGATGGAAGACTTCATTGATGAATCCGGCCGCCAAAAGCTTCTGCACCTTCTCCCCTGATGGCCCGGCGCTTCTCCTCGTCGAATCGGCCCAAGCGATGCTCCACCGGCTTGGATCTGGCTCAGATGTCCAAGGAGTGCTCGGCGACCTCCCTCGGGATGCCTGGCATGTCCGAGGGAGTCCAAGCAAACACGTCGGCGTGCTTGCGGTGGAAGTCGACGAGCACCACTTCCTATTTCGGGTCGAGGGTGGCGCTGATCTTCAGCACCTTGCCATCGGGTGTGCCGGGGTTGAGGAGCACCTCCTTCACCCCCTCGACGAGCTTGAAAGCGCCCTTGGCCTTCTTGGGGTCGGGGACGTCCTTGGCCAGCTCCTCGAGGTCGACAATGAGGGCCTCGGACTCCACCAACGCGTTGGCGTACTCGCAGCACTCCACGTCGCACTGGTAGGCGTGCTGGTACGAGGCGCCAACGGTGATGACCCCCCTGGGCCCCGGCATCTTGAGCTTGAGGTAGGTGTAGTTCGGAACGGCCATGAACTTGGCGTAGCATGGCTTCCCGAGAATGGCATGGTATGTGCCGCGGAAGCCTACCACCTCGAAGGTGAGGATCTCCTTCATAAAATTGTCAGGAGCCCTGAAGTAGATGGGCAGGTCGATCTGCCTGAGAGGCTGTATGCTCTTCCCCTGGACTATCCCGTGGAATGGAGATGTCACCAGCCAGAGAAGAGAACATCTGATTCCCATTGAGTCAAGGGTTTCAGCGTACAAAATGTTGAGGCCTCTGCCTCCGTCCATAAGGACCTTGGAAAGCCGCGTGTTGCCGACGACAGGGTCGACAACAAGCGGGTATTGCCCCTGGCGACGGGACGTGGTCCGGGTGGTCGTCCCGGCTGAAAGTGATGGCAGTCGAGGGACCAGTCGAGGAAGCGTGGTGTCGCTGGTCCGACGGTGTAGACTTCCCGACGCTCGCGCTTTTGCTGACACGGCGTGGAAGCGACTTCCGGGTCCACCGAAGATCAATGAGGCACTTGTCGATGGGGGGGAACTCGTCGTCCTTCCCTCCCTGGTCCTCCTTGTCCTCGGCGGGCTTCTTGCCGGTGGCGTCCCTGGAACGCCTGCCGGCCGTAGTGCTTCTTGAGCATTACACACGCTCCGAGCATGTGATTCACTGGGCCCTGGTGATAAGGGCGGGGCTTGGAGAGCAGCTCGTCGAAGCGGCCATGGGGCAGCTGTTTCGCCCTAGGCTCGGTAGCCGCGACGAGAGGGCTCGTTGCAGATGGGAGCCTTCCCCTTCCCCTTCTTCTTCTTGTTGTTGTGGGCTCGGGAAGAGGAACCCTCGGGGGCATCCTCCTTCCGCTTCCCTTTGGGGTCAAAGAAGAGGGCTCCCACTGCCTCATCATCCGAGACGAAGCTGGTAGCTATCCTCATGAGCTCAGCGACGCTTGTGGGGGTTTGGTGCCCCAGCTCATGAACAAGCTCCTTGCAGGCCGTCCCTGCAGCAAAGGCTCCGATGATGTCGGAGTCAGCGACCTGGAGCAGCTCGTTGTACTGCTTGGAGAATCGCCAGATGTAGTCCCTGAGGGACTCGCCCAACTTCTGCTTGTAGCTGCGGAGATCCCAGGAGTTGCCAGGGCGCACGTACGTGCCCTTAGAAGTTCTCCACAAAGATCCTGACCAGATCGCTCCAGTCGAAGATCAAGCGTGGGTGGAGATGTTCCAGCCAGGCTCGTGCCGAGTCGGCTAAGAACAAGGGTAAGTTGCTGGATGATGATGAGGTCATCCTGCGCGCCGCCAAGCTGGCACGCAAGATGATAATCCGCAAGCCAAAGCTCGGGGTCAGTCTCCCCCGAGTACTTGGCAATGTTTGCCGGTTGTCAAAACCGGGACGGGAACTTGGCCCTCCGGATAGCCTCGCTGAAGACGCGAGGACCCAGTGGTTAGGGTGAGGGCGCTCGGTCCTCGTCGGAGTCGTAGCGTCCTCCCCGGTGGACATTGTAGCCACGTGCGGCCCCGTCGGTCTTTCACCGACCGCAGGGCCTGGAGAATGGCTCAGGACATCGACGTCCTTGCCAAGCCGTTGGTGAACCGAGGGGGCCCTCGGTGCTTCGAGCTGCACCGAGGCCTCTCGTTCATGGCGCGTCGGGGCGCCACGGTGGCGTTCCTCGGCACCACGGTGCCGGGATGCCTGAGCTTTCTGCCTGGAGGACAGCGGCGTCCTCTAGGAGACCTTTGAGCTGGTCCCTGAGCTGCCGGGCCTCCGTGCTGGAGGGTTCAGGCATGCTCCGGAGGAGCATCGCAGCCTCCGCGAGCTTCCGGCTCGCCCAGTGGTTCCTGGCACAGGTGTCCTGGCCCCGTCATCGGCGATGATGCGGGCCTGGACATCACGGGCCCGGCGTCGCGCTGCTCCGCCAGCTCCCCGCTCCTTCTCGTGCTCTAGGGCAGCTCGGAGTTGGGCGAGGCGCAAGCGGTCCTCGTCCATCCGGGCTTCGAGCTCTCGGAGTTGCTCAAGCTCCGGAGAACGATGGAGTGGACGGGATGTTCCAGCCCCCGGGTCCTTTGAAGGCGTGGGACCAGGGGCTGGTGGAGGCGGTGTGGGCGGCTGTGCCTGCTCCGCCGGTGCGTCTTCCTCCTCCCCCGAGTGGACGTCCTCCAACGCAGCTTCCTCCGGGTGCACTAGGTGGTAGCATTCCCGGGAGGGGTCGATGATGCTGCCGTCAGAGGAGTAGACGCTGAGGGCGTTATCCCTAGCATCGTCGGAGGAGAAGGAAGCTTGGAGGTCATAGACATCGAAGTCCACGTTCGCCCAGAAGTAGTAGTAGTCGTCGTCGCTGCCAAGATCCCACCACAACGGCGAGACGCGACCGTAGCGGTACCATCCCTCAGAATACTCCGGAGAGGTGGAGCTGCTGCTGGAGTTCAACTCCCCGCCGCTGCGTGCTCTAAAAGAGCTTGCAGGAGAAGACGGTGGAGAGTCATCGAGGTCGCTCAGGCCCTCGAGGCGATGGACAGATGCCATCGCTTGGCCGTGCCCGTAGGCACGAACGGCGCAGACGTGGGCGTCCACAGTAGTGTGGAGCCCGAAGGGAAATGGAGAGGGCGTCGCCGGCCTTCCCCAGCGAGGTCGAAGGGAAACTGCAGGCGATGCCGTGGCCCCTCCCACATTACTCCGTGGAGTAGTGGGGGAGCGTGGCGCTTCCACCGCTAGTGGCGTCGAGCTGGTGGTGAGCGTGGGGGTAGTGTCCCGCGCAGGGGGCACTAGGATGGCCGCGTCACCCGTGGCGTGGCCCGGGTTAACGCGGTTGCGCCTTCCCCGCCTAGCTCGGCGGGAACGGCGCGCGGCGTTCCCTCCGCCCTCTGACGGGTGGAGGCGTCGCCGGGGTCCTTTCCCCAGTCGCCTGCTGGGCTGGGATCAGGACGGAGATGACACGGGGCTCGGTCGGGCAGAGGTTTATCTCGAGGCCGTGGCCAGTGGCCACGAACTCAAGGCTCCCGAACCGGAGCACCGCGCCAGCAGGAAGTGCAGGAACGTTGGCTGCCATCCGCAACCTAGATCAACACGCAAAAGGCCCCTACCTGGCGCGCCAACTGTTGGTGGGTAGACTAGCGAGTGCTACACCGGCTAGTAAACTTAGAGATTGCGGTTGAGATCACGGATGGTGTGTAAGGAGGAACACAGGGTTTATACTGGTTCAGGCAATGAATGCCCTACGTCCAGTGAGAGATCGAGTCATGTTGCCTTGCACCAGGGGTGCTTGTAGTAGGGGTTACAAGCTTAGTCGAGAGAGAGGAGGTGCTCCCAAGTCTCTTGTGAGTGGGAGTGTTTGTGAGTGTTCTGGAGTTTGTAGATTGTATGTATGTAGAACGTGAGTCCAGAAAAAGGGGTTGCCTGTGATCGGCCTCTGCCCTCCCATTTATAGTTACAAGGGAAGGGCTAGAGTTACATGTGTTGCCCTGTGGTTACAGTGCTCGGCATGGCAGAGTCGGTGATGACTGATGGCTATCGTCAGCCACGCCCTCGTCTTGGCGCTTCGGCGATATGGCATTAGTTATTCGGCTGATCCACCACTGTTCCATTGGTGAGTTTCAAGACGTCTCACAGTGCTGGACACGGTTGGCTGCATGGCAATACGTCACGCCGTCACGTCCGACCCTGCACAGTGCAATGAGTAGATAAGTTGACCTTTGTGTACAAGCTCCCGAGCCTCGGGAGACCTTAGTGCCGTCGGGGGCGCGACGGGATAGAGCGGGGGGAGTGTCCTCCCTCGGGTGCTTCTTTTTCCTTATGAGGTACATTCCAGGGGGTAGGCGAGCCCGGTCGTAGGCTTGCCCATTCCCCAGGGTTGGCCGGGCGACTGTCATTCCCCCTTTTCTGGTGTCACACGTGCGACCGGGGTATGGCAGTCACCGTCGTAGTTGGTGAATCTCCTAGTCAGTCCGGGGAGCCGTACGGTTGACTAGTCCCTGTAGCGGTGTGGGAGGAGTAGGACCGTCAGATCGCCTGCCAGAGGAGATGGGGCAGTTGGTACGGCGAACGTGCGCGTTCGGGAACGCCGTTGTGTCAAGGGGCCCACCCGATGGGACCATGCCTGTAAAGTGGTCAGGGAAGGTCCCTTGGCCGTCAAGTTTGCCTTGCTGACGTCGGCAAGGCTCGGGCGTAACCCGAGGGGTGCGCCCGAGGGTGCTTGTAGTGGGGGGCTCGGGCGAATCGGAAGTCTATCGCCCGAGGTCTGCCTTCCCTAGGCTTGTCGCGGAGGCTCAGGACGAATCGGAAGTCTATCGCCCGAGGGGTCCGCACACCCGAGAGAGGCGACGTGCTTCTGCACGGCTCTGTTTGTAGGCCGCGCGGGAAGTTCTTGCATGGGCCGTCCCTGCGTGGGCCTCTGCTAGCGCCTTCTTGGGCCGGGCTCCATTCGGGAAGTATGATTTCGCGTTGAAGTTGGGTACCCGACAGATGTAATTGATAGGAGTTTTCACATTCTAGAAAAGTTATTCATGAGATTCACTAAAGTAATTCATGAGATTCACGAAGAGTAATTCATGAGATTCACATTATAGAGATGTTAGTCTTGTCTCTCTGGAGCTATATTTCTTTTGCAAAAGTTAGCCTATTGTATTTTCAGATTGATTGGGAAAAAAAACTGTTATGACAAACATATACATACATCATTGGTGCACTGGTGGATCGAAAAAAAATAGTTGTTCCTTGCAGGTATTGCAGTATCTCAAACCAAATAAAAGTGAAACACCATTATTATCTCAAGAAAGATAAGATTCTGTAGTTTTCTCAAGAAAGATAAGATTATATAGTTTCTTCACTAATAATTTTTTTTCCTGTGCTCAAGTCTTTTAACCTAGCTTGTTATAATTCATCAATCTTACTTCACTACCCATCGTACCAAGGTAACTGGGTTATTTTCATGCACTAACTTTCTGATGTGCCACTACTTTTTTTCTCGTTTAATCTCAAAGTACTAGCACTTGGGCCAAAGAAAAAATAGAAAATGCTAACGTGTTCTTAAATTCCAACAAGTTCTTAAATTCATGATTTTTATTCTGGATATTTTCACATGTGGCCGTTCCTTTCGATTTTCCATTTCCTTCTAATATTCGAGTTGCTACAACGTATTTGGTTAATTGCAGTTTCTCCAAAACCCAAAAATGAAGGCACTTATATAAAATAAATAAAAACTGCATTTCTATAATTTATCATTATCCGAACCACCGCTCTTTTTTTTTCTTAACTAACAAAATATTTATACTTCCTCAAAGAGCTGATACATAGGCCTGAAATTTAGTTCAAGGTGGTCTTCAGTGTCTCCTATAGGTGCGAATTGTCAACTCTGCCTTCCTGATATATTTCTATGTGAGTGAAATAATTCTTAATAGCTAATTGCTCTATAATTGCTTCAGTTTTGAAATCTATTTAACTTCTCAAAAATATAGTGATAATAATTATGGGGCAATTTTGGTATTGAAACCAAAGAGCAATAAAGTTTGAAACTCCACAGGGTTCGACAGCACTCACAATCTAAATAAGGACAATAGGTTTGTTACTCAAGGCTCAAATGGATATTACTGTTTGATACAAGCTAGCATTTCTACACTATGCTTCGAACTGTAAATTGATGCCTTGCATACCACTTCAGTTTGTAGACCAAGTGAAAGATCCTTTCAAATGCAATTGAAGTTTTCATGTTTTGATACAAATGATATCATAAACTTTGTTTTCTGTTTCTTTTGTTGTTGTCTTGATGGCTTTCTAACATTTTCCTCTGCAATATTTACTGCAACACATTACCTTTTGCTATCCCAACCAACTACCCAAGTAGTAATTATTAGTTTAAACTAAGTGCAAATTGTAGTTTAAGCAGATAACCTATCATTACACAGTCAAATTTGAAGCCCTTGTGTCAGTAATCCAACTGTAATCTCTACTTTCGAAACTAAAGTCCATGCTCGGGTGTGCCACGTTTGTGCAAAATTTGTACCATTCAATCAATCGTCAATTACGATCGTGCGGCTATATTACACTATCGTGAGTGTTTTCCGATTGCTTGCCGCAATAAATTTAGGCACTTTTTGGCAGCTAGATGCATCATGATCAAAATAGAGATTATTAGGTTTTGAAACCAAATAAGCAAACGCAATAGAATATTAGGTGAAACTATCAGTTCTCTAAAATCTTAATCCAGCCTTAAGACCAACATGTTTGGGTTGCAATGATATCTTCAATTTGATCAACAAACATGTTTTTCTACTCCAAACAGCATATATCCCCTCAAATCAAAGAATATATTTTGTCTAAGTTGTCTTCAATTAAAAATACAGAATTTATTTTGACAGAGGATTCCACTTCCCTAACTGCCGTTCAAAACAACACACAACGAAACTTCAGGGGTATTTAGATTCAACATTTTGTATTACTGTAGTAACGTGCTCACTTTTACAATAAGTGTCCAATTATAACCCAATCAGATTCAAAAGATTTATCTCGCAACTTTTTACGAAGGTGTCAAAATAGTCTCAGTTTTTATCAATATTTAATGCTCTATGTATGTGTCAAATATTGATGTAACAAAACTTTTGCAATTTGAAAAGTGCATCTAAACAGAGCCATTGTCCGGTCATCAAATTCTAATGCTCCTGACTCTGCATAGAGTCATCACCGGCCAGCCCAAAGATTGGCGCGGCAAGTAGTTGGGCCTCCGCTTCCGGTATTCCTATACAACTGTCTGGGCTTGGGTTGTCGATTTGGGCTACTGACATCTGGACTGGATCTCCAGTAATCATTCTCAAAAAAAAAAAAAAAAAAAAAAAGGGAAGAAGAAGAAGAAGAGGAGTTGGGCAGGCAAACAACTACTATGCACCAAGAGGGCAATGGGCAAAAGGAGAGAGCAATGAGACGACAGAGTGAGAACACAGGAACTCTGCTTTTGGACTAACCAAACAACCGAAAAGCAGCACAACACAAGAATCTCATTTGGATTTTTGCTCCTGGTCCTGGAGATTCCACGTTAACTAAGCCGGAAACAAGACTTTGAGCACCAAGAGGCTCCTAACAAATCTCCATCGCCTCTTGGCTCTCTCAGTGACCGGCCGTCTAGTCTTGGAATTCCCGGATGTCCCATTCAGAGATGAGCACGTCCGGATAAAGACTACTCCAGGCAGCGACGTGACATTGGCCAACGCCAACACAGAGAGCTGCCTTTACAAGCCAGTCACGACGCCGCTTGGTTGCATCAGCGTCACCTCACTGACCAATATTGCTTCATCAGCGGCGCTGCGGCGTTCGTGAAGTTAGGTCTCATGCATGACGCAGCTCCTTCTCGATCTCAACTGATCCGAATTAGCACACGCGATTACGCGATGCCAACGCATGAACTTTCTGTTCCTATGTTTACCTTTTTCATTCAGATTTCCATGTGGTCTTTATCCAGAATGCTTGGCTCTAATGGATTGGAGGGAGTGCTTTTTACCTGCGGCCTGCCCATGGTGGCGTGGCATCACCGTTCTGTTCCTAGCTGAAGGAAAGGCTCTTGCAGTTTTGCCTCTAATTAATACCATTTGCTTTTTCCTCTGTCTGAAGCCGTTCTCGGAGATCCTTCTTCAGAATATACTCCGTACTACACTTGCAGCTGCACGATGGCCTTTGTTTGTAGTCTGTGGCATTGCCAATTTGCCATGGCATCTTCTCCTACTACTCTGATGACCTGATGACGGTAATAAAGGTATACGTGACCCAATATTCTGCGTATTCTCTATGCGAGGTCACATTTTCTTCAGTGGCCGATCACTCGTTTTGATTCTTCAATAGAAAGATAAGCTTGCGAGCTTCGTGGCCAATATTTTATTCAGTTTGGCCTGCTCTTCCGTTTTCCTGATGACAAATTTGGTCATTTCTTAACATCTAAGGTTCAAAGGTTCGCTTCTGAAGAAGAAAAAAAAACAAAGAACTGCAGAGACACTGCCTACCACGGTTTCATCGCTGAACATTCACTGTGCAAGAATTGACGGTTCTCCTCCACAGGTCATGGTAATCCACTCGTCAGCGTTTCTAGGTTTTCCTAATGCGAATATGTTCTAAGCTTAAGGATGTGCCAATTGGGATTGATCTTTCTAAAATAAGCTCGTGAGTGGACAGCCAATCTGGATTTCAGTTCCAGCTGCCAAGTGTGTTCCTTACAAGCTACTCTGCGCGTTCAGCTGTTAGCAGCACTCATTCATAGGTTTCATAACCTGAGATTTGCTCGTAAACAGCTTTTGAGAAAAAGAAAATCCAAGGTGACAAAAAAGCATGGGTTCAGATGAGAGCTGACACTTTCCTGTGTGTCGAAATGCAATTCCAGCTGCAAAGCATGCTCTGTTTTGCTGGAGAAGAGAAACCTGCCGAAAGCTACGCGACCTGTGGTCCTGCAAGCTGGTGCTAATGGAATAATCGACGATGCTAGTAGTATTGTCTTTTACCCAAAAAAAAAAAAAAACAGGCAGGGTTCACATGAACTGAAAGGCACGGAATTGCTTTCAGATCAAATTCTGCGTAGTACGGTATGCAGTATATACTATAACAATTTTTTTTCTCCGTTACTTTTGCGAAACATTTACTTTATTTTCATCCCTACTAGTTAGGAAGTGTAGCTAATATGAACACAAATGGCATAATGTCTTGCTGGGTTTGCAATAAGGTTGTAAAAAAGAAATGCATGGCACAAAACATGCGGAATATATTCGCCAACAACTTAAGCTTTCGGTGTCTGATAAGCATATATTATTTCGTTCATGCACACATTCGTTTCTGTCGGTTTTTATCAACGTCTAGCCTTTTTATTTCTTGTGTGGCCCTAGCCCAGGAATAGGTGACCGATTGAACGCACACACGCCGCCGCCGCCGACAAAAAAAAAACGTTAGGGAAAATATGGGAAAATATATGTGCTGGTAGAAAAATGATCGGCGCCGCATCGCTCGCTAATGCATCTCAGAATCTAGGCACGAGAATATTCTTGTCCTCCACGGCTCGTTGAAGAACTTGCGTGCCACACTGCCTGATTTATGAAACCGATCGTCTCCGTCTGCTCAGCTCGACAGGTATCGAGAACTGTTTGATCGTTTTCGTGCTGAAACCTGCGACGTCGACGCCGCGGCCGGATCTCTGGGCAAAGCAGATTATTATTCCACAAGTGTCGCTGCAGGTCTCTTCCCACACCTTCTTCGCTATCGGATGGTGACACGCACGAGCTTATGTGCAAGTGTAACAATAGCCACATGGAGAGTTTGCTCGACGGATGCAAACCACTAGAAACGGGAAACTAACTTAGGTTAGCAAGCAGCTACCGATTCCTGTGGCCATGACTTACAAGGGTAAGCAACACAGGGCCAAATTTCCCGTTCAAACAACGCCAGAAAAAGAAAAGGCTTGGATGATTTGTTTCGCTCCCACAAGTCAATTACGTATGTGCGCCAAGTGGCATGTTTCAGAGATAAAAAAAAATGGTGTGTTTCCTTCGAAGCAGCGTTTGGTGGAGGGGCAGGCACAGGTTAGCCTTTAGAGTAGGAGTACAAAGGAACGAACAGTCGAAACGACCGAACCGCTCCGCCGGCCATCGAGAATCAGAGACCATACCACTGGCTCGACATGTCCCGCGTCGATTCGGCCGTCCCCAGTCGGGGCTTGGCGAAAATGAGAATTCGCCCGGGAGCGGGGTGGAAAGCGACCGAGAAACCCCCGGGCCCGGACGTGGCAGGACGCGGACGCGACGCGGGATCCCATCCGCCGGCCGGCTCGGACCACGTTTCGGGCCTTGGCACGCGCCGCGCCGTCCGTATCCCCGAACGACCATGCAGAGGCGGGAGGAAACCACGCACGGCCTCGCGTTTACGCAGCTGCTTCCTCCAGGTCCAGGGCCCGCGCACGTAAGGCCCTGTTTACTTGCTAAGAAGTTAAGAAAAAGTATATTGTACCACTTTTGTTTATATTTGATAACTTTTGTCCAATCATGGTCTAAGTAGACTGAAAAGGTTTATCTCGAACTAGCCAGACAAAAAAGTACAAATATGTAACAGCTGCTACTTCATTTAGTACTTCATGCAGACGGAAAGTACAATTGATGTGATGGGTAAAGAAAAAATTGTTTGTCAAGTAAACATGCCCTAAGGTGTTCAAGCGTGCTTCCTCCTAGGCTGACAGCGATCTGATGCGCAACATCAACCGGCCGGATATCTCTCTGTTCCACGTCATGGCGCGAGTATCAGAGCTACGCACGCAGACCAGGTATTAACACGCCTCTGCTTACACCTAACCTAACACCACCGGTTAGGCGTGCGTGGCCGCTTTCATAACGTAGCGTGCCATGTCTCCTCCGGAACGGGCTTATCAATTCATCAGTCCGGCCGGTTGCTGCTGGGGAAGAAACACGTCCGTCGCCTCGCCTCGGCGACTTTTTCAGCTGAGGTGGCATGTATGCAACGCATATTGACCACGTTTGCTTTTGGGGAGTTCGGCGTAGTGGATGGGTGGTAAGAACGACCGGTACTGTCGTTGGGTTACCAGAGCTCACCTGCCTACCGGCGTAGTTGTTGTTTATTTGTTTTAAAGAAAATGAATGAAATATATATTCAAAGGAAATTTGCTGGTTCATCATGACTAGGAAACCCACTTGTACGCTATGTATCTATTATTTTGATATTTACTCTATAGCCGATGTACGGTGACTATTGCCACCGGTCTAATCAAGTCAGCGGTAGGGTTAAGGTGGCGCAATGGAACAACAGTAGTTCAAAGAATGCTTCCTTTTTCTTTTCCATGGCTGTTTTTGGTAATTGCCATAAAAATGAACCTAATTGTGTGTTCTCCAACAAAAATATTCCTAAAATAACGAGTATGCAGTTTGACGCCGAGACTTAAGTTTATGAAAACTGTTTCCTCCTTCTGCCGATACTTGTTTTTTTTTTCAAATATAATAGTACGTGATGAGCCCAGCGGAGAGACGACGTTACCGTCACAAAGAAAACCGGGCGGCGAAACCAGAAAACTGCCAGTTGAGGAAGCAAACTTGATCGATCGAAGATTATTTGTTTAATCTAGTTTTTTGACGTGAGGTGTTGACGTCTGTTCTGATATCCATTATTTGCTGGGTCTACGAGTAGCATATTGCTGGAGAATGATCCATGCATATCTCTAGGATGATTGACGGAGTTGCATATGACTATTTCTTTCACCGGTTACATTAGAATTGGCCTGAACGAAGTCAAAGATGATATACCTTTTCAGGGTTGCAAGAGATGAAGAAGAGGGACGTGGATAACACTAGTTTTTCATTGGAGATTACAATTTATTTACAACTGTCAACTGGTGCGGTGTTGTTCTAAGCCCGCGTGTAGTGCTTAGGAAATTGGCCAGAGAGGCATCTTGGTTGGTAAACAATGCTTCGGATTTTAGGCACAAATAAAGGCTCTGTTCGGTGAAGTTGAAAACCGGTGAAAATAAACGCTGATGCTGATTTTTTATAAGAGGAAAATACTATAGAAGGACTGAAAAATAAGCGGTTTTAAGTTCAAACGAATAGAGCCAAAAACACAAATCCAGGTTTTTTTTTTGACAGGCGTCGGGACGACATGAAACAAGCTGACATGACAGGTCATGCAAGGCATCCTACGATGCGGTACGCGTCGTAATCAGTACAGTGTCAGTAGGAGTAAAGCGCGGACGTACTGTATCTTCTTTAAACGCCCTTCCAAACTAAAGGACTGTTAGGGCAAGCGCGGAGCTTAGCTTTTCCATTGTTCTGCTGCCGGTAGAATTAGAATCATATCGCATCAAATCAGGGTGAAGCAACCATTACTCCTCCAAACGTTGATCTGGTATCCCGGCAGCTCTAATTCTGGCAAATCTCCGGTAACAGCTAGCTCTGCCGTATTTGGCTGTACTTGTAGGAGTATGTGTATAGTACTGACAGAGCGCCCAGACGACACGTTTTATTACTAGCAGTTAGCCACACGGCACGTCGAATCCACACGAGCCCGGAGTTCGCACCGAATCAGCATCAGCATATACCGCCGAGCCGATTGAAGCAGATAAACTCTAATCCACGATCCAGCTCTTACTGGCACACAAACGCTGTCCTCGAAACTGACGGCAAGGCAAGGCGCTTGAGATTTTTTTCATTCATTTTTGGTGGCAATTGGCACGTACTCGCAACTTGAGGAACTCGTCAACCACCACTGCTGGCGAGCTGTGTGACCTGTTCGGCTGGTCCAACCACCAGTTCCTGCACCGGGACACGACACGACACGAACTCGCGCCGGCCCGATCGGCGACTCCAAACGATCCCAAACCACTGGCAAGCGCCGATGCCGACCGACCAGACGAAACCACGCGAATCCACCTCGGCTACGCCTATCGCCCGCCTCTGCGTCACGCGGCCTTCCGCTGCGCGAGCCGTCGTCCCCCGCCTTCTTTGACCCCGCGCTCGCCACGCCCGCACCCGATCGACGACCCCCGACCGCATTGCTCTTGCTCTTGCTCCTTTCCTTTCCCCCTCTAGACTAGAGACACGCCCTTAAAACCCAACCCCCTCTACAACACTCCGATCTCCTCGTCTCTCCTCTCCTCTAGTCTTTGGGGCTCTCCGAAACAAGCGAACCGACGTGACCGGATCAAAAGGAAGAGACCAAAGGGGGGGGAGGCAGGCAGCAACTGCCAACGGCGGATTACACAACGGAGTAGTAGAGGGGAAGGCCCGCGATGGGGCCGGACGGCGGCGGAGGAGGGGTGATCGGGGTCCTGGTCTACGGGGCGCTGGCGGTGCTGGCGCTGCGGCTGGTGCTGTCGTACAAGTCGGCGGCGCACGCGGTGCGGCGGGCGTGGCGGTGCGCGGACGAGTGGGCGCAGGCGTACCAGTGCTACGAGGTGCCGCGCCTGGCCGCGGACGGCGCGGAGAACCCGCTGTTCCGGAAGGCGGCGGCGTACGTCGCGGCGCTGCCGTCGCTGGAGGACGCGGACGCCGCCTGCGTCGTCTCGTCGGCGGCCAAGAGCAACGACTTCGCGCTGCGCCTGGGCGAGGGGCACACGGCGCGGGACGCCTTCCTCGGCGCGCGCCTTGCGTGGACCAACGCCGGCGGCGACGGCCGCCTCGTGCTGCGCGTGCGCCGCCACGACCGCACCCGCGTGCTCCGCCCCTACCTGCAGCACGTCGAGTCCGTCGCCGACGAGATGGAGGCGCGCCGCCGCGAGCTCCGGCTCTACGCCAACGCCGGCGACGGCGCGCCGCGGTGGACGTCCGCGCCCTTCACCCACCCGGCCACGCTCGACACGGTGGCCATGGACCCCGAGCTCAAGGCCCGCGTCCGCGCCGACCTCGAGACCTTCCTCAAGGGCCGCGCCTACTACCACCGCCTCGGCCGCGTCTGGCGCAGGAGCTACCTGCTCTACGGCGCTCCCGGCACGGGCAAGTCCACCTTCGCCGCCGCCATGGCCAGGTTCCTGGGGTACGACGTCTACGACGTGGACCTCTCCCGCTCGCGCGGCGGCGGCGGCTGCGAGGTCGACCTCCGCGCCCTGCTCCTCAGCACCACGCCGCAGGTCGCTCATCCTCGTGGAGGACCTCGACCGCTACCTGCGCGTCGGCAGCGGCGACGGCGACGGCGAGAACGGCGGCGGCGAGGACCGCACGCGTGCTCAGCTTCATGGACGGGCTCTCCTCGTCCTGCGGCGAGGAGCGCGTGATGGTGTTCACCATGAGCGGAGCCGGCAAGGACGGCGTGGACCCGGCCGTGCTGCGCCCGGGCCGCCTCGACGTGCACATCCACTTCACCATGTGCGACTTCGAGGGGTTCAAGGCTCTCGCGAGCAACTACCTGGGGCTCAAGGACCACAAGCTGTACCCGCAGGTGGAGGAAGGGTTCCACGCCGGCGCACGCCTCAGCCCCGCCGAGCTCGGCGAGATCATGCTCGCCAACCGCGGGTCCCCGAGCCGCGCGCTCCGCACCGTCATCAGCGCGCTGCAGCACGTGGCGCCGTCACCGTCGACGCAGCCGCAGCAGCGGGCCAGCACAGCGGCGAGGCCGCCGAGGCTGACCTCGAGGTGGTCCGGGCACCTCGACGAGGCAAGCAGCGCTGCGGCGTCGGAGGCCAGCGCGGCGGGGCAGCAGTCGCCGCGGGGCGGGGCCGGGGGCGGGGGAGGGTTCGCCAAGGACGCGCCCATCAGGGAGATCAAGAAGCTCTACGGTCTGATCAAGTACAGGAGCCGCAAGGACGCCGCCGGCGTCGTGCCGGTGGACGACACCGCGGCGTCGCCGAACGAGCGGGGCAGCGACGTTAGCCCCGAGAAGGACCGGTGATTAGTTATCTGGGGCTTTGTTCTTTTCTTCTTCTTTTTTTGTTTTTGATAATGATTTTCTAAGTACAAATTTCTTGTTTATTCGAAACGTGGGGGGCTGTACATTGTAAGTACATCTTGTGGTAGTAGTAGGGACTTTTTCTTGTTACCTCCAGAAACCGTGTTCAATCCACTGTGCGGCAGTAAACAAGCTTACACATTCTTGGCAATTTAGCATACGGAGTACTACGTGACATCTGAATTGCGCGCATACCCAATTGACATTTTGGTGACATAGTACGAAATACCCAGGTGCAACAGGACAGCAAATTCTCAACGACGACAAACAACCAATTTCTCAACAACGACAAACAACCAAGACAGTATATATTGCTAGATTTGTGAATCTAAAGTATTTCGATACAGAGTCAACGATGTTGTTGTTGTTTTCCCAAAACAAAACAGAAAAGAAAAACAAAGAACTGGATTAAATTTGAACTGACTAAGCAATTGTTGTTTTCTACTCCTATATAAAACACCGCACTACATCGACCACATTTTTTTTTTTGATGAAACCGGACACATTCGCGGCAAGTGTCAACTGTAATCCGGTTGGAACAAGCGGGCAGTACCAAATTCACCAATTTGTTCTTCCAATCCGCCATTATGTTCTGTTTTCCAAACATGCTGGTTTGCATTTTGTAGCAAGGTCGCATTAACCTGGACCACCGCCGCTGGTCCGGTCCGTCGCAGGCGGGCGACGGCAGCAGCTTCGGGACAATCGGCGCCGATTCCTTTTGCCAGCACCATCCAAATTCTCCACTGCGATTTGATTAAGCACCGGGCTGTGGCTGCGTCTGCGGTTGCGGCCTCGCCATCACACCGCTTTCAGGTGTTAGCCCGCGTCTGCTTCTGCATCGATTCTGGCTCGTCGCGCTTAAAATATAGCGGGACACGCGCGATTACGCTCGCGGTGCTAAACAATGCGATGAGGCAAAGACATCCATTATTCTTTTTTTTTTAAAAAAAAGGAAGTGTTTGCTCTTATTAGCGGCTGGTGATGATGATTAGGGGCATGGTTCCGCGAGCTAATCATGTACGTACTATTGTAATTATTATTGTTGCACGTACTCCTACAGCTCCTCTGTGCCGTTTTGAGGAATGAATGTTCACTTCTCTATTTGGTTCAAAAAAGAGCGTGCAGTTGGCAGTTAGCACAGCACAGCTAGTTCCATCCAAGATGTGGTGGAGCAAGGATCAGCCAGCCAGCAGCCGCCGCCGCCGCACCGCACACAGCACAGATGTCCTATCGCTGTTCCAGCTTTGCAAGATGAACTGGACACGGAGGTTGGTTCACAGGATGGGCGCCCTGACTGCCTGGCTGCCTGCTCATCGTCCTTCAACATCGGTGCGGTCGCATTACCATCCGAATTCATATCAGATTTCTCCCCGGTGTTGACGAGCTTGATTTTTAGGTCCCGTCCCGTGATTTAATAAAGGAGATGAGGGTGCCACTTACCGGCTTACCGCCAACCCCTGGTGACATATGAATTGTCTGTCGCACACAGTACACCTACTGCTATATAGTATTCTAACGCGAGATTTTGACGTCTACCGCCGTATCTGAGGACTTGTGTGAATTGAGTCAATTGACATAAGAACCCCATAATTTCCGGCACCACACCTCACACCTGATCAACTGACTCAGCACACCAAAGCCACAGTCCGTGTGTGTCAAGGAAAAAGGAAGAACACGGACGGACCCGGCATGTCTGTGCCGTGAAACGGAAGCGATTTCGTTCGAGGCCACGGCCTACTAGACTTTTGGGGAACCCGTTGCCATGATGTGCAGACAAGACAAAAGGCCTCCGTTCCGTGCGAAGCTGCTGAAGTTCAGATCCCATCATGATCATCCCCCAGCACGAAATGGTCCACCCTTGTGCGGCCCGGCCTGTTAGCAGCCCGACAGCGTGATTGGTTTTCTTGCCTCCTGAGTTAGCTTCGCCAAATCGTCATCATCGTGTTCCCCGGAAGGGCAGAATTTGAATTAGGGCGGGACATCAAGGCCATCTCACAGCCACCCAGACCTTGCCATGTTGAGGCAGAGCTCTCCCCGAAATAAACCAATAGGGGGAGGAAGTGAGGAACGATTAAGACCCCGTTTGGATCCAGTGAAATGTGGTAAAGTTTCCAACAATTTTCCAAAAATCATAGAGTTTCTGGCTCGCCCAAAAATGTTAGGAGGAATATATAAGATCATCCTAACATATTATGATAATTCACTCCTAGAATATAGAAGACAATTTTACTCCAAGAACCATATACTATTCCTAAATTATCTTATCCACTTTTATATATTGTTTTCTCCGGTGCATTTGTATCAGGAATCCTTTTCTACTTTTTATTTTTTCTCTCCTCTTTCCACCTCTAGATTGGCAAATGATACATGGGACCTCGAGTCCACATATGTTTCAGTGGATTTTTTTCCGAGTGTCAAAAGAATGGGAGATGATTTTGGGAGTTGTTGTAGATGGATTTTTTTCCCTATTCTTGCCAAAAAAAAAGATGGATTGGGCTTTGTTGTGTACTCTTAGAGATGCTCTTAGCTATTAATAATTATTTTTTTAGATCAATAGTTGATAATTTATGGTCCTGTTTGGATGCTTTAGACTAACAATTACGAATAGTTGGCTAAACTTTAGCCCCTGAAGATCCAAATTATGGGTGGGCTAAAGTTTAGCTAAAGCACAAACTTATTATTTCACTAGTCCTTAAACCCAATATCAAAGGTTAACATCTAGTTCTAGTCTATATAGCTTGGGATCCAAACATGTATGAACTAACAACTAGTTGACTTTTGTTAGCCATGGGTAACAACTAGTTCTACTCCATCTAAATAGGGCCTTAGCTAATTGTTAGCTGAGTACCTACCATTGCATTAGTTGGACCAAACTAGCTAATGACATCTAATATTAGCTAACTATTAGTACTCCCTCTGTTCAGGAAAAAAAAGTATGTCACGTTTGAATAAATTTCTAGTAAATATCATTGACATTTGTATCTCTAAATTAATTTATTATGAAAATACATTTTGTAATTAATCTAATGTTATTTATTTGATATCCAAATATTAATGTTTTTAACTATAATCGATCAAACTTAAGATAATCATGATAATATACTATAATTGCATGTTTTCAGGTCGGAGGGAGTAGCAACTAATGAATGAAAACAGTCTAAGATTGAGTTCCTTTTCAATTGTTCATGAGCAGACA
This sequence comes from Eremochloa ophiuroides, assembly GCA_038502445.1. NCBI lineage: Eukaryota > Viridiplantae > Streptophyta > Magnoliopsida > Poales > Poaceae > Eremochloa > Eremochloa ophiuroides. The sequence continues at coordinate 28,712,465 of JAHLJS010000002.1, forward strand.
TGGTGATGGTGTCACTGACCGTCAGTTCTGGTGCATATCATCCAGAGGAGAAGCAGAATGCAGAGGTGTGGTGTGCGGAGCCACACAACAATAGAAGGGCTCTGTTTATTTTAGTAACAATGTTTTCTCTCACTACAAATCAGAGTATCAGAAAAAAAAAACAACGTTTATTTTTAGCTCTAGGAAATCATCACACTCAAGTGTCATCGAGTAAGGCCCTGTTTAGTTGGCAAAATTTGCCACTATTCACCCATCACATCAATTATACTTTCTATCTACATGGAGCACTAAATGAAGTAGCAGCTATTGCATGTTTATATTTTTTGCCTGACTAGATCAAGATGAATCTTTTGAATCTACTTAAACCATGATTGGATAAAAGTTATCAAATACAAACAAAAGTGCTATAGTGCAACTTTTCACGCTATTTTCCTAACTAAACAGGGCCTAAGTAGACGGTGTAGCATTGAGCATTTCCTCCTGCTCTGTCGTCGGTCGCAGCCGCTTTCTCCAGGGTGCCCTCTGGCTGTTGCCGTTGCCGCCTCTGGCCTGCCCTGTTGCCGTTGCCTTTGCTATCCATGCCACGCCGGCGGCAGCAGCAGCCAGCAGGGCCCTGTTGATGAATGATGACGCCAAGTTTAGTGATTGCGCGTACTCTACCCTGACGACGTGATGCGACAGGTGCGTCACGGATATCGATGGATTCCCTGGCGCAGAGCTCTGCTCAGCTGCCGCTGGGCGCTGCCGGAACGGGCTCGGCTCGGCAAACTCCTCCGCCACCGTCACTGCTCAGCTCCATGGCCACCTCTCGTGTGTATAGTCCCGCGACCACGTTGCGACAGGTACGTCCGTATATACACGGGGGTGGTTTTTTTTTTAAGAACCATACCAGTATATTAATTAAAAAGAACAGCGTACAAATACGGGTACAGCTCACAAGGAACCAGAAGAAACCACTGTTTCGGTACAAAAGCACAACAGACTTCATAAAAACAAGAAAAACAAACTGAGATCAATGAAGTCCTTGTGCTCTTCTCCGATCCAAACCACTTCAGTCCACCGTCGCCGCCGCGCCGGCCAGACGCCATCTGGAATCGAGGATGTAGCAATACAGCCCAGCTGCTTTGAGAACCGATTGAGTCGCCCGCCGATGGTGAGACCTTCTCCTCTGTGGCATGTCGGCCGAGGATTATCCCCGTACACCTTCGAACCCGGAACCTCGTGCCTCCAGCCATGGTGGCCGGATGAAGCACCAAGGCCCGCCCACCAGCAACCACAAACCTTGCACCGAAGCAGGACCTCCTCCATGCCGAGGAAAGAGCTAGCGGACTCGCCTCCACACAGAGTTGACGAGCCGCCACTGAGTTCTCGGTCCCCTGTGCTCCGTAGCCGCCGGCAGCCGATGACACAGAGCAACAAAAGAAGAGCCGACGCAGACCAGAGAACCCGCAGGATCTCCAGATCCGCTCAACACCCAACTCACCGGCCCCCCGCCGTCACCAAAGACCATGACGGCGAGGTGGAAGAAGGCCAGGAGAAACTTATTCCGCAACCACGGCGAGACAGCGCCGGGACACAAAAGATCCTTCCCAAGCACCAAGAGAAGGATCAGAACTAACCTCATGCAGATCTCGCCGGAGACAACACCACCGATGCCATCAACGCCAGAGATTTGCACAGGGAACCTAACCCTAGCCGGCGAAAAAGACGACGCCGACGGGATAAAGAAGCTACTAAACCTAAGACATAGAGCTACACAGGCCCTCCCGCCAAGGAGCCAAGCACCCCTCCCATCCCCGCCGTCGGCAAGGACGCCGGAGGAGAGGGGGCCGGCAGATCGACGGAGGGAAAAGCGAGTCGCCCTCGAAATCGCCTTTTTTACTGTAGGAGGGGAAGACGGTTCGGGAAAGGAACCCCGGTTTCAATCTATACCTTTACACGGGGGTGGTTGCTCATGGAGCAAACCTGGAACCATCCACCGACCCGTTTCAAAGATAGCAGGGGCACCACTCGATCCTTTTGCTAAAATAGACTAGATTAGGAGCTTCATTGGATCGTGTGGTTCGACCCACATCACAGCACGGCGCACAGCTGCTAGACAAAGTGACGAACGGGTGCCCAAACGCATGTAGTAATCTCCCCGAGTAAGGCTCGGCCATGCACGTACCTCTCCCCACTGTCCCTCCTCGCCTCGCTCTGAGCAGCGGGCCAATACAGTACTACACCGACGCCCGACGCACCATGGTCCATGGATCCATGAGTGCCTGCATGGCCCCATGCTCCAGCGACTCGAACGGATATCTGCTAGCGCCATGTATTGCTCGTTGTTCAGTACTCCAGCACACTCCGAATCAACCCTGCGCCGATGAACGTGTATGCGACGAACACTACCTTTCCTCGAGGCGAGGGGTTGCGGCCTTCTCCAGTTACGAGCTGGCTGGGTGGGCCGAACCTTTGGATCTTATGGTTCTATGGTTCATGATCCAATTACCCTAAGAAGTTTATGGGTCAGAGAACGGGTCTCATTAGGATCGTTTTTACGGTGTGGTTCGACTGAACCGATGGGCCAAACCGACCCATCCCCATCTTTACGTCCGTACGGTGCATTGTACCATGCCGACACGTTCGCTGGAGCGCTGTTGACGGTAGATATACCATAAAATTCCACATTCAAACACCGTCAACAGGCCTCGGAATTCAAGGGAAGATAAACATATAATGAGCATATTTTATCAAGTAACTAGTTCCACATGTACTCTTAAGCTTGTGAACGCAGGGAAGATGAAACAGAGCAGAAATGAACGCTTGGAGCTTAATAATGTGGTTCAATCGAACCATGTATTTGGAAACCAAGTCATCACACATCAAGACATGGTGCAAAACATCACTTGGAAGAGAGGAGAGCCAAGGGTGGGCCCACCCATGGGTCGGCCGAACTGCCCATGGGGCCCACATGGCTCTGGTGACATGGCAGGATCCGTGTGACCTTCCACTCAGCTCATTTCAGCTCTCAGATCAACTTGTGTTTCCATTCAACGGCTAAGAAGCAAAGCACAAGGATTCAACGTGACAACATGCAAACGAAGTGGAACCAATACAAGGGGACAGTCTGTGACAGATGGGGACCACGGTGGTGGGCCCAACCCACCAGGGGTGGGTCGGCTGAACCAATATTGGTGGGCCCAAGCCACCTGCACACTCCCTGACTGGTGGGGACTCCTTCTACAAGACCCTGGCTAGGCCCACCAGTCATAGGGGGGGTCGGCCGAACCCCCCTGGTGCCCAGCCAGGTTAGTTGGCCTCCACCGCCTCCCAGCATGATGTCCACGTGATGAATTCACCCCTGCCGTCTATCTTGAGGCTGTAATGAGGCGGTTCATCCAAGGGTAGAGAGGCATAGACTTGGATAGAGAGGCATAGAGCACACGGATCGCTAACGTGGCACCCCCTCACTCTCCCCTATAAGTAGAGGCTGCCCACTCCTCTCCAAGACACACAAGACACAAGAGAGACAAGAGTCACAAGTCACAAGAGTTCTACTCTTTAGTAGTAGCATTAGTTTAGTGTGGGAGTTAGAGTCGAGTCGAGCTACGCTCGGAGTCTCCGAAGTCGTCTGCTGAAGAGTCTGGTATAGCTCTTGTACCTTTCCTTCTGTAAGACTTTATTTTTATCAATATATTATCTTTACTTTACTTTACCAAGTCTCTACTTAGTGCATTACTATTTTTTATAGTATTGTTGTGTTCTGTCTTAACTTATAGTTGAGTTATATTTGTGTAGTTCTTCGCCTGTCATAGGGTGCTTTAGTTGTTGGTACGCAACTAGAGTAGTAAGGCTTAGTGTAAGCGTGGTGCTTAGACTAGATCTTGCCTTTAAATGTCGCTTGTCGCACGGATTGTTTGTGGGTGCTAGCAGGTGGTGACAGCCCTGTCTAGTTTTAGTATCCCTCCACGTGTTTTAGGCAAGTTCTGAAAAGGTAGGCTCCCATAAGAGAATAGCCGCTTCGGGTAGAGGTTATATCCCCTACTGTCTCGCCTATCCCCTACACACCGGAAGTAAGGTAGCTGTCTTGATATACTTCATCTATTTGATAAGATAGTTCACAAGAGTAAATTAAGTGTCATAGGAGTCATATACTCACTCGTTGTCCTCCCACCTAGCTATACTCTACTAGTTATCTTTAGTTATCTCAAAACCTTGTCGTGTCTTGATGTCATTACCCTTTCCTCTACATATCAATTTATCCCCTATCACTAGTTGATACTAAGTTGTTATAGACTTAATGATCTCTCTCTTTTTATTAATTATTCCTAGCAATCGCTTTCCCTTGGGATAAAAATAAATAACGATACCTTGAAATACTCCCGGGTGAAGTGCTACAGTGGTATATTCTGTGCGCTTGCGAAATTATCTAATAGACATAAGAAATACCCCAGGCACTTCTGGCGCCGTTATCAGAGATAGCCTAACACCCTGTCTCTGGTGGCTACGCTAAGAAGTGTCAACAAGCGCCCATGCATCGCCCTCTCGTCTCGGAATGTCACGCCGAACCCGGACACTTACGCACGCACGTCGCATCGCCCATCGATCCCGATCAAGTCTCTGGAAGTGGAAGCATTACGCTGACCGCACCGCTCAACCGGGATACCGCACACTACAATGGGTGGGACCCATGAAAGGTCCTAAATGGCTAGAGGGGGTGAATAGCCTATAAAAATTCTACAAACAACACTTAAGACAAAGTGGTTTGACAAATAAGCGGCGAAGCGAATTCTTGCGCTAGCCTACTAAAAGATGCAAGCCACCTAACCGTTCTAAACTATAGTCTCTATTTCACACACAATAGGCTAAGTTGCTACTTCTACTCTACTCCTAGATGAGCCACTAAGCTAACAAGCTACACAAGAGTAAGTGCGGGAATGTAAAGAGTAGAGAGAGTGAATCTTATACCGCCAGTGTAGTGATGAGATGAGTACCAATAAGAACAATCACAATAATCAAGAAATCCTCGGCAAGAGAGTTGACACAATGATTTTTACCGAGGTTCACTTGCTTGCCGGTAAGCTACGTCCTCGTTGTAGCGATACACCCACTTGGAGGTTCACGCGCTAATTGGCATCACACGCCAAACCCTTCTCAAGGGTGCCGCACAACCAACACAAGATGGGGATCCACAAGTTACGAGCAATCCACTAGAGTAGCCTTTTGCGATCTCCCGCGGGGAAGGCTCAAGAACCCCTCACAACTTCACCGATCGGAGGCCGAGACAATCACCAACTCCCCTCAACGATCCTCGCAGCTCCAAACCGTCTAGGAGTCGGCAAACTCCAAGAGTAACAAGAGAAACCGCTGCGAAAGACAACTACCAAGTGCCTCTAGATGATCTCTATCAAAGCAATTCACTTGATTCTCTCCAAACTCACCAAATGATGAACACAATCAAGTAGGATGAGTCAGAATGGAGTGGGAAGGCTCATAAGTATGTTATGATGTTCAGGAGTATCTACTCTGCCTCCCCAAACCGGCCAAGTCCCTATTTATAACCCAAACACAAAGAACTAGCCGTTTGGGCAAAACTGCGCACCGTCAGACTGTCCGACGGCCAAACCGTCGGACTAACAACACCGATCCGACGCCTCGGATGGACGCCACGTGTCCTCTGCTGTTTGAAGTCGAACGTTGGATCACAACGGCTATTTTCTCGTGCCAAAACGGCCGTCGGATGGTAAGCCGTCGGACCAAACCTCCGGTCCGACGCTCCGCCACAAACCACCGTCGGACTCTGAAACAATAGGCCATCGGACTAAAACTCGCCAGCGTCCGATGTTTCCAGAGAGGTTCCAAAATGCTCCGTCCGACGCTCACCGTCGGACTAAAGCCGAGCGTCTGACGCTCCTTTGCTCTCCACGTGTCGACCTGCTGCGGCTCTGCACCGTCAGACCCTGAGGACAATGGTCCGACGCCCTCAAACGCAGCGTCCGACGCTCTCAGAATGAGCAGGACAAGTATTAGCCGTCGGACCGAGGCTAATGGTCCGACGCTCTGTGACAGCACAGTCCGACGCTAGTTTTTCTATTGTAACGTTTTTGAAATTCGCAGAATGCTGCCTTGTAAGCTCGGCAGGAGGAAGAGAGGACCAAACCCTCTCTAACCCTCAAACTTCACCCCGTTTCCAAAGGCGCTAACACTTCAAAGTGTCTCACACTTAGGTGCACGTGTGTTAGCCTTTTTAAATGGTTTTCCACAGGTCAAGTAAGTGTCACTAGCATCTATATGCATATGCAATGATCATGAACACCTAGTGGCACTTGATAACCGCATTTCATCAACGATTTCCCCTCTTGATAGTACGGCTATCTATCCTAAATGTGATCACTCCCTCTATGGAGTCTTGATCACTTTGTGCACGTGTGTTAGCTTTTCAAAAGAGTTTTCCAAGGGTTTGTTAGTGTCACTAGCATTTATATGCAATGCAATGATCATGAACACCTAGTGGCACTTGATAACCGTATTTCATCAATAATTTTTCCTCTCTTGATAGTACGGCTATCTATCCTAAATGTGATCACTCCCTCTATGGAGTCTTGATCGCCAAAACCAAAAGAGTTCCTATTGGTTATACCTTTGTCTTGAGCTCCCGGTTTCTTATCAACTTCCTTCTCATCTCTTGATGGACCTTATGGACACCTTTGATGATGGACTTATACTATTTGCATGGATGCCGTCATTGCCCTTCACTTGTGTCCTCCACCGACCCGGTCCTTTGCTCCATCTTGTTTGCTAATTGTTTTCATAAAACACTTAGAGTACACTATTAGTAAACTAGGTTTCATCAATTACCCAAAACCAAACACGGGCTTTCATCCTCCTCCCCGCGGGCTCTGGCAGGGCACGACGGCCTCCCAGTGTGGGCACGGTTCCCGAGGCGGTGGTGGACGGCCTCCTCGTCGTCGTCTCCTCCCCTTCCCGGCTCCTTGCTGGCCTCCTCACTGGATTTAGCATGATGAGAGAGAAAACGCCAGGATTAGCGATGCCCTGTAGCGACCTGAAGTGCAGAGGCTCGTTTGCAGATGCGCAGTGCAGAGGTTGCGACCGCTAAATTGGTGTTGAGGTGGTTTTAGAGGTACGCGGTGCGGACAGCCTTACTCGCCATATGTCATGTCATCACCATACACAACAGACCAGCTGTTCGGTCTCAGGCCTTTGACTAGCTGCCTATACTGTGTCAAACTGTTCAGGGAGAGGAGCACCAGATCAAACTGTTCGGAACAGTGCGAGAGATCATTGCGATGAAACGATGTGGCGATGACGCCCCTGGCCCTGCATTGCTCAGCTAGGAAGCAAGGCCCAGGCGGCCCATCACGCCCATGAAGCCATCTCTTATCTTTGAGAAATTTAGTTCCTTGGCCTTAGAAAAAGTTCTTAGATTCTTGGCCCTCTTTCAGTTGAACTTAGCTATTTGGCCCTGAATCAAAGTTTCTTTGGGAATTCGGTCTTTCCGTTAGTTTCAGAGGTTAACAGTGTCAAGTGCATGGTGAAATGACTTTCTTACCCCTAGAGCCAAATGTATATTGTACATGCATTTCTGGCTGTGCATTTGAAACAATATCAGCATTATTGTTGCAAAATATTAAAAATACTGTCCGTGCCCTCTAGTCAAAACTTAAAAACAACAAGTAACAAAAATGGAAATAGTGATGATGGTACCGCTGAAGCAACTAGAAGGTAATTTACAATAGTGCTGAAATTTTTGTTACTATTTAAGAAACTAGGATAGCAAACTAAATGTATGCTCTCTATAATCACAGCCAAAGCTTGGAGATTACAAATAAGAATAAGGGAAAACAGAAGAAATCTGCCTCTGGGCAATCAAAAAGGTATTAAAGCACAAAACTGATTTTATCCATGAGATATGTTTATACATTCAAGTATTTGACTATTAAATGCTGCTGAAAATGAACGTTTGAAGATCAAGAAGTGGCTCCAATCAGCCGGAAGCTGCTGCACTTTCCATAATATATACGTACATATACACATATACGCTCACTTGTTTAATGCCTGTACGTCAACCGTGCTAGCATAGCCGCGAGCTCAGGCCTGCGAGCGAGCGTGAGGCCCAAGCGGCCATGCGACTGCGGGAACGTGGCCCATGCAGCGAACGGCCCAGCAGCTGAGCGAGATAGCTAGACGCATACGTCGTACGGGACAATAGCCAGTTAGCGACGCAGCGACGACGCCAATACAGAATTACAGATTAGATCTTCACGACTTTTCCCTGCCCTTCGCCGGCGTGGCGGCGCCAATACGATTCAATTGTTTATTGTTGTCGTCGGCGCTCTATTGTCGTCCTCGGCATATCATTGTCCAATCGTCCTCGGCCTTGTGATCTCGTCCCGTTCGGTATTTTGTCCTGCCCTACGATGGCATCGGCACTTCAGCAGTGAGGTGATTTTGTGATCTAAATTGTTCAGATGAGATTCACTTTGTTCTTCGGCTTTTCTTGAAAAAGAATTGATGTGTATTTTACTTGCTAATTGCTTAGTGCTACAATTATAAAATCATCTATCACGCAGCGAGGCAGAGGATTTCTTTCGCATCATCAGAGTCTATCTAAATTGATCTTTTGTTCAGCACTCGAATCATGTGAGTGATCCATATTTGCATATATGACAGTTCAATCGTGCAAGCAATTTATTTAATTATTTGACACTATATTCTATGTAATATTTATGCAGTTATGAAGAGAAACGGAGACATTGCATCGCTTTTTCAGAAGCATGAAGCAAAGAAGAAGGCAGCAACAGCTACAATTACTTCTAATCCTTCCCCAGATCCGGTTGAACCAGTGGTGGAAGAGCAAATTCATGAGAGAGTAGTTGAGGAAATTGTAAATCCTATGCCACCGTCGCCGCCACAACCGTCTTCACAGCCACCAGTTTATGACTTCAGTCGCCTTCCACATGATCCAGGTGAAAGACACCCTATTCTAAAATATCCTGTTAATGATCAAGATGCAATTCGAAGAGCATATATTATTAAAGGTCCTTTCAAACCTTTTGCACATGATTTTCCAAAAAGAAAGATTTCAGATAGGGATAGGGGATTTAACAATTGTTAGATGTACAATCATGATTGGATTGAATATAGTATTAAGAAGGATGCTGTGTTTTGCTTCATATGCTATTTGTTCAAGAAGGGTAGTGGCTCAAACACATTTACTGTTGATGGATGGAGGAATTGGAATATAGGAGAGAAAGCACTTCGCAAACATATGGGTTCTAAGGCACATATTGCAGCTCAAGAGAGATACATTGGCTTTACAAATCCCAAAGTAGCAATTGATTATAATATTGAGAAGCGGAGTGATGAGGACCTTCGTTTATACGAAAAGGTTGACTTATTCACTTAGATGTATCAAGTTTCTTTTGCATCAAGGGTTGGCATTTCGTGGACATGATGAAAGTGAAGAATCTAGCAATAGAGGGAACTTCATTGAACTTCTGAAATTTCTTGCGGGAAATAGTGAAGAAGTGAACAAGTATGTTTTGGACAATGCTCCAGGTAACTGTACCTTAACTAGCCCAGACATATAAAAGCAAATTATTCACTGTTGTGCCCTAGAAACTAGAAAGAAAATAATTGAAGAGCTTGGTGATGAGCCTTATGCAATTTTAGCTGATGAGTCTAGTGATATATCACATAAAGAACAACTAACTCTTTGCTTGCGTTATGTTGATAAATTGGGAAGGCCACGTGAGCATTTTATTGGAGTTGTTCATGTAGATGATACTACCTCTTTATCACTTATGGATGCAATTGAAACTTCACTTTTTAGTCATGGCTTGACCATGACTCAAATCCGTGGTCAAGGATATGATGGGGCTAGCAACATGAAAGGGGATATTAAAGGATTGAAAACATTGATCATGCAAGAATCACCTTCTTCTTATTATATTCATTGCTTTGCTCATCAACTCCAATTGGTTCTTGTTGCTGTTGCCAAGGGAAATACTGATTGCAAGACTTTTTTTGATCAAATATCTATCTTGTTGAGTATTGTTGGAGTTTCTTGTAAGCGTCATGACATGCTTAAAAATGCTAGGCTTGAGAGTGTCAAAAAAGCACTTGATTGTGGTGATATTGAATCTGGAACTAGATTACATCAAGAGATGGGTTTGCCTAGGCCTGGAGATACTCGATGGGGATCTCATTACAAAACGGTATGCAATATCATTACTATGTATGAAGCAATCCATGATGTACTTGTCGATATTAGGGATGATCCTGCGTATAAGGATGATTGGACCAGAATAGATTTCGTGACTGGAGCATTTGAGAACTTTGAGTTTATTTTCTTTGTACACTTAATGTATATTATTCTTGGATATACAAATGAGTTATCTAAGTGTTTGCAAAGAAGGGACCAAGATATTCTTAATGCAATATCACTGGTTAATGTGGCAAAGAAAAGAATGCAAGAATTGAGGTCTGATGGTTGGAATAATTTTCTTGAGAATGTCACTTCATTTTGTGATAAACATGGTGTCGAAGTTCCTGCTATGAATGGTGATTATGTTCCTTATGGAAAATCAGCAAGGAAAGCTCGTGCCCGATAGCAAACCAATGATGACCACTTCAGAAGAGAAGTATATATTGGTGTCATTGATCAAATAAGTCAAGAACTTGATAATCGATTTGACGAGATTAATATGGAGTTGTTGTCTTGTATGTCAGCCTTTAATCCTTTCAAGTCATTCGCTTCTTTTGATGCACAGAAGTTACGTAGACTAGCTGAGTTCTACCCAAAGGAGTTCTCAAATAATAATTTGCTCAAGCTTGAATTGCAGCTACATAATTATATTGATGACATGAGACAAGATGATAGCTTCAAAAATCTAGACAATATTGTTGATCTCTCAGTTAAGCTTGTTGAAACAAAGAGGCACAGACTGTATGATATGGTTTATGAGCTCCTAAAATTAGTATTGCTTCTACCTGTGGCAACGGCAAGTGTTGAAAGTGTATTTTCTGTAATGGTTTTTGTGAAGACAAAGTTAAGAAATAAGATGGGGGATAATCTTTTGGATGATTGTCTAGTCACTTTCATTAAGCGGGATATTTTTTTTTGAAGTAGATGAAGATGATATAATTAAGACATTTATGTCCCTTCGAAAGCGTCGAATAAAGTAGTTATAAAAGTAGCATTGTAAGTTTTCCTATTCTCTTTTATGGTTTATTTCAATTATCAATATGGCTTTTGAACTATTTATATTGTACTTAGTGGATTATTTGAACATATTGAATTTAAGGCTTTTTTGTGTTATTTAGTGCATATAAACCGAATTATATTGTCGATTTTACAATGAATACCGAATTGGTAAATGGATTTACTGAATTGTATATGAAAATTTTTGGGCGGCATAGTCTTGGTTTTGCAATGGTCAGATTCCAGCAGTCAAATTCCAACGGTCAGAGCAACTCCAATGGTTTTGTATATTTTGTTTATTAGAATTAGGAGTTTGCCAAGTCCCAAATAAATATGAAAAAAATAAAAAGAGTCAATCTCCAACGGTTTGGCATTATTCACTTGGTAAAAAATGAAATTTGTGGATCTATATATTTTTCCCGAGATCTTTTCCACTTCGTGCTGCGGTTCCGTTGTCGCGCCATTTTCTTCGCGCGTCGCGGAGGGTCATCGTGCGCCTTTTCTTCCTTCGCGCGTTGCGGGAGGGTCACCATGCCGTCGCTAGGCCGTGACCTCTGTCGACCATGCCGGCGTTCTATGTTTTGCAAGAAGTCCAGGAAGGCAGCGATGGGTTCCAGGTCGCGATCCCTTTGAGATCCTTTTGCGGCTTCGCGAGAAGGTCTAGTGGCGCGAGGTGGGGTTCGCGGGAAGGAAACCCGGCGGCGCGGGAGGGAAGAGCGCGTGCGGGAGTAGTGCACGAGACGGGATGCCAAACCGATCGCGAGTTTGCGTATATGAGAGTCCATCTCATGTTTTTACCAAGTTAACAAAAATACTAAGCTCATTTGCTAAACCGTTGGAAAGAAGATTTTCAGACTTTTTGCAAAAATAAAAATGCCAACCTCATTTGCAAAACCGTTAGACTTAATGTTAGCCCCTGTTAGAAGCACAAGACACACTGTCCGATGGGTGTCATTCTTAATAATGGTAATAAAAGTATAAGGGTTTGTTTGTTTTGCATATCCGCGTAGCTAGCCTGACTCGCACCGCACACCAGAGCCAAGTCCGTGCTGGCCAGGCTCGCTGCATGCAAAACCACGGTGATTGGTTCGTGTACATACATTTGCATGCTTTGCTGGGAAGCACGACTGTTTGGTTGCCTGATTCTATCTAGGTCTCTGCAGTACGAGTTTCTGTTGCTCACGCGCTCTTTGCCTGCTGCATGCGACGAGCCTAACATGGCCCAAGATTGTTCGCACGCTCAGTGCCTGGCCCAAGAGGCCGTGCGGGCGGGCAATCAAACATGGCCTCCTGCACCCCACGAGCCTGGGTCGACCACGTGCGGGAAACCAAACCGTAATCTCTTCCAAACGGCCTCTTGGACCAAAACAAGCCCATGGATGTGGCCCAAACATGGCTTCCCGTCCGCAACTTCTACTACGCCCAAACATGGTCAGACTCGCGGTTGGTCGCGGGTCGCGACTCCCCGTCCCGTCCGGCCGTCGTCCCCTATACGGTCACGCCTCTCGGTCTCCCGCGCTGCCATGGACGGGGGAAGAGAGCAGCAGGCGCCGCCGCCGGAGGCGCAGCCCGGTAAGAACCTCATCAAGATCCCGTCCTATCAGGAGGTCTACGGCACCTCCTCCTCTTCCGCGAAACCGCCCTCCTACAACCCTCCTCTACCCAGCTCCGGCGCCGCCGCCGGTTCATCCTCGTCGTCGTCCTCGGGATCATTCTCGCAGGCTTTCTCCTTCCTCAAGTCCTCCGAGTTCTACTCCCCTCCGCCGCCGCCTCCCCAGCCCACCACCACCACCGCCCCGAGGTACCTTATACTGTTCTCCCTCTGTCCCTCTTCTCAATACGACCGCGACGCCGGCCTCGACTCTGACGTGTTGGGTTTCCTGGCGCAGGCCGCCTCAGGCTAGCCCCTCAGCGCCGACGTCCCAGAGCAAGAACGCCATTCTGGTCAGTCATAGACAGGTACGGTACTGGGGCGTGATTTCATTCAGGCACCATGACGCTTTTGACTCGTTATTATTTTGAGGTTCCTGTCCCTCCCCTTATTCTATAGCAAATTAATTTCGTATTTTTTGTTCATTCTTGTTCGGCAGAGAGGGAACCCTCTGCTGAAGCACATCAGGAATGCTAGATGGACGTTCGCAGAAGTCGTGCCGGACTACGTGCTTGGCCAATCGTCATGTGCCTTGTACTTAAGGTTAGCGCTCTCTGCGACTTACTCGCGTCTTCAGTCCCAGTCTTTAGAAATTCCGAACTGGACTTGTGTAGATTGGTTGAATGTGCAGCTACCAGGAGGCATCATTTTCCTGCCTGTATATTGTTAACAGTGCCATGAGGTATTCGTTTGTTGTGAGAAAAAAATTTCTCTAGTTTTACTTCTCTGTGCTGTACTGTGTTCTAGCGATTTTCAGTGTTGGTTAGTGTTAGGACAAAATGGCGCCACGGAGTGTGTTCCTTGAGGTACTATTGTTCTGTGATGTTTACTGTTTAGTTTCTGTTGTTATGGATGCAGTATCAGGTACCATCTTTTACATCCAGACTACTTGTACTATCGGATAAGAGAGCTGCAGAAGAATTTCAGGCTGCGTGTCGTCTTGTGCCATATTGATGTTGTAAGTTTCCGTCACTTGACCAATATACTTGCTTTTCCATAGTATGTTAACTTCGAAGCATCTCAACTTAAAAATCTAGCATTTTCACTGTTCATAGGAAGATGTAATCAAGCCTTTGCATGAAATTACAAGAACAGCGCTGCTTCATGACTGCACCCTCTTGTGCGGTTGGAGGTATTTTCCCATAGTAACTCTAATGTGCTTGGATTCAGTAATTTTTTTGGGTCCTCCCTGTATTGTTATATCAGTTCCACATAAATATGAATATAGTTCTGGGATCACCTTGTGCTGGGTCTTTTTTAATTGTGTCCAAACAAATCTTATTTACCATCTCAATATTCAACTAAAATAATTGCACATATTTGTCTTTGCTTTTTCTAAAGAAGAATTTAGGGGTCCTCCATCTCACAAATCGGAGAAATTCCATAACAATTGCATAATGAATTGATATGAAAATCTGGTTATAAAGATTCAAGAGTAAGTTGTCTCAACAAACTGTTCTCTCTTGTATGTAGCCTGGAGGAATGTGGTCGGTACTTGGAGACTATTAAAGTATATGAAAACAAGCCAGCTGACATTATTCGTGAGCACATGGACAATGACTATCTATCACGGGTATATATACTTCCTGGGAACCCTCTCAGGAATAAGATAATATAATGATCTATGTCATTGGTTGATCAGGAAACTGGTATTTTTTTGAAAAAAAGGCAGGAGCTCTGTCACTCAATTAAGACGAATAAGGAAAACTGGTATTAAATTGCGCTATTATGATTTGCAAGAAATATATCCCTGTGGCGCGCTCTTTATTTAAAACCATGTTTCTAGCATTGGCAATGCGAGTGGTTTCAATACAGCTGTCTCAGTTCTGCCCTTTTAGGTTGATGGTAGTGAAATATTTTATCAACTATTAAAGCCCCAGTGCCTTGATTATATTTTTATGCATGGTTTTGGATACTTGCAGTTGACTCACGCACTTACATCCATTCGGCATGTTAATAAAACAGATGTTGTCACACTTGGTTCATCTTTTGGGGTAAGTTGGACAAAGAATCACCCTGCACAAGCCTTACAACTTCCTCCATAAGTATACTTGTCTGACAATATGGTTTGTTTTGGCACTTCAATATAGCAGTAGCATTAACACAAGAAATGCATCAAATAAATATGCATCATCATATAAATGTTATTGTTCTTTATGTATTTGCAGTCACTCTCACAAGTCATGAATGCTTCGATGGAGGAGCTGGCGAAATGCCCTGGAATTGGTGAGCGGAAGGTACTACAACATGCACAAATTGGTTATCCCTTTGACAGAAACTGCAAACTCCCTATTTTGAGTTTTTTTGCTGCTGAACCCTGTTTACCGCTTAATATGTGTATATGATTTGTTCGACTGTTGTAGGTAAAACGACTATATGATACCTTCCATGAGCCATTCAAACGGGTTTCTGCCCGACCAAACCTTGTAGTACCTGATACCCCAGACCGAGAGAAAGCAAAAGGTCAACCGTCATCTACAGATGACAGTTTGCAAGATGCGGTAGAAAAGCTAGATGCGTCGAAGAAGAAGAAAGGCTCTGATGTAAGGTCAGCCCTTACCGCTGCCTTTGCCAAGTATTCAGAGAAGATCCACAACCAGGGCCGCGATGCAGCAAATGAAGCTGGTGAAAGTACTAGCAGCCCAACCATGGAAGCTGACAAGGCGAGAGACTAGATTAGCAGTAGGATGTTAACGGTACTGGAGAAATGCTAGTTTGTGCCTTCCTGTTAGGTGCTTCTTGTTGTTGTACTTGCAGAAATTTTCTTATGTATGTCCCCAATGTAACTATTGACCCTCAGAAGCATGGAAAATGTTCTAGCACGACAAATCCTTTTGCCACCTCTTGTGACTTGTGAGAATAAATGGCGAGGCAATGCAAAATTTTGTGCAAGTAAAATGAATGCAGGGGCACGCAGCTACCACAGAACAATAACTTGTCATGACTGCCATCCTCGATACCCTAGCTCACACCTAAAACCTTCAGACAGATTTTTCATTACTTGATCTACTTCTTTAGTAGTTCGAGAGTCGAGACCCAATTCCAGCTAACCTCCTATATGGTGGCAGTGCGGTCATTGCTGGCCAAGTGGCCATCCAATCACCATAAATCGCACTTTAAATCCTCCAAAAGAGAATCTTTATTGCCTGCTCTGTATCTCATCAATATTCTTATATCTGAAAATAGTGTTCACAGATACATATTCCTAGTAAACCTTCAGACCGAGGTGGAGGCGGTAGTTAGGGCAAACAAGGAGCGCATGTATGTTTGCGCTTGGATGCCTCCATTATTCCAAGTGTAGATAGATTAGAAGTTAATATAAAAAGTTAAACCACGATACCATGTATACCATTCCACACTTAAAATCCTTAGGGCTTGTTTGGATGCCCATGTATTCACTTTAATCCACGCGTGTTAAAATGGTGTAGAATTTAGGCCTTAGTGAACAATGTGAACTTTTCAATATTTTTTAATGTTGGATGATGTACTCATATAGCAATTATGAAAAATGTTATACAAGTGTGGCCATATAGTAATAATTAGATGTTCCCTGAACAGCGCGCCACACCTTCGTCTCCACTCCCCATGTAGAAGTTGGCAAGCGCTCCCTAGCTGTGTCCTCGCGAGTGCCCTTCGGTATTCATGGTGCCAATGGCCTCACTGTTGTCCCCGCCTTATTTGACCTCAAGACCAGACCAGCTAACTAGAATAATTCTCTCATCAATTATATCTTATCCTGCTCATCAAAAATAAAACGTACTATCTTCACGCAAAAAATTTCCTCGTATAAAACACATCCAAAATATACTCATATTATTCTAATGTTTGTTGCAATTGAAATTTGATTTTCTGTACTAGGTTCCAAAAAAAAGTAAATTGGTGATATGAGCAGTGATTGCCATCTCAATGAGTGGCAATACCATTTCGAGCTGAGTCAAAAAATAAAGAAGGAAAAGAAAAGAAAAAAAAAAGAGAATGATCTGCTCAATTTCTGATGCTACAACAAATAGTGTAGATCCAATTCTAGAGAAGATTTACCCAGATCATGTAATAGGCGGTAATGGAGCAAATGCATACTTTATAGATTTATGCAAACAACTCTGTTTGAATGTTTGCGAATAACACTATATGATACATATCAACGAATGCGCAAATATTTAATATACATCCTATTGCTAGATAAAAATACAGTTTATTATGCAGTCTTCTGCAATTCTGCATAGTCGCATAGATAACCATTCGGTAGCCTACGGACTACATAATCACAGCTACTTTCAATGATTAGGTATGTGTTAGAATATATTGTAACAGCCCATATTGGGCGTACGGTCCATTGGCCTTGTACATTGTAAACCCTAGCCTATTAGGCTATATAATGAAGGTCACCCCCCCTGATTAGGGTGTGCGGTGTTTCTCTACATGGTATCACGAGTCCCGGGGCCCTAATTTCTGGGGTTTCCTTTTTTTTTCGCTTCCGCTTCTCCTCTGCCCGTGCGCCCTGCCCTAGCGCGTGCGCCACCGCACCACCAAGCCGCCGCGCCCCTGCCTTTAGTCAGGCCGCGCCGCCGTCGCCACCTTCAGCCGCAACCAGGCCGCGTGCAATCGCGCCGCTGCCTTCGTAAGCCGCGCCGCCTCCTTGGCCGCGCGCTGCAGGCCGCCGCCCCAGGCCGCCGCGCGACTTCTCTCGCGCCGCCGCCCCGCCTCGCGCCGCCTCCAAGGCCGCGCGTGCGATCGCCGCTCCGGGCCGCCGCGCGGATCGTGCCGCCGCCCTGTACCGCGATCATGACGTCGTCGTCGAGTTCCTCCTCCACAACCGGCGCCATCGGCTCCCAGTCGTCCGGCACCATGGGGGATTCTCTTGCCGCCCCCTTCTTCGCCGCCTATGCCTCCGTCAACGTGAAGCAGCACGTCCCCATCGCGCTCAGCCTCGAGCGCCCAAACTACTCCAAGTGGAAGGCGTTCTTCACCGCCCTCTGTGGCAAGTACGGGCTGCTCGGCCACATCGATGGCACGGAGGCCGCGCGCCCGGCTGACCCCTTGTGGTCTCAGCCTGACGCATGCATCCGCGGCTGGATGTACGGCTCCGTCGATGACGCCGTCCTCGACCTCGCTATGGAGCCCGATCAGGATGCACGCGCTCTGTACGTCTCCATCGAGGCCCTGTTCCAGGCGAACAAGGAGTCGCGCGCCGTCGTCCTTGAGCAGGAGTTCCACAACCTGTCCCAGGGCGACCTATCCATCGACGCCTACGCCCAGCAGATGAAGCGCACCGCTGATGCCCTTCGGGAGGTCGGTCACACCGTCTCCCCCGCGCAACTCGTGCTCAACTTGCTGCGCGGTCTCAACTCCCGCTTCGCCAACACCGCCGACATCATCTCCAACACATCGCCGCTTCCCGACTTCAAGTCTGCCGTCAACATGCTCCGCGTCAAGGAACTCCGCCTTGGCACTGAGGGCAAAGAGTCCTCAGCTTCAACTCTTGCCGCCTCCACCACCTCCTCCTGCTCTTCACCGTCCTGCCCGTCCACTCCCTCTGCACCCACCACTCGTGGGGTGGGTGGCAAGGGCAAGGGCGGCCAGTGGTGGCAAACGGCGGCAGTGGCAGTGGCGGCGGTGGGCGCCACCAGCAGCAAGGTGGCACTAGCGGCGGTGGCCGCAACCAGCAGCAAGGCGGCAGTTTCGGCGGGCGTCAGCCGGCCGGCCCTGGGTTTGCTACAACCCTTGGGCTGCTCCGTGGCCTCCCCAGCAGCAGCAGCAGCAGTGGGAGTGCGCCACCTGTGCCTCCTCCACAGGCACACACCGCCTTCGCGTCTCCGCAGTTCTCCACTGCCGGCGGTCCCTCGGCATACGGGCCTCCGGGCAGCTGGGACTCGGCAAGCTTGATTGCTGCCCTCAACCAGATGGCAATCCAGGGTGGGGCTACACACCCTGGGTCATGGACAGCGGAGCGACATCTCACATGTCCTCCAATGACGGTATTTTACTTTCCATCTCCCGTCGCCACCGTCCTCCATTATGGTCGGCAACGGTCAATCAATTCCCATTCATAGTCGTGGCACTTCTGTTATTCAAATAGCTGATCGTCCTTTTCGTCTTGATAATGTTCTTGTCGCTCCCCAACTCACTCGTAATCTGTTATCTGTTCGACAGCTTACTCGCGACAATAACTGTTCCATTGAGTTTGACGCCTATGGTTTTTCTGTTAAGGATCTGCAGACCAAGACGGTCCTCCTTCGGTGCAATAGCAATGGGGATCTCTACACCATTCCACATCACATGCCACCTCGCTGCCATGTCGCCGTCGTCTCCCCAGAGTTATGGCACTCCCGCCTTGGGCATCCTGCACCCGCCGTCGTCAACACTCTAAATAAGCTATCAGCTATCCAGTGTAATAAAGCAGCTCGCCATATTTGTCATGCCTGCCAGCTTGGCAAGCACGCTAGGCTGCCATTCGCTAGTTCGGTTTCTAGTACATCAGCTCCCTTTGAACTTGTTCACTGTGATGTCTGGACCTCTCCAGTTTTGAGTATTTCTGGCTATAAATTTTATCTTGTCATAGTTGATGATTATACACATTATTGTTGGATGTTTCCTCTTCGCCATAAATCAGAAGTTCATGCACATATTGTCCAGTTTGTTGCTTACGCTCACACACAGTTCAGTTTTCCTGTGCGCTGTTTTCAGGCGGATAATGGCACCGAGTTCATCAACAATGCCACAGCTACCTTCCTAGCTAGCCGCGGCATCCTACTTCGCACCTCGTGCCCCTACACATCCGCCCAGAACGGCAAAGCTGAGCGGATGCTTCGCACACTGAACAACGCTGTTCGCACGCTTCTGTTTCATGCCGCCATGCCTCCATCCTACTGGGTCGAAGCTCTTTCCACTGCTGTGTTTCTGATCAACCGGCAGCCATCATCGTCCATACATAATGGTATTCCCTATCATCTCCTTCACCGTAAAATGCCAGACTACTCCATCCTCCGAGTTTTCGGTTGCCTGTGCTATCCGAACCTTAGTGCCACGACTCCCCATAAATTATCTCCTCGCTCAGCAGCGTGTGTCTTCCTCGGTTACCCTCCTTCCCAGAAGGGCTACCGGTGTCTTGATCTTTCTACTCGCAAGATCATCATCTCTCGCCACGTTGTTTTTGATGAGACTCACTTTCCGTTTGCGGCTTCCAAGCCCCGACCGGATTCTCTTGATTTTTTGATACAGGATATACTTCCCGCGCCTGCCCCGTCTACCTCAGACGTTCGGCACTCACGGGTCTCAGCTGCGCCTGCCTCGGCTGCCACAGACGATGCCGGCGACCCCATCGGGCTGGACCCCTGCCATCCTGTGGGCATGGTGCTGCCTACAGGCTGCCCCAGGCGCTCCGGCCGGACACGCCTGCACCCTCGGCTTCTCCTACACCGGCAAGTGCCCCCGCCGTTGCAGCTGATCGCAGCGGTTCGGCGTCCACTATACTCGTCGTCCGCGTCCGCCACCGACTCCTCAGCCGCAGCCGGAGGCGCCGACGGCGCAAGCAGCAGCCGGAGGTGCCCTCGGCCCCAGCGCCGCAGGCAGCAGCAGTCCCGCCTCCAGAGCCTCCTGTGCGGGAGACTCGTTCCCGGACGGGTTCCACTGCCGCCGCCCCATGCAGCGGTATGGCTTCAACGCCTCGACCTCCAACCTGGCTTCTCCGCTGCCAGGCAACACTTCGTGCCGCGCTCGCAGATGCTAATTGGCGCGCGGCAATGACCGAAGAATACAAGGCGCTTGTGGACAATGGCACCTGGCGTCTTGTTCCTCGACCAGCCTCGTGCCAACATCATCACCCGGCAAGTGGGTATTCAAGCACAAGTATAATGCTGACGGCTCTCTGGCTCGCCATAAAGCCAGATGGGTTGTTCGTGGCTTCTCGCAGCGGTACCGGCATCGACTACGACGAGACGTTCAGCCCGGTTGTCAAACCGGCCACCATCCGGGTCGTCCTCAGCATCGCCGTCTCTCGCTCCTGGCCGATACATCAGCTGGACGTGAAGAACGCTTTTCTTCATGGCCATCTGAACGAGACCGTCTACTCGCCAGCAGCCGCCCGGCTTCGTCGACCCGGCGGCTCCCGACCACGTCTGTCTCCTGCAAAAGTCCTTGTACGGACGTCAAGCAGGCGCCCAGGGCGTGGCACCAGCGGTTCTCCGGCTTCATTCAGCGGTCTGGCTTCAACTGCTTCGACCTCCGACACGTCCCTCTTTGTTTACAAAGCGGGTGCCGACATCGCCTACTTGCTGCTCTACGTCGACGACATCATTCTGACAGCCTCGTCGACTCCGCTTCTTCGTCGCATCACCGAGCTCCTTCATTCCGAGTTCGCTATGACAGATCTCGGGGACCTTCATCACTTCCTCGGGATCTCTGTCACGCGTTCTGCTGGTGGTCTCTTCCTGTCGCAGCGCCAGTACGCTGTGGGATCTGCTCCAGCGCGCCGGCATGGCTGAGTGTCATTCAACGGCGACTCCTGTTGACACTCATGCCAAGCTCTCTGCTACAGACGGCGCACCGGTGGCGGATGCCACTCAGTACCCGCAGCCTCGCCGGTGCGCTACAGTATCTCACGCTGACTCGTCCGGACCTCGCTTATGCAGTTCAGCAGGTTTGCCTCTTCATGCACGACCCGCGCGAGCCTCATCTTGCGATGCTCAAGCGTGTCTTGCGGTATGTTAAGGGCAGTCTCTCCACTGGGCTTCACATCGGCACAGGCAGCATCACCAGCTTGACCGCCTACTCCGATGCTGATTGGGCTGGTTGTCCCGACTCTCGGCGCTCCACTTCAGGCTACTGTGTCTTCCTCGGCGACAACTTAGTCTCTTGGTCCTCCAAACGACAAACTACGGTTTCTCGTTCGAGTGGCGGAGGCTGAGTATCGTGCTGTTGCGCACGCTTGTGGCTGTAGACTTGTTGGCTTCGTCAGTTACTCCAGGAGCTCCACGCACCCATCTCTTCGGCGATGATTGTCTACTTGCGACAATGTCAGTGCTGTCTACATGACCGCCAATCCAGTTCATCATCGTCGCACGAAGCATATTGAGATAGATATTCACTTCGTCCGTGAGAAGGTTGCTTTGGGACAGGTTCGCGGGTGCTCCATGTTCCATCATCTCATCAGTTCGCGGACATTATGACCAAAGGGTTACCTGTACAGTTGTTCACTGACTTTAGGTCCAGTCTTTGTGTTCGTGACACTCCCGCTTAGACTGAGGGAGGGTGTTAGAATATATTGTAACAGCCCATATTGGGCGTACGGTCCATTGGCCTTGTACATTGTAACCCTAGCCTATTAGGCTATATAATGAAGGTCACCCCCCCTGATTAGGGTGTGCGGTGTTTCTCTACAGTATGGCCGAAATAGCAGCATGACCACGTATCAATATTGTGGTCACCAAAAAGAAAACCTCGAACTAATGAAAGAAAGGTAACTAAAAGAAAGACGGTTATACACAGTGATGGCAGCAGGCCAGGGGCAGGACAACTTTCAAAGAACAAATTCCATAGAATGCAGCTAGTCTCTAGATCCAGCAAATATTTGCGGTACCACCACTTTCCTTCTCTTGTTCTCCCTGCCGCTTTCCTTCTCTTGTTCTTCCTTGGCCTCAGGGAGAGGCAGGTAATCCATACGTCTCACGGAGATGCAGATAATTCATACAGCATGGATCCTCATTATGTTTCTTCGTTATCCTCATCCCTAATATCCTCAATTTCTTCTAGGGAGTACAATGCATTTAGCTCTTGCTGCAACTGATAATAACATGGGGAAACAAGAATCAAAATCCAAATGCCACCATGTCACCATTTTTTGTATCATGAATGATATAACAAAATTCAGTAAAATGAGACTATGGTACTGACCTGAACATGTTTTAGCTTAGATGCAATCAGTTCATCAGTCAGTGTTATCATCCTGCAGAGGGAAAAAAAGAGGTAAATAATTTTTAGCGATTCTAGCAATAAGTGGTCTTTGCAATCAGTATGCATGTTCAAAATAACATAAACAATGTAAAAAGGACTAAAAAAACTGATTCAATTTGATTGTGAAATTATTTTCCTAAGATCAACTACTCAACTTGGTTAACAAAACAAAAGAGAAGAGGTGCCATAACAATAAATTAAATTAAATTAAAGTAAATATATATGGTGTCGTAAAGTTGCCATAACTGTTCCTATGATATTTAACAGTGGAATTTTATGTAACATCACTTGTGCATAAGTGGGCATACCTAGACTGTAATTCTGAAATTTTAACAAGTAATAACCTTTCCTTCTCAGAGTTAGCTGTATCAGCCTGTAAAAAAGCACCTTTTAATGACAGTGAACAAAATATTGAAGGAAAAGGAATCACTGAATGATAACTCAACAGTCAACACTTGAAATCATAAGCTAGGTTGATTCTTACCACTTTATCATTCTCCATCGTTCGGACTTGAGAAGATATTCCAGGCTGTGTTCCTGAAGGAAAGAGAGTTTTAACTAACAGGCAAGGAAACAAACAACTCCAACTTCAACAAGGGGAAAAACACTTACCATCAACTTTCTCATTCTGTTGCAAGTTACTAAGTAGGTTCATGATTAGATCCTAAAGTAAAGAGAGACAATTGTTATAAAATAGAAATGAAGGATGAAATCAAAGATTCCTCCATACCTGCTGAAACATGGTTTGTTGGCACAAGGTTGTTAGGTGGGGAATTAATACTGAAGATGACACTGAACTATTGCAGAGTTCCTTCAGCTGATTAGTGTTACACTGCAATATTAAAGCATTTTTTGTTATAAAAATGAACATGTCATATCAGATTTAACAAAGTTCATAGAAAATATGCAGACACTTATTCAATGTATGGTCAACATGATGTATTCACAAATATCCACGAAAAAAACCCACAGATCTCGTGCATCTGGATGGTTAGTAAATAGTTTATTGGCTTATAAAGCATAACTATAAGGAACAAACAGTTTTCCGATGAAAGCCAAAAAAAAAAACAGTTAATATAGAGTGAAGTAACTAAACAATGATAGAGCTCATAAGTATCAGAAATGCAGCAACCCGAGCATCCTATGCCAATAAAATAACAGACGCTTTCCACACCCACACTGGCTTCACAAAAATCGGTCTCTCCATTCTTTATCTGTTTCACTGTGTCAGGTTCCCCAATAGCTGTGTCAGCTATGATGAAGCGGGAAAGTGAAACGCTGTGATGTAAATACTCTGTCAAATTTATTCTCTTTTTATGTTTGTCTTTGATTTCATTCTATTTTTTGTCCAAGTCCATCTGGATGACACATTATTCCCCCTTCGTTTTGGTGATGCAAGTGCCTCCCTACTCCCAGCCACTGACTGAACATCAAATAGGGTGAATGACGGAGCAATCTGTTCCAGCATGAGCTTGATTGGCGTGTAAAATGCCTGTGAGCTATCAATGGAGGATCATTCGCGGTATGGTACTATGGTGAGGACGTTTTTTTTTACACAATTTATGAATTTTTGTGACAACGGCACTTTGTGATGTTGGAATTGTCTTTCGGATGTTGTGGTAGAAAATTCTTTTTGCAACATTCATACGTGTGACAATTGTGAACAACAGTTGCAACATCAATATTTTGTCTACGAAGTTTTCAAATCATTGTTGACGATAATAGATCCATTTTTTGTGTGCGATGTTTTCTTCTGTTGCAACAGAATCTATTATGTTTCCATTATTTCATATGTTTCAACTTTGGTTTTTTTGTTACATTGCAACTGCAACTACCAAATGTTCTAGTGTTCTAATGTGGAAAGATGATCCATCTTAACCTTCGTTACTTCTTCTGAAACATGCTAGGTCCCAAACTCATGATTTTCAGCCCACTTTAGACAGCAGGTGATATTAATCAGTTTAATTCTTTGTAGGGTACTGTTACTTTTTGTGTATTTTCATTGCGGTTTTCTAATGTCAGAATATATTTTCCGATATTGCAGTAATTGTCGATCCATGTAGTGACGAACAGGTTGGAGCTTCTGATGGGAAGTTTTCCATCAGATGTCAGGGTACGAGCAAATGCCTTTCAAGTATCCATCAACAAATATGAGGTACTATTGAGCAATAATCAATTCGCAAATTGGTCTAAAGCAGTGGTAGAAGGGCAATAATCAGTAGGTCTGAGATTTATTGTCTTCAATATTGATAATTTTAGGGCTCCTTTCCCATCTCAAAAACTCAAATGCTGCAATGGATGTATGCAATTTTATTTTCTCGACACAACAATATTTTACTGCAGTTATCTAGGGAAATTAGAACAAACACAATCATGGGAAGAAAACGTTATACCATCAGCTTAGGATTAACCAAACAATCACCAGTGCTGGCAGATTTTCTTAGCAGTGAACCCTGAGAAAACCAAAAGTTAACCACAAATTCATGACTCTAACCTTGTGAATGGCAATCGTGATCTAAATGGCAGCAACCTCACCTCTGGTGATTTCCGGGAGAGACTACTAAGTGGACCATCCTGAACCTGCAAAATAAGATTTATAAAATTGACTCTTCTACCCAATTTAAATGAAGAGTAATGTTAAGTTCAATTGTATATCCACCCAGTTCACTTACCTTTGCAAGATCAACATTCTCAGATGTCACTGAAAAGCGGCCTTTAATCTCTACTACACTTCGTTTGGACTTGTCCACTGATGAATCTACATAACCTAGAATGAGCAAAACAAGGTTAATGTAAAAACGGCACAACAAATACAAACAGCAGATATATTGGCCATGGGCATAATTTAGTACCAAAGCAGGTGACCACATGGGCATGGAGGTAGGAACTCTAAAGCTATTTCTTGCTTATTAATTAAAAAAAATAAACAACCCTGTCCTCATAAAGGCGTCACTCTAATGGGCTGGACAAGACATAAATATAGAAAATCTAAAGCAGTGCCAGACTGCCAGCGTATATTTTCTATGTACACAACTAGTTAAACCAACAAACATTTGCAGTCATAATTAGGTGGACACTCATACCTCCTGAAGATCGAATAGGAGCTGACAGACTATTGCTGATGCACGAGTTGGAAGTGAAAGTGGACCACTAAGGCTTGCTGTTTTTCTAATCTCACTTCTTTGTTTGTCAGATATCATGTGCACAGCTGCATCCCTGTCATACACCAAACAGTAATAAGCACTCAGCATAACTAAATATTGACAGCCCATTAACCATGCTCGAAGTTTTTGTCTTTGGAAATAAAAACGCAATTATACCATTATATCATTAAGATAAGAAGCATATGCCTGGTCTTACAATAAGCACTTGTGTACTACCATAGCAAGATTTGATAAAAAGGAACTGCTACAGCAATATAAACAGTCAATTCAGGAAAATCTGGCAGCAAAAATTAGTGAGATTGTAAACAAATAACTGGGATTCTCAAATTATCTGATGCACATTCATAAAATTATAGGTTGAATTTACAAAATATTACTAGAATTTACCTTGAAAATCATACATTATAATAAGCAATAATGACAAATCAGGAATAAATAAACTCGGGAAATATTTTCCTCTGCAAGTCACTCCATTCAGTCATTGCAGATCTTGAGTTGCCGAATAAAAATAGAAACCTAACACGCTCTTACAAAAACAAAAAAAAAACTTGAATAGATAGTACACCTCTCAAAACCATAGCTCCTTTCAGCTGTTGAGCTATTGCTCCCACCAGAAGTCAGTTGTCTCTGCCCAACATCACTTGTCCAATGATTCGACTCTGGATCTCGCTTTGATGTTGAGGGCAAAGAATCATTCTCTCTTATGTTGCTTTCATATCCATCAGTCCTTGTAGTGTCAGCGTCACTAAAATCAAAATCAAAATCAAAAGCTTCGTTCCTGGTGGGGGTGTTTCCATCTGAATTTAAAGTGGTGGCAAAGGATCGCTGCCTGAAATATATCAAAACAATACATTTTACCACAAACACTGTAATTTAAAACAATATAATAACAACTGTAAAAGAATACTCATAATTCCATATCGATAGCATCCTACTTAATCCGCAGGATAGAAGCTGGACTTCTAGAGCTATCAAATTATCAATCGCTAAAAGATACTAAAAAATAGTGGCTTTACCTGGAGTTGCGTTCATTTGCAGATGATTTTCCCAAATGGTTCCGTGAAGAAAAATCCTGTTCAAGGACCAAGAAGTGACAGCTCAGATATTCAATTGCATTTTGTTTCAATCTAACAAATTACAACTTTGAAACAAGGTAAGTAATCAGTATTAAGAAACTCAAGAGTTCTACTGCAAAGATGAGCACATGACAACTCTGGACATATTTTTGCAAATACTTTTCTTGAAAATAATGTTCAAGCTTTCTAAAGATAATAATCAAATAACTTCTACAGAAAAAATTAATAATCTACTAGACCTTTTCAATCCTTGCAATGTCCTCGTCTTCTTTTATTTCTGGTGGCTCGTCATCATGAATCTGTCAATTTAGCCAGTTTAATGATAATTGTGAATGGATGGAAGTTCGAATGAAAATGAAGTCTATATTGGAAAAGGGAACCAGTGTAGAAGGATTACCAATGATGCTTGAGCCTTGAGATCCTCGATATCGAAGTTCCATGCACTAACACCACGTTGATATTCACTCTGTATGAATCCATGCAGTTTTATGATAAGAAGGCTTGCATTTACCCAAATTCTACAACAAAAGGAATGCTTCTAATATATGTGACATGTGACTATTTATGGAATAACATGTAGGGGCAAATACTCAGCATTACACATTTGTATGGAGACTGAATGAGATAAGCGAACAATACATGACACAAGGAACTTCAAAAGGTTACTATGATGTATCCATATACCCCCAATGTTCCTAGTACAGTGAATGCCTACCATTTAGACATGACATACATGTATTATTCTTATGTTGCTAGCCTTTTCAACACTTAACAGTCAACTTGTTAACCCAATTATTTGGAAAGTATATTTAGACATATAGTATATGAGCAAATATTTTGTTATGTGGTACTGAAATTGTTGGACTATTGTGGTTTATCATACAGTTAATAACTTTTCGAAAACATTACCAATTATTCATAATACATGTTAAACCAAAACTATCACAGTTGAAAGGTGCCATGTATATAGACAATTAACTTCATGTAAAATCTGATTTCACTTGGGTATTTTAACAATGGACAAATGATGAATCATGTTTACCAAAAAAAACATGCACACTAAATAAAGAACTCTCAATTCGTAACTCTAATCTAGCCAGAGCAGTATAGTAATGATGATAATTAAAAATAGAAAAGGAACTCCGAATATTAAAAACCAAACAGAACATAAAAATGAGGAAGGGTATGTCACGAACAAGGGAGAGGGCCTCCTGTTCAGAAGAAGGCATTTTCTTCAACGCCAATTGTGCTGCATCTTTAAGCTGGAGATACACAGAAAATTCAGCTACATTTTCCATGATCAGGAAGGGGTATTTCATAATAAGACTAAGTAAGGAAGCATACCTGCAGAGCCTTTACACGATCCCAGAGAGGCGGTAAACCAGATAAGATACTCTTAATAGTCATATCTGGAGGCTTTGCATTTTTGAAAAACGAATGCTTTAGCAACTTCTCAGCTGTTGGTCTCTTTGTTTGATCTTTGACCAAGCACATTGCAACCATCTCTTTAAATGACTGGTCAAAACTGAAAAGGCCTACTTAGATAGGTGAACACTAGAACACAATCTACTGTAGCTAACCACATAAATGGCTCATAACTGATAATCAACTGAAAGGATAGGTACTACCTTTGAGAATCTTCTGTCACGTTCATAATCAAGACCAGGTGGTGCATTTTGGAGGGTCATGAGAAGAACCTACAACCAAACTACAAGTTTAATATATGCCTGTGTTGTTAGGTAAGGAAGCACTAGATGATCCCGTAAGATCATCTACCACCAGTTAGATTATGCTAGGTCATACGGTGTTAACAGGTAACTGGTAAGATTTGAAAACTTACTGCAATTTGCTACATGTCACAGGGTATTTGGATTTTTTTTTAAACAAGTATTTGGAATATTTATTGCAACAGCTATTAGAGAAACAAATGCGCAGGCCAAAGCATTACCTTCATAGGGGGGTATTTTGAAAATGGAGCATGGCCATGTGCTAGTTCAAGAGCAGTGATTCCAAATGACCATATGTCAGCTCTGCAAAAATGAGAATGTGTGTGAATTCATACTGGCTACCGATTGACATAAGGCCAAACAAACAGCCATGAGGAAGGCCATATATAAAGCAAATTCACGAAGGCATCAATTTCGGTTTCTAGGATAAATCATGGCATGTCTTACGTGGAAATAAATTAAAGACATATACACAGTTAACATACTTGAAATTATATCCAGTGCCAGGTTGGAGAACTTCTGGAGCCATCCTAAATAGAAAATTCCAAAAGGAAAAACATGTAAAAAATAATCTAGTTATACAAATCTACAAATATTTATAGAAATTTGGTTAAGAAGTTACCAGCATGGTGTTCCTACAAATGTATTCCTAGATCTTTGCCTGTCACCTCTATCAAACATGCAAGCAGAAACACCAAAGTCTCCAAGCTTCACTACCCCAGCACCATCAATAAGGATATTACCAGCCTGTACAGTGCCGAATCGAGCAAAAATAAACAACAATGACTAATAAATACATCAAATAACTACAGTTTCTTCCCAAAAATATTCTAATAAAACTAACCTTGACATCACGATGTATTTGACCCTGCCGGTGAAGGTAGTCCAGAGCCTTAAGAGTTTCCTTTAGAATGGAGCCAATGACTGGCTCGTCAAAACCTTCCTGGTATGAAATCTTCATTAAGTGTAAACAAGAACCCTCTGTCATGAATGGCATTATCACCCAGAGGCTGTGCTCAACAACAAATGAGCAGTAAGCCCTGATGACATTAGGATGATCTATCAAACTCATTATTTGAGCCTCCCTTTGTATTTCATCCTACAAATAATGTAACAGTGATAAACAAAATTCATTTATGCCTTTCATAAGGAAAAAGAAAAGAGTCAATTGACACCAGCAGGGAAGACATATCACTCATTCAGCCTTAGAAAAGTTTTCACAACTTTGGCACTCCAAAACCTAGTTGATAGTGTTTCTACTTTACAGTGGATTAAAGGGGCGGCCAAAAAAATGAACTACCACAAGTTGCTAGAGATGGATAAGAATAGCAACAGCCACATAAGGTGGATAACATGAAGAATTGTGACACACTGACACATAATTGGCGGGTCATGATCTGCGTGTGATCACGAAGTGACTGGCTTCTGTTGGCAAAGAGCAATAGCCTGCCAGCCCACCAGTGAATGGAGTGTTGAGAAGAAAGCACAGTCAGTACTGGTAAAAGGAACAAGTCCATCTAATATTCCAGTGAACTACTCCCCTCGTTCCAAATTATAAGATGCTTTGCCTTTTCTAGATACTTTTTTTTTACTACATATCTAGACAGTATATATCTAAGTGCGTAGCAAAAGTTATGTATCTAGAAATGTCAAAATGTCTTATAATTTGAAACTTAGGAAGTAATAGCTAAAAATAGAAGGCAATAGCATAAAAAGGATCTTTTAGACGGACATTTTACAAGTTTCTGATAGACGTCTATTGAGCCCCAAATGTAAAGTACTCTCATTCTACTTAGAATGAGTTGAACAATGTGATCCGCTACCAATGCAAAATACGAAAGCTTTGGATGGAGCAAACTAGAAAATTTGTCTTAAACAAGCATCCATCCAGTCCTTATAGACACAACGTCAACAATGAGCACTAATCCTACATATCAAGTAGAACAATCTATTCCAGATATCATGCTTGCTTGTTTATCATCATCAGTTCATATCAATAAAATGTTCATGGTCAAATGTGCAGGGCAGAATGATGCCATGTGCAATATAAAATAAAATACCAGAAATTAAAGAAACGATCTAGTAGAATGGTAAAAAAACAAATAGCGAATCACCTAGCAAAAAGATAACGATTTTCATCAACTTTTTTTTTAAAAAAAAAAAAACTGCAAGTTTTCTGTGGTCTATCTATAGGAGTAGGACTGCTAAACTGCCATGGAACTCTTTAGCAGTTTTTAGTTGAAAACTCCCAAGGTGACAAGCACTCAAGTTTAAGAGTCCCGAGAAAATATTTGAACTCTCCATCTCAACCGCCCACGCTCACAGTATACCGTGCAAAATAATAACTGCCCTAAAAAAAAACTAAAATGCAGGTACATGCCTCTGTTGGTCTTTTGAACTGAGCCTTAGACTAAGCAACGAGTAGTAGCAGACAAAGTAAATTCGACGTTGTATCTACTTGAGATGTGAAAGCAAGGTCCGAATTGATCTGGTAAGGCGTTACACGGATCAAAATTCAGCTCAGATTATCAAAATTCAGCTCAGATTTCCAAGGCACCAAATCAAAGAGTAAAATCCACTGCAGTCGACCAACGGATCTCTCGCTAGATCAAAACAGCAGATGGAACCCACAGACAGAGCACCAACGAATTGCAAAAGAGGGAGAAGGAGGCGTTTGTGTGTGTGTGTGTGTGTCACGGGAGCTCACGATGTTGTTATTGAGCTGATCGAGATCCAGGCACTTGACGGCCACAACACCCTTGGTCGGCAGGAAGATCGCGCGGTACACGACGGCGTGCGCGCCGTACCCCACCTCCTCCATCAACCGGTAGTCGGCGGGATTCACGGAGAAGGGCGGCGGCCCCGCGGCAGCACCCGCGGCGCCCGAAGACGTCGGGCGCTTCACGCTACCGTTCCTCCCCATGGAACCCGGCCGAGAGCTGGAGAGGCAGCGCCCCGCCCGCGTTCTTCCGGCGCAGGCGACGGAGCTAGACAGACTCAACCCCAACCACCGGAGCCGCCTGCCTCCCGGGCGTTGACCAGTGTCTCGCGCAGTCGCGCGTGGACGACGAGCGAGAGAGAGAAGAGGGAGAGAGAGAGGGGAGGGAGGGGAGGAGGGAGGGAAGAAGAGGAGATAGCAAGGCGAACTAACGGAAGGCCGCTTGGGAAACGAGGTCGTAAAAGGGCTGAAATTAATTATTTCGGCGGTGACGTGGCGGGGGCGAGGTGCGGTGCGGGGCCGGCCTGCGGCGGTGTGCTGGTACGGGGAAAGTATGGCACCATGACAAGTGGGGCTCTCGTACAGCTTGGTCCCATTGGCAGCGGGGGGCACAAGGCGGGTGACTTGGAGGGGGGGCGCGTGCCGCCGACTGCGCGGTAGATCTCCGCCTCCCGATGCTGGTCGTAGGATGGGATTGTCTGCGGAAAGCAGTTGTACGACCTGTCAGCGTTAGTTGGGAAGCGAATGTTTTCGTGTTAAACGAGAATTCAGAGATGGAGTCAAGAAGATGTAACTTTAGATTTAGGCCCGGTTCGGTTGGTATAAAAAGCGCTTATTTTTTTAACCTGAAATAGTGTTTTTCTCTAAAAAAAAATTAGCAACAGCCAAAATCAACTTAGCTTATCAGCTACAGCGAACAGAGCCTTAGGCTCCATTCGCTCCAAGCCTTCAACTTATCAGCACTTATTATCAATTCTAAAATTGTATTTAATAAATCAGCATCAGTCAAAATCAATATTTATTTTCAGCTCCAGCGAACAGTTAGATTATAATAAAAGTTAGATTTAATTATGTTCATAAAAATGTATTAACATTTATAACTCTAATCAACTTATTATATAGTTAATATAAAAATACTCATTATACATCATAAAGATTACTCGTAGTTCACTTGAAAAGTTTGTCTAGGACATTATTTGTTTGCCTTTAGTATAAATTAAAAATTTTCTAACTTGCACTAATTCTAAAAAAAAAATGTACCAAACAGAGGGGGGGCGGGGCAAGTGAACTATTTCTTTGTAAATAGATGCAAATTTCAGTATCATGATGGTATAGTGTTGTATATATTGATATATTTTCCCCGCAAGCTTAGTCAAAAAAAGGAGAAAGTTAATAATTTCGGGGCAATATTTTGGTTTAAAAAAAAATCCTCCTTTATGGAATATTTTGGTCCTCCAACTTCAATGAACAGACAGGAACGTCTCGTATAAAAACAGCTACGCACTTTCTCAAAAGAGAAGAAACAAAACCAGTTTTTTTTTTTTTTGCGACTAAAGAAACAAAACCAGTTACACACAGCATACGATCGCTGGACGCATCAGTCACCTAAATCTATACCCTAACAGGACCAGCAGTTTTTTGTAAGTACAGCTGCAAGCCTGCAACATGTAGCCATCCATGATCCATCCAACCGGGTCAACAGGGGCACGCCCGCCAGCGCTCGTATTTGCACCTGCCAGAGAGAATCTGCACGCGCAGGCGCCGCAGTCCCCCGGGGTCCCGCGGGCGCGCGTTTCTGTTGCGGCCCGCGCTGCAACCTGCCAAGCGGATGGGCGGCGCGGCTACATAGCCTAGCCGGTACGGTACCACGGCCGAGGACGTACGTACTCCTGCGCGCGTACGAACCAACACGAGCCGGAGCCACAGCGCGGGTCGCGCTAGCACGCACGGCGCCCCCCGACGTGCCGCGTGGTCCCGCTGCCAAAACCGCGCTCGTGTCGTGCCCCTACCCCTGCCCCCCCTGGCCGGCGCCCGGCGGAAACGAAACGAGCCTTTCGGCGCTGCCCGTGAGCCGCTTGTTTTGACGATGGATGGGCTCCCTCCCTACCTGCTCCCGTGGAGGGGAGCGTGGCCATGTGCGGGGAGAGGGGGGCTAGCGGCCCGAGGCTTTTGCGTGGGTGCGCTGCGCGGAATAATGATTGCGTAGACCGGCTGGCGGGCTCCGTGGCTACGTGGGGTGTGCGGAAGGGAGCCGGCCGGCCGGCCCGCCGGTGGGATGGTTGGTGCGGTGGGATCCAACGGCAGGCAGATGCGGGAAAATCGGAACAGGAATCACTCATGCCTTTCGTTTCGTTTAAGCCAAGGGAATGTGAAATGAGTAGTTGTACTTACACGAGTACGTACTATGGTTTATCAAATCAACATTTCTAATCTATCTCTCAAAAGAAAACATTTCTAATCTAATATAACCACAGAAGGAAGTCATTTTGCACAGGACACAAAACCATGGAGCACGTACGTACGTGCTCCTTTTTTTTTTCCTTTCATTCATGTGAACGCGCGTCCTTGGAAGTTCTTTACGTTGCGTTGATCGGTCGGACCGACACATGCCGTCGCTTCCGCCAGGAGGTTCTTGGTCAATACATGTTATCATTTTGCTTTGAAGTTAGCCAGCTGGACATTTCACCACACGCCAAAGAGCCAAAGCTAGATGCGGTCGTTCTTTACGGTCGAAATGTGGGAGAAATTAAAATCTAGTTAATGATTTAGGTTATTTGGTCCTAGAATTTGATATTTCAACACTTTTTTAAACTTACAAATAAACTTATCTTAAATTCATAAGGTGAGAAATATAAATAGATTGTATATATTATTATACTATATTTCTAATCTACAACTTATAGCATACTCTCCAATTCTCTTCTCTACAATAGAAATGCAACGTATAAATATCCCCTTTATATTGCTAATAATAATATAAAATATATTTCATATAGAACCATATTAGATTAATTAATTTGTGTCTAAATTATAATTATTAGAATGGATTCAATTCCAATGATCCAAACTGGTCCAAAAGAATTCAGTCGAAATCTAAGGTCAGCATATGCTAGCTACACACATGTGTGTGTGTGTGTGTGTGTATATATATATATATATATATATATATATATATATATATATATATATATATATATATATATATATGGTGCATTTCTAATACTCCCAGGAGTAGTTACTTCCATCTTTAAAAACCCACATTGCATATATGTTCATACTTGTTTATCACTTTAAGTATGTTTATATACTCATATTAAGATACTCTAAATATTCCTACGCAAAAAATTATCAAAGGAACCCATATTTTTAATATATTATTAAAGTGACACTACTGTACTATATAAAATAAGTATAACCGCATACTCTATGTATGCACACATACTTAACATAGATATCACCCTAGATGGTCTAGTATGATTATATACTTCGCATACATATAGTTTATTTGGTCATACATACTCAAAATCTTGAGATATAAACATGGGAGTAACTATTCCCCTATAGTTACTCCCATGTCTATATCTCTAAACTCAGATCATTTATGGTCCCAAAAAATATATGTAGACGAAGTATATGGTCATACTAAACTATCTAGAGTAGTATGTGGTTATACTTTTCTGTTATCCATATAGTATATGGTTATACTTTTTAATATACTACTGTAGTGGTAATTTAGTAATATATTTAAAAATATGGGCTCTGGTGAAAAAATTTCACATATTAAGATTTGAAGTTTCTTAAATTAAGTATCTAAACATACTCAAACTGATAAATTAGTATGCGCGCATACACAATTAAGTTTATTGAAGGTGGGAGTAACTACTCCCGATAATATATATATATATATATATATATATATATATATATATATATATATATATATATATATATATATATATATATATGAATTCCATGCATTCATGATAAATTGATAATCATTCTTTGGTTACACACTCTACTACTAGTTTGACAACCAATATAAATAATTTAAAGCATTTTTTTTTATTACAGCAAGCAGGAGGATAGAGGACGTAGATGCAGACAATCCAGTCTTCCCCTAAACTCTGCCTTTTGTTGCTTTCGTGATGATTGATAATAATATACAGTAACTAATAATTATTACGTGGTGGCTGCTCTAAACCGTGCTAACTGTTTGCACCTAGGAGAAAATGAAGTGAAAGCAACATTATTGCGTTCAAATCTGATGAGTATCTGACTGGCACAGAAAATATAAGTGGCCGCTGCCATTATTCAACAATGTTGATATATGTTCTTTTGACCCATCAGCGCTTATTTTCAGACACGAAACAGTATTTTTCTCTCACAACAAATCAGCACGAGCCGAAATCAGCGCTTATTTTTCAGCCAAAAGAACAGGTGTAAGTTGCTTGCCTTTTTGGCTGTATGTTTGATCATTTATTTTATTCAAAAATTTATGAAAAATATCACTTTTTTGTTTTATGATATGCTTTATAATAAAAGTTCTTCTAGAATAAGTTAAATTTAACTTTTTACGTAATTTTTTAAATAAGACAAGTAATCAAACATAGATCGAAAAAGTTAAACGATTTATAAATTGGAACGGATTAAGTACACGTCTAGATAAGCACAAGGTACGATGATGGTCGTCCTGTCGCTCGAGGCGCACCAAACAAGTGCCTAATATAGGCTCGCCGCTCGCAAAAAGGAAGTGTGTATAGTACGTATCTGTCTGCGCACGCCATACGTGTACGTTCCACACGCAGGATCCAGTGTGGAGTGTGAAGGTAATGTTAAATTTGCTCTTAGGAGCGTGTGCTCTCACTCCCTCTACTTCTTATTTTATGTATAGATATACATTAAGATGTGTGTGGGCACACTTTTCAGTGTAGATCCAAGGGTGCTCTTAGGGCGTGGTTTTTTTTACTTTTAAGAGTAGAACCGCGTCCGGAGTATAAAACAAGGTGTGTGTGTTTTTTTTTTCTCCGGACGAACCAAAACAAAAAACTTCCTTGTTCGGGTCATCACTTAGATGCTTTCGCGCGCGGCCACTATGTAACAACGAACAATGACGTCTCGCGTAATCGCTTTCGTGATGATGATGGTGGTGGTGGTGATAATTATAGGGCGATTAATACATCACTGTCATCGTGTGATATATAAGGAAAATGGGTGACCAATGCAAGCTGGACAAAAAGGAGGAGAGCTTTGAAATGTAGCGGATATTTGGAAGCGTGCAGCGGCTCGTTTCGTTTGTTCAGCAAGGTAACCCGGAAGAGAATATGCATGGACATTCGTGCCCTGTCCTGCTGTCTCACAAGCCGCATGTGTAGAATTCTCATCGACGTCTCCCGTCACGCCCTCGCATGCATTGCGTGACTTCCCACGCGCGTCTGTGTGCGTGATCATGTCATCATCGTCGACACGATGAATCAGTCACACAGAAAAATTACAAAAAATATCGATGATGGGCAATATCAACATCTCGTCTACAGTGACAATGGCTTCCTACGACTGCTTTGCAGAGGTGACTGGGTGAGCGTTTTTGACACGCAAAATGAAATGTGATTAAGATATTATTGTTGGAAGATTTGGTACTAGCTAGTCTTAGGGCACTTTCAATGCAGGTTTCACCATAGTTTCTATGAATATTTAATATCTCTGTATTTATTGATTTTACTGATGTGACACTGTATTTATTGAAGAAAGAGAGAAGAAACACAAGAAACCGAGTCTAATATAGACTCGACGTCTACTCTTGCATGGATGCGGAAGAAACGACGCTAGTCCGCGCTGGGAAGACAGCGGTAGTTTCCATCCAGCCTCCCAGATCCCATGTGCCTCCCTCTCCATTGCTGCTGGCTGGACGTATGCCTCACCATGGGTGGTCACTCGACGACGTGGAGGTCCGGCCGCGACCGCTCGACGCTCGCCTCCACGCACGGTGTGGCTCGACGCCGGCCCCGGAAGCGAGCCGGAGTTCGCGCACCGCCATGGAGGTTCCAACTCTGCTCGCACGGCCACTAGCAGGGCCGCCGCGCCGACGGTGGCCGGAGCTCGCGCAGAAGCCGTCCGGAGTTCGCGTGCCGCCATGGAGAGTGCCAACTCACTCGCATGGCCGCTGGCAGGGCCGCCGCGGACTCACGCAGACGCTGACCGGAGCTCGCGCAGCCGCCGCGGATATGGCCGCCTCGCTCGCGTGGCCGGCATGGACTCGCACCGAAGCTGGCCGGAGCTCGCGCGGTCGCCTCGTTTGCCCGGCCGCTAGCATGGAGCTCACACCGGCGAGATCTCGAGGAACTGCATCCTGTAGATGTATTGCTCCATGTAGATGTATTGCTCCATGCCGACGTACGTGAGCCCAGCCGCCTGCAGAGCTCGCCGCGCCCTTTTAGCGCCGCCGAGCTCACCCATACACGCGAACGCCGCCTAGCGGATCCTGCTGCAAGCTCGTTGAGCTAGCTCCTGGCCACGATAGAGGCGCTCATTGTTGTGCTGTATCTCTGCACACATCAAGAAGACTAACCAAAAAAACAGGACTAGATGACTGATGCTTGTTTATCGGGTGAGCGTGGAGGAAGAAAGCTAGAGCAAAAGATCCAGGAAAAAGAGCTGATAAATTATTGGAAGACCCTAGGATAGAACAGTTGCATTAGGAGAGATGGTTTTTTGATACTGAATCTTAGACTATAAAAACTACATGCTGATTTCTGCATTGCGAGTGCTAGTTGAAATAGGCAGACCGCTCGAGAGCTTTTGGTTGGCTGCTGCCTATAGCTTGGTTCATCTTTGCATGACCAACACCGCACTCAGCCCAGCTTTGTTATTAGTCACGACATTCTTACCATGAGACGTGTATGTTCATAGAGCTGTGGGTATATACTCACTCCGTCCCTAAAATAACATTATTGTTGGTGTGCGTGTCATAAATTTAACTCGATTTATATAAAATATGTATAACATTTATATTTCTAAATAAATTTATAAAAAAACTACATGAAAAGATCTTTCTATTGATACTAATTATGTACTATAAAAATTAATAAATTTTAAAATGTATTTAGTCAAAGTTATTTCTTAGAAAGTGAGAATGACAATTTTTTAGGAGCGGAGGGAGTATCACCTTGGATTCCTGTGAATTTTGTATGCTAGTATATATCTCTCCACCCTAGAGCGACAGGTCTGGTCTGGTACTCTGGTCCGTTTGGATAGATACTGGCTTTGCTTTACGTCGTTATCAAGCGTCCATATTCTGAGTTCCATTCTTACGCATCTTTTTCCGAGTCATTCATTACGCGCGCACTTTAAACTAATAATAACTGTCATCGATTGATGGGAAGCTCCGGTTTTGGTCTCATCAACGTACGACGACTTCGGCAACAACAACCATGTCCATATGGCAACGGTGCAACCTGTAATAAGCTGTTACATTGTGATTATATGAAAGTGACCTGCAGAATTTACCTGGACTGGTATACGATGCATAGGCATAATGTGTATATACTATGTATATACATACGTGTGTTGTAATAAGGATAAAGGATTACCATATGTATAGATAATGTGCATGATTGAACCGAGATGACGAATGCATTGAGATATATGCCGTGCCATCATTGGATCGACCGCTTTCTTGGTTCGTTAGCATCGACACCACTGGTACACTGCAATTTCGTGACGTGTCGAGACGAGAAGATCGAAGGCCGCAGATCCTCCTGAGCGAGAACGGTAAAACATATGAGCCGGAGAATCATTCGCAGCTAGGATAAGCTAATGGGCTACCACATGCACGTTTGTAAAGGCTTGTACTGCCTTGATCACTGATCCTATATGCAGTGGCGGAGCCAGGAATAGGAGGGGGGGGGGGGGGGGTGGCAATTTGTCAATTGAATGTATATGTGCATCAGTGGTGAAAAAAATTAATCTTAGTGCTTATAATAAGTCACAGAATACGAATGATAACAAAATACCTGAATATAAACCCTAAAAAAGTAGCATAAAATATTGATTGACAACAAAATATTACTGAATTAGCCACTTCTAGTGCGCTTAGTATGTAGAATTTACAGACCGAAAAGCAAGCAAAAAAAAGATAGAACTCACGCAAAACAACAGAAACAAAAGAAAACATGCTAATAGAGAAACAAGTTAGTTGAATGGTGTGAGAGCAGAAATCTACTACACGATTGCTCTATAAGAGAATTATTAGTCTACTAGTATACGATTACTAGTGTATTACTATAGGATTGTTGATCGTGGTTTGATCACTGCTAATTTAGTGACTTGTAAGCTAATAATACAGGAAATGAGAGTGGAGCAGCGAAAATTTGCTTTAGCAGATCACAGAGGCGGGGGGGGGGGGGGGGGGGGCATAACCCAGTATGGCCCTCACCTAGCTCCGCCAGTGCCTATATGCACTTCAAACTCGAATTTTCGCTTCATTTCAAGTTTGGACTAGCTTGTCCAATGCTACAGCCAAAGATAAACATGAGCCTTGAGAGTCCCTTCACACGAATTCATTTGACAGCGCGTCTAATTGCTCTCAGCACTTGGCCTAGGCAAAATACCTGATACCCATTACTTGTACCCGAATTACCTAAACTCGAAACCAAATTACTTGAACCCGAGATACTTGATCCAAATTCGGATAGCGATTCCGATTATCCGAAATTACTTTGGGTAATATTTCATGGCACCCAAACTATTCAAAGATTGTATATTCTCTGTTTTAACTTTGTTGTATGTTGAATCAACATTTTATTAGTGTATGATTATTGCTCAAATTCAATAGAAATTTTAGCTAAAATTATGTACAAAATGCTTATGGAATTATGTGTAATTTGCTAATTTTCTATGAATTCGAGTATATCAGGTTAATACCTGAACCTAAATCATCGTGTACTCAAAATTTTGAGTAGTATTTTTTCGAGGCTAATTATCGGGTACTATTTTTTTAGGCAATTTTTGCTGTGGGGCATCGCGAAAACAACAAATTGGCCGTAACACACCGCCAACGCTGGCTTTTGCTGAGTACCATTACTAATTCGCGATTGTTTGCCAGTGGACACCGCCTCCATTAAACTAATTATTTACAGCAATCGAGAGAGAGAGAGCACTGTTAGCAGACGATTTTGCCCCTGGCGGCCTGAGACGCGTTCGCGGTCCGGTTGGACCAGGTCGTCCTCGGTCAAACCAGACCCTGAACCCTAGTCGGAGTCTCCCTCACCGCCGTTCTCCAGTCTCCCGCAGCGCCGTCGCCAATCTCGTTGCTCGCCACCATCTCTTCCCCACAGTCGCCGTGCCATGGATGCATGAAGATGGCTTCGCCGGCGAAATCGAAGCGGCTCCGCCCGAGCATAGATTCACCGTCGAAGGGAGTGAATCTGTCATGGGTTCCTGAGGGGTATGAACTTTTATCCTCTTCCACATTTTGATTTGAGGTTGGTTTTGTTGTTGCAATGCACTGGGGGTCGATTTGCGCATCAGAAGTTAGGGTTTTCATGATTTCTTGTTCTTGTCCATTTTTAGGATGGACATTAGTTCTGCATTACGCATAGCAGTGCGTGTCCCAGCTTACTGTGAGGCTTGCGAGGACGGTAGAAATGTGGGTCACAATGCAGCAGATTTTCAGCTCATTCGTGATAGGGACACTCTGAATCTGAGGGATTTAAGTGACGACGTAGCTGCTAAAGTGTCTATTGGGAAGAATAAGGGCTTCAATTTGACATATTTCGACAAGAACACCCAATGCTATACCAATCTTACCTCAGATGCAGCTCTGATGGATGCTACTAATAATTATTGGGACCTAAGGAGGCTACCTTTGTTTGTGAATTTTTATGACACGGTGGCTATGGCATATAGTCAGAGTGTGTCTTTGGATAATGAGGCAGGTGCATCTGTTGCTCTCCCACTGCTGCCCCCTTTGCTTGGTCATGATGATGGGCAGAACAATCAGGCTGTTCAAACTGTTTTGCCTGGTGGAGGTGACCACGATGTGGAGTCACTTAGCGTGGAAGACAGTGATGATGACAGTGTTCACTCTTCTGCCTCTGATGACTCAGCTGAGAAATCCACACCTGCTCAAGGAAGAAGCAGGAAGAAGCGTGCTGATGATGATGTTTCATGGGAAGAAGATGATGAGGAGTATGTTGGGGTCAATGATGAGCGCCATTATATGTCAGAACATCAAGATGAACAAGCATCAGATGGGGATACTGACTCTGACTCTCTTGTTCATGATGATTTGTATGTTGATGATAATGCTGGCTGTGACATTACTGAGCATGTTACTAACTTAGAGAACCCAACTATAGAATGTGGTGTCACATTTGAGGATGGGGACACCTTTAAGAGGGCTATTAGACAGTATGCTGTGCTAAAAGAGTTTGAAATTGCAGCTCCTTACAGTGAATCCAAAAGGTACAGAGGGTACTGCAAAGGATTCAAGACCAAGAAGAAGAGGTGCAAGTGGAGGATACATGCTTCTCAATTGCAAGATGGGAAGACTTGGTAGGTCTGTTCATTTTATTTTGACATTTTCCTACATTTTGGTTCTTATTTTTCCCAACTTGTATATGATGTTTTCCTTTTTTGTCAGATAAAGAGGTTGGGAACACATAGTTGTGCCAGCACATCCAAACTGGAGAAGAACTGCATGGCTACCAATGCCTGGGTGAGGGACAGGGCCATTACCATCCTGAAGGATGAACCAACAATTCGAGCATCTAAATTGAGGAAGGATTTGCAGACCAAGTACAACATCCAACTTTCATACTATGTTGTCTGGGATGGACTGTCAATGGCTCTAGAGCAGATTCAAGGCAAATGGGATGACAGCTTTGAAGATGTTTTTAGATTCAAGGCTGAGGTGGAGAGAACAAATCCTGGTAGCATTGTGGACATTGAGTGGGTTCAGTCTGATGAAAAGAAGAGGTTCACAAGGATGTTTGTGGCATTTAAGAGCTGTGTTCAAGGTTTTTTGAATGGCTGCAGACCCTTCCTTGGTGTTGACTCAACAGTGTTGACTGGGAGGTGGAGAGGCCAGTTAGCTTCTGCTTCAGCTGTGGATGGACACAACTGGCTTTTTCCAGTGGCATATGGTGTCTTTGAGTCTGAAACTGCTGAAAATTGGAAATGGTTTTTTGAGGAACTTGAAGTGGCAATTGGATCTCCTCCAGGCCTGGTCATATGCACAGATGCTGGCAAAGGAATAGATAAGGGAGTTAGCTCTGTATTCTCAAATGGAGTAGAGCATAGAGAGTGCATGAGGCATCTAGTGAAGAATTTCAACAAGAGGTATAGAGGAGCAGTGTTCAAGAAACATTTGTGGCCAGCAAGCAGAGCTTACAACCAGAGGCACTTTGAACACCATTACAACATCATGAAGCAAGCTTCACCAAGGGCACTGAACTGGATAGAGGACAACCACAAGCACATATGGAGTAGATGGAAGTTCTCTCATGCTAGCAAATGTGATTATGTTACTAACAACATAGCAGAGACCTTCAATAGTTGGATTAGGAATGAAAAGTCCCTGGCTTTAGTTCCTCTATTGGATAGGATTAGACAAATGATCATGGAGAAACAAGACCTTAGGAGGTCACTGTCACTGAAGCTGAGAGACAAGATCTTGCCTCATGTCACCAAAGAGCTTCATGCCATGAGTAGGAATTTACAGTATGTCATACATAGGGGGCCCAACAACACTGCTGAGATTCAAGGCACTACAAAAGAACTAAAAACCTGGAGGCATACTATGGACCTTGAGAATAGATCATGCAGCTGTCAAAGGTGGCAGATTACTGGATTGCCATGTACTCATGCTCTCTGCTTCATCCATTCTATTCGCAACAGAAGTGTGGAAGACTACATAGATGACTATTATTCGGTTGATAAGTTCAAGAAAGCATATGAACATGTCATAAATCCCATGACAGATAGAAACCAGTGGCCTCAAGTAGACATGGGTTTCAAACTTTGGCCTCCAAGGTTGAAGAGAGCTGCAGGTTGGCCCAGATCAAGAAGGATGAAAAGTGCTGAAGAAGGTGGCAAGACAACTAGCCAGCGCCAGTGCAAGAGGTGTGGACAGTTTGGTCACATGA
This sequence comes from Eremochloa ophiuroides, assembly GCA_038502445.1. NCBI lineage: Eukaryota > Viridiplantae > Streptophyta > Magnoliopsida > Poales > Poaceae > Eremochloa > Eremochloa ophiuroides. The sequence continues at coordinate 28,756,099 of JAHLJS010000002.1, forward strand.
TGAAGACCTGTAATGAAACTGTATATGACTCTGATGCACCACCACCAGCACCCCCAAAGCCCAAGAGAGTGAAGAAAAAGAAAACCACTGCCACAACAACTGCCACAACAACTGTCTCCACCCAACAATCACAGATTGAAGGTGCTCAAGAACTAAGTGTTGCACCACCAGCTCTAACAAACAGCCCAGCAGGAAACACTAGGAGGTAAGTGTAAAGAATTCATGCCTGTTATCTATGATACAATACTGTTGTTTCTGTTTGTAATGTTGTATATGACATGCAGCCGCAAGAGGGCATTGGAGTTTGCTGGTGAAACTTCCTCCCCCACTGCAGAAGTGCAGCATCAAAAGAAGATGGCAAGGAAAACTAGCAAGACCACTAGGAAAATGCAGGCTGGGGAAAAGGAGACAAGCAAGACCAGCAAGAGGATCAGCAAGAAGAAGCTGATCATGGACCTGTGATGACTGCCAAATTGTTATGTAATAGATCTGTTATGTAATGAACCTATTATGTGGTGAACCTGTTATGTAATGGCAGACTTTGTTATGCCTATGAACTATGATCTGTAAGGTTACAGCCAGACTTATGTGGTGAACCTGTTGTGTTAAGTGCTCAAATATGTTAGGCAATGCCCAGTTCCAAAATTTGATCCAAAAGATGCTATGCAATCTCATACATTTCTCATAGGTATTTTTCATACCATTTTCTTGCGACAAATTTAAGATGCATCATTGAATTCAAAGAAGGTACAGATAGCTGGATACATGTTCGCCGGATGGAATGACTCCAACAACACTAACTGGATACATGTTAACCTGCTGTTATGCATCACTTGACCAACAACACTAACAGAACTAACACCAAAACGAAAACCTTTACAACACCAACTACAAGCAGGCGCTCTCCAATCTTATCCATGTTGGTCATCAATTTCTTGTTGCTATCAATTAGTGACTGGAGCAGTGCCTCTGAATCTTTGAGATGAATGACTGCACTCTCCAACAGATCTTGGGAGGCATCAAAAGCTTGGCAGGCCTTCACCTTGTCCTTGCCTTCCTTCATCACCTCGAGCGCCATGGCATCACGACCTCTAACATGAAGACTACAAGCGCGAGGAAGAACGCCTTTGGAGACCAAGTACTCGACATATTGTTCTTCAAAGAAGTATACTCCACACGCATAGTCGGTCTGGTAAACAAGAGATCAAAGTAAAAAAAATCCGCATCTTCTCAAAACCAGCGTAGAAGTGAACCACAACTTACATGCTCACGCATAGGACACTTGTAAAACCTCTTTCCCTTGCTGCCAGGCTTCTGCGAGACGCGCCCGATGAAGACGGTTCCGCACTTGTGGCAAGGAACCAATGGCAAGAATCCGGCTTGGTCTCTGTAGGGCTCGAGCGACGACGGAGCTGAATGCGGCGCTCCGAACGGTGTGGAATGCGAGCTCGATGCCATGGCAGTGGCCGTAAGCTAAGAGATATAGGGTTCGTGCAGATGGGGAATGAGCATTGGGAGAGAGAATGAGAAGAGGAGAATGGGGATGAGACGGGAGGAGGAAGGCGACCGAGGACGACCTGGTCCAACCGGACCGCGAACGCGTCTCAGGCCGCCAGGGGCAAAATCGTCTGCTAACAGTGCTCTCTCTCTCCCGATTGCTGTAAATGATTAGTTTAATGGAGGCGGTGTTCACTGGCAAACAATCGCGAATTAGTAATGGTACTCAGTAAAAGCCAGCGTTGGCGGTGTGTTACGGCCAATTTGTTGTTTTCGCGATGCCCCACAGCAAAAATTGCCCATTTTTTTATTACCCGAATTTCTTATTAACCAAAAAAATCCCAAAAAAATAGAGTAACCGAATGCCCAGGCCTACCCAGCAAAAGTATCGCTCATAGACACTAGCATGTCCTTAGCCTTTACTTATGTCATGGGTACAACTAGCTCCCTGCGGCTGCACCTGCGTCAGAGTCCGTAAAACAAGGTCTTTACAACACAAGTCTGCTTCAGAGTCCGTAAAACAAGGTCTTTACAGCACAAGTATCGCTCATAGACACTAGCATGTCCTTAGCCTTCACTTACGTCATGGGTACAACTAGCTCCCTGCGTCTGCACCTGCTTCACAGTCTGTAAAACAAGGTCTTTACAGTAGTTGGTGAGGCCTTTCTTGTCTTCCTGTTTCACCTATGTAGTTCGGAAATAAAAAATTATTTATATTTCTGTCTTGGAAATTATTTTTCATAATCCCATATGCCCATCATTCCGTAGATGCTATAACTGTATATCTAAAATAGTAAAATAAAATGATAGTTATAGTTCCCATTTAGAGGAAAGTCCCGTGCCAAGTCTAAGTTTCTCTCACTAGCAAGTCACCAAAACTGTGATTTTAGTCCCTTTGCCTATACTCACTCCATTATAAGTGTACTTCTAACATTTGAGATTTATCTTAAAATAAGTGCTTTTCTTCGTTTTAAATTATAAAATATTTTGGCTTTTACAGATATATTACTTTTATTATGTATTTAGACAATGTATACATAAGTGCATAACAAAAGCCATGTATTTTAAAAAAACAAAATGCCATATAAATTAAAATGGGAAAGTTTTTTTTTAACCTTCTATTACTTGCTGAAATAAATTTTGATTTTCAAATAACACTACTCTCATGTAAGAATCCTAGAAGTACGCCTAAACTATCCTGAATGAACAAAGGTGGCCAGATTGTTAAAAAAAAAATAGAACAGAGGGAGTACATGAGACCCAAAAGATATTCAAAGATTCTAATCTTTTCCAACATTTAGTGCAATTGGATTCTTTTGTAGGCTTTGTGTGATGGCAGAATTTTCTACTTCCTTCATTTCAAATTATAAGACAATTCACTTGTCCAGATTTTGAAAGGGCTACTTCCTTCATTTCAAATCATAAGACAATTCACTTGTCCAGATTTTGAATTCATTTCGGTCATAGAACAATGCTTTCCTCCCACAACAAATCAGCATCAGCCGAAATCAGCTTTTCTTTTCAGACAAACAAAACAATAACTTTTCTAGATACATTATATAAAAGAGCGTATAGCAAAAGTCATATATCTAAAAAAGCAAAAAAAATATTTTAATTTGGAAATGGAAAGAACCTGTAACCTCTCCGGTTCGGCTCGATACATGTTGGACCTGCAGCCCAGCACAACAGGGCCGCCTCCACCAGTAAATTTAAGCATAGACCATCGAGCCTTGATACATTGTTACAGAGAAACAAAATCACAAACTTAACAATGTCCGATACATCTGCTGTGAATGCACAATACAGTAACACGGCCACTTTTACAAAAGGAAAACGGACCTATCGCCAATCAGTGTAAAGTACGAGTTACAAAAGAATATATATGATATACCCTAAATCTAGGAAGACTGACATCACAGACGGGAGAAATAATAACAAAGCAAGGGGGGCATTTAACTGATAAGGATGCCACTGAATCTCCAAAACTTTCAGTCTCTCCAGTGGAAGTTTTGCATTTGCAGCAAGCCATTTAACCAGTAATAATACCGGCAAGTACATCGCTCTTCCCTCTTGCAAAAATAGTGTAGACAAGGCGTATGGCGTCTAGCCAACCGTCAAGAGCCTCCCAACTATCGGCGACCTGTCGTCGAAGAGAGAAGGAAAGGGGTGAATTAAGCACTCCGCACCATTTATTTTTCTCTAGCAACCATCAAATTGGCAATATAGGGAATTGTACCACGTTTGCCGCCCATTAACTTTAAAAGGGTTGACTGTTCAGTCAATTTATTGAAGAACAAGCAAACAAGCGGATTTAAAAGTGTAACCTATATCTAGTCTAGATACTGAAGACTAAATGTTATCCATTTCCACACAACAAAATAAGATAGGAAAAATATGAACAAACAAACGGTAACAATAAACTAGCAGGCACATACCAAGAATGTAGGACCATGAATAGTTTCTATACAGAGGCCAGCACCGCTTGGTAAAGTTAAATCAGCACAAGCTGACACTGAAACAATGTCGGCAACGTTTATTCTGACAGGCTTTCTGCCCCTGTCCAAATGCCCAGGGGATTGTGATGGAGGCTGGTCAGAAGCATCAGCCTATAATTCACAGCAACATTTGTCAGTTAGAAAAGGCCATGACAACAGATAACGGAAACACCATCAATGGGGATAAGTACGAAAAAAGGAAAAGGATTCACTTTGGCAAAATACCTGCTGGAGTCCCTCATGATTCAAAATAAACTGTGATCTCTCCCAATCTTTGTGTGGTGCAATGGAATTGTTAGCTGGAGGAGCAGTCAAATACCCAACTTTGAGATATGGCAGAGGTAACTGCATGGTATAAGATACAATAAGAACAGAGAAACACTGTCATAATGAAGAATTAGACGAGAACATCTAAAGAACAGAAAAATGAGCTAAAAAGAAGACCAGAACACAGTATCATTCAGAGAGAAAAAAATAATAAGGTCTGAAGACGTTGAGGGTTGTCAGTTATTTTCCTCAAGATGCAAGAGTTCAACACACACATGGATAACTGAACTGAAAAGCAGCTATCATATCCCAGCTACCTGAACTTATTATTACTAGGTAGTTTTCAACAATAAAGCCCTTGGTACAATACTATTAGGTAACAATATCAAACAGAATAAACTAGCACAGTTCATTAGAAACGGAACAAAAATGAATTATACCATTGAGCGCACTAATCGCAAAGCACTGCGGTAGACCTACATTTGACAAAAGATCACACTGTCAGCCAAGGAAGTTTGCAGGAAAAAAAGAGAGAAAGGTCTACGGCATATGGTAGAGAAAGTAACAGATGCACATATAGATACCGAGTAATTTGGCTTCAGAGCATGAGCAGCTGCAACATAGATAGCAGACTGACTATACAGCTCATTAGGGGAGACATCTGGCTTCCCAGATCTCATGGTATCCTCAGCTAAACCATACTGCAGCATTATAAAAGAAAATATATGTGGTCATGGAACTTAAACTGTATTGGCCATAAGATCTATTATTTAGACATAATATACTAAAATAAACTCATTATTTTAGTCTAAGAAAAGTATATATCGTTAAAAAGGTGAGTTATGAGGCAGGAAACACACCAAGACAGTTCCGAGGTTGTATATTGCCCGATGGAAATCAAACTGCAGCTGAATTGCAGCACGGAACTATGCATACAGTAGAAGTGGATGTCAGTGATTCATCAAAGAATTTTTATTTTTTTTTTACAAAGCAATACCATCAAAAATAACTCCTAGGCACAGTAATGAGATAGTGTATCTACCTTACTAATAGCTGTTTTTATGATGGTCTGTTTATCCCGGGCAGGAACAATTGCACTCAGCTCCTGCATTGCAAAAATTCATACTCAATAAACTGCTAGCATAGGCAGGTGGAACTCGAGCAAACAGTTAACCAAACTTCAGGGAAGAAGGCTAAGAAAATAAAATGATGAGATGTACCTGTAGCCCAAGACCCCAGTTATTGAGAGCCTGCAATCGAAAAGGAAGGCAATTAAGAAAGCAGCAACACTGGCTATTAAAAATTCAAGATTAGAAGTTTCAAGTTGAAGTGATATCATAACATCTCATTTAACGGATTTGGTCAAATACTGGTGGACAGAAACAGGCCCGTAAAAAACAAGATCCTTTCACAAAAATTATTTTTTTACATTACTTTATAAAGAATATGGGTAAAAAAAGATCGCAGGAATTTAAACAATAAGGATAAGCCATCGGAAGCTCTGGTTTCTTCACCAGCAACAAGTTTTTTCTTCTTTAATTGATAAAATTAGAACAAAAAAGCTATCACTATAAAAGGATGGCATTATTATTGTTTAAACATTTTGTGCAACATTACTTGACGAATTCATACTCAATGTTAGAGTGTGTGTATTAGGCCCATGAGGCTAAGCCCACGAGGCCCATGTATATACTACTATACTGCTACCCTTCTAGGGTTAGCCTAGAATCTAATGAATCACTCTCTTTAGCATGGTATCAAGCTAGGGTTAGCTTCTCTCTCTCTTCCCCTCCCCTCCCTCCCTTCAGGCGCCGCCGCCGCCCCTTCTCCGGCCATGGCCGGCGGCCGGCCCCCTCTTTCTCCTTCCCCCTCCTACTCCTCCTCCTGGGCCCAGCGGGTCGCCGGCGGGCCCTCTGCTGCGGTTTTCATGGCCGCCGGTGGCGGGGTGGGCGCAGCCAACACATCCCTGCCCGGCGGGCCGCCGCCGCAGCTGCATCCAGGCGGGCCACCGCCGGCCGCCCCGGCCTCGGCCGCGCCATAGCCGCCGCCGCCGCCGCATCCCGGCCGGCCGCGCCGGCCCTGACCGCGCTGACACCGCCCGGGCCCGACCCGACGATGGTCAGCACTCAGCGGACCGCGCCGCCGCCACCCGGGACTGAGCCGCCGACGGACGCCTCCACCTTGCTCGAGCCGGCGCCATCCAGGGCCGCCCTCCTCACCGCGCTCGGGGCTGGTGGCCTGCCTGCACAGCAGCCGCCAGCCACACAGCACCCGGCCATGGTTGACACGGCAGGGGCCCCGGGCGCACTTCTCCTCGATCCCCACCACGCCGCTGCCTTCCTCTCTGCCCGGGCTGCCGCCGCGGAAGGCGCGGCACGTGTGAGCGCGGCTGCCCTCACCTTGGAGCGGGAGCGCGAGGCGGCCGCTGCCTTGGCACGTCAGCTCGCCGAGGCGGAGCAGCTCCTCGGCCACCCGGCATACTACGACCACCGCTGTCTCCTCCGACTCGCACGCCATCTGAGGGTCGCCTCTCCAAATGCCCGATCCGGCGGATCCGCTCGTGGCGCAGCTCCACTACCAGGCCGGGGGTGTTCAGAACATCCGGAACCTGGTTACGGTCGTCCTCGACCCGGAGTCGTCCTCCTACGCCCGCTAGCGGGACATGGTCATCCTCACCCTCCGCCGCTACGCCCTTGACGACCACGTCCTCCTCGACGCCCGCTGGCGGCTCAAATCCCCGGGTGGTTTCGTCTCGACAGCATCGTCCTGTCCTGGATTCTCGGGACCATCACCACCGACCTCCACGACCTCGTCCGCAACACGCCCGACGCTCGGCGTGCCTGGCTGGCACTCGAGGGCCAGTTTCTGGGCAACGCCGAGGCCCGGGCTCTGCGCCTTGACGCCAGCTTCCGCACCTTCGTCCAGGGCGACCTCTCCGTCGGGGAGTACTGCCGCCGGATGAAGGGCATGGCGGACTCCCTTGGTGACCTGGGCTGGCCCGTGGAGGACCGGATCTTGGTCCTCCGCGGCCTCAGCGACCGCTACGGCCACCTCCGGACCTGGATCACACGGCAGCGGCCCTTCCCCACCTTCCTGCAGGTCCGTGACGATCTTGTCATGGAGGAGCTCACTCAGGGCGTCCAGCCTGCTCCCACCTCCGCGCCGGGCTCCTCGTCCTCGACCGCACTTGCAGCCACTCCTCCGCCGCGTACGTCCACACCGGCACCGTCGTCTCTTCTGGGTCCTCCTCCCCCCGGGCCGAGCGGGGGTGGGGGGGTCGTGGCGGCCGTCGTCGACACGGAGGGGGGCGTGGTGCTGGCTCCGGGCGTGGGGCAGCACACGCACCACCACGGGAGGGTGCACCCTGGCCATCCTTCAGCAACCCATGGTCAGGGCGCATCTCCATGTGGCCGTTCCAGGGTGCCGGTGGTGACCCTCGCACCCCCGCGGCCATGCTCGCCGGTGCTATCCCGGCCACTCCATGGGCTCCACCACTTGGGGGCGCTCCGTCTCTCACGTCGCCGCCCGGACCTGCCGGTTGGGATGCGACAGCTCTGGCCTGCTCCTTCAGCACCATGGGCCTGACGCCTCCCACCGGACTTGACTGGGTTGCCGACTCCGGGGCCACTTACCACACGACGTCTCACCCTGGTATACTCACGGCGGTCCATCCTCCTTCTTCCCCTTCCTTCCTTTATCATGGTCGCCAATGGTTCCTGTATTCCTGTCACATCCGTGGGTTCCGCCACCATACCTGGTTCTTTCCGTCTTCCTGATGTTCTAGTTGCTCCTTCGATGGTTCACAACCTTCTCTCTATTCGTCGTTTTACCGCTGACAATTCTTGTTCTGTTGAGTTTGACTCCTCTGGTCTTACTGTGAAGGATTTGGCTTCCCGGCGTCCTCTTCTCCGATGTGACAGCGCGAGACCCCTTTACACGCTTCGGCTTCCTTCTTCTGCTCCTGCCACTTCGGCTTCGGCTTCCACTACATCCGCTGCTTTCGCCACTTCTTCTTCTGCTACTACTTGGCACCGCCGACTCGGACATCCAGGCCGTGATGTCTTGATGCAGCTTAGTCGTAGTTCCGACATACCATGTACTCAGGCTAACGATGGGCACTTGTGTCATGCGTGCCAATTGGGTCGTCATGTTCGTCTTCCGTTTCCCACCTCTTCCTCACATGCGACCCACATTTTTGATCTTGTACACTGTGATCTGTGGACATCTCCTGTGATGAGCATTTCTGGTTATCAATATTATCTTGTCATAGTTGATGATTTTTCTCATTATTCCTGGACGTTTCCCTTACGTGCTAAGTCTGAGGCGTTTCCCACTCTTCGTCACTTCTTCGCCTGGGTGTCTACTCAGTTCGGCCTTACCGTCAAGGCCATCCAGTGTGACAACGGGCGTGAGTTCGATAACTCCACTTCTCGGGACTTCTTTCTCTCTCACGGTGTCCAGTTGCGCATGTCTTGCCCCTACACTTCCCCCCAGAATGGCAAGACTGAGCGCATGATTCGCACCACGAATGACACCGTGCGCACTCTTCTCCTACAGACTTCCCTTCCTGCCCGCTTCTGGGCCGAGAGCCTGCACACCTCCACCTACCTCCTTAACCGCCTACCTTCCACTGCCTGTCCCGCTCCCACACCACACCACGCTCTCTTCAGTACCCCTCCTTGCTACGACCACCTCCGGGTTTTCGGGTGTGCGTGTTACCCTAACACCACTGCCACTGCCCCTCACAAGCTGGCTCCCCGTTCGACTTGTGTGTCTTCCTTGGGTACTCCCCGGATCATAAGGGGTACCGCTGCTATGACCTCACCTCTCGCCGGGTCCTCATCTCTCGTCATGTGGTGTTTGACGAGTCTGTCTTCCCTTTCTCCACCACCACCACCCCTCCTCCCACCCCCGACCTCGACCTTTCCTTCCTCTCTCCCACTGACGCGGTGGTTCAGCCGCCATTTCCGTTTCCTCCTGCAGGTCCTACTCCGCCACCCGTGTCGCCGACCCCATACGCTGGACCGGCGCCTTCCGGTGCGTCGCCTGACCCTACCTCCTCCGTGGGTCCGGTCGTGCCCGACCACGATCCGGGTGCCCCGTCCCCTGGTGCTCCACCTGCCTCTGCGCCTGGCACGGGGACGGGGGCGCCGACCTCGGAGACTCCGCCGTGGTTCGCCCACCCGGTGCGCGTCTACCAGCGCCGCGTGCGGCCGGCGCCGCTCGACGTGGTGCCGGTGCCACCACCGCCTTCCTCGCCGCCACAGTCCCCTCCGGTGGCCTCTCCTCCGTCGACGCCCACACCGCTGCCTCCACCACTAACGGCTGCCCGTGTAGAGCTGCCGGTGTACCACCCGCCGATTCTTCACCGACACCCGCGTCACGTTCACCCCATGGTGACGTGGCACGCGGCTGGTGTCCTGCGGCCCCGGGCTCTTGTGACGACGCCCGGGGACTCGCAGGTCTCTCCTGTACCCTCTTCTGTCCGCGACGCCCTGGTGGATCCTCACTGGCGTCGTGCGATGGAAGAGGAGTACGCGGCCCTTCTGGCCAACCAGACGTGGGACCTGGTACCGCGCCCGCCTGGTGCCAATGTGGTCACCGGCAAGTGGATCTGGACCCACAAGCGTCGCGCCGATGGCTCTCTGGAGCGGTACAAGGCTCGTTGGGTTCTCCGGGGCTTCACTCAGCGGCTCGGTGTTGACTATGATGAGACCTTCAGTCCAGTGGTGAAGCCCGCTACCGTCCGCACGGTTCTCTCACTGGCTCTCGAGCGCTCCTGGCCGGTGCATCAGCTGGATGTCAAGAATGCCTTCCTCCATGGCACTCTGACCGAGACCGTCTACTGCAGCCAGCCGGCCGGTTTCGTGGACACCTCTCGCCCTGACTTGATCTGCCGGCTGAACAAGTCCCTCTACGGTCTCAAGCAGGCGCCTCGGGCTTGGAACTCTCGGTTTGCTACCTTCCTGCTGACTCTTGGGTTCACAGAGGCCAAGTCTGACACCTCGCTGTTCATCTACCACCGTGGGGGTGAGACTGCCTACCTGCTCCTCTATGTGGATGACATTGTTCTCACCGCCTCCAGCCAGTCACTGCTCCAGCGCATCATTACCTCTCTCCAAGCGGAGTTTGCCATGAAGGATCTGGGTGTGCTCCATCACTTCCTCGGTGTCACTGTTGAGCCCCGGCCTTCAGGCTTGTTTCTCCACCAGCGGCAGTTCACTTGTGACATTCTCGAGCGCGCAGGGATGACTGACTGCAAGCCCTGCTCTACCCCCGTCGACACTCAGGGCAAGCTGTCAGAGGCCGCAGGTCCGTTGCTTGGACCCGAGGACTCCACCTCCTACCGGCGCCTTGCGGGTGCGCTCCAGTACCTCACCTTCACCCGGCCCGACATCGCCTACGCCGTGCAGCAGCTGTGCCTCTACATGCATGCTCCACGGGAGCCCCACCTTGCTGCTATGAAGCGGCTCCTTCGGTACCTCCGCGGCACCATCGGCTACGGGCTACTTCTCGGCCGGTCCTCCTCTGCCGAGCTCGTGGTCTACACCGACGCTGACTGGGCGGGCTGCCCAGACACCCGTAGGTCCACCTCCGGCTACGTTGTCTTCTTGGGCGGCAACCTTGTCTCCTGGTCGTCCAAGCGCCAGCCGGTGGTCTCACGCTCCAGTGCTGAGGCGGAGTACCGCGCCGTTGCCAACGGCGTGGCCGAGGCCGCTTGGCTCCGCCAGCTCCTGGCTGAGCTTCACCGCCCCCTCGCCAGGAGCACGCTCGTCTACTGCGACAACGTCAGTGCGGTCTACCTCTCCACCAACCCTGTGCAGCACCAGCGGACCAAGCATGTGGAGATCGACCTGCACTTCGTCCGCGACCGTGTGGCCATCGGCGACGTCCGGGTCCTCCACGTCCCGACCACCTCCTAGTTTGCGGACATCTTCACCAAGGGCCTCCCTTCCTCGACCTTCTCCGAGTTTCGCTCCAGCCTCAACATTGCTAGTGGCTAGTTGTGGCTGCGGGGGGTACTGTGCTTGTTTCTTTCGTGTCCAGTTTTGTACTCCGCTGCGCTGGTAGTCCAGACTGCGGGGGGGTGTTAGAGTGTGTGTATTAGGCCCATGAGGCTAAGCCCATGAGGCCCATGTATATACTACTATATTGCTACCCTTCTAGGGTTAGCCCAGAATCTAATGAATCACTCTCTTTAGCACTCAACTCTACTGAACCATGATGGTCTTAATATCAGTTATATGTGCACATTGATCATCCACTTAACTCAAGTTGAAGCCTTTTATCCTTTTCTTTTTATCATATAATCTGCACTCAAGAACTCAAGATAAATATAAGGATTTAACAGTAACCTGTGGGCTATTCCAATTAAGCTGGACAGCCTTCTCATAATTCAGTATAGCCTGTCAAAGAAAAATAACTGTAAACAATGGATGCAATCAAATTTAATCATAAACTTAAAACCACATCAGTATGTTTGGCAAGAAAACATGATAACTTTTCAGCTTAATGGCAAGGAATGGAGATGTGGATTATTCAAACCCCTTGGGAACCCCAAATGCTAAGGTTAAAATTTGAAATTCTTTTGATGAAACTAAACTTTGCAGAGTTGGATGTACCCCGGTTTATAAGAAGGCTACTCTCTCCGTTCCAAATTGTAAGTCGTTCCAAGAATCTTGGAGAGTTAAACTATCTCAACTTTGACCAAAATTATAGAGAAAAATATAAAGAATTATAACACCAAATAAGTGTATCATGAAAATATATTTGATGAAGAATCTAATAATACTTAGTTGATATTGTAAATATTATTATCTTATTATATAAATTTGGTTAAAGTTGAGAAAGTTTGACTCTCCAAGATTCTTGGAACGACTTACAATTTGGGATGGAGGGAGCAAGAAATAGGGTCATCACATAGCACAAAAAGTTCACCCGCTACCAGGGAGTTTTTTTAAGGAAAAAAAAACAGTGACCAAACATGCTGCTTGCTACCTGATTTGCTATTGGATAACTTGTGAGCTCTTATTTATCCATCCAAATTCAAGAAGAGACAGTGAAGTATTATATATAGTGATACTCCCTCCATTTTTTCAAGTGTCGTATTTGGTCTGGGTGCACAGACCAAGGGCAAATTTAACTGTGAGTATTATGCTTAGTACTTAGCACATGGCTGTGTCTCTCTCCCTGCATGGCTGCATGCAAGCCACTCTCCGCTTCCTGGGTTACTAATTCACTGGCGGCAATAATAATTCATTGGCTGTATGCATGTAGATTTAACTGCTTGGAAGGAACCGCGGCATGCAGACCGTAATACGACATCTAATAGCGACTTTCTCAAAAAAACAGATATGACACATAAAAAAAGGAGGGAGTAGGTATAACAAGAACTTAATATGTGCAACATATATTGAAAAGCTCATATTTATTTTAAAAAAATCATAAACCAACAATTTGGGTGAAAAGTTGCACGGTTTTTTTTTTATCAAACAACAAAATTGATGTACTGTAGAGAAAAGGTACTCGCATATTAATAATTTGGTGTTCAACATATACAAGCTTATAGATGTATGTGAGACATTTCACTAAACCTGCTTCCAGAGTTCTTCGGCTTCTTTTGTCCGACCTCGCATTTTAGCCCGATCAGCAATAGCGATAGCCCAGTTATAATATGCCTAAAATGAAAAGAGAATGTGTCAAAGGAGCATCAAGATATCTGAGACAATTAGAATGGTCAACATTGAGCACTATACATTAGAACCATGAAGTCACATTCTGGAAGATAAGCTCAATACTTTCCATAGACTATTTGAAAAGTGTGATTGTGATGCTTTTAATTTCTCTTTTCTGAAAGAGTCATAAGCACTGAAAAGACTTCTCTAAACTTGAATTATTCTGATCAAACATAAGAAGTGAGGAACTTACATCATAAAGAGTTGGACAAAGCCGGGTAGCTTCAGCATACTTTTTGCAAGCCTCCTCAAGCAATGCATCTTTAGAGGAACTAGAATTGGGATCCACATTGTCTGCACTCTCCTGAAATAATATTTCAAAAGAATAAGATACAAACTCGCCTAAAATCTAAATAACAATTTTACAGCGCATATGTAACATGCATGCTATAAACAACAGCATTCAATTATGCATTGATCACAGCTATGTGTTCACTATATATTAACACGTATAAAAGACCCTCACATAAGAAGAAGGGAGGTATAAAAGGAATGCAGATGTGTACCTGGAGGACTAGAGCCCAATTATAATATGCATCAGGGTCATCAGGATTCCTTTCAATTGCATTTACATACCTGCATAACAGAAATTTAAACTTGGTAGTAACAAGTAATTGCATAGAAAACTATAAAATATGCAAGCTAATTGTAGCAATAAAAAAATGAATCAGGCAAGCTAAGCAAACCTTTTGGCAGCAAAAGAAAGAATCCTTTGGCGAGAACGCCCTTCCTCGTCAACTCCAGTTACACTATTTATTAAGTCCATCGCCACATCATGGTGGGATGAAAACTGTTGTGTGCTATCTTGGCTGAAATAAATTGAAGAAATCAATAAAAACTTACTGTCTGGACCATCTCACTAGGAATTTGTGCATAAGCCAAAAGCAGCTGTGAACTAATCGTATACAAAAATACAGAATTTAAGCAGATATAAAGATTAATGCATTTACTAACAGGTGACAACCATCTGATACCCATTTTTCATTATAATGGCGGGAGAAATTGTTCACAGCTTTTCACAAGAAGATAGGTGCTTACATATCCATACCTAACAATATAACAATGCTAACCTACCAGAAGATGAGCTGTAGTAGGTTCACATTATCAGCAATTTCGCTTTGCTGAAGAAAGAAAAACCAAAATACCACAATCCATGGTAACAATTGTGCTTGCATATAGTGCAACCAGCATTCGCAGCTCAAATATGACAATACAACTCCACTAAGGCAGCAGCTAAAGCACCAAAATTAAGCAGCAGCTGCTTAATTCACGTAGCCAACGCAGATCCGACGCGAAGTCCAAAGTGTACGGCTAAAAAACGCAATGCCACAAACCTAACCAAGCCACAGTGATCCAGTACATGGAGTGAGATCTAAATGACGGGAATAAGCACGAACCTGTAGGACGAGCCCTCGGCATCAGCGGATCCGACCCCGTTCGCATCGGCGAACGCAGATCTCGAGCTGCTGCCGCCGGCCGCCGTCTCGCCGTCCTCCTTGAGCTCGCCGAGGAGCTCCCGCATGGTGAACGGGCGGGACCCCTCCGACCCCAGCGCCGCCGTCGCCTCCTCCTGCTTCGCCGTCGCCGATCGCGGCGGCTCCTCCTCCACTTCCTCCTCCTCAACCTCCGGCGGAGGCCCCTCCGGCTCCCGCGCGCCGTTTGCGAGATCCTCCGCGCCAGCTGGCCTCGTCTCCGTGGGCTCCTCCATGGTCACTGCTCGGGCCTCGCGCGCGCGGCGGGATCTGGGAGCGGAGCCGGGCGAGCCGCGAGCGCGTGGTGGTCACTGGTCTCGTCCCGCGCCCGCACTCACGGCTGCGTGGTCACTGCGCGAGGTGGCGTCGCGTCAGCGGAGAGGAGGAGGAAAGCTTACGTGTCAACGCAGTAACAACCCTCTCATGGGCGCATGATACTATGGGCCAAACTGGGCCTAGAGGGCCAAGACGGTATTAAAAAAAAGGCCCAGTCCAGCAGCTGGCTCTCGAGGGGCATTTTGGGAACGCCACCACCGGCCGCGTTCGGTGCAGACGGGTGGGGTGCAGCCGTCTAGGGGGCTCAAATGCCGCCATGCCGGCGCCACCGAAGGGCTAAGGCGGAAGCTGTCCAGATCGCGTGATTTCCCATCCTGTTCGCGAGCGCGACACACGCTTGAGAGTCGCTGACGGCCTACAGCTCCGTCTTGAGGCGAAGCGCAGGTGAGTCAAAGCCCATCTGGCAACCACTAGCAATCCGACTGCTTTTGCTTCAACGCTCCATGGCTCGATTCGGTGCGCTTTCGGAATTTTTGCGGCGGAGGGCTTACTCTTTCGGAGGGGAATTTTGTCTCAGGTGCGTAGGTGTCTGCCATGGCCACCGAGAATAAGGTCTTTGGGTTCGAGGAAGTCGCCAAGCACAACGTCACCAAGGACTGCTGGATCATCATCGCCGGCAAGGTGCTGTTTTTCTGCTCCCCTCCCCTTCCTCCGCTCCCCTTTGTCCTTGTGGTGGCGTAGGATTTTGGATGGCTGGTGGCATGCCTCTAGTGGTTTCATACGACACAGGTTTGTGAAATTGTTTGGTGTGCTTGTTGGTGGGGATGGTAATTCCTTCTGTTTCCTCTTCGATTGCAAAATTTTAGCGACCTAAGGAAAGCTCACGACGATATCTGTTCGATGATAAGGTTTTATGGAGAATAATTGTTGGTAGGCTTGGTTTCTTGCAGCAGCAGAGTTGAATCAGTTGTGCTGGCATTTATCTCGAATCAGATTTGTTCATGTGCTGAAATAAACTAAAGATGTTTTGGATTGTAAAATAGCAGGCATAGTTATATCAGTGGGTGACTCAATCCAGGTCCAGAAACTGCCTTTTAGATCTACTCCATGTCCAGTGATCAGTTGGGTTGATCAGGACCAGCAACTGCCTTTAGATCAACTTCATGTTGCTCTGTATGCTTGGATGATTATAGGATAAAAGCTTATCCACTCATATCGCATGTTCAGAATTTACCACAAAGATAGTGCTTTAAACTTAGCACCTTTCTGTATCTTGACTTCTTGAGATGACAATGCATGACAAAACAGACAAAGCTATTGTTTGTTTTTATCCTGCTTTTTTGGTCCATGGCAGAATAAAATGATTCAGTAAATATATAATTCTTCAAAAAGTCTAAAATATAAATTACATAAATAATATTCATGGTTGATATTTTTCATATCCGACCAAATAAATGGTATGCTTATGAGAGGTGGGCCATTATTTTTTTCTGTTTTAAATTATATACCCTTGGATGTACTAGTATGTCCATACATTATATAGGTTTCTGCTGCACCACAAAAATAATTTGTTACTCTAGAATTATTATTATCTTTTCTTAGATCCAATGTTTTTCGTTCAGAAATTTTTCTAAAACTTTTCCTGTTTTCTCCTATATACAAATCCTTTAAGCTATTATTATCATCATCAAACATTCTGCTGGAAAAATGCGGACCATGTGCTAATTCCACTGAAGTTGATTGTTTTTATTAAAAAGAAAAAAAGAAAATAGTAGTTTGCTTTCCATTTGTTTGTGACAAGTGTTTTGTCATTCTCGGTGTAGCTAATGCTTAATGGCCATGCTATTTATGGAAGTAGGATTTTGGCCCTAAGTTTACTTTCAAGTCAACCACTATTCTCACTCTCATAGTCTTACCACAAGACTTAAACATCCGCAGAGCTTCCTCTTCCTGGCATAAGTTAACTAACTGTGCTGGCTTGTTTCTTCACCTTTTCCGTAAATTAAGATTGGTATACTATAAGTAGATGTGGTGGTGTAAGATGTTGAAACATACATAAGTTAACTAACTGTGCTGGCTTGTTTCTTCACCTTTTCCATAAATTAAGATTGGTAAACTATAAGTAGATGTGGTGGTGTAAGAGATCGAAACATCGAAACCTATGCTTCTGCTGACTGTACTGTTCCTTGTTTCTTTTATTAATACTGACAAAAATGGAATAAATCATTGAATTTTTCTATCATATGTTTTCCTATGTGTGTTTGACTGTAACATATCATCTCTTTTTATCAACATTTCAGGTGTATGACGTCACTCCATTTATGGATGAGCATCCTGGTGGAGATGAGGTTTTGCTAGCTGTAACTGGTAAGCCATACATCAATTGACTCCATTTATGGATGACCATGACGTTTAAATATTGAGCTGATCTCTACTCTTGACTATAATCAGGGAAAGATGCTACAGCTGATTTTGAAGATATTGGCCACAGTGATTCTGCAAGGGACATGATGGAGAAGTACCAAATCGGGCAGATAGATGCTTCAACAATCCCAGCAAAGCGTACTTATGTGCACCCCCAGCAAGCGCCCAGCCATGCAGACAAGGATAATGACCTCCTCATCAAGATCCTGCAGTTCCTTGTGCCCATTATGATCCTGGGCCTTGCATTTGGTATTCGGCAGTACACCAAATCAGAGTAGTATTATTCTTAAAGACTTGCCTTTGGAATCCGTTTTATGGTAATGGTTTGAATGAAAACAGTCCAATAATTGCTCAGTGTATTTGTCAGGTGGATGTTATATCATTGGTCATATGCTGCTCTGTATTATGGACGTCCATGTGTTGCCGAAATGTGCTCTTTTCCCCCCATGAACTGAGGCATATAAAATGGATTCTGGCTCTTCCATGATAGTCGATTCTAGATTATTACGGTTATGTTTGTTTTTTGTGTGTGCGCACTTGGCCGGGGCAATAAACAGAACCAGACCATAAGCTATGTTCTATGGTAGGGTGTGTTTTGACCAAAATTAGCAAATAACTCTGTTTTCCCTACAGACGAAACAAACATCGATGATCAATACAGCCATGGATGGTACCATTGCTGTGGACTGGTTTTGGACCTGGGATCAAAAGCCAATAAGTTTAATTTTTTTGCGTGTACCCAGTCCAGATACTGACAGTGATAGCGGAAACGTACTCCGAATACACAGCCAAGACTAGATCCACCGATTTGCACCGAACCACATAAAAGTGCAGTATGTAACGAGGTTACAACAGAAATAAAACAGATTGCAATACATCACAATGGTAGACAATGACAATATGATATGATTCAAGGGGCTCTTTGCCCACGTCCAGTATGCATGCTCAGTTCAAAAAAATTGCCGGCATTGCTACCTAGCTAACTCCATCAACGTGCACTATCGGTACATAATATACAAAGAGATTGGGTATAATGAAAGTATGGTAACTTGACAAATAGCGCAAGTAACGAAGGCCACAGCTACTCAATCCTATCGTGAAGGGTCACCACTAGATCGTGCGCATCATCCAGGAGCTTCCAAATGTCCAGCTGCCCAGCCATGCTGTTACACTCCCTTATGATCTCATCCATGCTACTGTAGCTTTCAATTATCAGTTTCCGCTTCTGCAACACACTAGCAGCAATTGCATACAGTAACAGGTCATCTGTTGGAGGTGCTCCCAAGTGTAATTTACGCCAGGATGACTTTGCAATCTCAGCACGGTTTGCTGCTTGATCAGCCCACATCACCTCCCAGAGACATAGGGTCTGCTCGAAGGTGAGCTCCCTCCGGAACATCACAACCACCATTCTGTAAACGAAAAAGCAGTCTTCGGCTTGGAGCATCTCCAAATGTCTGTAGAGATGGAAGTCCTTGTATTTGATTATCCTAGCCACCATATTGAGTTGCCGGCGTATACCCACTTCATCAAGCCTAAAATTGTGGCGGGCTTTCCTCATAAAACCAGCAAAGCACCAGAAGGCTTCGTCATCTTCCTCTAAAACAGCAAGGAGAGGTGCAAGCAGATCACTCATTCCCTGGCAATATCCAATTTCTTGGTCATAGATTGCGTAGGCCTCAAGAATAGCAACAAGGCGTGACGCGTGATGGATCCGATATGGTTCTAAGTGATCATAGTCTTTGAGAAAAACAGCTTTAGCAGATTCAATTGCCCTCTCCTTGGAAACTGAAGCTTGGGCTGGAGAGTAGGAAACCCATTCATCATTAGCACGGACTGCATCCAAACGAATAATCCGTTGCCATGTCTCAAAATCCTCGATTGCCCGTGTAGACTTCACAGGGCGGGCAGCCTTAGATAACACAACATCATCCATATTTCCTCCTGTGTTTGAATATCTTGGGATACTTTCTTGTTCATCCTCAAATGTGGACTCACAAACTGAGGCCAAGTTCTTATGAGATGCTTCTACATGAGTCACAGCACTTTTTTCACTCCCTTCCTCGTCGGAGGAACTAGACGAAGACTGATTTTCGTTCATCTGCTCGGGCTTTGTTTCAGAAGCGTCATCCTGCACTTCTTGCTCCGTACTGAGACATGGATTTCCTTCCTCAGTTATAGCCTCTTCCATGCTAGAATTTTCAGGAACTTCTTCAGATTCAACAGGACTAACACAACCAGATTCATCACCTTTTTCAGAACTATTGCTCCCTTCATGGTTGACTTCAGCTGTTTTAGTTGACTGCTTGCTCTCTTCCATGTTGTATGCTGATTTACGCAGGCAATGTTTCCTTAATAACAGATATCCCTTCCTACAAAAAATATGCCACTGAGTGTCATCATCTTAAGCCAATCAGTAAAAATAACATATAAAATTTAGCGTCCTTTAACAGGCAACATTCCTGCATTAAATAAGAAAAATAAAGTGCCGCATATAATTGCTGGAAAGACCATGGGAAACATGTTTTGATCAACTTCGCTGAGTCATTTTGACAGGTAGAACAGATGCACGATAAAGAGATAAAATATAGATGCTGAAGATTGTACCTGTTCTGGGCCTTAACCACATCTCTTTGTGCTTCAGAACTATCAAGGCTATAACTGTATGAGAGTTCAAATCCAGATTAAGTCAAGTCTATCATACTGAACAGTGCATTCTATAGTGCTTATGAAATCTTACACAGCATGTAATTTCCTACTATAACTGTAAATCTGGTTGAGTTGTGGCAAAATAAAGAAAATTAACTAATATTACCTGTTCATTTGTACAGCTAACAAGCAAATTCATGAATTTTGTTGTGCCCATTTAGCCCATTTAACAGTCAATGTTTGCTTAAGTTCAGTTTGATGATATAGACTACAGGTCTTCCTAAAATGCAGGCTCATCCATCTCCATGGACCATGGTTAATGTCGTTACAATTACAATAGAATCTCTTCCTATAAAGTAATAAAGGATATTAGCACACACATATCTTGTTCCAAATTATCTTGTGGATCTAATTGTACATCTACAAGCATGACCACAACAGTTCTGATCAACACTCCAGATTACTTACACTCCCAGAAGGAACGGCCAGACTTGGGCTCTGATACTCGGTTCAATCCCCTGTCAACAGAAGCACATGAATCAGCCTCACAGGCTCGCAGCTTCAGAGCCTGCATTACAGCATCATTCATGAGTTGCCGCAACTTACTCCGCTCCGAACTTTCTTCAGAAGCTTCACTCCGCCGTCCTGAAGCTTCCCCTCCGGCGTGAACAGGTCGCGCCACTCCTGGGCCGTAAGCGGCGCCTTCCTCCGCCGCCGCCACCACGGAGACTTGAGCCCGCCTCTGCATCCAATTCCAAGCATGCGTTGAGGCAGGCGGCAGCGGCAGCAGCCAGCATAAGCGATTCCAAATAGGTGTGGGGGTAAGCGGGGACCAACCGACCTGCGGGAAGAGACGACGATGGCGACGACCGCGAGGCCCGCGGCGGCCGTGACCCCGACGGCGACGGCGGTGTTCCAGCGGCCGCCGCCGGCGAGGGGGCCGCCGAGGAGGCCCGCGGCCACGCGCTCGACGCAGCCCCACGCCCACATCGGGCGCAGATGCCCGCCGGATCGCTCCACGGCTCCCTTCCTGTGCTACTACCCCCGCCGCCGGTGGTGCCCTCGATCGAAAGATTCCGGCCTCCCTGTTACTTTCTCCTTTCTGCTGTCGGGTGGCATCACAGAGATTTCGAGGAACTGGTGCGTGGCCGCGTGCCGTGCGTCACCGACGGGCCGCGTTGGTGGCCTCCACGGGCTAACGTCGACGGGCCGGTCGGTTGCGACACGTCGTGGAATTCTGGCTCGGTCGGGCGCCACCGCCCACCAGCCCACCACTCACCAGGAATGAAGCTTAAGCGGGCCTGTGTGACGTGATTGGCCAACCGGTTCACTAATCACCCACATTAGTCATACAAAGTTTTTTAGAGTTTAAAAAATCACCATGAATTGTAAAAAGTTTTGAGCGATATAAAGTATTTGGATGTAATAAATTTAAACTTTTGAAGTAATGAAATTGTAATCTTTTTTGGAGTCTTATTACATATTCCATTCTAAAGCGTGGTTATTGGTCCTATCCTATAATATAAGTTTGAGAGAAATATATATCCCGCATTTTGTCGCAGGAATCATACATTAGGGGTTCCTCTATTTTGCACAAAAAATAGTATTTGGGTTTATCTTTCACAAGATCTAAACCAATTTAGCTTTATTTGATAGGTCTGTCTACACATCTGTTGACAGATTTGTCCACCTCAAATCTATCAATTTTTTGGCAAATCAAAGGATGACATATGTTAGGAAAAATTGATTGATCGTACAAGCTAAATATGTCAAATTTATATAACATCGGATTAAATATGTCAAATTTATATAACATCGGATTAAGCAACTCGCTGTTGACGGTAGTTATACCATGTTTTTACCCCATCAAAACCTGTCAACAAGACATTCTTTCTGGAAGTAAACCACCAAACACATAGTGACTTAAGTACAAATAACTTGGTTCCACATGTACTTGTCATTATTTGGTTGCACGTACTCAGAACAGGTACTTTTCAGTGTCCGGAAGCTCTATATGAAGGTTGAGCAACCAACCAAATATGGCCAAATGACAAACCAACTTCACACTCATTAATACCATAGCTTCTGGAGATGATGTGCAAAAGATGGGCACAATGAGTGGTTCGGCCGAACCACCCATAGGCAAGTTAGTACTACCACCTGCAGAAGATGGACCTTTGATTCCACCAAAGGTGATTCGGCCGAACCCATCTTTGTGGGCCCCGAAACTCAGCTGCACTCTAGCGGGGTGGGGACACCTTCTAGAAGGCCCTGGTTGGGCCCACCTGCCATAGGGTGGGTCTGCCGAACCCCTCTGTTGGTGCTAGTTTTAGCGAGGGATAACACCGGCTAGTAAAGTTGTATTTCACGGTTGAGGTTACGGGTGGTGTGCAAGGTGGAACACAGGATTTATACTGGTTCAGGCAGTGAGTGCCCTACGTCTAGTGTGGGATCGAGTCGTGTTGCCTTACACCAGGGTGCTCATAGTAGGGGTTACAAGCTGAGCGAGAGAGGGAAGGGCTCCCAAGTCTCTTACGAGTGTCTAAGTGCGTACATATTGCTTTTTTTTCGTTGTTGAGTGGCTGTGAGTGTGAGTGAGCTTGTGAGATATTGAGAGGGATAGTCTAAGGCTGGCCTTTGCCCTCCCTTTTATAGTTACAAGGGAAGGACTAGAGTTACACAGTGTGCTACAGTACTCGGTATGGCGGAGTTGGCGATGACTGGTGGCAATCGTCAGCCACGCCTTCGTCTTGGTGCTTCGGTGGCATGGCATTAGTCACTCGGCTGATCTGTCACTATTCCATTGGTGAGTTCCAAGGCGCCTCACAGTGCTGGTTATGGTTGGCTGCATGGCGATACGTCATGCCGTCGTGTCTGTCCCTGCACAGTGCAACGAATAGATAGGTTGACCTCCGGGTACAAGCTCCCGAGGCTCGGGAAGCCTTGGTGCCATCGGGGGCCTGATGGGATAGAGCGGGGGGAGTGTACTTCCCTCGGACGCTTCTTTTTCCTTTTGAGGTACATTCAGGTGGTTGGCAAGACCGGTCGTAAGGCTCGCCCATTCCCCCTGGTTGGCCGGACGACCGTTGTCCCCCATTTCCTAGTGTCACACGTGTGGCCGGGGTATGGCGGTCGCCGTCGTAGTTGGCGAATCCCCTCGTCTGCCCGGGGAACCGTACTGTTGACTGTCCCTCGACGTGGGAGGAGGTGGACCGTCAGATCACCTGCCAGAGGAGATAGGGCAGTTGGTACGACGAACGTGCGTATTCGGGGCGCTATTGTGTCGAGGGGCCCATCCGATGGGACCATGCCTATAAAGTGGTCAGAGAGGTCCCTTGCGGTCCAAGGTTGCTCTACTGACGTCAACTATGCATGGGATGCCTTTGAAAGATTGCACTTGAGAGGGATGGTCTTTCCCGAGCTCTTTCGGAGAGGCTCGGGCGAATCGGAGAATTGGTGCCCTAGGGTGCCGCTTTCCCGAGCTCTCTCGGAGAGGCTCGGGCGAATCGGAGAATTGGTGCCCGAGAGTGCTGCTTTCCCGAGCTGTCTCGGAGAGGCTCGGGCGAATCGGAGAATGGGCGCCCGAGGGTGCCGCTTCCCCGAGGGTAGGTTTGCGTTGATGCATCATCATGGGCCTCCGTAGGCGCGGCCTTCGTGGGCTTCCGTTGGCCTTACCTGGGACAGGCTGTGTTGGGAATGTATGTTTTCGCATCGAAGTTGGGTACCCCATACTTTAGTACCCGACAGTAGCCCCCGAGCCTGTGGCGGAGTGAAGGCACTCCTCCACAGGTTCACGCCGGTTCTTCCTACCGAAAAGATGAAGTATGGGTTGTTTTTTCCGGTGGGTGCGCACGAGCGCACCCGCCGGGTGTAGCCCCCGAGGCTTTGGAGGGATGTTATATCCTTCTGAAGGCTTAAAATCATGATTATTAGTCCTCGGGTGTTATTTTGATTTATTTTGGGGGGGTTGTTCCTTTGGAAGCGGAGCCCCCGAGCCTCCCATCGTGTTAGGGAGGTAGTTCGGTGGCATTTCTAAGGTGCAGAGCAAGTTCCCGAGCCTCTATTTTCGTATCGGAGATCGATCGGGCTCTTCCCTGTCTCTTTTAATTCGACCTCCACGCTCTTTTTCGGGAAGAGGAAGGTTTGGTCCTGCTCGACTTCCCCACTGGGGCACGAGTCGGCATTTCCGGTGAGCTACAAACGGGTTGGTCCAAGTAGAGGTCCGTGCCCCGTTCGTTAGGGGTCGGCTATTGGCCTGAGCACACTCCAAACGTTTCCCGAGGGTCAATTAGTAGATGTCGGGTCCCTTCGATGGGTCCCGAGGGTCTGATGCCTCCTACGGAGGGATTCCATGTAACCGACTCACTACTGGGACTTGGACACAGCACGGGATGTCCATTGTGACGCTCGGGCGTCGGGATACTGGCCGTTTTCGTGACCCATCCGCTAGCTGTCCCTAATTCGGTTTCCCTGGGGCGACTGTTCAAGCCACTATGGGCCAGTCTTCGATCCCCTGGGAACGTAACGGGCACCCGAGCCCGAGGTTCCTTCATCGAGAAGGGGAATGTATCAGCGGAATTGAGGGAGGCAGGCATAATGATTCGGCTCACCTTTTTAGGCGTGCAGCCTGACGGACGCGACGGTTTGGGGCAGTTAAGGCGGTTGCGTGCGCAAAAACGGCGGCGACGTGGGGATCGTGGCGGGCCCTGCGCAGTTAATGCGGCGGATCCTCCACATCTCCTTTGATCCGTCGCTCGGGTATATAAGAAAAACTCACGGTTTTTTCTTTCTACCCTAGCCATTTGCTCGCGCAACCGTTCGTTTTCTTGCCTTCATCGTCTGCCCTTTCGCCTTCGTTGCTCGCTCGAGTGAGAAGCGCCGCCGCGACCGATGTCGTTGCCTTCTCCCCGTTCTTCTCCTTTAGCTCGCCATGTCTTCCTCCCCGGTTCGCACCGACGCCGCTGCCACTGGCATCCTCAGGATAGAGCCATGGCCTCGCAGCTTCGTGACAGAGGCGGATCTGGAGCGTCTCGTGGGGCTGGGGCTCCTACGCCCCCGCACCAACGCGGAGCGCCTGGAGTGTGTCGTGCCGTCGGACGACCACGACGAGCCGAAGCCCGATGAGGGGTACGTGGTGAGCTTCATCGCTTACCACGAGCGCGGGCTCGGGTCGCCGCCGAGCTGCTTCTGCCGGGCGTTGCTCTTAGTCAACGCCCTCGCACTGGAATCTATGGCGGCGCATCTCCCACGTCGACTGGTATACCAAGATGGCTGGTACGAAGAAGCCGCGGGAGATCCCACGCGCGGGGGGATGCGGTTTCGTGATCCGCTCCGGCAAGTACATCCCTTGCAAGGCCCCCTCCTCCAACAAGGGCTGGCACCACGGCTGGTTTTACCTTCACAACGACGGGGACGCCTTCCCCAAGTATACGGGAAGGGCGTTCGTCGCTCCCCTCCCTCAATGGGATTGGGGGTGCCCGGCGAAGGAGGCCAAGCACCTCAACGCCTACTTCGACGCGCTCCAGACGCTGCGCGGCCGGGGCCTTACGGGAGCCGCCGTGGTGGCGCAGTTCCATGCGCGGACGGTGTTGCCGCTGATGGACCGTCGGCTGGCGTTGAACCAGATGCTCGTCGGGTCGTCGCGGGAGGGCACGGCGATGCTGCCCTAGGACATCGGCCAGCAGGTGATCATGCGCCGGGTTAAGTACATGGTGGGCGGCCACCATACTTGGGACGAGGTGAACCGGATACCCATGCGCCCCTTTACGGGCTTCATCGCGCTGGTGAGTGTCGTTTGCTTCGTCGATTTTGCAGTTTTGTCGGTCTTTTTCTCGACTTCTTTTTTCGTTCGTCTCAGGGTCTGTCCCGGACTGGGAATCCTTCCTTCCCGCCTGTTCCAGAGGACAAGGTTCAGCGAACCCAGAACCGTCTTCGGGACCAGGCGACGAAGGCGGAGAAGGACTCGAAGACCGCGTTGAAGCAGAAGAAGGCTCGGAGGACGGAGGAATCCTCCCAGCGTCGTCGTCGCCGTCAGGAGGCGGGGGAGCCGGAGGAGGACACCCTCTCCGACGAAGACGAGGAGGAAGAAGAAGAATATTTTGATTTTACAGTGTTGGACCGGCCCCTTGTGGCCACAAAGCCCGCGGTGGGCGCCGACAAGCCTGGGAAGGCTCCAATGTCGGTGCCCGCCGGTAGAAGTGCAAGGGCTCGTGACCCGAGCCCCCAGGCGAAACTGCCGGGGACCACGTCTGAAGGCGCGGCCTTCGACAGTGTGACTATCGGAGCCTCGGCTCCGCCTTCCACCGCCCGCGAGGGCTCGCTGGAGAGGTCGGGAACGGGCCTTGACCTGGCGCCCAAGCCAAGCCTGGCCGCTGCCGGTGGGACCGAGAGATCCTGTTTCCGCGCACCCTCCCCTCTGACGCATAGTTGATCGGTGCGACGGCCGAAGGTGGGGGGAGCGATGAGCGGAAACCGTCGGAGCCGGAGCCAGCCCGGGCCAACACGCCGGAACTTGAGCTGGGGTCCTCCCAGACTCAAGCTTCCCCGCCGAGGGGCAGTGACGTCGAGGCGACGCTTGGCGCCCAGGCAGGGCCCCCGCCTCAGGGCGGTGCCGGCCCGGACGCCGTGGCGGCACCCACTCCTCGGCTGCCGATGCAGCCCACGTCGTCCGTCGCTTCGCCGAGCGCGGGGGCGGCGAAGAAGAGGAGGGTGGTGTCGAAGACGAGGTAGGTGTCTTTACCTGTTATTTCCTTCGTCGGAGACCTTGTTTGGCGTTATGAACATTCCTTTCTTCCTTCTCCGCTTTAGGAAACGCTCGGGGTCGGACCTCCAGGTGTCGCACCTGAAGGTCCTGAAGGTGCATGGTCGCGACACGGCCGGGGGGAGCGCCCGGTCGACGGACGAAGAAAACCGCCCCCTACGGGTCCAGTCGTGGTGTCCGAGGTCCCTCCCTCGGGAGAGGTTGCTCCGGCCGTGGCCGCCATCGTCGCGCCCGTCATCGACCTGGAGGCAGAGCCAACACGGGCTCCTGAGGCCTCGGCCGTCAGTTCTGGAGGCGCCTCGGGAGCGCCGGCCAATGCCGCCCCCACGGAGCCTGCTGCCGTGGGGTTGTCAGTCGTGGATGTCAGCGCAGGAGCTCCCCCGCCCGTGAGGAGGGTGTGACAGAACCTCCCGAATTACCATGGCCCACGTGCACCTGCCGTAGTCCAACGACCTTCGACTGCTATGCACGGGAGCCTGATAACTTCGGAAGCCCTGTCGGGTGCTCTCGCGAACACCGCAATGTCTCACCGAGGATCATTTCACGGGACGGAAACCAACCATCTTATTACATTCATTCATAGAGTTCAAAATACATCAGAGTAAAAAGCGGAAGAGTACAATTATAGTTTACAATTTTCAGTGATAGTCTTTACAAAACCTCTTGTCGATAGAGACAAGGTAGCTCTTACACTTATAAGTAATATAGATGACATCTTGCCCAAGGAAGTGCTGATTAGCACATGTCATCTACTGCATAGGGCAGCTCTTCGAGTGCCACCACCTTGGCGATAGCCAAACCTGTACAGCTCCTGACTTTAACCAGCAACAGGGGGTTAACAAACCCTGAGTACATGGGGTACTCCGCAAGACTTACCCGACTAAAAATTGGGGAGAAGACTCAGGAATGCAGGCTGAGGGGAGTCAAGGAGAGGCTTTAGCAAGAATCAAAGAGTTTTGCAGAAAAGCTCTCTAAATCAGCTTAACATTTAATCTCAAAGCTAGATTGTTTCATTCAGTTATCTCGTCATCAATTCCCTTTCCCATATTTACCTAGTTCCGAACCACTCTTCGCTGTAAGTCGAAGGATCAAGTCTCCATTGACCGAGGAGCAAGGGGATCCCTATCCACACTGCATATGTAGCACTTAAGCTTGCATATGCCAACCCCGCCTACCACGGCTTTTCCAAAACTTGAACCGGTCCTGCGCCACCCGAGAGCACAGTACTCCTCTCGTCTCCAGGCACGACGGCCACGAGGGTACACGCTACTCTCGCCATCTCTCCACTCCCAGTGCGTGGTTGTCGGTTCACGTAAAGGAGCGACCGGAGTCAGAGGCTTTCCGTAGTATGTGGCTAGTTGCAAAGTCTTGATCCAGCAGGCCGACAACGAATGGTCCCTAATGGATTCCATTTCGTTTTCTAAACAGACAGTCAGAGACACTACATTGAGACTCCTTTCTCAATGCAAGTCTACTGCCCTGTCAAACAATTATAACAGTTCATAGTAGTATACCCCAAGCATACAAAATATCTTTTTCATAAAGCTTAACTATTAAGCATGGCTAAGCGTTTTATAAACATTTGCTTTTAAATCAGGTTTCAAGGATAATATATCAAGGCAGGTAAATGCAGCAAGTAGGTGACAATCAACTCCTATCAACCTAATACAGCAATTTAACTCAAGGTGATAAAGATTTATAAAACACAAGGAGGGGCTAATGCACTGGGGCTTGCCTGTTGCTTGCAGCAGATACAACCCTGAAGTCTATCACCGAGGAAACTCCACGTCCAGAGAGTGAAGACCAACTCGGGACTTGCTTCTGATACAAATATCCAGCGTTCACTACACGAAATATTAATGCATGATGAAATGCATGGCATGATGCATAATGGAAACATACAAATACATTACATTAAATGTTCAAAGAAAGTTAAATACTACTTTCCTTTGCGATAAAGTTGCAAGACAACAAGACTAGCTTGTTGTCCAACAACTTGGGTTAGCGGTCTACGGGTACCTATAAGGAATTCTATGCACGACTTAGGGTACGGAAAGGTTCCAAAAGAAGTTTTCTATTTGGATGTTTTTACCCATGAAGTTGCATCTTAAAGAAACACCTCATGACACTACAGGTCAGGATAACCTGTAATTAAGGGTTACTTTGTTTTGGTAAACCTCAAGGTAATTACCAACTAACAATAAGGGTCATTAAGATTCTATTATCATGGTGGTTATTATCTCACCTAATCATTTTATTAACTATTATTAACCACCACATAACAATAATAAATTATTCTACTAAATAAGTTACCAAGGATTATTTAAAGTGTTAACAATCCCTGGTCTTCACTCAATCCAAAAACCACAAGGCACAATACATTTCAGATATTAAGAAAGAAAATAAATAAATTTATTTAACTACTCAGCCTCTACTGTTGGACCGGCTCGAACGACCAACATGGTCCAGATTGGCTCCCTTAGCACTGTAACACCCGAAAAATTGCATTCTTTTAAATAGTAGAAATTTATTTAATGGTGCAATTAGTTGATCATTCTAATATAGGGAAATAATAATTTTTCTCAAATATAAAATCAAACCTAGGTCATACACATGTATGATGCATTCATGCTGAAGCATTTCTTCTTTGTACTGTTGTAGATAATTTGAATTTCTCAAATATTTCAAAACCCAATTTGAAAATCCTTTTGGAAAAGGGAAAAAGGAAATAGAGCAGAGCCCTTCCCCTCTCCATTCTGGCCCGAGCAGCAGCTTGGCCTGTTTTCCACTCCCTGGCCCCAGCAGATCCAGGTCGGATGGCCCGAGGACAGCTCGGCCGACCAGCTCCCTCCCTTCCCCTTACCCCATCTGACTGACGAGTGGGACCCACGGGTCAGCCCTTCCTTCTCCACCTCCCCCGCCGCGCGAACAGAGACGCCGCTGCCGTGTTCATCCGCCGTGGCCGAGCACGCGCGCGAAGCGTCCCTCTGCCGTGACTGCCAGCCCGACCCCAGTGCTCGGTGCTACCGATCTGTGGACCCACAGAACAGCCCCTCCTCTATTTCCCTCTGCTGCTCGCCGGGAGTCCGACGCGGGCAAGAAAGAAACGGCCGAAGCCGAGTTCGTCGCCGCGCCGAGAGTCCGTAGCAGAGAAGAAATGGCCGAAGCCGATTTCTCCGCTCGCCGAGTTTGTTTCAATCTCCGAGATTGTCGTCACACCTCGGGAGTATTTAAGCAGCGCCACACCCCCCGTAGCCGTCACCTAACCCTAGCCGCCTCTTCTCGCCGCCATTGCCGAGCTCCCGCGAGAACCGAGCAGCCGCCGCCACGAGCAATTAGCTCGATTCGCCACCAATTTCCTCCCGGTAAGCCTTTGAGGAGCTTCGCTGTGATCTTGTGAAGTTCCCGAGCACTTTCCCCCTTCGATTTGTGCACTGACACGCCTCCGCCGCCGTTGCAGAGAGCCACCGTCCGCCGGGTCACGTCGCGAGCTATCTCCGAGTCGATTTCCGACCTTTCCATCACCCTAGGTGAGCTTGCGATGCTCTTCCCGATCTATGGGTACCTTTCCCGACCTATTTCATGCACCGAAGGCCGAGTTCACCTTCTTCGGCGGCCCTCCGGCCATGGCGCCGCCGTCGGCCTCTGTTTTCCGGCCGAGAGCACCGCCACCCCCTCCCCTCTGTTAATCTGATCCGCCGATTTTGAATCGGACGGCCGAAGAGCAGCCCATACCGATTCGGCTGACGTTTTTGCGAATAACCCCCTGCAGTTTTTAATGCTTAGCCCGCAGCCCTTAGCGTATACAGTAGATTACGTTTGAAGGCGTATTTATTTTCGGTATATATGAAAATGTGTTTTCAGATTTGAATTCGGAATTGTTTCATTTATAATTTCCATGTTTTAGTTCCGATTTGAACGATTCAAATTGCGTTAGATTCGTAATTTCTTAATCTATCTGATGGTACCACTGTTTCATATATTTTCCATTCTTAAAATTCGAGATTATATTTAATCTATTATTATCCTATTATAAATCTTGTAAAATTCACATCTTCCTCGTTCTAAATCCGATTTGCGCAAACTTTATATCGATGTGATCGTAGCAACGTGTAGATTTGTTTTATAACCTTTTTAATTTATTTTCTCTCTGTTGGTGTACTGTTCTAATGAAAACTCTTGTTTGTATGCATGATTGCCCCTGTATGCGTGTGTGTTGTTATGATGGATCGAGTATAGACGGTGTGCTTTACGTGGGTGATTAAGATCAGTACTGCGACAACCCGGATCACCAGGAGTTTGCTGATCAAGGCAAGTATTAGCATGGATCATCCTTGTTGTCCTATTCACCAAATAAATAATTACATTTGCATGTGTCTTCCTTGTTAACCATAGGTACTTCCTAGTTTTGTTATCCTGTTCCTTGCTACCTATGGGATTATGCATGTGGTAATTGATGCTAGTGCGTTATTGATATCATGATCATGTGAACTTGATTAATTGATTATGCAATATGATTATAAGATGCCTTTTTAGCAACATGGAGCTAGAGGATTCGAGCATAGTTTTGTGATGCTCAAAATCCTTCACCTTTGATAATGATCTGTAAGTATGACACCGGGACTTACAGTGCAACTATGAGGGCTATATGGCTCTGGTTTTAGCTCAGTATGAGGACCTTTTCTAGCTTGTTAGAGGTTACCGAAAGGCGCAAGAGGGGCTTAGACGACTCGGGTATAGTGCGGCCTCTGTCCATATGTGTATAACCTGTGTGACCTTGTGCCATATGGAAGGGGGGCTCTACATCTGCTTGCCGAGGAAACCTCGCGGCCCTAACATGTTAGACGAACCTTTGAAAGGCTTCATAGTGAAACCCTGCTCTCTCACCTTGGTAGTGTTATGGGAGTAATTAACCCGAGCAGATGGGAATCACGGCTCATAGTGAAAGTGCACAACCTCTGCAGAGTGTAAAACTGGTATACTAGCCGCGCTCACGGTCACGCGCACGCCCGATCCAAAAGCCGAGCTCACCGGTGGCAGCAACATCGGCGAGGCTAAGCACCCTGGCGAGTTCGTACGAACAACCGCACCCCTCCCCAAAGCTTCGCTCTGCAACAGGACCACCCGAGCCTGGCCGCCGGCAGCCATGGCGGCTCTGACCGAGAGCAGCACGGCGGCACTCGCATTCCCGTGACTACGGAGCTTCCCAAACCTACTGAGCTACTAACAGGGCACCACGAAGCTCACCTGACCTTGCTGCGCACATTGGACGGGACGGAGGCGGTGCAGCGGGCACTGGCAGTAGTGAAGGTGACCGCGGCGGTGCGAACCGATGGCGAGCACTCCGTTCCGACTACGCTGGTTCACCAAAAGGAAAACGACTTGGCTATGAGCTTCATGAGGTCAAGGGAGTCGTGAAACGCAACACGAGAATAGGATCAGCTCACAGGTTCAGCCCGGCCGCGTCGAAGCCGAGCGCGGCGGCGCTGATGACCGGCAGGGAGGAAGATGACACGCACCGGCGACTGCGACCACAGGAAGACACCGGAACGGGCTCAAAGAGTTCGTGAGGGGGTGGCGTGGCTCTGAACACGGTGAATTGGATGGGTATGGCTCAAGTAGGGTGAAATCGACGACGAACCGATGACCTTCGCTGGCAAACAGAAAAAAAATTGACGCGGACGAGCTGCTTCGGGTTTTACAGGGAAGGGGGCAGCTGCAGGGCTTCGCCACGTCGTTGCCGGGTGTGCCACGACGCTAGACACGTGCCAGCGCGAAACGACGAAGATGGAGGGCGGTGGCAAGTGAGGAGGTGACTGCGTGCCCTGCTCGTGTTCTCCATTTTACTGTAGCAGAAAATATCTTCATTTAAAATTTTACAAATTACTTCCAATTTTGTGTAATAACGTGGAAAATGGTCAAAATATAAATTGTGTAGAATTCCATTCTGAACAACTTTGATATAGAAAATATCTTCAAATTTTGAATAGTTTGGAAATTATTGAAAAGGGGGTAATTGACCCTTTTCAAATTCGAATTTAAACTCAAATATTTATTGAAGAAGTTCAAAATTTGTAAATATGAAAGTTGCTCAGTTTAGTGAGCTTTACAATTTTTATTTAAGACTTAACTTTAGATTCCAAGTAATTTTTGAATTGGAGTTTTAAATTCAAATTTGAGGATAGAAATTCAAGTTTAATTTAAATTTCAAAATAGTAACTTCAAAAACTTTGTATGCCAAAGTTGCTCCACTAAATAAGAGCTACAACTTTGCTTTTGGGACCAAGGCCCAATTCTACATAGTTTTGCAACTAGGGTTTTAGCCCGGTTTAGTGTTTTAAATTAATTCCAAATTGTATTTTTAAGTAGTGATTAATTAATACACCCAATTAACAAGCCATCAGAAGATAAAATTAAATCACTCTAAATCACTTAAGCACAAACAACCTATGAAATTAAATTTGTTTTAATTTCTATGCATAACAAATTGAACTTAATTATGAATGCGGTGCAGTGCATATGATGACATGTCCGATTTTTACTTTAGTAACACCAGGGGTGTTACAGAGGGTCCCTGGGCGTTGACCTTGAGGGAGCCTTGGCCTCGGGAGCTAACCGCCTCCTGGATCGAGTGGGCGGACCGAGCGGATCCTCGGGCGCCGTCCGTCTTCTCGCTCCGGGACGACCTCGAGGCTCCCAAATGGGACACCATTCAGGAGCTCGGGTTCAGCTCGGCGGGGGTCTCCGCGCGATTGCCGACGTCCTCGAGATGGACCTCCCGGCCCAGCTTCAGGTGAATCCCCGTGTCTTGTAATTTTTCTTGCGTATGAGCATTGTTCTTACCGTCTCCACTCCTCTCTCCTTTCCAGGACCTCATGCATACCTCCCGGGATAAGTCCCGCTTCCTTCACGGCGGGCTTGGGCTCTGGAAGCAACTTGACCTCAAGGGGAAAGCCCTCGCCTGTGCCCAGAACAAGCTCGCCGCCGTGGCCTCCAAGCTCGCCGAAGCGAGTGTTGACAACACCATCTTGAAGGAGGAGGTCACGGAGGCGAGGGGCCAAGACGCTGGCTCGGCAGCACGGGTGAGGGAGCTGGAGAGCGCCCTAGCCGAGATGACAGGGGAGCGCGACGCCGCCCGAGAGCTCACCGTCGAGAAGACCTCCGTCGCTGAGGCCATGGCCCTCGACCCGAGTGACACTCAGGAGGCGTTGCGCCTGGCGGTTGGCGCGGTGGACTCGGCTCGGAAGGAGGCACAGAAGGCCCAGGAAGAGGCTGGCGGTATGTGCAATGTCGTGCTTTTTCATCCTGTTTGTCTTGGTTTCTTGCTGCATCTTTGTTCACCTCCATGCTTTACTCCCGCAGTTCTGCAGGCGGCTTACGACGGGGAAGTGGCCGACCACCTTGAACTGCAGAAGGTCGCGCGCGCACTTTGTGACTCCGTCGGCACCAGTGGGGAACCTTCGGGGATCTCGCTCCGGAGCCGTCTGGAGGCACTCTACATCAGCGTCGGTGCCCGGGTCAAGGAGGCCTTACTAACGGGTGTCCAGAAGACACTGGCGGTCGTGAAGTCCCACTATGGGAACTTCGACGCCGGCCCTGTCAGCAAAGGCTTCCTTGAGGCTGACGACGCCGAGCTCCTGGTGCTGGCAGACTCGATGAAGGAGCCAGGAGAAGCGCTGGCGGGCCTCTTCGAAGCCGAAGTCGAACTTCCTCCTCTGAATCTGCCGTGAAGAAAAGCCGGGCCGTAGTGCCCTTGTAAAAGTAACTTTTCGTGAGTGGCTGAGAGGAAACAAACAGGTGGCCCTTTGTGGCCTTTATGTTATGTAAATATTTGCTATATGTTTTGTTTTGTTTCGTGCTTTTTTCCTCAGGCGTTTATTGTTGCCGATCCTATGCCCGGGCCATCGAGCCTCGGGGGACTTTATTCGGGTGTCGTGGCTTTAATAGCGTAGACGCAGCCGATGTCCTAGGAGTTTTGGCAGAAAGAAACCTCGGAAAAAAGGCTTAGTTGTTTCTTCCCGAGCCTTCTCTCATTTCCGAGCGTAGATCTTATAAGTTTTCTTCCGAGCGCGAGTTAGCCTTCGGACGCGGAGTGGCGAGGGGAGATGTTGTAGCCCTGGGGCGTAAGCGGTCTCCTTGGCTCAATCGGCTCTGTCCTCTAGGACTTCTCTTACTCTTCCTAGTCTTATAGGTTCTCGCTTGGTTTTAGGAAAGAAGCGTGTTTTAGGGAGAAACGATTTCAACGAGTTTTGAAATTTTTGCGTTTTAGAAACCGTTGAGACTCGGGAAAGTCCGGGGGTTCCCCCTGTCCTGGTCGGCCTTCGCGTAGGTTTGGTCGAGCCTCACTTTTCTATTGCGCAGCGAAATGAAAAGTCATTTCACTTTCGAGTGTAGGCTCGGATCGAAAATCCAAAAATCAGGTAAAAAGAGTAGAAGTCGGGTCTTTTTATTGATTTTAAGATTTTACAAATTGTACAATGCTCGGAAATTTAAGGATAGAAGCGACGTAGCTGTTCGATGTTCCAAGCGTTGTTGTAGACCTCGCCCTTCTCGTTTGCGAGTTTGTACGTGCCGGGGCGTAGCACCTCGGCGATAATGAATGGTCCTTCCCACGGCGGGGTGAGCTAGTGGCGTCCTTTGTTGTCTTGCCTGAGCCGCAGCATCAAGTCGCCTACGCTGAAGGCTCGGCCCCGGACGCGCCGAGCATGGTACTTGCGTAGTGACTGTTGGTACTTGGCCGAGTGCAATTGGGCCATGTCCCGAGCTTCGTCGACTTGGTCCAACGCGTCTTCGCGGGTAGTCTGATTGCCCTGTTCATCATTGTAACACCCGAAAATTTTCAATTTATTAAATAGGATTAAATCCAATCTATTTATGTTTATGTGGCAATTAAAATAAATCTTGGTAGTTAGAAACTTGAGTGTTGCATACATGCTGCTGCACATATTTACTACCTGAGATTTGTTTGGATTTGCAAGGGTTCAAAACTTAGTTTGAAAAGTTATTTGGAAAACAAATTTGAAAATGAGTTTTAAAAAGAAAAGGGAAAACCGGTCCTTGTTGCCCTCTCGGCTGGTAGGCCTACTGGCCTCCTCTTCCTTTCCTGTGTAAGCCAGCCCAAATCTCTCTCTGGCCCAACCCGATCCAAGGTCAACTCCAGCTCCTGCGCGTAGCAAGCCCAGCTCGGAGCCAGCCCAGGTTGGCGCGTGCCGTCCTCTCCTCTCGGTCTCGCTGACACGTCAGGCCCACGGCTCAGCGTCATCTCCCTCCTCAGGACGGAGTCCGAGCGGAGCACGAGCGCCGCCTCCAACAGAAGGCAACCGCCGGATTTTTCGGCCGAGTCCGTCCCAAGTACGCTCCCTCGCGCCCCTATATAGGTCGGCCGAGCCCTGCCGTCCCTCCC
This sequence comes from Eremochloa ophiuroides, assembly GCA_038502445.1. Taxonomy (NCBI): domain Eukaryota; kingdom Viridiplantae; phylum Streptophyta; class Magnoliopsida; order Poales; family Poaceae; genus Eremochloa; species Eremochloa ophiuroides. Next base: position 28,792,077 of record JAHLJS010000002.1, read on the forward strand.
CACAAGTTCCCGAGCAAGCCACGCCCTCCAATCTTGCCCTAGCCGCAGCCACAGAGCCGCCGCCGCCCCGAGCTTCGCCGCCGCCGTCAATTTCTCCTCGGGAGGACTTCTCCGTCGAAATTGGTTGTTCTCCAAGCTTCGCAGCAAGGTCAGGGACCTTCCCGACCCCTTCTCCCACGGTTTTGTGCACTATAGCCATGATGCCGAGCTTCGCCCCCACCATAGTTCTGCCACCTAGCTCGCCGCATCCTCTCCGAGCTACCTCTGTGGCAACCGAAACCATAGATAGGTTTGGCTTGAGCTCCTCTTGCTTCCCGACCAGATCCCGAGGTGTGCCAAGCTTCTTAGCCCCGAAAACGCCGTCACCGGCCATCTTCCGGCGAGGAATCGGCCGGGCGCCGCCCGACTCCGGCGACCAGGGCCGCCCCTCTTTTCCCCGAGCTAACCTACGCCGTCCACGGCCGATCCAACGGCTCACAGTGAGAGATACCCCTTCGCTGATAATTTTGCAGAAAACCCCCTGAGCTTTTTAATGTTCTAACCCGCAGTCCCTTGGCGTCTTTGGTCAAATACGCTTTTGTTTTTGGAAAACGTATTTTCCTCGGGATTGATTCAAAAATACGTTTTCAATATTTACAGATTTGCCACTCAGTTTATTTTGGCCATATTTTATTCGTTTTAGCTCCGATTTGATCCTTTCAAGTCTCGTTAGTTTCGTAATTTCGTAATCTATCTAATGATGCTACTATTGTACATGTTTTTAACTTTTAAAAATTCGAGAATAGATTTAATCTATTATTTTATTAAAGTAAAACTTGTTTATTTCATAACTTCTCCGTTTGAACTCCGATTTTCGTGATCTTTATATCGTTGAAATCGTAGCGACGCGTAGATTATTTTTATACACTTTTCAATATGTTTTTCCACTGTTGGTGTACTGTTTCTAATATAGATCTTGTTTGCTTCGTGTATGATTGCCTCGATGATTGTGTGGTGATTTTATGATCGAGTTCAGACGGTGAGCAATACGTTGGTGATCAAGAGTACGCTGAGGATCCAAGTTCTCCAGAGCACTTTGATCAAGGCAAGTATAGCATGGACCATCCTTGTTGCCTATTCGCCTTAATCATTAAATTCATGATGCATGTGTCTACCTTAGCAACCCTATAGTGTTTATTCCTAGTTTTGATGACTTGATCCTTGTTACCTATGAGATTGCATTTGAGTAGTGATGTTAGTGCTTTGATGGGTCATGATCTTATGAACTTGAATAATTGATTATGAAATAAAGATTAAAATATGCTTTTTAGCAACATGGACTAAGGACTTATCTGTAAGTATGACACCGGGACTTACAGCGCAACCATGGGGCTATATGGCTCTGGCTTTAGTCAAGTATGGAGTTACTTTCTACCATGCTATTAATCTTGAAAGGTTCCTTGCCGAGCTGGTTGTATTGCGGCTCCTGTCCTTGTGTGTACTGCTGTGTGTGTGTGCCACTTGGAAGGAGGGCTCTACTGCCCCTTGCCATTGCGGCCGGATTGATTGGTAACTTGTTAGAGAGCCTTTTGAAAGACTTCATAGTGAACCCCGCCGATCTACCTTGGTAGTGGATCGAGAGGCTGATCACCTCGAGAAAAAAGGGTAAATCACGACTCATGGTGAAAGTGTGCAACCTCTGCAGAGTGTAAAACTGATATATCAGCCGTGCTCACGGTCACGAGCGGCCTTGGACGTCTTACAGGAACTTAACTAATTTAATATTGATTTATTTGAAGTTTCTATTGATGTTTATTCCATATTAATTATCATGTTTATATGATCATGCAAATCTTGTTCCTTGGTATATTCTATTGCTGCTACTCAAATTGCTAAAACATGATCAACTAAAAGCAACTGCTGTCAACCAGTGTCTTGCCTTATTTGAGCCTCATAAACTCGTGCTATTCTTGTTAAGTACGACATGTACTTACGCTTGCTTTATTTTTCATATTTGGATAAAAATCCCGGATGGGTAACAGATGACTATGATGATTCTTCTGAGGATTATTAGGATTGTGTTCACCAGTCAACTATTCCCTGTGGAATGGAGATTCTGCGAGAGAGTTATCTATATTATTCCGCTGTTATTAATGTAAAGACTCTGTGATATTATTCATTATATATTAAACCTTGTGATGGTACTATGTAATTTGTCGCTTATGTGTGTGATTGATCCCTGGGCACACATAAGTTGGTTCATTCAATTTTATCCTTAAAATTGGGTGTGACAGATTGGTATCAGAGTATAGGTTGACTGTAGGACGCGAGCCTAAATAGAATGGACATATTAGGATGTGCTTTTCTCACCTCATTCATGCTTTCTACTTAACCTTGATAATTGTTAAATTATATACTTCCCGTACCCTTATTCCATTATGAAAATTTGACACTTCTCTTCTTATTCTAAGCTCTATCATGCTTTCATGTTTTCTCACCTTGTTCTATAAAAAAAATCGATTCTATTCTCATTCTACCTCTATCTTGGTCGATGAGCAAGAAGATGGCACATGATCACCAAACTACCCCACAAGTGTGTTGAAGAAGCCAAGCCACAAGCATAGCTATCAATGTGAGGATGAACTTAGGAATAAAGAGAAGATGCCCAAACTCGACAAGAAGAATCAAGATAGGAGTCCAACTAGATAATAGAACGATTTAGTTGTGAGTTAAGTTGAGTCGAGTCTTGTGTGCGTGTGAATTTTATGTGCTTGTTGCTTTGTGCTTATGAATTATGTTTGATTTGGTTCTTTGTAATGAGTGATGAGAATTATGGGCATGTCTCCAATTCTCTTAATTAAAAGATTTAGGGTATAAAGATTGTTAAGTAAATAGTTAGGTTGATTAAATTTGGTTTTCCCAAAATCTGTTTTCAGACCTCTCTGTCTTGTTAATTATGCTTAATTAATTTTGTAAATTCAAAAATTATGAACATTTTATGGGGAACAGTAGACTTCCATCCCTTTACATGGCCTCAAGAATCACATTAATAGCTGTTATGGTTTTGGAGATACAGTGGTTGCAAGTTGAAGTTTCTGCGTAGTTTTGCAGCCTGGACCGTTTCTGATAATTTCTGTTTTTGGTTAATGTAACGTCAGAATATGGAAAAGTTGTCAACATGAAGATTGTAGAGAATTTCTCAGGCTTTCCAACGGTATAGAGAACGCCTCAGTTTGATTTTTGGAAATTCAGATATGATTATTTTTTTACTGTTGTTATCGGATCTCGCCCAGAAAATTCAGATTCATGGTTTATAAGTGTTTGCATAGTGGAAAAATTCTAAAACTCAATTATATGTTAAAAAAACAGATGGCCGGCAACAGGAGGAATCCTAATCCACCACCACCACCACAACCTAGCATTCAAGATCTCATCGCTTCGCAGACGCAGTTGATGGAGACAATGATGCAGTTCATTCAAAATCAACCAGCTGGAGGACCACAACCTGCTCAACCTCAAGCTAGAGATAAGCGAGGAGAATTTTTGAAAGGTCATCCACCTGTGTTCAACCACGCCGCCGATCCATTGGATGCTGATGATTGGCTTCGCGCCGTGGAGAGACAACTCACCATTGTGCAATGCAATGATGAGGAGAAGGTGTTGTATGCATCTGGACAGTTGCAAGGAGCTGCTCAAGACTGGTGGGATGCATTCCAGTATGGTCGCCCCAATAATGCGCCTGCTATCACATGGCAAGATTTTTGTGAGAACTTCAGGTCATACCATATTCCTGAAGGTTTGATAGAGTTGAAGCAGGCAAAGTTTAGAGCTTTGAAGCAAGGACAAATGTCGGTGCCAGAGTACCGTGACCAGTTTATTCAATTGTCGCGGTATGCTCCCGATGATGTTGCTAATGACAAGGACAAGCAGCGTCTCTTCCTCAAGGGACTTCATGATAGATTGCAACTCCAACTTATGACAACCACCTACCCCAATTTTCAAGAGCTGGTGAATCGCGCTATAGTGATCGACAACAAGCGCAAGGAGATGGCGGATAACAAGAGAAAGAAGCAAGGACAAACCTTTACAAGAAATAACCGTTCGCGTCCCAACGCCCAGCAACGAAGTTTCCAGCAGAGACACCAAGGGCCATCAAATCAATGGAACCGCAATCAGAACCAGCCTCGTTCTCAGTCTCCACCGCAACAGCAGAAAACTCCTACCCAGACTCCTCAGCAAGCTACCCCTAGCAAGACCCCTAACAGGGCCAATACATTTGGCACTCCCATCAAGTGCTTTGCCTGTGGAGAATCGGGCCATCTCTCTTACCACTGTCCCAAGAAGCAGAACCAGCAGACTCCGCAGAGTAGCAACCAGAAGGGAAGACATCAACAATCGCCTAATCAAGGAAGTGTGAACCATGTGTCTGCGGAGACAGCTCAGGAAGCACCAGAGGTTATGATGGGTACGTTCAACGTCAACTCCATCCCCGCTACCGTTCTTTTTGATTCCAGTGCTTCGCATTCATTCATATCACAAAGTTTCGTGAGGATACACGGTATACCACTATTAGCCCTACAAAACCCATTATTGGTAAATTCACCGGGTGGGGCTATGCAAGCTCAATATTATTGTCCTTCGGTTAGCATTGCTCTAATGGGGTAGACTTTAGAGTGAACCCTACGGTAATAAGAACAACCGGAATAGATGTTATATTGGGTCTGGATTGGATGAAGCAGCACAAGGCAGTTATTCAGTGTGAGGAAAAGGTCGTTGTGTTAACTACGTCCAAAGGAGATAAAATCAGTGTTGACGTAGTAATGCAACCACCACCAGCAGCGACAGTTAACCAGATTCGAGGGGAATACCCAATTAAAATATTAGAAACCACAGAGCGATTCAGAAGGAGTGAAATTATAAAGTTATGCAAGGTACAGTGGAATCGGTCTTCAGAAAACGAGGGAACATGGGAAAAAGAGGAAGAATTAAGGAAGTTATATCCCCAACTTTTTGAGTAAGCACTAACTAATCTCGAGGACGAGATTATTTTTAAGGGGGGTAGAATTGTAACACCCGAAAATTTTCAATTTATTAAATAGGATTAAATCCAATCTATTTATGTTTATGTGGCATATAATCTAGTGAATAAAATCTTTTTGGGCAATTAAAATAAATCTTGGTAGTTAGACACTTGAGTGTTGCATACATGCTGCTGCACATATTTACTTCCTGAGATTTGTTTGGATTTGCAAGGGTTCAAAACTTAGTTTGAAAAGTTATTTGGAAAACAAATTTGAAAATAAGTTTTAAAAAGAAAAGGGAAAACCGGTCCTTGTTGCCCTCTCGGCTGGTAGGCCTACTGGCCTCCTCTTCCTTTCCTGTGTAAGCCAGCCCAAATCTCTCTCTCTGGCCCAACCCGATCCAAGGTCAACTCCAGCTCCTGCGCGCAGCAAGCCCAGCTCAGAGCCAGCCCAGTTTGGCGCGTGCCGTCCTCTCCTCTCGGTCTCGCTGACACGTCAGGCCCACGGCTCAGCGTCGTCTCCCTCCTCAGGACGGAGTCCGAGCGGAGCACGAGCGCCGACTCCAACAGAAGGCAACCGCCGGATTTTTCGGCCGAGTCCGTCCCAAGTACGCTCCCTCACGCCCCTATATAGGTCGGCCGAGCCCTGCCGTCCCTCCCCACAAGTTCCCGAGCAAGCCACGCCCTCCAATCTTGCCCTAGCCGCAGCCACAGAGCTGCCGCCGCCCCGAGCTCCGCCGCCGCCGTCGATTTCTCCTCGGGAGGACTTCTCCGTCGAAATTGGTTGTTCTCCAAGCTTCGCAGCAAGGTCAGGGACCTTCCCGACCCCTTCTCCCTCGGTTTTGTGCACTATAGCCATGAAGCCAAGCTTCGCCGCCACCATAATTCCGCCACCTAGCTCGCCGCATCCTCTTCGAGCTACCTCTGTGGCAACCGAAACCATAGATAGGTTTGGCTTGAGCTCCTCTTGCTTCCCGACCAGATCCCGAGGTGTGCCGAGCTTCCTAGCCTCGAAAACGCCGTCACCGGCCATCTTTCGGCGAGGAATCGGCCGGGCGCTGCCCGACTCCGGCGACCAGGGCCGCCCCTCTTTTCCCCGAGCTAACCTACGCCGTCCACGGCCGATCCAACGGCTCACAGTGAGAGATACCCCTTCGCTGGCAATTTTGCAGAAAACCCCCTGAGCTTTTTAATGTTCTAACCCGCAGTCCCTTGGCGTCTTTGGTCAAATACGCTTTTGTTTTTGGAAAACGTATTTTCCTCGGGATTGATTCAAAAATACGTTTTCAATATTTACAGATTTGCCACTCAGTTTATTTCGGCCATATTTTATTCGTTTTAGCTCCGATTTGATCCTTTCAAGTCTCGTTAGTTTTGTAATTTCATAATCTATCTAATGATGCTACTGTTGTACATGTTTTCAACTTTTAAAAATTCGAGAATAGATTTAATCTATTATTTTATTAAAGTAAAACTTGTTTATTTCATAACTTCTCCGTTTCAACTCCGATTTTCGTGATCTTTATATCGTTGAAATCGTAGCGACGCGTAGATTATTTTTATGCACTTTTCAATCTGTTTTTCCACTGTTGGTGTACTGTTTCTAATATAGATCTTGTTTGCTTCGTGTATGATTGCCTCGATGATTGTGTGGTGATTTTATGATCGAGTTCAGACGGTGAGCAATACGTTGGTGATCAAGAGTACGCTGAGGATCCAAGTTCTCCAGAGCACTTTGATCAAGGCAAGTATAGCATGGACCATCCTTGTTGCCTATTCGCCTTAATCATTAAATTCATGATGCATGTGTCTACCTTGGCAACCCTATAGTGTTTATTCCTAGTTTTGATGACTTGATCCTTGTTACCTATGAGATTGCATTTGAGTAGTGATGCTAGTGCTTTGATGGGTCATGATCTTATGAACTTGAATAGTTGATTATGAAATAAAGATTAAAAGATGCTTTTTAGCAACATGGACTAAGGACTTATCTGTAAGTATGACACCGGGACTTACAGCGCAACGATGGGGGCTATATGGCTCTGGCTTTAGTCAAGTATGGAGTTACTTTCTACCATGCTATTAATCTTGAAAGGTTCCTTGCCGAGCTGGTTGTATTGCGGCTCCTGTCCTTGTGTGTACTGCTGCGTGTGTGTGCCACTTGGAAGGAGGGCTCTACCGCCCCTTGCCATTGCGCCCGGATTGATTGGTAACTTGTTAGAGAGCCTTTTGAAAGACTTCATAGTGAACCCCGCTGATCTACCTTGGTAGTGGATCGAGAGGCTGATCACCTCGAGAAAAAAGGGTAAATCACGACTCATGGTGAAAGTGTGCAACCTCTGCAGAGTGTAAAACTGATATATCAGCCGTGCTCACGGTCACGAGCGGCCTTGGACGTCTTACAGGAACTTAACTAATTTAATATTGATTTATTTGAAGTTTCTATTGATGTTTATTCCATATTAATTATCATGTTTATATGATCATGCAAATCTTGTTCCTTGGTATATTCTATTGCTGCTACTGAAATTGCTAAAACATGATCAACTAAAAGCAACTGCTGTCAACCAGTGTCTTGACTTATTTGAGCCTCATAAACCCGTGCTATTCTTGTTGAGTACGACATGTACTTACGCTTGCTTTATTTTTCATATTTGGATAAAAATCCCGGATGGGTAACAGATGACTATGATGATTCTTCTGAGGATTATTAGGATTGTGTTCACCAGTCAACTATTCCTTGTGGAATGGAGATTCTGCGAGAGAGTTATCTATATTATTCCACTGTTATTAATGTAAAGACTCTGTGATATTATTCATTATATATTAAACCTTGTGATGGTACTATGTAATTTGTCGCTTATGTGTGTGATTGATCCCTGGGCACACATAAGTTGGTTCATTCAATTTTATCCTTAAAATTGGGTGTGACAATCATAGGCTCGGATCCTCGGGGCGCCGTACTCCAAGTCCGTGGGGAGGACGGCCTCGGCGCCGTACACTAGGAAGAAGGGCGTGAAGCCCGTGGCTCGGCTTGGCGTAGTCCTTAGACTCCATATCACCGCTGGGAGCTCCGTCAGCCACCTCTTGCCAAACTTATTCTCGGCTTAAGGCCTTGGAGAATTATGCCATTGGCACGTTCTACTTGGCCGTTCGTTCTTGGGTGGGCTACAGCCGCCCAGTCCACTCGTATATGGTACTCGTCGCAGAAGGCCAGAAACTTCTTTCCGGTAAACTGCGTGCCGTTGTCAGTGATGATGGAGTTGGGGACACGAAACCGATGAACGATGTTGGTGAAGAATAACACCGCTTGTGCCGAGCTGATTTGGGTGATCGGCCGAGCCTCGATCCACTTCGAGAACTTGTCGATGGCGAAAAGCAAGTGGGTGAAGCCCCCAGGCGCCTTTTGGAGGGGCCTGACAAGGTCTAATCCCCATACGGCGAACGGCCAAGTGAGGGAGATCGTCTGGAGAGCTTGGGCCGGTAGGTGTGTCTGCCGAGCGTAGTACTGGCGCCCCTCGCAGGAGCGTACCACCTCGGTAGCATCGGCCACGGCGGTTGGCCAGTAGAAGCCTTGTCGAAAGGCGTTACCAACTAGAGTTCTTGGTGCGGCGTGGTGACCGCAGGCTCCGGCGTGTATTTCTTCGATTAGGCGTTTGCCTTGACTGAAGGGAATGCAGTGCTAGAGCACACCCGAGGGACTACGTCGATAGAGGCTGCCGTCAATCATCGTGAAAGACTTGGCTTTTCGTGCCAACCGTCGTGCTCTGGTTTTGTCCGAGGGTAAAACCCCTCGGACAAGCCAGCTGACCAGCGGCTCGCGCCAGTCCGGCTCGTCGTCGTCCATCTCGGCTTCGATCTCCATCACCTCAGCTTCGTCGTCGTCTTCAGCCAGGGTCTCGGGTGGCTCCCTTTTGTCAGAGGGGTCAGCAGCCCCCGAGGGGCTTGCGAGGCTTGAAGACGATCCAAGTTCTCCTGAGGGCTCGGGGGTCTTCTTCCCCTTGGCCCCTGAGGGATCTATGCTGACCGAGGGCTTGTGGAGGTCGTTGGCAAATACGCCCGTCAGGACCGTAGCCCTTTCGGACGCAATTTTTGCCAACTCATCGGCCTCTTCATTGTATCGTCGTGCGATGTGGTTGAGCTCGAGGCCGTCGAACTTTTCCTCGAGCAACCTCACCAGCTTGCAGTAGGCGGTCATCTTGGGGTTCTGGCACGTCGACTCCTTCATGACCTGGTCCACGACGAGCTGGGAGTCCGCTCGGACCTCGAGGCATCGGATCCCGAGCTTGATGGCGATGTGGAGACCGTTGACCAGAGCCTCGTACTCGGCCATGTTGTTGGAAGCCGCAAAATATAGCTGCAGCAGGTATTTGAGCCGGACCCCGAGGGGCGAGACGAAGACGATGCCTGCGCCAGCACCGGTCTTCATCATCGACCCATCGAAGTACATGACCCAATACTCATCTTTGGTTGGGAGTGGCGGTACCTGCGTCTCGGTCCACTCGGCCACGAAGTCCGCAAGCATCAGGGACTTAATGGCTTTGCGTGGCACGTAAGTGATGCCATCACCCATGAGCTCGATAGCCCATTTAGCGATCCTCCCAGTCGTCTCCCGATTCTGGATCACCTCCCCGAGGGGGAACGATGATACCACGGTCACGGGATGGGATTCGAAGTAGTGCCGCAACTTGCGCCGGGCAAGAATGATTGCATACACCAACTTCTGGATCTGAGGGTAGCGCGTCTTGATCTCGGACAAGACTTCGCTGATAAAATAGACCGGCCGCTGTACCGGTAATGCGTGCCCTTCTTCTTGCCGTTCCACGACTATTGCTGCGCTTACAACTTGGTTAGTAGCCGCGACATACAGCAAGAGATTTTCCTCTTTTGTAGGAGGCACGAGGACCGGTGCTTTAAACAGCAGAGCCTTAAGCCTTTCGAGGGCTTCCTGGGCCTCGGTGGTCCAGGTAAAGTGCTCATTTTTCTTCAGCAACCGATACAAAGGAAGTCCCTTTTCGCCGAGCCTTGAGATGAATCGACTCAACGCCGCGAGACACCCCATAAGCTTTTGCACTCCCTTGAGGTTCCGAATTGGACCTATCTGTGTGATGGCCGATATCTTTTCCGGGTTGGCTTCGATGCCACGCTCGAAAACGATGAACCCGAGGAGCATGCCCCGAGGGACCCCGAAAACGCACTTCTCGGGGTTTAGCTTTATATTTTTCTTCTTAAGCCAGTCGAATGCCTTGTTAACACCAAATTTTGGGCTGGGAGCCGATAGCCGATACCAGAGGAAGATAGCCGATACCGGAGGAAGATAGCCGATTTCGGAAGCAGACTCCGCCCAGCGGAAGGAAGAAAATAGCCGATTGCACGGTGAATCGGTTATCGGGCCAAGGTGACAGGAGGCGCGCAGTGTCGGTATTGATGACGTCATCCAGAGTCCGCGCCGCCAGGATGCGATCACGATCGGAGTCCGTTATGGAAAGGGAAGGTGGGACTCCAAGTTACCTTAGATATAGGATAGTTTGTTAGTTTCCTTGTCTATTGATGAGTTGTAATTCGACTAGGACTCTATCTACGCTCAGGGTATAAATATAAGCCCTCAGCCATTGAACAGATCAATCAACAACATCAATACAACACAACTTTCGGCTCCGGCCAACAAACTCTAGAGTCAGTCGAGTCCGGCGAGTTACTTCATCCAGACTGGGTGTCATCCGGTGGACGCAGGCTTGCTTGTAAGTATCGTCAACCCCCTGTTAAACTATGTCCTTTTAGGGTCATCCAGTGGACGTGGAAGCATGGCGGACCAGGGTCCTTGCTAAGCTCTGTTTCTTTGGCGTCATCCGGTGGACGCGGGAAGCATAGTGAGTCAAGGATGATTCACGCTGGTTTACCCGATCAATCTGTGTTAACCGTCATCCGGTGGACGAGATGCAGATTAGGACGGTTCTCACGCGCGGATTAGTTATCGATTCGTGTTTGTTTGCTTGATTAATCTATTAGTTAATGTCATCCAGTAGACAGACTATAGATTAAGATAGTTTGCACGTATGGATTAGTTATCGGCTCTAGCTAAATATGGCAATTTAGTTAGATTCATTAAGTTATCAAGATGTTATTTGTTGTTTATTGTTTATTTATCAATATAACATCTCTCTGTCCGATCAAGATTGATAGATTTGGCCTTAGATTCACTTAAACCTGATCGTCGTTTATGCTTTCTTATGCTTATTTTATTATGATGATCGGTTCCATGCTACATCGGCTAATTCCCTATCAATCCTGCTCGTTACATGTTGTGCGTTCAGTTCTAGTCGAGACATAAGTGGTTCTGAGGTTATCGTAAGTCTTATTTTCGTGTCCTTGTTTAAGTTAAACTGAGTGTCATCCGGTGGAACAGGTTTAACCTAAACAAGTTTCGCTAGATTAGACTTGCTTTAATTTGAGGTCTGTTTATGGCTACGCTAGCATTCGTTCGTGCTTCATGGACCCTGCATCGGCTAAAAAGCCAATTCAGTTGTGCTTTCACGAATAGATCGTGCATATAGACTTATTTGGATATCAAACGATCTAGCTTTGTTTCTGGGTTTGTTGAAGCCCGCTGGCCGTTAGACCAGGTGAACGCAGATTTGGTGAACTTAGCGAAGAGGATTTACTAAAGCCGCCGGCCTTCTAGACCAGCTTTAGTAGATATCTGCTTGTTTGACGTACAGATTAGATCTGTATACATGATCTATTTTCTTTTATACACATTAATTGAATTAGATCGGCTAGCACGTTATTATCTTCATACGAGTATCCTGATAGCCGTTTTACTTCATTATTATATTATCGGTTCATAACATGACGGAATCGGCTTTCTAGTCGATCTCCGATTATACTGGCTCTTTGAGCCATACAGTTGGAACTATCTGGACTCACCAGTTAGTTCCGCCTTGAGTTACTGATTATATCTGTTTCCTTGTCAATTGCAGGTCAAATTGACTGGCACGCTTGGGTGTTACCGACACTTTCAGACCGGGTTCGAAGTTAGCTGGATCTGCGAGAGCTCTACTGCCTTCAAGGGTCGTTTCCGGCTTCACTGGTGTGTTGGGCTTAGGGAACCACTTTTTGCGCCAACACACTTTTTGGCACGCCCGGTGGGACATTAACTGAAGACCATGGCAAAAGGGAAGACCACGGCAGACGACTCCTCCAGGGATGACGGTGTCCTCAGGGTCAGGATCGAAGATCTCAACGAGGAGGACGCGGCAGTGCTGAACAAGATCGTTGAAGAATTCGCTGATGCCTGCCTGCTTTCATTCAGCAAGTAGTGTGATGGCTCCATAGTGAAGAAGAATGCATTCCCGAGGTGGATCATGGACGGCCATTCTGATAAATCTGAAGAGGAATGCAAGGCCGACCTCAAACAGATGCTGAAAGAACCGACCTGGGAGGCTGCCTATTCCGCAGTCGGCCACCACCACAAATCCTTCCTGCAAACGTTCTATAACATCATGAAGACCGTTCTCAAGCGGCAGGATTGGGAGTCTTTGGGTCCAGTTTACTTCAACATACCCGCAGAAGACGCAGCGGCAGGGACCTCCAATTCCTCACCGCAACAGCCGAGCCAACCGAAAGCGCCAGTGCAAGGTGCCACTGCGGCCGGTTTGGCTCAAAAAATAGCAGCTTCTCCTAAGTTATACAAAGATCATACTACAGAGGAGATCGCCGCTTTCATGCAGGCCACCGGGCAGACGGTGAACTCGATGAACTCATCAGCGGTGAACCCGGCGGCTAGAAATACGCCGACGGCAGACACGGCCAACCCAACTCCTGGATACCACGACTCGGTCAGCGCGGCTAGATTGTTTCTCTGGCAAGATTTGGGAAGGAGGCTCCATCAAGGTCAGCGATGAGAGTCAACAGCCGATCTGGGCAATCGGCTCTGAGTCTTTTTATTAAATGGAGAACCCGATCGACGGTACAGAGGGTAAATTGGGGCAAGGATTCACGTCGGCCGACAAGCTCGAAGAATTGGATGTTGGACCCGGCGACAGGCCAAGGCCGACGTTTATTGCCGCCAACCTAGACCTGGATTTCAGGCGGGAGCTGATTCAACTGCTGAAGGAGTACAAAGATTGCTTCGCCTGGGAATATTATGAGATGCCTGGATTGGACAAATCCATTGTTGAGCATAGGCTACCTATCAAGCCGGGGTTTCGGCCATACAAGCAGCCTCCACGTCGGTTTAGAGAGGATGCTCTGCCTGACATTAAGGCCGAAATCACGAGACTGTTAGAAGCCAAGTTCATTCGAGCTTGTCGATACGCCGAATGGATATCGAACATCGTCCCTGTGTACAAGAAAAATGGTAAATTACGAGTCTGCATTGACTTTAGGGATTTAAATAGAGCTACACTGATGGATGGTTACCCTATGCCAATAGCCGATATGTTGGTAGACTCGGCTGCTGGGCACTAGGTTATTAGTTTCATGGATGTCAATGCTGGTTATAATCAAATTTTTATGGTTGATGAAGACATCCCGAAGACTGCTTTCAGGTGTCCTGGTGCGCTTGGTTTGTTCGAATGGGTGGTCATGATGTTTGGTTTGAAGAATGCCGGTGCAACTTATCAGAGAGCTATGAATTACATATTTCACAAGTTGATCGGCAAAATCGTTGAAATCTATATAGATGACGTGGTGGTGAAATCCAAGAGCTATAAAGATCACCTGGCCGATCTGAGGGCCACTCTGGAGTGCACAAAAAGACATGGTTTGAAGATGAATCCTAACAAGTGTGCATTCGGCGTGTCGGCTGGCGAATTCTTAGGATTCATAGTCCACCGCAAAGGGATAGAGATCGGCAGCAAGAGCAAGAAGGTGATCGATGAACTTGTACCTCCAACTAACAAGAAAGAATTGCAATCTTTGCTCGGTAAGATTAACTTTATCAGAAGGTTCATCGCCAACTTATCAGAGAAGGTGCTGCTGTTCTCGCCATTGTTGAAGCTCAAGAATGATCAAGAGTTCAAATGGGGTGACGTGCAACAGAAGGCTTTTGACGAAATCAAAGAATACATGAAAACTCCACCTGTCTTATTACCGCCACGGACAGGGAAACCTTTTAAGTTGTATGTGACGGCCGAAAGCCATACTATTGGATCGGCCCTTTTTCAAGAATTTGAAGGGAAAGAGAGAGCAGTTTTCTACCTGTGCAGGCGGCTCCTTGACCCTGAGACAAGATATACACCGACCAAAAAGTTGTGCTTGTGCCTATTCTATTCGTGCACCAAGTTGAGGCATTACCTGCTTGCCTCGGAGTGTGTGGTGGTGTCCAAGGAGGATGTCATCAAGCACATGCTTTCGATGCCAATTTTCAATGGTCGGATCAGCAAATGGATCTTGGCGCTCTCAGAGTTTGACTTGAGGTTTGAATCGGCTAAGACAGTCAAAGGCCAGGCGATAGCCGATTTCATCACACAGCATGACGGAGGATCGGTTAATGTAGCGGATATAGCGCCATGGACTATGTTCTTTGACGGCTCTTCGTGCAAGCAAGGTGGTGGCGCCAGAGTAGTGCTCATCTCACCGCGGGTGTGCGCTTTGAGTATGCTTTCCAGATCGGGCCGATTGTCACAAACAATCAGGCTGAATATGAAGCCGCGTGGAAAGGTTTTCAGCTTCTGCATGAAGCAAGAGCCGATGCAGTTGAAGTATTTGGCGATTCACAACTAGTCATCAACCAATTGCTCGGCCTGTATGAGTGTAAAGACGAGATACTCAGAGGCTATTATGATCAGTGCCAGGCTCTCATCAAGAAGTTCATGACGGTATCTCTCTGTCACATCCCCAGGGCCCAGAACCAGGAAGCTAATCGGCTGGCGCAGAACGCGTCGGGTTATCGGCCGATGCAGGAGATTTGTAACAGCGAGCAATCAGCTGATGACTAGAGGGGCGAGATAGCAGGTTACCTGGCAAATCCTTCACAACGAGTCAACAAAAAACTAAGGTACAAAGCCACCAAGTTTGTTTTGCTGGATGGTCAGTTGTATTACAAGACTGTTGAAGGAGTGCTGCTCAAATGCCTGGGGACAGAGGAATCAGTGAAGCTGATGAGCGAGGTACACGATGGAGTCTGCGGTGCACATCAATCGGCTCACAAGATGAAGTGGATCATCAGGAGGGCTGGTTACTATTGGCCTACGATGCTGGAAGATTGTTTCAAATATTATAAAGGGTGTCAAGAATGCCAGAAGTTCAGAAATATACAAAAGTCTCCAGCCTCTGCTATGAATCCTATAATCAAGCCATGGCCGTTTAGAGGATAGGGTATTGATCTAATCGGCCAAATCTACCCACCATCGAGCAAGGGTCACAAATGGATCCTGGTGGCGACTTATTACTTCACCAAGTGGGTAGAAGCCATTCCTTTGAGGAACGCCACTTCAGCTGACGTGATCGAATTTGTAAAGGAGCACATTATTTACAGATTTGGCATACCTCAGACGATCACAACCGATTAGGGGACAATGTTCACTTCAGAGGAGTTTATGACCTTTGCCGACGACATGGGTATCAAGATTTATAATTCATCGCCGTATTATGCCCAAGCCAACGGACAAGCAGAAGCCTCCAATAAAATTTTGATCAAGGTTATCAAGAAAAAGATTGAGCAGAACCCCAGAAAGTGATATTTGTATCTGAGCGAGGCGCTATGGGCATATCGCATGGCACAACATGGATCGATCAAAGCTTCACCTTATGAGCTGGTCTATGGACACGCTGCTATCCTGCCATGGGAAATTCAGTCTGAGACACGATGCGTCACGTTGCAAAACAAGCTTACAGCCGGTGAATACAAAGACATTATGATGGACAGTTTAGAGGATTTGCACTGCCATCGGCTTAGGGCTTTGGAATACATTGAAAGGAACAAGGTATGGGTGGCTAAGTATTACAACACTAAGGTGAGGAGCAAGAGCTTCACCGAATCAGAGCTAGTATGGAAAGTCATTCTGCCTATTAGTACAAAAGATAGCCGATTCGGTAAGTGGTTGCCAAACTGGGAAGGCCCGTATCGTGTGGTTGAATGCGCCCCGGGTAATGCTTACATCCTTGAAGATTTAGAAGGACAGAGACTCGCCAGAGCCATCAACGGGAAGCATCTGAAGAAATACTACCCTAGCATCCCAGTTGTGGGGTGATAGCCGATTCATGTGAATCTAGCTCTAACAGCCGATGCCGGGCAAGCGGGTCGCCTTCAGGACAAAAATGACCGACATTGTAGTAACGAGTCGCCCTTAGCAGAAAAATGAAATACCCTCGATGGGGTGTAACAGCCGATGCGACAAGCATCGCCTTTAGAGCAAAAAATAAAAACAAAATATACAGCCTTGCAGATTGGATTGTTTCGGGCATAATGAGTTCAGAAGTATCATATACATCAAAATGCCTAATACAATCTAGTTTGGATTATTGACGCCATCCTGGATCACGTCCTCGGCGTCGATGGACACGGAGAGACCGTCGGCATGAGGAATGAAAGCAACCATCAGCGTGCCGAACTCCTCCATGTCTTGGCCTGCCCGGATCCCCGGTTCGACATTCTCCAGCACGATGCCAGAGTTGATCTGGGCGGCGGCCAGAGCTCCTGTGGCACCATAACGGACGCCGCTGATCGCCACCTGGCGGACGCGGTGGTGCACGTCTGCAAGCTGCTCCACCTGCGTTTGGCCCCGCGCGCGGAGGACGTTGGTGACACTTGCCGCAGCCACGCGCAGTTCATGCAGCTGCGCCGTCAGGGCTGCATAAACAAGGAAGATCAGTGCTGGAAAATGCGCCGTGCATGCCATTGGACAAATCGAGAGATTACCTGCCACGGCGGCCTGCGACTCCACGAGGTTGGCCCGCGCCTCCGCCAAATCGATGCTGGCGGCAACGAGCACGACGGCTTGGTCCTCATTCTCCTTATCCAACCGACCGGCTTCTTTGGTAGCTTCGGAGTAGAGATTGCGGTACCGCACCATCTCATGGTGGAAGTGGCGGCCGTCGGCGGCGGTGTAGGAGCCGCAGGAACTCGAAGATGATTCCGAGTTCGATTCTGCTCTGGAGGTGGTGCTGCGAGCCAGAGCGTGATGGAGGTTCGGTTGTGGCGCCGTGCGACGCATCGAGGAACTGGCGCCGATCGATGCACCGGACGGCAGATGGAGCAGGGGACATTGGCTGAAAGGAACCATCAGATCAGGCACCCAGATTTAGCCAGATTTAAAGATTGGCGAAAAGGGCGAATAAGATACCTGCTATGGACTCCCCGTCCGCTGACTTGCATCATACGCCTGATTGGAGCCCTTACAGGAGCAGAGGGCCCGGCGGCGTCACCAGCGGCGGGGGTTTCCGGGGCGGCCGTCCCAGTTGCAGGAACAGCGTCATCATCTGCCAGGGCTGCCCGAGGAAGATCAACACCGGGGGTAGGGGTGTTCAGGCCGGCTAAGGAGCCAACAATGCCGCTGACGAGAGATGGCTGGTGACTGCGGAAACAGATCAAATCAGACAGAAACAGCAAGGAGATGGTAGGCTGACGGTTGAACTTACCCTAATGTCTGCTCGATTCGGGCGACGCTAGCCCAGATGCGGCGGATGCTCCGTTCCATGTCATCGCCGTCAGCGGGCTCGGACGCCGGGCGCTTCCCACGATCTCCGTTGCCAGCCATGGTCGTGAATGAAGATTGAGAGAGCGGAAGCGAAATAGATACAAGGAGGTGGCCGGAAGAGTTGGTCGGCGAGACGGATACGATGGCGTGTGATAGTGCCTCAAGTCTGCCGACTATTTATAAGACAGCACGGGCACCGAGGCAGTTTCTTTGGGGAGCGTGACGACGCGCCGGATTTTAGGTTGCGGTTAATTCGCGTTTCTTGAATCCGGAACAGTTGCCAGATCAGGGAGACGAAGCGCCGCCATCAATGGTTGCACACCGATCGGCTTTTTGGGTCAGGCTGTTTAGCCGATCTTATTGTGAGTACCCACAAGCCGATTCGTAGTGAATCTGGCTGAGGGGTTAATTCTAAGGGAAAGTAGAACAAAGCCGATGCTAAGAAGCAGGCCCGAAAGCCGATTCGTATGTAGAACGGATCAGGCTGAGTAATCGATTCTAAGGTACAATGCAAGCCTGAGAGCCGATTCGCATGCAGAAACGTATCAGGTTGAACAAAGTCAATTCGAAACAGGACAAAGCCAATATTAAGGCATGGAATCAAAGGCAAATCAGGCTAAATTTTCAAATTCAGGGTGAAATAGCACGAAGACAAAGTTGCAAATAGAAAAGAACATGTCAAGCAGTACACCCATCATGTTACAAAGTTAATAAAGATCGAATCAGTTCTACTAATTCAGCACGGAGCGCATGGCCAGCCTGCAGCAATTGTTGATCTCGGTTTTCAGTGGACTGCAACAGGTCCAGGCGTTGGCATGTCTTCCTGCCTGCAACGACCAAGCTGCTGATTTTCTTCTTTTTCTGGGAGAGCTCGATCGTGCTGGTGGAAATAGTGATTTCGTGCTCACTAATAGCCGACTCAACTGCTTCCAGTTCTTTTCTCAGCTGGTCTTGTCTCGTTTTCAAGGTCTCTAGTTCTGTTTCAGTCGTGCTTATTGAAGATTTGAGCAGCCTGGCTCGATCGGCTAATCCGGTGGCCTCTTGTCTGTTGGCTGATTTGTTGCTCCTCAGCTGTTCAAGCTCCGCCAGGTTCTCATGAGCAGTGATAATCCCTGATGCTGTAACTTTAAGATCACCAAGTCTCTGCAGGGATTTCAAGGCTGTTAGATTGGGTTGCTGCTGGACAAGTTCGATTATTTGATCAATCAGTCCGGGATTGGAGGCCAGAGCAACTAGATCACCCTCTAGATGGGGTAGAAGTGCACTCAGCCGATTGTTGAAATCTGGCTCTGAAAGTTTCTCAGAAGAGGAGGCGAGTTCGTCTCTATCACAGAATTCTTCTATGTCGAATGAATAGCCGGGAGACGAAGGCTTCGGTACCTGCAATACATACATTCTCCCATCAGAAAAGGTACAATATAGGTTAATTATTTTCTGGCAGAGACAGGATACCTGAACGAGGCCTGAGGGTTGTAGGGTTGATGCCGATGTTGCTTGTTCGACTAAGGCAGTTTTGTCTCTTGCGGCATGCGGATCCTCAGCTGCCATTGCCCCGAGCAGATGGGTTTCTGCAAACCAGAAGTAAGAGCAGTATGGAAGATAGGATAATTGTTAACAGCCGAATAGGAGTGACCTGGATTCCTCTCAGTCGGCGACTCCTCTTCTTCAAGGTTCGCCCAGACTTCGTCGGAAGGGCTGTTTGGCTGTATTTTTGAAAAGAAGATCTGGTCAATCAGGGCATTTGCGTCGAGGAAAGAAAAGCCCAACGAGTAGTACCTGAGTTTTGGCTCCTTCTTCCTGGATCCCTTCTTCTTGAGCAGCTGACTCCTCATGGCCGGTGGATTTTGGAGGTTCTTCGGCCTGTTTCTCTCCCAAGGTATCTTGAGTTGGTTGGGGTTTCACCAGGTAGAAAGCCGATTTAAGAGTCGGAGCATACTGCAATAAAGGAAGATGCTACTTCTGGATACCTGAATTTTTCTTATCGAACGACGTTTCTTGGGTGCTTGCTTTTGGAGCTGAGATGCAGCTGGCCGTTTTGAAACAGAAGGGGGCGTCAGCACAGCAGGGCCTAACATTAGTTGTCGCAGTGTCGGTGCTCGAGAACCTAGCCTCGCTGTCGGACAAGGGGGATAGTATTCCACTCGCTCTGGTGGATTGGATGATGGGTCCTGCGAGAAACATCTGTTAAGTAACATGTTTGATTAAAGCCGTTTTCACTGGAATCGGCTGAGAACACTTACTGCTCGGGAAGATTGGAAGATCGAATCCAGGGCTCTGCATTTGTCGTGGACAGTCTGGCAGAACAAGTGAGCGTGCCATCGCTGCCACCAGTCATCAAAACTCTGATGGGTGATGCAGATTTGATTCCATGGCTTCAGCGAGAATGTGGGCAGGTTTGCTCCGAGTTGAAAGATTCTGCCGGCCTGAAGGAGCTCTGTAATGTTCTCCCTGGGTTTCAAGGTATTCAAGAAAGGGAGCCGAGGGGGCAATTGGCCAAAGCCTAGCTGTCTTGCCGCTATATTTGGGTGATAAAATTCATAAGAGGGATAGCTAGTTGGCTTGCCGCTCGCGCTCTGAAGGTGTTTGAAGTCTACTGGCAAGGCACAAGGTTTTATGATTGCATTCAAGATTCCGATAGCCTCATCATCAGAGCACCCGTTGTTGAACTTGAAGCTGGAGGGCGCTGGAAATTCATCTTCATCCTCATAGGGGAACCAGGTAGTAACATTTGGTCCCAAGCCCCTGTATAATGTTTCTAGCATGTTGCCCTTTGAAGTTGGGATGGTTATGGCAGAAGCAGCTCCACCAAAACTTTGACAGCCTCTGGTTTTTGGGTCCTCCTCCTCTGAGTACTCGGTGGATGGAAAGTTGAGGCCTTGGAGTTGTGTTCTTACCAGCTTATGCAGATACAGGTTGAGCCATAACTGTACTAGCCACCAAGGGCCTGTTATGCATTGTACTTCTTCACCTATAATCAAGGAACTGAACACCCGGTTCATAAGCCTGTATGCTGCACCCAACAGGAGTTTGCCCAGGGGGATGAAGTGCCCTTGAGCCAGTTTCTCTGCTAAGACCCGATAAGGGTATGCTGGTCCGGCAGTGGCGCCACAGAACACGAATCTCTCAAGCCACATGGTCAAGAATGCGACGTGTTCTTTCTCGCTGACGGAAGAGGAGGTTTTCTGGTGGTGTTGAACATAGCCACTCTACCCTTTGTATGTGTCTAGCTTCGGGAAGTACGGGTCCTTCTTGCAACTGGAACAGAGTTCCCAGAAGTCATATGATCCAGTGATCTGAAGCCCGGTGAGCATATGGATATCACCCCGGGTAATGGTTTTTAGACCGTCTCCGAATACAAAAGCATTCAAGGAGTTGGACCAAAAGTGGCTGGCGGCTATCAGGAGCGGCTCATTCCTTGCCATCTCTGATAATGATAGGTCAAGACATTGGCTCAGATGGCGCATCTCCCAGTCTGCGCGTTTCTTTGCCACGACGCGGCAGAACCAGTTCCTCCATCCAGCAGGTACGCTTGGCCAGTTTCTGAAGGATTTGGCCCAAGAAGAGGCGCCCATCATGGAGCTTCGGAATGGGAACTGGTTGGTTTCTTGGACAATGAAATCTTTGGGGACCCAGGTAGTAGGTATCGGGGATGTCCTTCAGCGGAATCAGAATATCATTCCTCAGCACCTGGATTTGAAACTCGTACTCAGTGAGGTTGAAGAGGGATTCACAAATCAGGGGGCGGATCGATGAAATTGATACCTCAGGGACCTCAGAAGGAGTCGCCATTAGCTCGGGGATGACTTGACGGCGGCGAATCAAAGCTAATGACGGCGGATTGAAGCCCGTGGCGGAAATTGCGATGGTCTAGGGTTTCGTTTTGGTGCGAAGGTTTGAAGCGCCGAGAGGGAAGCTGCAGTTTGACTATTTGAAGGCTCAAGCGCTAATTTCGGAATAAACCAGTTTATTCCAAAATTGGGGGGCATGTGTTAACACCAAATTTTGGGTTGGAAGCCGATAGCCGATACCAGAGGAAGATAGCTGATACCGGAGGAAGATAGCCGATTTCGGAAGCAGACTCCGTCCAGTGGAAGGAAGGAAATAGCCGATTGCACGGTGAATCAGTTATCGGGCCAAGGTGACAGGAGGCGCGCAGCGTCGGTATTGATGACGTCATCCAGAGTCCGCGCCGCCAGGATGCGATCACGATCGGAGTCCGTTATGGAAAGGAAAGGTGGGCCTCCAAGTTACCTTAGATATATGATAGTTTGTTAGTTTCCTTGTCTATTGATGAGTTGTAATTCGACTAGGACTCTATCTACGCTCAGGGTATAAATATAAGCCCTCAGCCATTGAACAGATCAATCAACAACATCAATACAACACAACTTTCGGCTCCGGCCAACAAACTCTAGAGTCAGTCGAGTCCGGTGATTTACTTCATTTAGGCTGGGTGTCATCCGGTGGACGCAGGCTTGCTTGTAAGTATCGTCAACCCCCTGTTAAATTATGTCCTTTTAGCGTCATCCGGTGGACGTGGAAGCATGGCGGACCAGGGTCCTTGCTAAGCTCTGTTTCTTTGGCGTCATCTGGTGGACGCGGGAAGCATAGTGAGTCAAGGATGATTCACGCTGGTTTACCCGATCAATTTGTGTTAACCGTCATCCGGTGGACTAGATGCAAATTAGGATGGTTCTCACGCGCGGATTAGTTATCGATTCGTGTTTGTTTGCTTGATTAATCTATTAGTTAATGTCATCCGGTAGACAGGCTATAGATTGAGATAGTTTGCACGCACGGATTAGTTATCGGCTCTAGCTAAATATGGCAATTTAGTTAGATTCATTAAGTTATCAAGATGTTATTTGTTGTTTATTGTTTATTTATCAATATAACATCTCTCAGCCCGATCAAGATTGATAGATTTGGCCTTAGATTCACTTAAACCTGATCGTCGTTTATGCTTTCTTATGGTTATTTTATTATGATGATCGGTTCCATGCTACATCGGCTAATTCCCTATCAATCCTGCTCGTTACATGTTGTGCGTTCGGTTCTAGTCGAGACATAAGTGGTTCTGAGGTTATCGTAAGTCTTATTTTCGTGTCCTTGTTTAAGTTAAACTGAGTGTCATCCGGTGGAACAGGTTTAACCTAAACAAGTTTCGCTAGATTAGACTTGCTTTAATTTGAGGTCTGTTTATGGCTACGCTAGCATTCGTTCGTGCTTCATGGACCCTGCATCGGCTAAAAAGCCGAATCGGTTGTGCTTTCACGAATAGATCATGCATATAGACTTATTTGGATATCAAACGATCTAGCTTTGTTTGCTGGGTTTGTTGAAGCCCGCTGGCCGTTAGACCAGGTGAACGCAGATTTGGTGAACTTAGCGAAGAGGATTTACTAAAGCCGCCGGCCTTCTAGACCAGCTTTAGTAGATCTCTGCTTGTTTGACGTACAGATCAGATCTGTATACATGATCTATTTTCTTTTATACACATTAATTGAATTAGATCGGCTAGCACGTTATTATCTTCATACGAGTATCCTGATAGCCGTTTTACTTCATTATTATATTATCGGTTCATAACATGACGGAATCGGCTTTCTAGTCGATCTCCGATTATACTGGCTCTTTGAGCCGTACAGTTGGAACTATTTGGACTCACCAGTTAGTTCCGCCTTGAGTTACTGATTATATCTGTTTCCTTGTCAATTGCAGGTTAAATTGACTGGCACGCTTGGGTGTTACCGACACTTTCAGACCGGGTTCGAAGCTAGCTGGATCTGCGAGAGCTCTACTGCCTTCAAGGGTCGTTTCCGGCTTTGCTGGTGTGTTGGGCTTAGGGAGCCACTTTTTGCGCCAACATGCCTTTTCTAGGTCGGCTACTAAATCGCTGACCTTCCTAGATTTTATCACTATATCGTCTACGTAAGCCTCAACGGTCCGCCCGATGAGGTCTCTAAAAACTTTGAGCATGCAACGCTGGTAAGTTGCGCCCGTGTTTTTGAGGCCAAATGGCATGGTTACGTAACAATATGTGCCGAAAGGAGTAATGAAAGAAGTCGCTAATTCGTCAGACTCTTTCATACGATTCTGATGGTAACCGGAATATGCATCAAGAAAGCAAAGTCGCTCACAGCCAGCAGTGGAATCAACTATTTGGTCAATGCGAGGTAATGGAAATGGATAATTAGGACAAGCTTTATTTAAACTAGTATAATCAACATACATTCTCCATTTTCTATTTTTCTTTTTAACCAAAACAGGATTAGCTAACCACTCTGGATGGAAGACCTCCTTGATGAATCCGGCCGCCAAAAGCTTCTGCACCTCCTCCCCGATGGCCCGACGCTTTTCCTCGTCGAATCGGCGCGGGCGCTGCTTCACTAGCTTGGACCCGGCCCGGATGTCCAAGGAGTGCTTGGCGACCTCCCTCGGTATGCCTGGCATATCTAGGGACTCCAAGCGAACACGTCGGCGTGCTTGCGGAGGACGTCGGCGTGCTTGCGGAGGGAGTCGACGAGCACAACCTTCTATTTTGGGTCGAGGGTGGCGCTGATCTTCAGCACCTTGCCATCGGGAGAGCTCGGGTAGAGGGGCACCTCTTTCACCTCCTCAGTGGGCTCAAAGGTGCCCGTGACCTTTTTGGGGTCGGGGGCCTCCTTCGCCAGCCTTTCGGCATCGGCGATGAGGGCCTCGGACTCCATCAGCGCGCCGGTGTACTCGCACCACTCGACATCGCACTGTTACGCGTGCTGGTAGGAAGCGCCGATGGTGATCACCCCCTTTAGCCCCGGCATCTTGAGCTTGAGGTAGGTGTAGTTCGGGATGGCCATTAATTTGGCGTAGCATGGCCTTCCGAGAATGGCGTGGTAGGTGCCGTGGAAACCTACCACTTCGAAGGTGAGGGTCTCCTTCCTGAAGTTGTCAGGAGTCCCTAAAGTAGACGGGCAGGTCGATCTGCCCGAGGGGTTGCACGCTCTTCCCCGGGACTATCCCGTGGAACGGGGAAGTCACCGGCCAGAGAAGAGAGCGGCTGATCCCCATCAAGTCAATGGTCTCAGCGTAGAGAATGTTGAGGCCACTGCCTCTATCCATGAGGACTTTGGAGAGCTTTGTGTTGCCGACGACTGGGGTCGACAACGAGCGGGTAACGCCCCGGCGATGGGACGTAGTCGAGTGATCGTCCCGGTTGAAGGTGATGGCGTCGTGGGACCAGTCGAGGAAGCGTGGCGTCGCTGGTCCGACGGAGTAGACCTCCCGACGCTCGCGCTTTTCGCTGGCGCGGCGTGGGAGCAGTCCCGGGCCCGCCGAAGATCATGAGGCACTTGTCGATGGGCGGGAACTCGTCGTCCTTCCCGTCCTTGTCCTCCTTGTCCTCGGCGGGCATCTTGCCGGCGGCGTCCCGGTACGCCTGCCGGCCGTAATGCTTTTTGAGCATCACACACTGCCCAAATGTGTGATGCACCGCACCCTGGTGATAAGGGCATGGCTTGCTAAGCATCTCGTCGAAGCGGCCCCGAGGGGGTCGTTCCCTCTTGGGTTCGGTCGCTGCCACGAGCGGGTCGCTGCGGAGGGGGGCCTTTCCCTTCCCCTTCTTTTTCTTGCTGTTTGGGCCCCGGGAAGAGGTGCCCTCGGGGGCCTCCTCCTTCCGTTTGCCCTTTGGGTCGGAGAAGAGGACTCCCACTATCACAGAACCGACCAATTTATATGAGCACAAGTACGACGATCACCAATTTAGTAGCAATCAAGTCACACTTGAGCCAATATAAACCCGGTAGTCCGGAAATCTCGAAGGATTTCTAACATTTTAAACAGAACATACCCCAAGGATCTTACAAATTCAGCAACAACCCATCAAATGATACATAAGTTTACAACTGAATTAAAACATCAGAGTACAACATAGTCTTTTACATAAATGTAACAGTAGCGGAAGTCAACATAGTTTTAAAACAACATAGTTCACATACGAGTACCACCAGCTGACCATGTCGCAGCATTTTACGAAAGCTAAAGATGGATAACGACCTTGCCCCAGGTCTAATCTTCTTCGCCCGCAGGGGTGAAGCAGTTCTTGCAATAAGCATAGTAGACTACTCCTTCTGCAACAATGGGAATAAAACCCTGAGTACTCAATTGTATTCAGCTAGACTTACCCGACAGGAAGTAAATAAAAATATTCTCAAGGATATGCAGGCTTATTTGGTGGAGCTCAGAGGATAGCAGTATTTTGCATAAAAAGCATTACTACAGTAGTTCCTCAACTTATAAATTTTAGATATAGTTTAGCTTCGATTTCAGTTAAGCTATTAAGCTAAGGTTTGTAGCTATACTAAACAATCACTTGATATTATAGCAAACAATACAACCATATGATTTCCGATATCCACAGATATCAACCTTATCTCACCATAATCAATATGTTCAAGTTATTAGCCTCTACCTCACCAGAAGATCAGTTCAGTTTCTCACTAACCAGGAGAGATGGCGATTCAAATCGATTATACCAGCTGGCAAACATGCCAATCACAAACCCTGTCAGCCTGATCAGTGGCTTCTTGGGTCACCGTTAGATCTTTCTGAAACATAATATGTATCACGGGTATGGAGGGGGCCCATATTCTCAGAGACGAACCCACTTCCAGGATGCATCAGGTCCCTGACCTGCCCTTGGTAAGATGGTGTCTCTGCACATCCTTCCTGCCTCCAGAATATGTCTACCTTATCAGCCCCAATTCCCGGCTCAGAAAGAAATACTCGGTTTCACGGTCAGAACGACTTATCTGGCCAGCTAAGTGACGACGTCCTTCAATCTCAACTAATGTCGGGTGGCCTCAGTCCTAGTCGGCCGCAAGCAGCACCGAAGACAGCATGACCTCAACCATGTCATGCGGCTCCCCGCTACCTAGCCTTATTCTCTCATTATCATGTGGCATGGTGGCACATATAGTCAACCATGTGAAATCCATCCCCATCATCATTAGTCACCACCTATGCTCGCGAAGGACAGGAAATCCCTCGACTTCTACTGGTCTAAGCATGGCTAAGCATAAGATCAAACCCATCCCTTGTCTAGTAATAGTACCAGGATAGTAGACATATGTACAAGGTATAAGTGCAGCAACGGTATCAATTCAACTCCTATACTTAAGTGCACAATCATACGATTTAATAAAGACCAGTGCATTTGTAAAAAGAATAGATGGAGGCTTAGAGATGCTCTAGGGCTTGCCTTTCACAAAGTTAGATGGCTGATGGTCAGTGCACTCTGGCAGTTCAGTTTCCTCCTCGGCCTCGGGAGCTTCCGGCACCTCGATCTCCGGGGGCACTCCTTCCTCCGGTGGATCGAATTGCAGCAGTGTAACTCCTCCCGGCGATCCTATATGCATGACATGCATATATGAGAACTGAGAATGCATCTGGAATGCAATATAGAGATGCACAACTTGAGCCATGAGATGCATTAGACAACATGTGAGCATCCAAATAATTTATCAAACATTTACTGAGTATGTGCATATTTCTTCTCTAAACAACAACACATACTCACCCTTCTTAAGCAAGCTATAGAACAATTTCTCGTCTTGCGTAAGAGGTCTACAACCTGCACTAGCAATCAATTTGAATCAAACTTCCCTAACTACACTTAACTAGTAAAGAAACAAGCATGAACAAGCACCTACACAAAGAATATTAACCTTGCTACCTTTATACATAAATAAAGTCAGCAACATAAATGTTCAGCAAGGTTGTTGAACTAGAACATCTCAGAAATGCATGAAAATTACTTGCTAACAACTCATTAATCGATTAAAAACAATTAATTTAACCCTAGCTTATAACTGGACCTTTTATTTTCTGTACCTATAAAATTCTAGAAAAATTACAATAGATAACACACTCCCACATTAGGCTACTGGCAAAATTTCAAGTCATTTGGACAGATATAACATGCCACACAAAAATGACAAGCAGACAGCCATTTAAGCAATAGAAAATACTTACTACAGTGAAAAGTATCAAACAATAGATTTTCCATTTTTCTTAGCTTCTTTATCACAAAAGAAGGCTCATAAAAAATATTCATAACCATAAATTATCTACACTAAGCATGGTGAATTTATGAAAAAGATAGCATAAAAGGCATGTTACACATGACCTCATATAAATAACCGTAACCTACCAGCAAACATATTTTTCCCTGATCCTACTACTCTAAATAAGATTAATGCAAGTGGAATCACATTTTTAGCATATTCCTATAATTAGTTATGCATTTATCAAGTTTACAAGCATATAACAAATTAATTATAACTACACAGAAAAATTACCACAAAGTCATATATCATATTTTTATTGTATAGAGCTCAGAAATACAAACCCAACAAAATTTGGTTCACCTCATTTGGACACTTCTAGCTCCACATATGATTTTTGGAAGATTTTACCAATTTTCTAAAAATTCATTTTCTTAAATCCTTTAAAACGAACTCGGTTCAAAACGCTACACACACCCGGCTCAGTGGACCCGAAGCACACCAGAGCGACTGACCGGTGGGCTCCCCGGTCAAACAGGTCCCACGCGTCAGAGAGAGAGAGAGAGAGCAGAGCCGCCGGCGCTAACCGGCGCTATCTCGCCGGCGGCGAGGTCACCGGCGGCACCGAGGGCACCTACGTGTTCCTGGGAACGAGACGAACTCGATGAGCTAACTCCCGAGACCTAACTACCACCGGAGCAAGCTCAATGGTGGCAATGGCGGACGGCGGAGCTCCGGCGAGCGTGCGCCGGCCGCTGCCGGCCTTCACCGACGAAGCTAAACCTCGTTCCGAGAACCTGGAACCCTAACGAAGCTATATGGCCCGCGAATCGACCTTTGGTCCACTACGACTCGACCTAACCGCGCGCAAGGTGGCACGGTGGCGGACGGAAACTCCGGCGAGCGGCGTCCCGGCCGACACAGGGCTCGAGCGGCCCGACCAACCCTCTAGGCTAGATCCACGACTGGCGGAGACACCTAGACGAGCAAGAGAGAGGAAAGCTGGCCACGGCATTGTGCTCGACGCGGCAAGCAGTGAGCTCGGCGGCGCTCCGGCAATGGCACAGCGACGAAGGGCTCTAGGTTATATACCTGGCCTCGGCTGGTTCCAGAAATGGGCGGGGAAGGTGGAGTAGAGGATGGCGAAGCTTGGGTGGAGTTGGAGCGGTACGATGGTGGCGGATTTCACCGCGGAGCTGGCTCGGCGGTGATGGCGACGGCGTAGAGGAAAAACGGAGAGCAAAGAGGCGAGAGCGAGAGAGAGAACGAGTGGAGTGGCCAGGAGACCGGGTGGCGTGTTGCCTTCGGTTCTTGCAGGCGGGCCGAGGGCAACGACGGCGTACGGCGCCACCTGGCGCGGGATTCCTGACGGCGAGCCGCGTCGACACTGACCGGTTCAACTGAATCGGCTTCGATTCAGTTTCAACAGAACCGACTGAAACTCGATTTTGATCGAGCCACAACTCAAGATCTAGGGCGTTTCAGCGAAAACTTCACTAATATGGGTCAAAGAGCTACATGAGTAGATCATTTGGTATTAGAACACTTTGAACTGATTCGGCTTGGTTTGAGAGATATGGATCGAAGAACACAGGTACATTGAAACTGAAAACCACTCTAGACTTAGCAAATTTCAGCAACTCCACAACAGCCCCAAATCTGCACAATTTCACAATTTTGACCACCTTAGACCCATTTTCATGAGTTGACCCAAAAATAAAGTTTGTTGTTTATAAAATTCTACACAACTTTGATTAAGGGTGTTCTAACATGCAAAGTATCTAAATTAACTTTCCTGTTTGGTCAAACAAACTAGGTTCAGGAGGGCTTTCTAGTCAACTATGAGCTAGAGGGGTATTTTGGGATTTCACCAACATGAACATTGTTCCAAATGTTAACCCAAACATGTTTAAGTCATATAGAACAGTAAACAAGGATCACATTTGCATGCTAACACATCTATGGCGTTGTAAGCATATAAACAAACATATAGCATATAAAGGGATTAAATTCAATTCAAATGGTAAAGATGCATGAAATGACATGATCAATGCTTGATGGCATGCAAATGCAAATGTGAAAATAGTAACTAACACTAGGGTGTTACAGCCCTTCCCCCTTAAAAGAATCTCGTCCCCAAGATTAGAGTTAATTACCATTGTTTATAGAAAGAAGGATAAACTTCCTTGAGATAATCTTTGCTTTCCCAAGTCGCATCCCAGTCACTTTGGTTATTCCAAACCACCTTGTAGAACTTGACCACTCGGCTACGAGTGACTCTTTCCTTGTAATCTACCAGGCTTCTCTTCATATGTCAAATCTGATTTTAACTTGATATCACCAAGATCCACTTGTTCTTCCGGTACTCGCAAACATTTCTTGAGTTGCGATACATGAAAGACATTAAAAATAGTGGACATGTGTGGTGGCAACTGTAACTTGTATGCTACTTTCCCACTTCTTTCCAAAATTTGAAAAGGACCCACAAACCTTGGAGCTAACTTTCGTTTCACTCCAAAACGTTGTACGCCCTTCATGGGTGACACCTTCAAGTACACATAGTCACCAACTTGAAACTCCAACGGTCTTCGACGCTTGTCTGCATAACTCTTTTGGCGAGTTTGTGCGGCTTTGAGATGTTGCTAAATGGTATGCACTCGTTCTTCGGTCTCTTTCACAAAGTCAATGCCGTAGTACCTCTTTTCTCCTGGTTCAACCCAGTTAAGAAGAGTTCTACATTTGCGCCCATACAAAGCTTCAAAAGGAGCCATCTGAATACTCTCTTGATAACTATTGTTGTATGAGAACTCTGCTAATGGTAACCATTCTTCCCACGAACCTTTGGACAAAATGACACAGGCTCTCAACATATCTTCCAATATCTGATTTACTCTTTCAGTCTGACCCGAAGTCTGAGGATGATAAGCTGAGCTGCGAACAAATTGGTTCCCAAACACTTGTGTAGATGCTCTCAGAAGCGTGCAATAAATTGCGGGCCTCTGTCGGAAACTATCGTCCTCGGCACACCGTGTAACCGAAGTATCTGAACAAAGTAGAGCTGTGCCAGCTGATGAGGACGATCCATAGTTCGAACTGGTAAGAAATGTGCAATCTTAGTCAGTCGATCTACAATCACCCAAATAGAATCATGGCCTTTTTGCGTTAATGGTAAGCCCGTTATGAAGTCCATGGTTATCTCGTCCCACTTCCAGCCAGGAACTGGCAAAGGTTGTAATAAACCGGCTGGCTTAAGGTGAATAGCTTTCACACGACAGCAGGTATCACACCTAGCCACATAAGCTGCAATTTCTTTCTTCATCTTTGTCCACCAAAATCTAGGCTTCAAGTCTTGATACATTTTACTGCTACCAGGATGAATAGATAACTTGGAAAGATGAGCCTCATCCATAATCTGATTCCTCAACTCATGATCTTTTGGTACTACTAATCGGTCTTTGAACCATAATATACCTTTTTCATCTACCCGGAAGTGAAGTGTTTCTTGCTCTTGCATCTTTCTCTTGATGTGATATATTCCCGGATCTGTTTTCTGGCCTTCAATAATTCTACTTTCCAAAGTACAACTGAGAGTAATATTATTCAATACCACTGGATGCATAAGATTAAACCCGTCCGCTAGCAACGGCTGCAATGCATTGCAATGAGACTTTCGACTCAAAGCATCGGCAACTACATTAGCCTTGCCCGAATGGTAATGTACCTCCAAATCATAATCTTTGATCAACTCCAACCACCGTCTTTGCCTCATGTTCAACTCAGGTTGAGTAAAAATATACTTAAGACTCTTGTGATCAGAATAGATATGACATTTATGGCCCATCAAGTAGTGACGTCAAACCTTCGGTGCGTGTACTACTGCAGCAAGCTCCAAATCATGGGTAGGATAATTCTGCTCGTGTTTTCTCAATTGACGTGAGGCATAAGCAATGACTCGGCCTTCTTGCATGAGCACACAACCTAACCCAGTGCCACAGGCATCACAGTACACATCAAAAGGCTTCTCAATATCAGGTTGTATAAGAACTGGAGCAGTGGTCAGCAACGTCCGCAAGGTGCGAAAAGCTGCTTCACACTCCTCACTCCAAACAAACTTGGTGTCTTTATGCAACAGTTTGGTCATAGGTTGAGCTATCTTGGAGAAATCTTGAATGAAACGACGATAATACCCAGCTAACCCCAAGAAACTACAAACCTCTGACACATTGTTGGGCAATTTCCAATCCAACACCTGCTGCACCTTTGAGGGATCCACAGAAATACCCTCAGCAGACAAGATATGGCCCAGAAAAGGTACTTTGGTTAGCCAAAACTCACACTTGCTAAACTTAGCATATAGCTTATGCTCTCTGAGTCTAGTCAAAACTATCCTCAAATGTTCAGCATGATCCTCCATGTTTTCAGAATAAATCAGAATGTCATCAATAAAGACTACCACAAACTTATCCAACTCCGGCATGAAAACTGAATTCATTAAGTACATGAAATGTGTAGGAGTATTGGTCAACCCAAAAGACATAACCAAATACTCGTACAGTCCATACCGAGTGGAGAAAGCCGTCTTGGAAATATCTTGTGGCCTAATCTTAATCTGATGATACCCAGATCTCAGATCAATCTTAGAGAAAACCTTAGCCTTGGACAATTGATCAAACAAGATATCAATACGAGGTAAAGGATACTTGTTCTTAATTGTCACAGCATTAAGTGGCATGTAGTCCACACACATACGCAAAGTTTCGTCTTTCTTCTTCACAAGGATAGCAGGACAGCCCCACGGAGAAGAACTAGGGCGAATGAACCTCTTGTCCAATAACTCCTGGAGTTGTTTCTTAAGCTCAGCTAACTCATGTGGTGGCATTCTGTATGGCCTCCGAGAGATAGGTGCTGTTCCGGGAATAAGTTCTATCGCAAACTCCACATCCCGGTCAGGAGGAAGTCCTTGGTGTAGTTCAAAGCCTCTTGAAAGCACAGTGCATCCCACAAAACACTGGTAATGACAAAGCTGCCCCACCAATATTGGACAACTATAATAATATAGGCATCAAACCTCAGATCATTTGATTTAAATTGGAGGCCTTAAGTTTGAGATCATTGTTTTTTTATGATTGGTCTCCAATATTATCTAATAACATGAAGAATCTTTCCCACCACTACACTTATAGACCTATAGATCTTGAAAGGCATAATCCACCTAGCCAGCATCTGAATGGACCAATCTAAATAATGGCCACAAAGAACTTGTCATTAAAATTAAAACATGTCACACTCACACGAGTATACTTGAAATGGGCATCTAACCTTTTATATTGCAACACACAAAAAACTAAAAAAAAAGCAAATCTAAATCTTCATAACTACAACCAATCTTATACATACTAAATTCAGAGAGATCTTCTCTTACACATTCAGAGCAAAAAACATTCAATTGTCAGAGCTACCATTTTCTCAAAAGGACATGGGTAAAGATAAAAAATGACAACACTCCAAAAACATAAATATGAAATCAATAAATTTTAAACAACATCATACCCAAAAAACACAATAACAAATTAACATGATTGCTGAAAACATTCACCAACCCATCAGAAGGAAAAAAAACGCTAACTAACCAATGATTGAAGCAAAGCAAGTAGCAACCACAACTAATGCAGAAGAAGCACAAATTCACAGGTAAATCAACTATTCAACAACGCAAACAACCAATAATCTAATAAAAGAAAAACACACAAAACAAAGTAGAGACAAGCAGAAAAACATTCAACTCAAACATCACAAAAACAAAAATCCCCAAAAATTTACAACACACCAACTACAAATCAAAAACACACTCTGAACATTAATTGAGTAAAAAAACAAATGACATCTACGCACAATCATCAACTCCACTCAAATAATTCACCATTACAGATCCTAAAAACAAAATGTCATAATTACACAAAAACATCCTCAAAAGTAATAAACTACTCTAACACATAGAAAACATGATTTGTTGAAAAAAAACAAACACACCAAAAGCACCCACAGAGAAAAAACAAAAATATACTAAAAATTAGTCATAACAAAAATAGCAACGAAAGGCAAAACACACAACCACAAATAACCTCACTGACCTACAAAAACACATGTAACCACCAACACACATACACACAAAAACCAGAGAAAAACAAACAAACAAACACACACACACAAAGAAACACCAAAAAACAAAACGCACACAAAGTCACCTAGACATAGACACACCGAGCAACACCAAAACCTAAAAAAGAAACACACGCACATACACAGACCAACATGCACACAACGGCCAAAAAACAAACAGAGAAAAGAAAACTCATAAAAAAAGTTCAAAGCTCCTACAACAACAGCAAAAAAATCAGAAACAAAAACAATAAACACAACTATCTAAGCAGAGATAACACAATTTTGACATTGCCAATCTATCTATGTAGCTATCAATAGCAATTTTGGTATTGCCAAATTATCTATGTAGCTATCAATAGCAAGAGGACCATAGTAGACAGAAAATGAATAGTTAGACAGGGTAGCACTCGCACTAGCTTAAAAAAAGTATATTGACGTCAGAGCAAAAAGAACGAAAACCATAGCTGTAGTACTGTTCTAACCAGACCAGATACTAATCAAGAATAGTTCACCTATAGAAAAAAAAGACATCACCAAAAAGGACTGACTGAGATAAATTGAGACAAGATAAAACGAATTATCCTAAAAAGCAGATTCTGCAGGAAACTAAAAAACTACTGAACTACAAACAGGAAACTAGTAGAACACTTTAAGCTAAAGCTACTACTGCAGGACAGGACAAAAGTGCTCTTGAAACTAAAACTACAAGCGCTAGAACAACCACAAGATTCAAAAGACAGTCCATACTAAACCAGATGACCACTGCACAAGATTAACTGAGCAACTAGACCATCTAAGCACAGATACTACCTTGCAAGAATTAAATACTCGACAAATATGTACCATTCGAATCCCGGGTCTAAGCTCGGGCATCCGATTGAGCCATGTCATCCGTCGGTTTGAGCGAGAAAGCGCTCTTGTCTGTCTGATTGCGGGTCCGTTCGGGCGTCGACTTGTCAATCACACATTAAGCTAGAGAACCGGGCGCTCACGAAGATTCACGACGCTAGGACCGACGCCTTCGCCTGCTCCCACAGTCTCTCGCAGCTTTCTCTCCTAGGTGCCCCTGTACCCGCGGCATCGTACCGCTACCGAGCAGCACCGCCAGCCAGCAAGCAGGGCCCACTAGTTGCCGCCCCCATCCCAGGGTGGCGGCGCAGCATCGTGGCCGGGACGAGCACAGCCCTCATCGACGGTCTCAAGCGACCGTGCCCCCACCCCATCGCTCGCGTGTGACACATGCCGGAGCGCCGCTGCCGCCTCCTCCCCCGACATGGGCCCTCGCGGTGGCCGGCCTCCGCCGTGGGCGCGGGCGCACCTCAACGACGCATCCTGCTCCAGGCAGTGGCGCTGGGTGGGGCTACCGTGGCCTCCGCCTGCCACATTGGCGCGGCAGGCCTGAAAGGACCGTATAGGCTAGAGGGGGGTGAATAGCCTATTCAAATTTCTACAAAGCCCTAGACCATAGGTTAGTAAATAGGCAAGCGAGACAAAGCACTAGCTCTAGACTATCCTATGCAAGCCACCTAACACAATAGACTACTCACAAGATAAGTGCACTCAACTCGCAAGAAACCAACTCCTTCGATCCTAAGGAGATGGCACCTAAACAAGAAGTAAACGCGAGAGGAGAGAACGAGAAGGCTATACCACCGAGGAGAGTAGGGGTTGATCCAATCACCGGGAGATAACCAAATGAATACCAATTGTGATCAACCACTAGAAATCCGGAAGACCAATCATCCACTCGAAGGTGGAGAAGAGAGAACACTCGATTTTTTACCAAGGTTCACGTAATCGCCGTCACGCTACTCCTCGTTGTGGCACCGGTCTTCCTTGGTGGATTGTGAGCTAGGCTTCACACGCCAATCCCTCACCGGAAGTCGCTTACCAACACAAAAGAAGTGGCTATCAACCACGAGCAATCCACTAGAGTCGGTTTTGGCACTCTGCCGGGGAATAACCGCAAGAACCCCTCACAACCAACCTTCTCGGTGTGGGCTTGAACAATCACCAATCAACCTCAACACCGGAATCACCTCCAAGCCGCTAGGGACACGACAATGTCCCAAGAGAATAAGAACTCAGTCTTGGCTTGCTCTCAAGTGCTCTAGAATGCAAATTACTAGCAATGATGCACTTGAGGATCACTCAACTCACAAAGATGATCAATGGATGAACAAGTGAGTGAGTGGGAGGCTAGAGAGTGCTCACAAGAATATGTCAATGAATCAAATGTGCAAGAGAGAGACACCAAATGACCAGGGAAGGAGTATAAATACCACTAAGTGCACTCCTAGCCGTTACCCCCACAAAAACAGCCGTTGTAATACCCCTGGTGTTATTGTAACTAAAACCTGCCATGTCATCATGATTACATGCAAAATCATCCCGCATAAACTCATTTTTCTGTGCAATAACTAAAATAAAATTTATTCTTGCATATGATTGTGTGTAAGTACTTTAGAGTGATCTGGTTATGTTAATGTTTGGGTATGTATTTGGGATTAAAATAAAATTAAAGGAATTCAAAAGAAAATCATTTGTAAACCCTAAAACGGACCCCAAAACCCTAATTCAAAAGCTAACGGGAATTAGGTGTTGGGCCTTAAATGAAAGTTGTACATCTTGAAAAGTGGAGCAACTTCTAATTGGGGCAATTTTGGGGTTATTAAAAAGAATTTCAAATAAAACCCTAATCTATGCTTGAAGATCTAAATTTGAAACTCAAATTCAAAAACTAGCAAGAATCTGATGATGGTCTTTTAATAAAAGATGTTGATATTTTAAAATGGAACAATTTTCATATTTGGAGATTTTGAAGGTATCCAGTGGAAATTCAAATTAACCTCAAATCAATGCCTTGAAATTCAAATTTGAAATACTGATTCAAAAATTATCAAGAATCGAATAAAACTCATTTAATAAAAGTTGTAGATCTTGAAAAATAGAGCAACTTTTATTTGGACAGAAATTCAAGTTGTTGAGAAAACTTTTGAGAATTTAATTGAATTGCATTTGAAATTTAAATTGGGATTTACCCCCTTTCTGATATTTTCAAAAATAGTCTGAATTTGAACCAGGTTCAAAAAGCAAAAAAATTCTACACACAATTCTCCACAACTTTTATGTTTGAAGTTTTTCTTGTTGTTACACAAAATATGGAGTAATTGGCAAATGTAGGTTTTGACCTTGATGCCTAGCTACAGTAGTCATAGGGAGGGGGTCCGGTTCCCCCTGTCGCGCTCTGTCGTGAAGGCCGTGTCACACGCCGGCCGGGCCCGGCCACCGCCCGCTGTCGAGCTCGTGAGGGGGGGTCATGTCCTGAGTACCCCACAGCCATATAAATCGCACCGCAGTCGGCCATCTCCTTCCTCTTCCTCCCATGGCCACCGCCGTCAAGCTGTGGTTCGACGAGAAATTCGTCGTGCACACTCGACCAGCGCCCTCTCCATCTTGCCATCAGATTCGCCACCTCCTCGCGCTTCTATTGAACCTACTCGTGCCCGTTCTCGTCACCGGAATCACTGGCACGTCGTTCTTCTTCTCCGTGGCCGTCGGAGCGCCGCCGCGTGCGGGTCCGTCGCGGTCGGGCAGTTCCGGTGAGGATCTCCAGATTTTGTTTGTTGTTTTGAGTTTTTCTGAGTTCTGTGATGCTCATGCTCATGTCAATTTTCTCGGTGAAGCATAGTTGACGCCGGAATGGCAGGCACGTCGCCGGAGCTCGCCGCCACCGTCTCGGTTTCTATCGCATGTGCCACCCGTTCGTCCTCCAACCCAACCAGCGCACGAAATAGATCCTTGGTGAGCCCCTGGTTCCGAATCTATCGCCCGTTTGGGCTCTATCGAGTCATGGGATGCTGCGTCGCTGTGCCGCACCTCGGCTAGCTGCCACGGTCGTGGTCAGAAGTGCTCTGAGCCTTTACTCGTTTAAATGGTTACCTAGATAAGTTAGTGATGTGGTTAATAAGGTGTGCACAAGTTGTCATCACCGGAGGCCTTGTCTTCGACGTGTTCGACCTCACCGGAGAACGGCCGTGCCGCCAAGGTCGCCGGGGAACTGGAGCTTGAGTCCTAGTCGTCCGAATAGATACATAGATCGAGTCGTCGTCGTGTGGGGGAATGCTCGTCGGTGATATCGCCCTCGCCAGGGAGGCTGCCGGCGGCAGGCCGCCGCCGTCGAGCTAAACCAGCGTAGCCGCTCTGCTCTGGCCCGTTTTTACGATGAGGAAGAAGAAGAGAGGGGACGCGAACTGGGCCATGTGTGGGCCGACCCAGTATCGCGTGGGCCTCGGGAGAGAGTGGAGAGGGAGTGCCGGGTCTAGTTGGGCCAGATTGGGTCGGCCTGTTTCATGGTCCGAGTGGCTTAAGTGAGTTTTTTTTCCATTTTTTTCGAAATTGTGAATAGTTCTACAGATTGAAAAATTCACAGATAATGAATTATATCTCCAAAAATTATGAACTTAATTTTGTAGCTTCTCTATGGTATACTGCACATCAGAAAAATATGAAATCTATATTTTGGGTACTTTTTGTATGAACTAAAAATTCTCCTTTTAATTATAAAAGGACATTTCTATGATTTTTGTAGGGTAAAATAATTATCCAAAATTCATGAAATTTATAGTGACACTGTTTTAGGCTGAGATCTTACCGTAGGAATAGTTTGGGCTCAATGAAAATAGTTTATGTATTTATTATTTGATGCCCTATTAATCGATTAATGAAATAAATAGAAAAACCTAATCCATTTAGGAATTTGTGTGACCTTGGAGTGTGTGTTGACCCTGGATCATTAGTCTAAGGTGATCCTTGGTATTTTATTAGTTATTTGAGTTCATTGTTAAATTGTTAGTTAGGAATTATTAATAGTGATTCATGTAATTGACACATATCATTAATGGTTAATGACTTCCTAATGTTAAAGAAGGGTTAACTTTGTTGTCAACGATTGTTAAAGTGGTTAGTAAAAGCTTATTAACAAAGATTAACATAGTTAACATATATTAATTAATAAATAAAGTGGTTTATTGTTGGATTAATAATTAAAGTGAATTATGAAATATTTCATTAATGGATGGATGCATGTATATAGTTGTGATTGCCTCTCTTGTATGCAACCACATGGGTAAAATGCTTAAGTATTTTCATGTTAGGGTGTTGATTGATATAGTCTTTTGATTTATAATTAATTAACTTAATAATTAAATAAAAGAATATGTTTTCATAATCAAAACCTTAGTTCTTTTGTGAAGGAAAGTTGTACTGAACTTTCCAATCTATATTTACTTTATATTAATACACTTATGAGTTTTTACTCCATACATCATGACATGTATTTCATTATGTTAAAGCATGCATCATTTCATTACGTGTAGTGAACGTGGGATATTATTGTCTGAAGCAAGTCCCGAGTTGGTCTTCACTCCCTGGACGTGGAGTTTCCTCGGTAATAGGCTTCAGGGTTGTATCTGCTCCAAGCAACAGGCAAGCCCCGGTGCATTCAACCCCTTCCTTGTGTTTTATAAAATATTTATAACTTGAGTTAAAATATTGCATTTAGGTTGATAGGAGTTGATTGTCACCTACTTGCTGCATTGCCTACCTTGATATATCATCCTTGAACCGGATTTTAAATAAAATGTTTAGAAAATGCTTAGCCCTACTAAATTAATTTTAGATTTGCATAAATGCTATTTTCTGTGCTATGATTAAATATTGAGGACGAAATATGAGAATTGGTGAAGAACTTGTTATCCGTCGGTCGACTTGCACTTGGGTTAGAGTCCCAATGTATTATCGCCATCAGAATAGTTTGGAACCGGTTGATGAAAAAAGAAATGTTTCGCTCGGGTGATGTGCACATAGGGCGGCGTTCCCCATGTCTTGTCATCCGACAGGCATGAGTTTGGAAACCGCTTGGTAACTGTGTACTTGGGTTAGAGTCCCAATGCATGGTCACCGACGGGAAAAAGATTAGGGACCATTCATTGTAGGCCTGCTGGATCGAGACTTTTTGGAAACTAGCCACATACTTCGGAAAGCCCTGTCTCCGGTGGCTCTACTACTTGAACCGACAACCACGCACTGGGAGTGGAGAGATGGCGAGAGTAGCATGCACCCTCGTGGGTTAGAGTCCCGGATTGGAGGCGTGCTGTGCTCTCGGGTGGCGCAGGACCAGTTCAGGGGTAGAAAAGTCGTGGTAGACGGGGTTGACATATGCAAGCTTAGGTGCTACATATGCAGTGTGGATAGGAATCCCCAGCTAGGTACTAATCGATTCGAATCGTCGTTGCTCCTCGATTAATGGAGATTTGATCCACTGACTTACCCCGAAAAGTGGTTCGGAACTAGGTGTTTTGAGAATGATTAAGAATTTGAAAGTATGTTGATATATGAGAATAAATTTGGAATTATGAATCTGATTAAAATAATATTGAGTTACAATATTGAAATAGGATAGTAATGCTTTTCTGCAAAACTCTTTGACTCTTGCTCAAGCCTTACCTTGACTCCCCTCAGCCTCGCATTCCTGAGTCTTCTCCCCAATTTCTTTAGTCGGGTAAGTCTTACGGAGTATTCCAGTACTCAGGGTTTGTTAACCCCCTGTTGCAGGTGAGCCGAGTGTACAGTTCTACATGGGTCCGTGCCGGTTGACGGATCGTGCATGGATAAAGATGTGTATAAGATATAACCCTTGGGCAGGGTGCCAAGTTGTATACTGCTGGTCCACTACGACACTCTGGTTCGGGATAATGTAAATTTATTTTTGTAAATCCATGGTTTTGTAATACTTCCGCATCTTGTACTCTGATTCAAAACATTTGTGTAAACTGTTGTAATACTTGCAAGGTCTTTACAATGAGATCCTCGGGGAATTCAGGGTTTCTGAGAAAACCTGACAGGCCACCTAGGTTACGGGGAACTCGTGTAGACTGATCAACGTCCTTAGGTACGATGATGGTGCACGTGAGCCCGGTGATTTAGGCGGTTCTATCACAGCCGTTAACACCCTTTTCGGGGCGTCGGACTGACCGTCGAACCAATTCTACGCGTCCGACGCTCTCTGATGTTGCCACGTGTCAACAGTGTTTACACGTGAGCCGCTCAATCTCAACGGTCACTGATTCGCGTCTTTTTCAACCGTCGGACGCAACCACCGTCGGACTAAAATTCAAAGTCCGACGCTTCGAGTTCTAGCCACTGAGCACCATCGGACGCTGCTCAGTAAGGGTGTCGGACTAAAACGTACTAGAGTTCGACGCTTCCAGAGAGGTTTCACAGCGCCAAAACTGCGTCGGACTCGGTCCGACGCTCTGCGTCAGACTAAGCTCAAGTGTCCGACGCTTCCCAGACTTGCCACGCGTCATTCTACCGCTGCGCTGCACCGTCGAACTAAAAAGGGAATGGTCTGACGCTCAAAAATTGAGCGTCCGACGCTCTCCAACAGTCAGAGCTAGGATTAGGCGTCGAACCCAAACCAATGGTCCAACGCAGCGCCACTAACCGTCCGACGCTCTGAAAACTGTGTTTCTCAAGTCTTTTTCACACCCCTTGCTTCTATGTGCTAACACTCAATCTTCTCAACACTTGTGCACAGTGTGTTAGCATTTTCAAAAACATTTTCAAGGGTTTCTAAGTTGATCTCTAGGTTGAGTTAGATTCAATGCAATGAAATGCAACCTAGAGCACTTGAAGGTAATCCAAACCTTAGTTCTCCCCTTAATAGTCGGCTATCTATCCTAAATGTGATCACACCCACTTGGTGTCTTGATCACCAAAAGAAAAGCCCTACTAGGGTTATACCTTTGCCTTCAAGTCTTTTCTTTTCACTTGATTACCATTCTTCAAGTTCCATAGATGAGCTACTTTGATCACCATCATCTTTTAGGCTCCACACTCCATGGATCGACCAATCTAAACCTTGCAACACTAGCAACTTAGGTTAGTCCTTAGGATGTCATCTATTATCAAAACCAAACTAGGGCTTTCAGTCTCCCCCTTTTTGGTAATTGATGACATCCTATTCAAAGATAAGAGTTAAGTTTGTTTTTAAACTTGTGAGCTTGTCCAAACAAGATTATCATGTTTTTGGAATGGACAAACAACACAAATTCGGATTGGTGGCTATTTAGCTCCCCCTACATATGTGCATGAGTTTGGATTTGAAAGCTTGCACATATGCATAATAGAGAGTAAATTTCCACCAAGATGTGCTAGGATGGTTAGGATGAACCTTTGAAGCGTGATACCATTTGAAAATTTTATATCGAAGTTGCGGAATCTCCATCCTTAGCACTTTGATAACTAGATGATCACAAAACTTGAGCATGCCGTGAGATCAACATTATAAGCAATGCTTCAATAAAAAATTGAGAAGCACAAGATCATCTAGCTATCTCCTAAGCATGCTAGTTATCAAATCATCAATCAATTTTCTTCTAGCATACACCACTCAAGAACATAGCAATTGAATGTAATAATATATGCAAATGCATCAAACATATGTAAGTGCACATTCCAAATGCATTCAACCAAGTTCATGAGTTTGCTCCCCCTCAAGATGAGCTTATCTTAAGTAAAGGTTTTGATTCAAAATTTTGATCCCTTTACTTTGGCCTATTGCTCTCCCATCATCGGCCTTAATGATGGTTCATCGCGAAGCTTAATTCTCTCCCCCTTATTCTTTATCTTTGTTTTTCTCCCCCTTGGCATCAAGTACCACAAAAGGGTCAAGTTAATGGAGTGAGAGATCTTTTAGTCAAATTTGGTTCAATCTAGCAAATTTGCACAAGTTTCTTAACTCAGTTTGAACCAAAGATAAGCTTCTTCACGCCACTAGGGGTTATCTTGCCTATGTTGAGTTAAGCAAGATAATAGCCAAGTCGTTGCCGGCTCAAAAGAGACGGCAATTCGCGAACCATTATCCTAGCTGGGTACCCCGAAACACACGTCCCACCTGCACCCTAGGTACAAAGCAAAGACTAGCTTACTTGTATCCTGTTCGGGGCACACAGATCCCTGTCCAACTCGGACTCTAAGCCCCCACCTGCCGGCATTATTCCCTGGCAGTGGTGCTTAGACCTCCACCTTCCCTACCTCCATACAGCCGGTCCGGAAGATTCGGAACCCAAGACAAGATAGAGCTCGCTTTCCAAGCTCCCATACACAAGTATGTGCTCAGGATAAATTTGTGACAAGGACTAACATCCAGTTCAAACGGTTCCTCAGCAACAAAAACAGGGAAACAATGCACCCAAGTTAAGTCCCATGGGCACGGAAAATAACTTTTTGCACCCACCAAGAACCATACCACATCCCTGCCCGGTCTCGATTTCACTTTCCATCATGTATCATGAGTATTAATAATTCCCTATTTGTGAGTAACGGCAGGTTACTCATGCAACTGTGTAACCTATGCAAAGCCACTATCGAACCTGTACTAGTAGGACTCATGGGAAGATATTTATGCAGGTGGGTTTCACATAATTCCTGGAAACGTAAATGCACAACATATATATATTCGATAATTATAAAATAGAGGTTATGCACCGGGGCTTGCCTTGGGCAGGCTGGGAATCAGGAAAGCCAGTCTCCTGCAGCTCCTGAAGATTCTCCGAGGTAACAATCTCCTCCTTGTATTCCTCGATGACCTCCTCGTACTCTAGGCTCTCCATAGGAAAGATCTCCACCACTTCGTGATCTATATGCATGCAATGATGATGATGTAGTAATTAATATACAAGCAACAACAACTTTTAAAATAAAGACTCTTACAGATATGCATGAAAAAATTATACCAAATTGAAGATCAGCATTTTATAAAAATAACAAAAGTGGTTTCACAATTTTTGGACAACTACACAATATTTTATGAATTGTTGAATCTCGGTTATGAAAATAAAATAGAAAAGCATTTTAGAAATTCATCTGAAAAAGGAAAAAAGGGAAACCAGCCCGACTGGCCCAGCAGCAACACAGCGC
The DNA here is from genome assembly GCA_038502445.1 of Eremochloa ophiuroides. Classification (NCBI taxonomy): domain Eukaryota; kingdom Viridiplantae; phylum Streptophyta; class Magnoliopsida; order Poales; family Poaceae; genus Eremochloa; species Eremochloa ophiuroides. The sequence goes on from JAHLJS010000002.1 coordinate 28,835,906, forward strand.
GGTCCAACGCGCGCGAGCGCCGGCACCCTGGAACAATTCCAGAAAACCCCCTGGGAATAAATAACCCGCGCTCCTTTTACTATTTAACTCACTCACAAATACTTGCACTTAACCCCTTAGCTTTGATCGAATTCTAGCCTCACGATCCCCGACCCTTCTCTTAAAACACAGAGCGGCGGCGATGGCACTGGACGGTCACGTCGGTAGCTGGAGACCCCCGGAACACTCACCGACGAGCCAAAATGCCACAAGGGATCTAACTCCAAACCTGGACGAGGTCTGGGAGCAGCGGACAAGCAGAGAGGCACGGCCACGCGCGCAGCTGTTCACGGCGGCGGCAAGCGCGTTCCGGCGAGCCTAGGCAGATATGGGCTAAACGAGTTGGCACTAGAGCATCAGAGGCATACCACGAGATCTGCAAAGGTGATGGTTTGGAGGGAGGAAGGCTGTGGACGCCTGGCCCTGTGCGACCCGACGGGCACGGCGAAGCTCCACAATGGCACAACGATGTTAGTGGAGGATAGGGAGTGGCAGAGGTGCAGCGAGTGTGCGCAGGTGATGGAGGAGTTCGAGGAAAAGCTGATGGCATAGTCAATTGAGCACGAGAGGCTTTGACGAGGGAGTATTTCACTCCGACCCGTGCACGGTCGGGACATGACCGACGACGAGAAGTTTCCAAAATTGGAGTTGTGCGATGCTTGAGGAAGGACGTGGGGCCTAATGGATGACTGACTCAGAGGCGGACCCGAGGACCCGACAATAAGGATTGAGATGACCCTTTACTGCCAACCACGATGATGGTGGCTCTGCACGTCGAGCACGTGCATGCAGTGATGAGCTCGGGAGCCAAGACATCAAGGCACAGGGAAAGGTGTCGATTTCAGACACAAGAACAGAGACGACCAGCTAGCTCAGTGATGAACACAGGGCACGACAAAAGGACTTGATTCAGTTCCTCCGAACGGAAACGACACGGCAGCCCGAACGTGCACGCACGATGACCATGCGGCGACCGAGACACATTGCGTCGAGAGAGACAGTGCTTGTGGCGCGACCGCGACACAGCAGCGACGCAGAGGAGCTCAGCGACGCCCGACCAGGAGAGCAGAAGACAGCAGCAGCGCGAGCACGAGTAGGGCCAGCCTACACAGAGCATGCCCAGGCCATGATCACCACGAACAGACTCATTTTGGGCAAGCTCTGAGTCGTGCACGGTTTTTAAAGTGAGGAAAAATCGATGATTCAAAGAGCTAACTGCCAAACCGACTTCACGGTCACAAAGATGGCACATTGAAGTGCAGATAGGAACAAGGACACACCACCCGAGCTGAACTCGATTCTCCAGAATAGACCCACGAACAAGATGAGAACAAGCTGTCTCAGCTCGAGGAGAAAGCTAAATCAAGAAGGAAATGGAATGCCAACTCAAACTTTGAATGACCTGAACCTTTGGCTAACCAAACCAGATTTAAAAAATATGTATTTCATCACTATCTATGAAGTCTATACTTCAAACTTTATATAAGAGCTATATACATGTTCTATATTATTTTTGCAAGATAAAAATTAGGTTTCAAGCTCAAGATATTACATGCAATAATGGTTCAAGCTCATTTTTATTGTTTCAAAGATAAACACTTATATACATATAAATATATTTGTTTGTTTAGCAATGCAATGACCATTAAACATGATGCGCATGACAGGTTTTAGTGGATTGATTAATGCGTAACACTGCGGGTGTTATAGCTCTACCCCTCTAAAAAAACATGTCCCCGAGATTGCAAGTGTAACTAAAGTGCAGAAGGGAAGAGCTAATAGAATAAAATTATTTTTGAAATACCTTTGAGAATCAGAAAGGAGATGAGCATAGTTGTCCAAGATATAACTTTCTTGCTGTTGGCGTGAAATCTGGTCCGCGCTCAGCATACTAGCGAAGCCGGAACGGTCTTGTGGAGCACGAAGCAAACAGACCCAGCTAGCTTCGACAATCGGCGTGTATGAGCACCGATGAATCTCCAAGCGTGTCAGTTAATTCGACCTGCAATTGACAAGGAAAAAGAATTAATCAGTAACACAATGTGGAACCACTAGTGTATCCCGAGTGGTTCCAAATATCCGGCCCAATGGGCCTTTTCATTAGGCCATCGGCTAGAGAACCGATACCCGATCATATGAATCGATAGCATAAATATAACAAAAACATCCGATGCGTATTTTAACTGATTCAAAGATAACATGAATGAAAGTAAGTTATATTAAACAGATCTAATTTATACATTGCCTCATGCACCGATCATGTCTCAATCTATCACATCCATTAATTAGGATCGACTGAATCACTATAGCTAATTAACGCACTTGAATCAATTTTGACACGACCGAAACATAAAACACTATATAAAAGAGATCGGAAAAATACAACGTGCAGCAAGCAACTACAAGCAGGATCGGCTGAACAACCGATCTGAAGTATAGGCAACATAGAAACCTATAAAGTAAAAAATGTTTTGACTCTTTAACTAATCTACCTAACCTGTCGCTTACGTTAAGGGGATCGACCGGATCGTTGCAGCCCATGACGTAAGGTAATGATTAGATCTATTAATTAAAAACTCTCTACACAACTTACTTTATTACTTGAGTGCAACCTATACACAATCAAAATCTGAACTAACCGGCTAATGACAAACAGATATATTTGCCTAAGCATGATATTCAATTAATGTTTATTTAATAAAGATAGACATAAGAGATTTAAGCCGACAAGAACATATCAAGATTGGACAAATTGATGATGCTTTAAAATAAATAAGCAATAAATCACCACGAGCAACATCGGTAGCTTAATGAATCTAACTAACATGTTAATTTAGTTAGAGCCGATAACTAACCCTCAATTCAACCTAAGCATGGCTTAGATCAAACGAGAATAACTACTCGAATCTACCTAGCAGTGCGGCACGAGACAGAATCATACGAGCAATACATGATAAACACGAGCGTGACGGTACTTACAGCAAGCCTGGCGTCCACCGGATGACATCCAACTTGTTGAAGAACTCGCTGGTTCTACGTTACTCCTACTTCTAGGATTTTGGCCAGGGGCCGAAAAAAGGAACTGTTGTTATATTGATTGACGTGTTCTATTATAATGCGCTTGGGCTTATATTTATACCAAGCAGCTAAAGGAAAATCTCAACCGAATGAAAACCCTAGTTAAAAATAAAAAAATAATATAATTTTCTAATTCTAAGATAACTCGGAACCCAACTTTGCCTTTCCTGTGCGCTCCTTCCATGATCGCTTTTGTCGTGGCTTACTACAGAGTCCATCCCCATCCGATTCACTCTTCAGTCTTGCTGACGTCATCGGATATCCGATGTAGAACTCCCGATCAGCTGTTCCTTTTTTACAATATTCGCTTTCTGACCTGTCCAAAATCTGATGTAAACACACGGCTACAATGCACCTTCACGACGTCAAGATCAGCTCCAATCTAGTTCTCGCTTCTGCACATATTATCCGATCCAACTCCTTAATCAGCTAATCTGCACGCAACTGATCTTTTGGGCACCATCCAAATTCTGCTGTAAACAGATGCCCCCAATTTTGGAATGAAATTGATTTCTTCCTAAAAATTTTGAATCTTTTCCTCACATCCGATTGCTAGCATTCCTGTGTGGACGCCTCATCTCCTATGCGCCGCGTCCGGATTTATGCTGCTTGATTCAATCGAATGTATATTCGAAACGTCATCCCGTCTCCCGAAGAAACCGTTTCTGACTATAAATCATGCTAAAGTAACCCAGCATACCACGCATACCTTCAAACCTCTAGTCACTTCAGCAATCTTTTCTACTCCATCTTCCTTCCTCTCTTGTCATCAAGAAAATCTTATGGCCGGCAGCGGAGACCATAACAAGCGTCCGGCCAGCGGCCCTGCCGAGGGGGATGAAGGAACCAGCCACTCTCGTCCGAGGTATGTAAGCCTCCGCGCCTTCAGCTTGTAAGTTCGATTCAACAAACGCCTTTGTCAAATCTTCTCCTTCATTTCTTATCTGAATCTATATTATGCTCATGCTCCAGCCAGGGTAGAGTTCTTCGCCCAGAAGCCGCCTCCGGAACCCCGACCCCAGGGGCCTCGTCTTCTCCCCCCCCCCCCCCATCAGCGGACGGTTATCGCCGCCAAGTAGAAGAACATCGCCGCCTGCATCGGGAGGCATCCCAGGAGATCGAGCACCTGCGGGACCAACGGGCCGCATATTCAGCCGCTCTTGATGCGGCCGAATCCGAGCTCATCGCCACGCGAGCCTGCCTTTCTGAGGCCGATACTGCTGTAGCGGGTATACTTCATTATTGCCCCCTTACTACTCTTTGTTTTATTTTGACCTTCGTTATTCCTGATATAGCCTTGACAGCTCGGTTGGAAAACTTCCACCAAGTCGCCAACGAAGCCGCCGACTTCATCGGCGCACGCCGCAGAAGTCAAAAATTATGTTTATTTATGGACGGAGAGAGTATCTTTTTTCTTTTAATTATTATTTATTAAGGAAAACATGCATGTGCGTTACATGGGCTATACAATTCCATGTGTCGCAACAGGACATTTGAAATAACGTAAGAGATAAAGGTAAAGATGTGTTTGGAAAGAAGTTCTATTTTCATATAAAGATTTTATTTCACTTCGTATTTAAAATCAAGTAGCACTTACACGTGGGACCAATGATTTATGAACCAGCCTTATTCACCTTCCCCATATATGCACAGCACACAATTGTTTTTATCCATCCATTGACTATTAAACTTTCCTCTCTCTTGAAGCATCCATCCATTCTGGCTGAGCTCCCAGCCAACCGCTTCAACCATTCATTCTCCCCCTTTTTACTTCTCTCGCCTAATCTAGGCTCTGTTCGCTTTAACTAAACAGCACATATTTTTTAGTTTTAGAATAGTATTTTCTCTCATAATAAATCAGCTTTAGTTTAAATTAGCTCGGCTTTTCAGCTGCAGCGAACAGAGCCCTAATCCTCGTTCATAACCACGCCGGAGAGCAGCTGGGTTCGGGCAGCCGAGGTGTGGGCTGACGCGGCCGTGCAGTGAGATGCATCTGGCGAGGCCTTGCCGCGCGGTGTGGCCGAACACCACAAGGGCCGCAGTGCGTGGCGGGGACCCCACAGCGAGGCGTGTCTAGGCGAAGCCACGCGTTGCGGACAGACGCATCAGTCACCATCGGTCAGCTTCGTCGCGCACTCGCGCTTGTGCGGTGGTGCCCTTCCTCCCGTTTGCCGCGCAAGAGCAGAGACACCGCCTGCGTTCATCTGTGAGATGCTTGCCGCCATCACCCTCTGGCGTCTGTAGCTGGAGGCGCCGCCGCCATTCTCCAAAGCGAAGTCGCCCACACACGGTTGAGCCCGCCCGCCTCCGTCGCCCGATTTGTTCTTGATTTTTGTCTCAGTATATATATTTCGATTTGGTTTGGTTATTCGTGATTGTTTTGGTCCGGCCTCAATTTGTTTTGAACTCTTGTTTTGATTTCAGTTTGATCCGAACTACTTGTTCAGTGTGTGGCCTCAATCTCGCATTACCGATCAGAAAATTTTGATGGAGCTCAAAGACGCTAATAGGAGGCTGAGAACGGCGGTGCTGCACAGGATTGCAGGTGGTACAGAAGCTTAGTTTACAGACCATGGCCCACGTGTAAGTATCATTTTTTTTTACCAAAACCACGACGCGAGAGTATTTCCAAACATGCCTTTCTTTTTTATAAGTAAAATGACATTATTATTTTTCTTTGCTCCTTTTATTTTCCCAATTCCTGTGATCATATAGATCTATATATTCATGTGTTCTAAAATATGTTTAATAATTTGACGCACTTTCATTTTCATGAATTATCACTGTGTCATATAAACTTTTGTTTCTTTATGTTTACGATAAAAATATTTTTTTTCATTGCAATGCACAATACAATGTCATATCCTCACCAACGAAGCCCAAGTTTATACGTGTTGTTACTCGGCATGTGCGAAAAATTTGTAGTTTTATTTTCATTTTTGTTGGTCTCACAATAATATTCTTTCATGTGACGTTAATACTTTATTGCACAATGCATTTAATTATTAGCCTTGGTATTTAATGGAAATAAGATTGGTCTAGCTAAAATCAAACAAAGATAGCTAGCTTAAGATGACCATGTAATAATATGTCATGTTGGCATATATGAACACCTTTGCTATTAGCATGAGTTTCGGACAAAAAATTGCAAGTCCCGGTGCAACGCACGGGCATGTTTTGCTAGTATATATATATAAATGCAACATGTGTGTATCTAGGGATGAAAACGGATCGGATACAAACGGATACCACTGATATCATATTTGTTTTCATATTTCTGGCCGGATTCGGATTCGAATACGGATAGTGTCAGCCATGCCGGATAAAATACGATTGAATGTCGACATCATAAATATACGATTTGAGTATTCGGATACGGATACAGTATCGAATATTGAATATCTGAACTCGGATACAGACAGATCTGAACACCTCTAAACGGATTCGGTCGAATAAATATTCGTACCATTTTCATCCCTATGTGTATCTTTTGTAAGAAAAAAACAAGTGTAGTACCTCTGATATTGCCTTTTCAGCGGACCTCATGTTGGGGGAAACAGACGGTACAGGCCCAGACTTGGCCCGGCCCTTTGAATAGCCAGACACTCTTATCACGAAAATCCGTCTTTTTTGTAATTTGGCCCTTTTTTCGACAGATTCTCACAAATAGGCCCCTGTCAATAAGATTTCAAAAAATGGACCCGAAGCTCGGCGCCATAATTATTGGCGCCGATGTTGAACGTCTGTTGGTGCCGAGGTTAGAGAGAGGCAGCCAGCGTGGAGCCGACGTGTCAGGGGTCGGCGCCATCATCATTGGCACCGAGCTCGGTGCCGCAGATCTCGACGCCGAGGTCGGCTCCGTAGATCTTGGCGCTGAGCTGTTGTCCACTTGTCCTGTATATCTAGCGTTTGAAATGAAACAAGTACCATTGTTCGTATGAATACGCAGCAAACCCGTTGTAGTTCACCGGGTTAGGACGTGCTGGTTAGGTCTTGAGCCTGTGCCAGTTGCTACGGGGAGGGTGAGGATGTCTGTCTGGCCTATCGCCCGATGAATATTCGACCTAATAGCTGGCCCTTATCCATTGTGTCTCGGGTCTTCGTGCAGATTCGTTTCGATCGGGGTATTCGCAAATTTGGTAAGAGGAGGAGAGGGGAGAAGCGGCGATGTGGGGTGTCTTCAGCAAGGTGTTCGGGAAGTCCAAGGTGCAGAGCCAGGCCACGGCGCTGGCCTCGCTCGACAAGCTCAACGAGGTGAACAGATCCGCTGACATCCCTACCTGTGTTAGATGCAATCATTACTTCGAGGTGTTCATGTGTTTCATTTATGTAGTGATTAAGAAGATTAGAGGTTAATTAGTTGACGTGTAAATTCTATGCATTCAGACGTGGGTCAGATTAGCCGTAGCTTTTCTGTAATTGGAACCTGTAGCAGTTTTTATTGCAATCGAAACCAGCTGTGAGGTACAATCCCAAGGGAGTGATGGTGGCCAAGGTATATTACATTAAGAAGAAGATCGCTAGCTTTTCTTACCTCTGTTCTATTTTTTAAAAAGGATATAGTTGCTGCTGTTTCAGCGATAAACAGATTGACTCTCTGTATTATTCAATGTATAGAAGATGTATAGAAGGACTATATCCAAACAGCAGATGATTTTGCAAACCTGTTTACTATAAACCGAATGCCTTCAGTATTCTCTGTTACTTGTACAATTCTGTAGGTTTTAGTGTCCCTTTCACTTTTCCGGAATAAGGACTTTCTTTCCATAAAACTTGTTTAACTATGTAAGACTTACTGTTCCTCTAGTTGGAATCTGTAACACTAACTTTCTTAATATGCTCTATAACACTAACTTTCTTAATATGCTTACAGACACTTGAAATGTTGGAAAAGAAGGAAAACTTGCTAGCGAAAAAGGCCAATCTTGAGGTCGAGAAGGCCAAGAATTTTACCAAAGCCAAGAATAAAAGATGTACAGTATAGCAGTTTGCCAATTCCAAGAATTTACCCATCTCTCTGGAGCCCCTCCCCCCCCCCCCCCCCCCCCTCTTTTTTTTGGGGGTGGGGTGGGGGGTTATTGCAATGATGTTGTGTAACCACTTAAATGCAATGACAATATTATGATTACCGTATTGATTTTAAATTTTCCCTGTTTTCCACTAATCGGAAAATCGGAATTTAGTTGCTTGTATTCCTAGTTTGCTACTGCTAGTGATGACCTCTGAAGAATGTTCCGCAAGAATTTGGTGGTCTGCCTTTTCGCTGAACATAGATAGTAATTGTCAATTTGTCACTGACATGGAGATGCCCTACTCCGTGTTCCATTTTCAATCTTTAGTTCCATGATTTTGCATCTATTCTCATCAAATATTGTGTTACTAATGACCTGTACTAGAGGACTCCATTTTTTGAAAACTCCAAACATGTTTCTGTTGAATTCCATCCTACAGTGTTCCTGATTGCATCTCACAATTCCATGGTATTCCGCTGCTTCTCCTAACTGTAGCTATACCAAAGAGAAAAACACGTGCACACTTTTTCTTACCTCATCAAGGTGCAGATTCTACTCATCGGAGATGATGAGTTTTCTTTCTTCTGTGCTTAATGAGTTTTAGTGGGAAGAATGACTTAATTGTTAGCATTGAATTTACATTGCAGCCGCAATACAGTGCTTGAAGAGGAAGAGGCTATATGAGCAACAGATTGAGCAGCTTGGAAATTTCCAGCTCAGGATACATGATCAGGTGGAGACACAAATAATCATATAGTTTGGTTTCCATCTGGGTCTTACTGTGCTTATTAGATTTATTATTATTGTGGTACTTCACTTACCTTTTCTTTCTATAGATGATTATGCTGGAAGGCGCAAAAGCTACAACAGAGACTGTGGATGCATTGAGAACTGGAGCATCAGCAATGAAAGCTATGCATAAATCAATGTATGCAACATCTCATAATACTATGCCTTTAGAATCAGTTATCATGTTTTTGAGTTTTTCTTGGGCTTTTAAAAGTACGTCTAAACTGATTTATGTCTTTAAAATAAATTGTCATTCGGATACATCAATCTTTGAAGCTTAATCTCCACTCTCTGAACCCTGGTTCATCTTATTTTTATCTCAGAGGTTTTCAACTATTGTACTGATTATTTATTGAAATGATGGAACACAGCTTGTCTAGTGATTTAACTTGCAGACGAAAATAGAAGTTGTCGTACTTGTGATAGGATATGCTTGGCAGAAGTCTTAGAAAGCGTTCACACAGCAGAAATGATTATGCCTATTTAAACCTTGATAATTTTGTTGATTTTTAGTTTGCATATCTGAAGATGTCATATAATATGTGACGTCTTTTTTCTATTCCTATTCTTTTCACCGTAACAAACTTCAGTACAATCTAGCATGCATGTGAGATTCTTAAGTGATTATTCTTGTGTACTTTGTTCTATAGTATTTTAGTGCACACCTATGGTGGTGAGTCTAATATATATCAGAAGCAATCACTTTTACTTCTCGATTTCTGGGTAGTGGGTATGCTATATTTTTTTCCTCCTTATTGAAAGAAAAATCGTGTTTGTTTTACAGAAATATTGATGATGTCCATAAAACCATGGATGAAATCAATGACAATATGGAAAATATGAGACAAATTCAGGATCTGTTGTCAGCGCCTATGGGAGCAGCAGCTGTTTTTGATGAGGTCCCCCCCCCCCCCCCCCCCCCCCCCCCCCCTTCTCTGTCTCCTGCTCTCCATCGGCACACATGCATGTTTTTGCTTAACCTTTTCTGTTTTATATAGGATGAACTGGAAGCTGAACTTGCAGATCTGGAGGGGGAGGAGTTGGAGGCAGAGCTGCTTGCACCTACCGAAACAGCTCCATCCACAGCTCCAGTGCGTGTACCTACTGCTCAGCAATCCACTAGGCCATCAGCCCAGAGTAGCAAAGCTGAAGATGACGAGCTGGCAGCTCTACAAGCAGAAATGGCTATGTAATTATAGGTATCTCTCCATCTTTTGTTCTGAGTCACGTACATATTGTTGTTTCACTCGTTAGGAATTAGGAGTTTAACAATGAAACAGCTCACAAGTAGCTGAAGGGTGTCAAATCCCCATTACATAAATTATTTTTGAAGTTACTAAAATCTGCAATAGGTTAGTTTCTTCATGGCCATAGGCTGTGTGGCGCCAATCAGTTATTATTAGAAGACTTATACATTGTATATAACAGGCATTGACACGGTCATCTTGGAGTTCAGATTCTGCGGATATCTCGGAACTTTGGTATACTCATGACTCATGAGGATCGTCCTAGGAAGACGTCAGAATTCGGAACCACAAAGACAGCTGCATGCCAGCCTAACTGCTTATGTATCATAGCATGACATGGTATTGTTTTGTAATGAAATATTTCAGATGGGCTAATAAACATATTTTCTACTAATAATTGGGATGTCAGTATTATGTTCTTCAGGTTTTGCCATATCCATCTGTTCTGGTGCTGATTCTAATTGATGATGAAACTGTTTGCCTACATGTTCGGTTGTTCCTGATGACGAAGTTGCTGCAGATTCTGATTTTTTGAGCATACACTCGTGGGCAAACATTCCTTATAGTGTGAAAATACGGAACCACAATATATTCAGTTGTCTTGTGCATGTTCCAAGATCGCTGCAGACAATTGTATTGCATCATCAAAATTTGGCGTTGGTGGAGGAATTGCTAACGTTGCTGAAAATTCACCCATGTATTTGTGAATTTACCACTCTACATTTGTGAAAAAAAATGTTGCATCTGATACTGTTGCCGTTTCAGCATCACAGTACTGAGATTTGGTGGTAGAAGTTCATAAACAGAAAAATTCTGATGTAAAGCGCCAAGTTCTTGCATCAGACTCCAATGATATAGGCTTGTAAGGGCAGCTCCAGTGGAATGACTAGAATGATCTCTATGACATTAATTATAATTTATAATGCTAAGTAAGCAAAATGGTTATGTAACTTGGAATTAAGGAGTAGATATAAGAAAATAATTTCTTATACGATAAACTATATTTATACGAGAAAAATACTCCGTTCCTACTAGAAAGAGGATTATTCTCACTTTTCAAGAAGTCAAAATGTATATAATTTTTTAATATTTGTGGTTCGTAATTTTTACAATGAACTTATTTGAAAATACTTTTTACGAATCTAAGTCAAACTATGCATCCCTTGATGACATTCATTTTTAAATGGAGGGAGTCATGTACATGTGTGTCGTAGGTAGATGATAGGAAATAGAAAACAATTGATTTGCTAAAAAAATTATTTTGTAGAAACAATTGGTAAGGAATATAGTTTTTACAAGTAGTATCTATATAACATTGAAGCTGTCATATTGTTTTTCTAGTATTGACATATCCTTCAAATCATAGGGTATGTACAATCACATACAACTTGCTTGTACAATGAATTTTCTTCACCTCACACACATGACCATAGTTATCTGTAAATTGTTGCTTTTTATGTATCTATGATCAGATATCAAGTTTGAATATGGTTTCTAACTTTGTTGATACAAAAGTCAACATAAATAAGATGAACATGATTGCCATCTTATATAGGACCATCAATATAGATGATATAATATTTATATACAAAGAAATATAATCATGTTTTTCAAAATCAAATATAACATAATAGGATCACATTAGCCTACTATAAAAATTTCTTAAATTTTGAGCTTACATGTAGCCTACAAAATATGTTTAGAGTTACAATATACAACATGCTCTTCATTCCGAACCAAGAAAATTACTCCACCTCTTAAAGAAAGAAACAAAAAAGTCCACCTCACAAAGACAGGAACAACGCAAAAAAAATGGACCTCTCAAAGACAGAATCAGTTAATAGAACAAAACATCAACTTCTACTTATTGTTAAAAACCTTCCACCCAAATTCTGAAGCTGGTGAACACTTCTCACCGGCGTCTTCAACTTTGATTGCGCCTTTGCCTTAGTCTTCCCAATCTAAGATATTATCCGGGGATGATCTTCTAGCATTAATTAGTTGTGCAACCATAAAATCCTTTTTGTAAAATCTTATTCTCCATTCATTTCATAGCTCTTTCTCTTTCCGGTGGAAACATAATCATCTAGCTCCGTAGAAACCTAGCTACCCTGAACATAAGCATCTCTATGCCCTTTTAGCCACTTTTTTAAAAACAAAGTTTATTTCTATTCTAAATACTACAAATAAATGTAGAAGTAAATATTAAGAGTACCAAGTTTTTTATTGCTCAGCCAAAACTTACTACGTGCTTTAGCCTATAAAAATATCATAACAAAAACAATAAATAATTTCTAAACTTTGCTGGTGATGAAACCTTTGTCGTAGCGTCACATTGATAGTTTGATACAAGTAATAACTTATCATAAATTTTGCAAAATTGACTGAGCACATCAATCTTCTACAAAAATACACTAAGCTAATCGTTTTACAAAACAACCTTAATAATAAATAAATAAATAAATAAAACCAACAGGATTTGGGCCGCGGCCGGCAGATACCCACTGCCAAGTGCAAGCCTACATCGGCTCACACAAGCCCCGCATATCCCCCTTCAGCCCCAGCCTCGCTCCCTCTGTTACTGTGGGCCCGACATGCAGGCGTGGTTCTCCTCTGGCTCCGGGAGTCCGGGCCCTCCTCCTCGTCAGCGGCGTCCTCATCGCAGCCGTCGCTGCTCGCGGAGTGGAACTCCTACGCTGCCGCCCACTCCGCCGAGGACGCGGGCGATGGCTTTGGGATCGACATCGAGGCGGCCGTCCGCTCCGCCAACGACCGCGTCGCGGGCACCTTCGGCGTGTATGTGAACCCCAGGCTCTTCATCCCTCTCCTATCTCCTCGCCGCTAGGGAAGCACTTATCATCAACATAACTGAAAAAGATAAACTAAATAAATAATTTATACTTTGAATCGAAATTCATATCACTGAAAAAAGCAGAGGTCATCCTACATAACTGAAAAGAGTACTAATAATTTGTAGGATAGGAACAGGAGAAAGCTAATCTGCTGAAAAATTATGCACTCAGTTTAGACATTGTTTATCCCTGACATAGATTAGATTTATTTCATAGCCAGTAATATGCAGAATATGAATAAAGCATAATGCTTAATTCTAGAGTAAATGTTCTTCACAATCACAGAGTATCTAAAGATGTACCAGACACCCTAATAACATTATGCATAAGAGATATGACTGTTAAAAAGACCTGAATGAATTCTGAAGCCGAAACCAATATCACACTTCATAAAAGCAGTATCAAAACTATAAGCATCAAATGAAATTGGAATAGGAAAATGAATGTCAATGCTAAATGCAGTTCTCAAATTACATGCTTAACTGTAGTTTGCGGGCCAATATCACACTTCATCAAGTTCAGAAGAATTAACTGTGACGCAACACTCACAACAACTTAAAGAGCCATTCCTATTCAGATATGACGGAGAAAGGGGAACCTCCTCCACGCACTACTTGCACCTTCAATTCTCCTGGCCTCCACCTTGTCCCGTTCAATTGCTCAGCTGCTCGGAAAGCAAGCTTCTAGTGATGCTGCATGAAGGGCTGGCCATTTTGGTCATAGGGTGTTCGATTTGGTTTGGTTATTCGTGATTGTTTTGGTCCGGCCTCAATTTGTTTTGAACTCTTGTTTTGATTTCAGTTTGATCCGAACTACTTGTTCCGTGTGTGGCCTCAATCTCACATTACTGATCAGAAAAACTATTTAACCCGTATCGGTCTCTCTAACGACGCCTAGAAAGACTACTCGGCCTCGGCCACTCTTGCGAAAGGGCGCCGGGCACAGACTCCGACTTCGGTAGGTGCGATGGACCAGACGAAAATTTAAGCGGAGAAAACTTTGCCTATTTAGTATTATATAGATTTAACTATTGCTTGTCATAACGCAAAAACATACACATTTGAGCTTAATTAAGATGATAATACCAGAAAAATATAGTAGAACAAAATAAACTGGAGCACCACAAATTTGGACCCAGATCGAAATCACGGGTTGAACCTTTTATTTTTACATGTATAGAGTGTAGAGTTCATCTTTATTCCTTGCCATCGTTGACCATGACGATCGACTCTCCCATAGATGTTTGGCATGGGATGACTACGGTGGGCACTTTGGGTTGCATACGGGGCACTTGGCTCTGCATTCATCCAAGTTGTCATAACACACCTCAACTCGTGTTTTGTCCGCCATGCAGCAAGCACAGTCAGTGTAATGTGGCATGTAACCGCACTTTGTCTGTTGGCAAAAAATCACCTTGAACTTGTTCTCATTTAATGTCGTGACCGCTGTAGAATTATTATCAGTTGTTGTGGCAAGGAAAGCCTCTTGTAACTGATAACGACCTGAGACAATATATTGAGGTCATTAACATTTCACATAATAATAAATATATAAAATTATCATAGACATGTGAGCATCGTAAGTCTTAGTGTTAAATTTAACGTGTGTTTGAAAGGATAAAAAGATAATCCTAAAGTTTACAGTTCATAAATATTATATTAGGCATGCATGAGGGCTGATCGGATACTGATCTAGACAAAGAAAATGATCCAGCATGTCGAATTAATCCTATTTTGATATTTAGGCCATGCGCCCATGCATAAAACTTGGTGACACCTGAAGTTAATTACTCGACAATATTCCTTCATTGTGAATTTAAGTCGTAACTTAAAATATATACACTTAAATAGAAAAAGGTAAAACGACTAAAAATTTGAAACAAGTAACAATAATAGAAAACAAGGACCAGATGACTCAAAATACCCTAACTAGCTAGAGATCTACAGTATCTGTTTACCCTTGATGACGATTGTAGACTTACATTGCGCTACCGGTGCATGCTGGAGCATAATAACAACCAACGAAATAGCCATCACGTGCACCATGACGTCGTAGAACTTCATGATGGATCGATCAGTATGTGATGTACACCTGATCGAGCTGTGTATATGTATGAAGAAGATGGACGGTCTGAATTGTTGGGTCGCAAAGCAACACAAGATCGATTTTCTGGCCTTGCGTTGATTGCAAGCTGCCATATATTTATAGGGCAATACGAAGGTACTTACAAATTTTACCTTCTAAAAAAAAGGTAATGTCAAATGAATCTAGACTTTTTAAATTACATAATATTATTTAATAAATATGGAAAAAGAGATTTATTTCCTATTTTCTCATGGAATCTCGGTGTTTGCAGTTGGGCTCTCGCATGCATGTGTGAATGCTAGCGAATAAGGCAATTAAGAATTAATTAACCGCCGGGATCACCTCAATACATGCAGGTGTTACCTAAAAAAAAGAAACTGCCGTTTGCGCCCGTCGCGAGCGTCCGATCCGTGCCGTGACGTGCGTGACCACCCCGCAAGTCGCGACCCTCCGCCGCCGACGGCCCTGATCGGCCACCACCGACAGCCCCGACGTCGCCTTGATCGGCTGCCGACGACGTTGCAACTTTTGTTTTGATCATTTGTCCACTCAGTTTTGTTGAACAATTTAAAATTTTAATTTAAAAACTTTAAATATAATTTATCATGATACAGTGATTTTAAATAAAAAAATTATCAACTATAAAGTTGTATAACTTTTACGGATCTACGACTTCCATTTTAGTCAACTTTTCAATTCAGTTCCTTTTGTTAATTCAAAATTTGAATTTCAAAACATGTCAACTTTAAAAAAAATTCAAAAACTGATTATTTATGTTCAAAAAGTTGTAAACATAAAAGTTTGAAGTTGCCATTTTTAAAAATTCAAATTCAAATAATAGAACAAAGTCTAATGAAAAATTAATGCAGTAAATTGATAGAGCACTATTTTAGAAACATTTAGAAAAAAGAATCATTACATTTGGAGCTAGAACGAGAGAAAAACTATTTACAAAATTTCGTTATAAATTAAACGAAAAAGCATCATTATTATTCACGCGGTATCAAGAACACAAACTAATCACTCATACTTACTTTTGTTTTCACGCAAAGACCACCCGGCGACAAACGCACACCCACGTGTTTCCAATCGGGTGCAAACAAATCTACTAGATACATACAAACAAATCTAAAAAAGGATTTTCTATATCCTAAATATTCCTTTTTTATCCTATTTTACAAATAAATAAATAAAATATGTATTTAAGATATTACTTTGTACTCCCTTCGTCTCACAAAACATGCAATTCTAACACAGTAACATGTTTTAGAGTACCAACTTTGACTAATTATAGATAAAAAACTATAAATATTTAAATATCAAATAAACATCATTAGATTAATTATAAAATATATTTTCATAATATATTAATTTGGAGTCATAAATATGAAAAATATTCACTAGAAACCTGGTCAAATGTGAACTACTTTACGTGGCACGTAATCCGTAGTTGCGTGTTTTCTGAGACGGAGGGAGTAGGAGGTAAGATCTGATCGTGACCGTCCGATTAAATTAAATGAACGGCTCACCGTCATTTAAGGGTACCATAGCAATTTTCATATTGATACTACACTATTGGAGTTCAATTGTCCAACGGAATGCTTTCATTTACTAGAGCGAGTTAAGTTTCAAAACTGCAGGCCAACATTCCTCTCCCTAGGTAAACTGACGTGGTCTCGTCGTGTAGATTTTTTTTTTTTAAAAAGAAACTTGCCATCAGTGTGACATTATATCCCTAGTAAACACATCAAAACTGTAGGGAATTAATAGTCACGTGGACCAGTGTCAACCCCCTACCACACCAGCCCCCCTGCGGCGTGCCCATCTCTTTCTTATTCATGCGTCGTACCTCAAATCTTCTGCTGACCCCATCCTAATCTTTTTGACTAGCTACTGGCCCCTGTAACCAAAGTTTAGTTACGCACAATGCTTACCGTGAAAACTGGAAAACGATGCAAAAGTGTAACACCCTACTTTTAAATTTTAGTAATACTAATTTCATTTATGGCAATTTAATAATAGAGTAAAAGAAATATTTTAGAAAAAATTTATTATTGAATTGTTGCATTCATGCAGTTTGCGCGTTTTTATTGTGTGAAAAATAATTATTTAAAATTCGTATATGTTTCGAACGATTTTTACTATAATTAGAAAATAAGTAAAGTATTTAAAGATTTATTAAGAAACAACTCTAAATATTTATCTTGTCTCTGAAATAATCCCATTAATTATTTAATGTAATTTTTATGTAATATATATGGTCCTTTTCTATTCTTTAAATGAAATAACTAAAGATGGGAAAAGAAAAGGAAAACAGAAAAGAAAAAAAGAAAAGGGAATCTTTCTCATCCTCTCTCCTTCGGGCCCAGCCCGCTCTTTTTCCCTCTCCCCTCTTCTTCCCTTTCCCGCTTGGGCCAAAGCCCACCAGAGCCGGCCGCCTCCTGTTGACGGTGGAAAGCGTCAACTTCTATTAGAACTTTAAACACAAAAGGATACACGAATACACACTAGTCTAGGGTTTTAACTGATAGTTTTCACGAGTTTTGCATGTTCTGTATTTTCCAAGGGCTATTTCAGAAAAGCATAAAAGAAGGGTTAAAGAGCATAAAAGACACGAAACTTAACCGCGAAGAAAACATCATCATCGGAACACTAGAGGCCTCTGGAACACACTCGAGCAACCGGGGCCCGAACCCTGCCAGGGTGGGGCCGGCCGGCGTCCCCGGCTAGGGTTTGGCCCCGCCTTCTGGAGTCTTCTTCCGCCGCCTTTGAGGAGTCATCTCGGCCCTTGTTTTAAGTCGGTTTGATCCTACGACGCACGTGCATCCCACCGGGCTATAAATAAAGGGGCAGACCCCCCTGGAGGAATCACACAATCATTCATCCAAGGCATCAAGTCTTCGGTCAAGCCATCAAAAGCCTTATAGTTCATCAAGAGCATCCCAATTCATAGTTCTAGCCTACTTAGATTAGAAGCAAAGGAGTTCTAGTTCTTCGGCGGATCTGGAGCCCCGGCATCTGTCTGGAGTGCGGAGTTCGGTATAGTTCTAGTTCTTTTTCTATTATTGTATTCTTCATTATGATTAGGGAACCATTGTTCTTAATAGTTCATATGTTCTTGATTACATTAGTCATTGTCTACCTTTGATTATATGTCTAGTATAGTTGGTTTGATCTTATTGAATTCATGTAATTGCTCGTATAACGTTTATCCATACGATTGTTGACGGTGGATATATCATAAAATTCCACATTCAAACACCGTCAACAAGCCTCGGATTTAAGGGAGAATAAACATATCATGAACATATTTTATTAATAACTAGTTCCACTTGTACTCTTAGCTTGTGAATATAGGGAAGACCAAAACAGTGCAAAAGTGCAGCTAGGGGCCACCTATGTGGTTCGGCCGAATCATGTTTGGTTGCCCCAGGCCACCACATTTCAACACAATGCATACAACATCAAATGGAAGAGAGGAGAGCCCAAGGTGTGCCCATGCATGGGTCGGCCGAACCCCACCATGGGGCCCACCTGGCTCTGGTGACGTGGTATGATCCGTGTGACAATCCACCCAGCTCATTTCATCCATCAGATCAACATGTGTTTTCATTCAACGGTGGAGAATCAAGGCACACGGATTAAGGTGTGAAACAACACAATCAAGATAAAACCAACACAGGCGGACACTCTATGACAATAGAGGCTGCCATCCCTCTCTTCAAGACACACAAGATACACAAGACACAAGTCACAAGAGTTCTACTCTTTAGTAGTAGTAGTATTAGTCTAGTGTGGGAGTTAGAGTCGAGTCAAGCTACGCTCGGGGTCTCCGGAGTCGTCTGCTAGAGAGTCTGGTATAGCTCTTGTACCTTTCCTTCTGTAAGACTTTACTTTTATCAATATATTATCCTTGCTTTACTTTACTAAGTCTTTACTTAGTTCTTCACTATTTATTATAGTATTGTTGTGTCTTTTCTTACCTTATAGTTGACTATACTGGATAGTGATCCTGTAACTAGCTCACGTGTGTTAGTTCATCGCCTGTCATAGGGTGCTTTAGCTGTTGGTACGCAGCTAGAGTAGTAAGGCTTAGTGTAAGCATGGTGCTTAGACTAGATCTTGCCTTTAAATGCCGCTTGTCGCACGGATTGTTTGTGGGTGCTAGCAGGTGGTGACAGCCCTGTCTAGTATTAGTATCTCTCCACGTGTTTTAGGCAAAATCTTAAAAGGTAGGCTCCCATAAGAGAATAGCCGCTTCGAGTAGAGGTTATATCCCCTACTGTCTCGTCTATCCCCTATACACCGGAAGTAAGGTAGCTGTCTTAGTATAACTCATCTATTTGATAGGATAATTCACAAGAGTAAAGTAAGTGTCATAGGAGTCCTATACTCACTCGTTGTCCTCCCACCTAGCTATACTTTACTAGTTATTTTTAGTTATCTTAAACCTTGTCGTGTCTTTGTGTCATTACCCTTTCCTCTTATTATTAATTTACCCCCTATCACTAGTTGGTACTAAGTTGCTATAGACTTAACGATCTCTTTATTTTATTAATCATTCCTACCAACGCTTTCCCTTGGGATAAAGTAAATAACGATACCTTGGAATACTGCTGGGTGAAGTGCTATAGCGGTATATTCTGTGAGCTTGCGGAATTATCCAATAGACATAAGAAGTACCCTCAGGCACTTCTGACGCTGTTATCAGAGATAGCCTAACACCCTGTCTTTAGTGGTTGCGCTAAGAAGTGTCAACAAGCATTTCTGGCACCGTTGCCGGGGAAAGCATCAGCCTAGGAATATTAATAAAAATTGAATCCGGAGTGTATTGTCAATTTAGTTATCAATTAGTGTTAGGGGCTTACCCCTGTCTGTGTTTCTCGTTATCGTGAAGTTAGACAGTGCATGAGCGGTTTCCAATTGCCGTTAAATTTTATTGAAGATCCTGAGCAATTGTTGAGAAGGACTAGACGCCGTCAAGTTCCACCTCAAAGGTTCATCTCAAACCTGAATCCGTTCGAGGAAAGAGGCTCCGCACTATCAACTGAGGAAGCTATGGCCCAAAAGACCATCTCTGAGTTCTCCGCGCCATCGGCTGACAACATTGCCACCGGTCCGCAATTCAACTTTGGGGATGCTACCTTTGAGCTCAAGCTAGCACTTATCAACATAGTGCAAGCCAACCCGTTCTATGGGAAGCCGCATGAAGATGCCAATGCCCATCTCTAGCATTTCTTAGAGGTGTGTGGTACCTTCACTATCAAGAATATCTCGGCAGACGCCATCCGTCTTCGCCTCTTCCCATTCTCACTGCTTGGGAAGGCGAAGCAATGGTTCTGTGCCAACAAGAGTGAAGTTACCACTTTGGAGAAGTGCGCCAACGCTTTTCTCAAGAAATTCTTCCCGATGGGAAAAACCAGCGCTCTTCGTGAAAAGATCTCAAGCTTCCAACAGCAAGCTGATGAGATGATTCCCGAAGCATGGGAACGTCTCCAGGAGTACATTCGTGCCTGTCCTCATCATTGGATTGAAGAATGGCTCATGATCCAAGGTTTCTACCATGGGCTGACTGGGTTAGCCCGTAGTCACCTTGACGCTGCCGCTGGAGGAGCATTCCTACAACACAATGTCAAGGATGCTAGGGATCTCATTGAAAAGATGGTTATCAACCAAGGATGGAATGAGGAACATCTCCAGCCAAAGAAGAGGGGTATGCACACCGTTCAGGAGGTGGACATGCTCTCAGCAAAAATGGACCTCTTGATGAAAAAGATTGAGGAAGGTTCCAAAAAGGAACAAGAGGTCATTCGAACCACTGCCACCGCACGAGCCATTGAAGCTGATCCATGGTGCGAGGTATGTGGAGGAAAAGATCACTCGGGCAACAACTGTTCCGAGATGAAGGAGGAGGTGAGCTTCATCAACAACAACAACAACAACAATAATAATGGGTATCGACCACAACAACAAGAAGGATGAAACTCGCGCCCCTTCTACCAAGGTAATCAAGGTAATGGTTACAACAATAATTTCAATAATTCTTATGGTAACCAACCTTCTTTGAAAGATCTTGTTTTAGGCCAATCTAAAATCAATGATAGCATAAATAAGAAAATAATGGCTAATGATAAGATTCTTGAAAGTCTTAGTGAGAAAATGGATAGCTTTAACACTGCTATGAAAAATCAATTGAGCTTTAATAAAATGCTAGAAACACAATTAGCTCAAATAGCAACAGCTGTCCCATCCTTCGAAGAAGGTAAGATCCCAGGGAAACCTGAGGAACCAATTGAGGGTGTAAGATTAATTTCTATGAGGTTCGGTAAGCCTCCGGTCAGGCAAAATACGGGTTGCCTTCTTGACCCCCCATTCATGGCCAAGAAGAGTGATCCCGACCATCCAACCATCACCTGCGAGATTGGGCCACACACCTTCAACAACGCCTTCTGTGACTTTGGATCTGGAGTGAACATCATGTCCATGGTAATGTATGAAAATCTATTAGGGGGGCCTTTGTACCCCACTTTTGTCAAATTGCAGATGGCCGATCAATCCATCCGGTTCCCCGAGGGATTGGCAAGGGACATCCTTGTCATAGTTCAAGACGAGTACATTCCCGCCGACTTCATCATCCTTGATATGGGAGCCGATGACGAAGTCCCCGTCATCCTGGGAAGGCCGTTCCTCAACACCATAAATGCCATCATCTACGTGGGATCCGGCCAAGTCCACTTCCAGCTCCCAGGTGTAACAGAACCGCCTAAATCACGTGGCCCACAGGCACCTGTCAACGTCACTAATGACATCTGACAGCCGGACCCGTGTTCCATATGACCTAAGCGGGCTCTGCCGGGCTACATAAGCACCCGTTATCTCCGACAGGATCCCATTGCGAAGTCATTACAGAGTTACAACATTTTATAACAAAATACATCAGAGTAGAATTTGCGGAAGAATAAATAGTACTTAATATTACAGACCAGTGTTCGAATAAAATTAAGTGCAGTTATTACAGACCATAAATTTAAAAGAGTAGCAGTAGAGTTTGGAACAACAATACGACAGATAGTTAAATATTTCACGAACCCTGCCCAAGGGTTTAACTTAGTCTTCTTCACTCTCCTGGACGATAGTGACGCAGCACGGGGCGAGACAAACTTCGGTCTCCTGCTGCCCTCCTGCAACGGGGTTAACAAACCCTGAGTACATGGGGTACTCCGCAAGACTTACCCGACTAAAAGTGTAAAATTAGACTCAGGAATGCAGGCTAAGGGGAGTCAAGGTAAGGTTTAGCAAGAGTTCAAAAGTTTTGCGGAAAAAGCACTACTAATCCTATCTCAATATTTTATTTCAATAACATTATCCATCATTATCCATTTCTCCAAGTTCTTTCTCATATATCAACATTCTTTCCTTTACTTAATCTATTTCAAAACAATCCTAGTTCCGAACCACTTTTCACTGTAGGTGTGAGGATCAAGTCTCCATATCCGAGGAGCAACGACGATTCGAATCGATTAATACCCAGCTGGGGATCCCTATCCACACTGCGTATGTAGCACTTAAGCTTGCATACACCAACCCCGCCTACCACGGCTTTTCATACCCCGGAACCGGTCCTGCGCCACCCGAGAGCACAGTACTCCTCTCGTCTCCAGGCACGACGGCCACGAGGGTACACGCTACTCTCGCCATCTCTCCACTCCCAGTGCGTGGTTGTCGGTTCCAGCAGTAGAGCCACCGGAGTCAGAGGCTTTCCGTAGTATGTGGCTAGTTGCAAAGTCTTGATCACAGCAGGCCTGACAACGAACGGTCTCTAATATTTTTCCGTTAGAAACCATGCATTGGGACTCTAACCCAAGTACACTGGTAACTACCCGGTTTTCACATCCCTTTCCCGATGGCGACGAAAGTTGGGACTCTAACCCAAGCAGTTGGCCAACCAAGCGGGAAAAACCATCCCTATTGATGACAATGAACTATCTAGGAACACTGCCAACAACAAGGACATAACCAGTCCCATAAAGTGATTCATTGCATTTGTATCATCATAGTTTGAAATAGCATTTTTTGCAAATCTAACCGTCAAGCATGACTAAGCATTTTTCAATACTTTTAATCAAATCAGGTTATCAGTTATTGGTAATTGGTCGAGGATGGTCATGCATCAAGTGGTTGTCAATCAACTCCTAGTAACCTAATGCAATAGATTAACTCAAGTGATAAATATTTTTAAATAACAAGGAGGGGTTAAATGCACCGGGGCTTGCCTTGAATTGCGTAGAGTGTCGGATCCGGGTCCGTTCCACAAATGTCAAACCCTTGTATGACTTCCTGAGTAGTCTCCTCAGATGGACCCTCAGACTTAACCTCTGGATTCTCGGTCACTACACGTTTGCAATGAATGAATGTATGAATGTGATGCACATGAAATGACAGACGAAATTTAATAACAAATAAATAAACCACACATGAGTATATGTTCCTATCTTAGCTAGACATGAATAATCTAATTCATACTGCCCTAGGTCATAAAGGTGATTGACCTAGAATTTCAATCAATCCAAAAATCCACGTCAAACCCTAATCACCAAAATTTCCTATTTATTTTATGAATCAATTAACGAAGCATATAAGTAACAATTAATTAAATTATTTCTATTTGACCTCAAACTTCACAAACAGATAGATCTTGTCTTATAATAGTGGCACATAAAATTTCATGATTTTTGGAATTACAGGGAATTAATTAAAAATGCCTAAAGTTGCATTTTTTATTTAATATACTGATTTTTAACTACTATAGAAAGTGTTCAAAATCTATATTTAATATTTTTATAAAATACTACACACTATAGAGAGTACTCACAAAAATTTCCATAATTTTTGGGGCAGTATATTAATTCTCACAAAAAGATTAAAACACAGAACTATTCATTTCAATTATTAATAGAAAACCCTTTGGAAATTCCTGAAAAAAGGAAAAAGCCAAATTGGCCCGGGTCGGCCCAACAGCACGCAGGCCGGCCCAGCGCGGCCTCTTTCTGCCCCGCGCCGCTGACGAACGGGCCCCGCCCGTCAGTCTCTTCTTCCCTCCCTCCTTTCTTCTTCCTTCCGCCGTCTCCCACGCACGCGCGCGCGGCGGCTCTGCGCCACCGGCGCGGCCGTGCCGGCGGAATCGCCACTGGAGGCCGACACCCGACGAGTTCCCACTGACGACCGCACCCCAGCTACGGACTCCGCACCGCCCCCCGGCCTACCGAGCACGACCGAGAGCGGCCATGGCGGCTCACCGCGGCAGCGGCTCGACTCCCGCGACTTACGGACCATCACAAGCTAAACCGACGACATCGAGGGTACCACAGAGCTCACCGGGATCACGAATCACAGGTGGTTGAGACGGAGAAGGCTCGGAACGACGAGCTTGACGGTGACGGTCGGAAACAGCAAGTTGGGCTCGACGGCGATCTCCCGTTCCGGCGAACCCTGAGCTCCAAACAAGAAACCGACGCGCACATGAGCACCACGGCGAGACACGGAACGTAGAACACACGTGTTAACGGAGAGAGGCTCACCGAGACGAGCTATCCGCGTCGAGAAGACCCTCGGCGGCGCTCGGTCGGCGCGGAGGACGAAGCAGCAGCTGCGCGGGATTCCGGCAACGGCAACCCTCAACAAGCGGCTCAGGTGGCGCGCAAGGAAGTTGGCTAGCTGGCTGTGGAATTGAGAGGGTGGAGTTGGTCGGGACACGACCAATTCCCGCCGATCGGTAGTAACGGTCGCCGCCAATCGGTAGTACCGGTTGCCGGTGAACCGAGGAGAAGAAGGCGATGGAAGAGCTCGTCGCCATTTAAAGCCGCGGACGGGGAAGAGATAAGGGCGAGGCGTCCCGGGGCCCCCCCTGCGGCGCACCACGCGGCGGTGCCCCAGCCCCGGCGGCCGGACGACGGCCGGCGCGCGGCGCGGTACGCGCGTACGGCGGCGTTCGTGAACAGGGGACCCCCCTCGGCTACTGTAGCACAGAGGAATGGTCAAAAGCTATTTTCTCCAATTAAGCCCTACCCAAGCTGAATCAGTGAGTGGTCCCAAAATAAAAGTTGTGGAGAATTTTGTGTAGAATACTTTTGCTTTTTGAAGTATATTCAAATTCGGTCAAATTTTCAAACTACAGAAAAGGGGGTAAAAAGGGGTTTTGAATTTCAAACTGAATTTTTAAAATTACTTTTGATTCTTCTCAACAACTTGAAAATTGGTAAACATGAAAGTTGTTCTTCTCAGAGAGATTGACAACTTCTATGAAGGAAGTTTTTGAAGATTCTTGATATTTTTGAAATTGAAGTTTCAAATATAAATTTCAATATAGTAATTTGAGTTAAATTTGAATTTTTGTAATATAACTCCAAAATCTCCAAAAATAAAAGTTGTTCCATTTTTAAAACTCTACAACTTTTATTTAGACACTTTTCCCATATTTCATATATATTTTGAATTGGGTTTTTAGATCAACATTAGGGTTTAATTCAATTTCTATTTAATTTCATTTTTGAATTTTTGATTAAGGGCTCAAGTACACAATCAATACTTAGCTGAAATCAAATCACTCTAGGCCCTAAGCTCAATCATATGCAGATGCTTAAATTTAAATATGATGACATGGCAGATTAATTGAACTCTAATACCAAAGTTATTACACCAGGTAAGAGAATTAGATGTCCTTTCAATGGTTATAAGTCTATGCAACAGGCAAGAAAGAACCTGTGGAAAAACAAGCCTCAATATGCACCCCGTCGGAAGAATCAACCGCCGAAGGCCAAAAAGGCCGAACTGGTAAGTAAAGCCGAGGCGGTGAATAAGGTCGACTCCGCTGAGTCGCAAGCATCAACCAAGAAGAAATGGCAGAAGAGAGAGGTGCGATCATCACGGTCCCCGTCTCCGGGACCGATCGAAGCACCCGAAGAATGAACCCAAAACGGAGAGGTCCTGCTCTACGGACCTAAAACATAGAGCCCTTGCTGGTAAAGTAAATCAGTATTTATCTCATATTTAAATTTCTGTATTTCAATTTTTGCATTCTCTTCATTGCATTTCATATTTAAATTTTGCAATAATTTATTTCGACAAAATAAAATATTTAAATGAATAAAACTTGAGAATGAACAATAGTGCTCACACCTGAGGCAGTGGGACCACCAAGGTGGGGTCGGCCGACCCCAGCATGGGCCCACCCACCTCTGGTGGTGTTGGCCTGGTGTGTAGAATCATCTCCTGAATTTTGAACACCAGCTCCTTCTTGAATTTGGCCGACCATCTTTGGTCATGACCATTTTCACATCCTCCAAGGGGAATCCAACATCCATTATCATCCAAATTCTGCAAAGTGGTCACCAAGACATGCATTAGTGCTCCCATGGTCCATGGAAATCACTTTAAACACGTCTCCACTTTTGTCATACACCTTTCTCTTTCACAAAGCACTAGGCAAGGGAATCTCTGAAAATTTCATCACTTTTGGTCCACCACTAGTCTTTACTTTGCTGGAAAAAGTGAAACACACTCTTTAAAGCTAAAAAGGGGCCAAGACATGGTTCGGCCGAACCATACTTTGGTGCCCCCAAGAAAGTTGTGTTTGAATTCAATTAGATTCCCTGTCCAAAGGTGAAAGCAGCCCTGAACAGTCCAGGGGGGTCGGCCAAACTGGCCTTTGTGGCCTGGTCACCAGCTCTTCTCCCCCTATAAATACCTCTGCATTGTGTGCTCAACTCCACACCCAAACTAGCTGAATCATCTCGAGCACACAATTTCTCTTCTTCTCTCTAGTTGAGCAAGTTCTTTCTCAAGTTTAGTTGTAGTTAGCCGCTTAAACTAAAAACCCAAAAATATTGTAGTAGTAGAAGCTTGTCTTTGCTCTCAACTTGTTTGTGGAGTACTCCTACCCACAAGAACGATTTTGTGGAGGTAACCATACCCCACAAGGACTACTAACATTGGGACAACTAACGCTAACGCTAATCTTTGTTGTCCTAGTGTGTTCTTGTGTTGTCTCATTACTACAGAAAGATGAAGAAGTTCTCCTCCGCGTTCAAGAAGGCCAAAGGTGTTGTAGGGAGTTCCTCCTGACGCCCCCGCCATGACAAAGATGAAGGAAGAGAAGCTCCACCAAGAAGAAGCTTTGGAGTGCCTCCCGAAAGGACGCTCGGTCCCGAGAGCGGCCTCATGCTGAATCAAGAAGTGTACCAAAAGTACCTCTCCATCCGACACCGCGGGTATGAACATACTGGCATCATCGACCCTGTCCTTTTGGACAGCATAGGGGCAAGGAGAATGACAAGAAGCATGTCACAAGCCGCTCAATTTGAGTAAGGCGGCACGTCACGAGCTGCAGGGAGAAACGAAGAAGAAGGTGATGAGGCAAGTTCCATGGACATTTCAGGGTCCATGGGAAGGTCTCAACAGCACACTCCAAGAGTGCACACTCCTCGTCCCACACAGACGAGGGGACGCCAGGGCCAAAGGTCAGAGATGGATCAACTTATCAACGATATGGAAGATATGCATGTTGAGCAAAATGCAACTCTCAACATGGCACAACAAAATGCCCAAATGCTGCAAGCCATGCAAGAGGAAGAAGCACGACGTTGGACGGGATGGTTCGCATTCCACCCGCCACCACAATGAGCAAAAATCAAGCTTGGGGGAGATCCTCTCCCCCACCAAGGTAAGTCCTCTATCCCATCTTGTTGCATTATTTCTAGTTTATTATCTTTACTTTAAAATAAATAAATAAATAAATTCTCTATCTCATATGCTTCATGAATGTTTATCTTCCTCATGGAAATGATGAAAAGTTGCTCTGTTAATATTTTTCTAATGCCTAGTTTACAACTTAGTATTTCTTCAAGTATGGATCACTTGGCTCATTTAAGATCATCATGAACCTGAAAACTTTGTGGATGCGAAGTGATAGAACTAAGCCTAAGTTGTTGTGAGATATGATATGGTAAAACAAGAGCCACTATAATATTGTTGTAAGCATGCATGATTACTGGAGATTTAATTCTTAAAGACAATCAAAACCTTATTGTTCTTCAATGGTGATAAATTCCTACCACAACCATATATGCTACACATGTCTTAGCCTTTCCACATAAGCTAATTGCTTTGTATTGAGTGTTGTCAAGTCTTGTTGACCCTTATTGAGAGACTTATCATGCTACCAAGATCAAGATCACGTACACACCACATATACATGCTACTTCTACACTGGAAGTACGCAACCACATGCCTTTCATTGCCACCAAATAAATGCTCCATGTGTTAAAGTCATAAATTATCTCTCTTAGTTGATAGGGTAGAAGAGACAAAAAGGCTATGCAAAATGAAAGAAAAAGAAAAATGGACACAAAAGTCCATAGAAAAGAAAAGAAAATATGAGCAAGTCTAAGCTCATGAATAAAAGAAAGAAAAATGATAGCCATATCTCAAAACAAAATAGAGAGTGATAGAATCCAAATAAAGGAGCATTATAATCCACTTTTCCACACACTTGCACATCTAGATCTAAGGGCATGACACTTTTCTCTTTGGGTCCAAGCCTTGGCTCTACAATACATGCAAAGTAAGTATGCTATATCCTTTCACTCCTACCTAAAGCTCCACATAAGCCTTTTTAGAAGTAAGAATGAAAAAGAGAAGGCAACATTTATTTCATGCCTGGGTAAGGAATCATACACCATTTGAGTGACATGAGAGAACCATATGAGGAACATTAAGTTTTTTTCTTTTGAAAAATATTGCTAAAACCTCCAGTATAAAACTTACAAAGAATGAGAAAATTAGTGCTCAAGTTAAACTGTTCTGTCTCTCAACCACCTAAGGCAAAGGAAAGGTCATTAGCCCCATAAAGGACTAAGGTAAAATGGGTGAATTTGTATAGCCAATTTTTCCATTCAAAAGAGAAATATTTTTGTTGTGCACATGGTATTATTGGAATATGAACATTGTAGCAACTCCTGATCCACCGAGGCTAAGTTTAATTATTTGCTCGGGACGAGCAAAGGTTAAGCTTGGGGGATCTTGTTGACGGTGGATATACCATAAAATTCCACATTCAAACACCGTCAACAGGCCTCAGATTCAAGGGAGAATAAACATATCATTAACATATTTTATCAATAACTAGTTCCACTTGTACTCTTAGCTTGTGAATGCAGGGAAGACCAAAATAGTGCAGAAGTGAGCAGCTAGGGGCCACCTATGTGAAATGGAAGAGAGGAGAGCCCAAGGTGGGCCCATGCATGGGTCAGCCGAACCCCACCATGGGGCCCACCTAGCTCTGGTGACGTGGCATGAACCGTGTGACAATCCACCCAGCTCATTTCATCCATCAGATCAACATGTGTTTTCATTCAACGGTGGAGAATCAAGGCACACGGATTAAGACGTGAAACAACACAATCAAGATAGAACCAACATAGGAGGAAACTCTATGACTGGTAGGGACCACACCTAGCCGGACCCCACCTATCATAGGGGTCGGCCGAACCACCCCAGGTGGGGCCCGGCCACCGACTTCCTCCATCTCCTTCCTGCATGCCTCCTATGTGATGGAATCACAGATGCCGTCCATTTTGAGGCGGTAATGAGGCGGTTTATCCAAGGGAGGAGAGGCAAGGAGCACGTGGATCGCTGATGTGGTGCCTCTCCATCATCCCCTATAAATAGAGGCTGCCATCACTCTCTTCAAGACACACAAGATACACAAGACACAAGTCACAAGAGTTCTACTCTTTAGTAGTAGTAGTATTAGTCTAGTGTGGGAGTTAGAGTCGAGTCGAGCTACGCTCGGGGTCTCCAGAGTCGTCTGCTGGAGAGTCTGTTATAGCTCTTGTACCTTTCCTTCTGTAAGACTTTATTTTTATCAATATATTATCCTTACTTTACTTTACTAAGTCTTTACTTAGTTCTTTACTATTCATTATAGTATTGTTGTGTCTTGTCTTACCTTATAGTTGACTATACTGGATAGTGATCCTGTAACCAGCTCATGTGTGTTAGTTCATCGCCTGTCATAGGGTGCTTTAGCTATTGGTACGCAGCTAGAGTAGTAAGGCTTAGTGTAAGCGTGGTGCTTAGACTAGATCTTGCCTTTGAATGCCGCTTGTCACACGGATTGTTTGTGGGTGCTAATAGGTGGTGACAGCCTTGTCTAGTCTTAGTATCCCTCCACATATTTTAGGCAAGTTCTTAAAAGGTAGGCTCCCATAAGAGAATAGCCGCTTTGGGTAAAGGTTATATCCCCTACTGTCTCGCCTATCCCCTATACACCAAAAGTAAGGTAGCTGTCTTTGTATATCTCATCTATTTGATAGGATAATTCACAAGGGTAAAGTAAGTGTCATAGGAGTCCTATACTTACTCGTTGTCCTCCCACCTAGCTATACTTTACTAGTTATCTTTAGTTATCTTAAACCTTGTCGTGTCTTTGTGTCATTACCCTTTCCTCTTATTATCAATTTACCCCCTATCACTAGTTGGTACTAAGTTGCTATAGACTTAAGGATCTCTTTATTTTATTAATCATTCCTAGCAACATGCTTTTCCTTAGGATAAAATAAATAATGATACCTTGGAATACTCCCGGGTGAAGTGCTACAGCGGTATATTCTGTGCGCTTGCGGAATTATCCAATAGACATAAGAAGTACCCTCAGGCACTTCTGACGCCGTTATCAGAGATAGCCTAACACCCAGTCTCTGGTGGTTGCGCTAAGAAGTGTCAACAATGATCGATGGGTAAATGATGAATGATTAGACGTGGTGTCTAGGTATTCTGTTTATCTGTGAGTACACCCTGATGTGCCGGGTCGTGTGTGTCACACTCGGATTTACGAAGAAATCCAAACGCAGGATATATGTGGACCCAGAAAGTCCAAAACCACATATATCAACAAATTGTACATCATTAAGGCACGCACAACGCTTGATAACTTATAATATCACAGGTGTTCACATCGATGCCAACGGCATTGTCTTATTACAGCGGATTATGTAGAAAGGTAAAAGCTCCCATCCATGGGGACACCAACTGGGGCACGCCATCTCCATCAGTCCTGGATATCCTCCGGGAAGTCGTCAAACTCCTCCTCATCGTTATCTGGTACCCATCCGGGATTTTTATTGTAGATGACAACCACAAGTGTCAGCTCACCCAGCTCAGCAAGTATAATTATGGGGGATGCAAGGCTCAAAAGGTTGACACGGTTTACAGTAGTTCGCTTTTAGTTGGTCAAGTTTTACTTAGAAACTACTTTACTAATTTAATAAATAACCCATCTCCCAAGTAAAAATAAGTTTATCTCTGAGCATCTTCTTTTAACAAAACCATTCAACACTTCCACAGGTATCAACTGATACAAAAAGGATTCCAGGCTGCTCGTGACCGTGAGCACGGCTGATATATTAGATTCAAAGAATTCTGCAGAATTTGTACAGCTTTAACCCCGAGTCGTGTATACCCATATGCTCGGGGTTTGCAAGGCCCTCTTCACACTACCGAGGTAAGCGAGCAGGGTAACACAGCAAAGCTTTTCACTAGTCACCCTAACAAGTTAGTAGCCGCGAGGTTTCATGCAGCAAGGCGAATGGAGGCCCCCTTCAACAATGGCACACCATGTGACCGCAGCCCAGCACACATCTTGACAGGCTCGGAACCCATTCTAAAACCCAGGCTCCCCCTCTTGCGCCTTTCGGTAACCACTAACAAGATAGAGAAAATCTAGTTACTTGGCTAAGATCAGAGCCCATTGACCCTCGTGGATGTACGGGTTTTCTGGGAGGTCAACTTTCAATGGAAGTCCTGACAGAGGGCAACAAGAGTACAAAAACTCCTACTCCAGTGCCCTTCGAGCTTTGTTGATAAAAACATATTTTATCCATCATTTCATAATTTTTAAGTCAAGATTCCATAATAGCATTGTTGAGCATAGCAGCTAGTAACTCTAATATGCATAAAAACCCCCCATAGGTAACAAGGTGATTGATCAATAAACCTACTCAGGTATATATATAGCTAGGGTTTACAAGATTAGACACATGCACATGAATAAATTGTTTAATATATGCTAGGTAACAAGGAAAACCATAGGTTATACTTGCCTTCAAAGTTAGCTTGGTCTTGATCCTGCTCAAAGTCCTGATCCTCGGACACGTCGTCCTCTAAACGCGAGATTTCCAATCAACAAGCATACAGACAATCATCACATGCAAGAGATAATATCATAATTAGAACAATACACCATAAACAATGACATAAAATGGAGAAAATAAATAGATAAATAAAATCTACACGTTGCTAGGAACACACGAGCGCGAGAATCACTTAAATCGGACCTAAAATGAAAAAGATATGAAGAAAACCATTTTCAGGGGCCTTTCTGTAAATAAAAATATTTTTCTAAGGACCTATAAGTAATTACCGAGGCCCTATACCGCGAAGAAATCAAACACAGAGGGGTTTTAGGCTTAAAAATAGCCCCTGGTCCTTAAATAGGGGCTAAACTGTTAAAAACAGGACCTAAAACAAATTAGTTTTGAACTGTGCTGTACTGCGGTTTAAATATCGGAAAGCAGAGGGGCTAGCATGCAAAACCGGCCAGGGCTGTCGGCTTCTGGCCAGCCGTGTGCCACGTGGCAGGCGGGGGTTGGCCGGGTCCACGGCACCGCGTGGACCGGCTGCGCGGGATGCCTCCTCTCGGTCCACGGTGGACCGAGCGTCCCGACGGGGTGCCGTGCGAGGGAAGAAGAGGGGCGCAGCCGCCGGGGCACTTCCGGCGCGGTGGCACGCCATCGACGGCGAGCCCGAGCTCACCGATGAAGGAGGTCGGGGCGAATTGGTGCTCGGTTCACAGCGCAAAGAACACCAGGGTGAGCTGCGGGTGAAGGCGAGCTCGGAGGTGAAGGCCATGGCGGCTTCGGGTGGCTCGGCACACGGCGGCGCCATGGACAGAGCCCGCCGAGCTCGTCGGCGCACTCACGGAAGGGTCACAGGCCACCAAAATGGAATGGGGAAGACACCGGGACGGAGAGGCGGCTACAGCGAACACGATGGAGAGCTCGGCATCACCTGAAAGCTCACCGTGGCAGGGAACGGCGGTGGCGGCGCGGCGGCAATGGCGATGGGCGAGGCGGACGGGAAAAGGAGGGGCTCGGGGCTCGGCTACGCGCTTTATAGGGCTCGGAGGGGGCGGTGAAGGGGCGCGGGGGTTTGCACTCGCGCAGGAGGGCAGCTGGGTGGCCATCAAGGCCACCGCGGCAGCGGTTTCGGAAGCGGAGCCGGCGGCGGCGCGTTGAAACGGCCGGAGGTAGGAGAAAGGTCCCCCCTGCCACTGACCGGCGGGCCCGGGCTGGCAGAGAGAGAGGGCGGGCGCAGCAGCAACGTGGTAGCTCGCGCGAGAATGGGCCGGACGGCCTGGGCCGCGGCCTGCTAGCGCGTGCGTGGGGAAGGGGGAGAGGGAGTGGGCCGGCTGGCCGAGCTGGGCCAAAAGAGGAGGGAGGGAGGGGAGAGAAAATAAAACCCTTTTTATTTTCTGTTTTCACAAACCAAACCTTTTTTTGAATTTAATTTTTGAAAACTAGCTCAAGCAAGCTATCCTCCACAACCCAAAATTTTTATGCACCAGCATGTATGCAACAAACAAATATAAAACATATTTTTCCCAAAACTTTTATATATATAAATGAAAGAAGGATTTTTCTTAAGCCCTTTTCAACTTGAAAAACTACACATATATAAATAAATAGTTTCAAATTTTTCCAAGGTGTTTTTTAGGATGCTACAGTGTGGTAGATCGCGTAGGTGACAGCTGCGTTGAGTCCTCTGTAGTCCACCCCCCATATGTAGGCAAGCAGGCACGGTCGCGAAGTTGGGTGATGACTCTGTTTCACATCCTTCCTAGATGATGCCCTTTACATGTGATCATGATATAGGACTAATCTAACAATGATTGCTAGATGTAATTGCACTAATTAGAGTTATTCATTGACGTAGTTATAGAATTATCTTAGATATTAATTCCTTAGTTTATCCATTGGCTAGCTATTACTATGACTAGAGAGTGCTCTGATGATTATCTTTTATTTATGATGCTTGATCATATTTATCACCTTTATTTATCTTATTTACCTTGTGACCTCTACGTGTTCTGAGTAGAGTATATGGCATCGATATCACTGCTTATCCATTGTATATATTCACTATCAATATAATAGATTA
This sequence comes from Eremochloa ophiuroides, assembly GCA_038502445.1. Lineage (NCBI taxonomy): Eukaryota > Viridiplantae > Streptophyta > Magnoliopsida > Poales > Poaceae > Eremochloa > Eremochloa ophiuroides. Next base: position 28,870,280 of record JAHLJS010000002.1, read on the forward strand.
AAGTTTATCCTAGTCCTTCCCAGTGGTATAAATATAAATCGACAACCTAGTAGAACTCCTAGGTAAAATGCTACAATGGTATAATTATCTGTCCGCTTGCAGAATTGATCTTAGTTTATATTTATATATTTCTGCCTAGTCACATAGAATAATATATGAAACCTTTATTTATTCTTAAGCATATATAATTAGGGATGACAACCTAGTTCATGCATAAGAATGTTGGTAATAGATGAGTGGCTAGTTGCTAATGACAAGTTAATTGATTGCCATGCATCTAATCTCGTCTCTAACATTAAAAGTTATATAGTTATATTTGGCGACGTTAGTAGATGTCAACACCTCCCTTTCCCTCCCCTTCTCTCTTTTCGCACAGGACGGCCCACCAGCAAAGCCGGCCCAGACTGCACTCCCCTCTCCTCTCTCTCTGGTTCACTGGCAGGTGGGGCCCACCTGTCAGGGTCGTCCCCAACCTCCGTCTGCCCTTCCCGGCCGGCATGAACGCGAACGCCCCGATCCGATCTCCTCGCTCCCTCTTACGTGTATATAAGGGGCCCTAGGGCACCGAGCCGCGCCGCCATCACGGCTCCACGTCCATTGCTCCCGTAAACCCCCTAGCTCCCTCTCCAGCCACCGCACCAAGGCCGCCGTTGTCACCGTGGCACAGTAACGCTGCCGCCATCGATTCGCCATCACCGAAGCCCGCTCCTCGAAATTGGTGGTTCCTCGAGCTCCGCGAGGAGTCCCAGAAGCCACCGGACCATCCCTTCTCCAAGCTTGACCATGCCTCAACCCTTGCCACGGGTGCAGCGCACCGCCGCTGCCTCACGTCGTCGACAGCTGCCACCGAGGCGCCCTCTGCTGTGTGCAAGCCCCTAGGTGAGTTTGCAAGGCCACATTCTCTCTCACGGTTCAACTTTCATTCGAATTCATGCCCCGCAGCTATACCAGCGAGCTTGCCTTCACCACCAAGCCACCGCCGCGTGTGCTGCTCCTGCCCAAGAGCATTGCAGCCCTCGCTGGTGCCTAAATCAAGTTCGCCGAGCCGCCCTCTCGGTCCCTGTGTGTGGGTATAAACCCATATAACCACAAGGCTATACATGGGCCAAGTCACCCGATTAGGCCCGGACTGCCAAGGACGCGTCATCTGAACGTTCTCCAGAAGATCATGCATATCTACCAGTTTAGAAGCCTTGATAGCCAAGGAAATATCTTTCCTGATATCTAGCCGATTAGTTTCGTTACTCGGCTAGGATTGTAATCTAATGTACATGGTAAACCGACTTGTGACCCTGCCCCCCGGACTATATAAGGCGGGCAGGGAATCCCCTCAACTCAACTCATCTACTAGCAATACAACACAGTAACATACAGGACGTACGGTATTACGCCTCACGGCGGCCTGAACCTATCTAAACCTTTGTCTCGCGCTTGCTGCGCTACTCTTGTTCGTCTCAGGCGCACCTTCTCCGTCTAATCTACTACCTTGGGCATACCCCTCGGTAGACTATCACCGGTATCCCGTTGACAGTTGGCGTGCCAGGTAGGGGTTGTGCTTCCTGATCCATGGCGAACAAGGGGATTTTTTCAAGCTCCATTATCTGGATCATTGGCTCCGATGGCGAAGGAAAGATCCTGGATACGCTCCAAATCACATCCACTCCGGCCTCGTCGACGGACTCCACTCTGACAAGAAGACTTCCGCGCTACCAGCGGAAGAACATCCACGACAGCGACCTGATCGGAACTATAGATCAGGTTTCCCAGGGTTTGGCTGAGAGCCTCCAGATCTTGAAATCAGCTGTAGATCGCCTTCAATGCCTGTCAGTGGTGCAACGTTCTTCACCACCCCAGAGGGACACCACTTTGGCCATCTCCATCACTCCCCAGGGGCGCATCGTCGAACTGCAACCCAAGCAGTCACGGCGGCAAAGGCCTCCGACCATGACCTCTTAGGTGGCTACATGCCGTTCGGCCTGTGGAATGCGGTCTCCAGCTACATGCATCTACCGCGCCGCTCCGACCACGCCATCTCCGACCAACACGGCTACAGCTCCACCTTCACCATCGTCGACAGCGATCGCTCCGACGACGACGGCGCGGAAGGTGGCAATCTCGTTGATCTGCCCCCATCCTCGCCGTCAGTAACGATAGTGCTCCGTGGCCAAACGAAAATGAAGAAGACCGAGCTGCTCGGGAAGAAAGGAACGCCGACAGAAGACGGTGCTGAGAGTAGTGAGCTGATGCAGGGAAGAGCACCGTACGGAACCTAGAGCCAGAATTCGATCTGCTTGGAAAGCACGAGGTCTATAGGACTCCAAGCGTGAACGTCGCCGTGGCAATAGCTGAGGCCAAAAGATTGGCTCCAACACCAGAAGTTGAACGCCTCACGGCTTACCTTCAGGCTGCCCAAGTTCAGATCAATGAAGCACGCTTGCCGCCGCCACCATCGCTCTCCACTGCGTCGGCCACCGAGATCATTCAAGAAGATGGCGGTCACTCCTGTGACGGCCGGAGACGTCGTTGCCAAGACGGAGACCAGGAGGTGAATCGGTCCGACCTCCGTGAAAAGTTGAAGAGCAAGGACCTCAGTGGCTTGATCGAGAACCAAAGAGAAGCCAGGCCCTCAGTAGAGAATGAGCGTCGTAAGGAGTACGACGAAGTGCACGGTCCTCCGACCAATGACAAGAAGGCGCCCGAGCTGCCGTTCACGGCGGAACTCCAGGCGGTCTGCTGGCTGCCGAACTTCAAGGTCGTCGGCGTCGAGACGTACGACGGCATGGCCGACACCACCAAATGGCTCACCATTTATGAGAGTGCGGTTAAGGCTGCAGGTGGTAGCAAGGATGTCAGGGCGAACTATCTACCTGTCATGCTCAACACATCCCCTGACAATTGGCTGATTAGTCTGAAGCCAAATTCCATCGATACCTAGGATGAGCTGAGAGAGCACTACATCAAGAATTATCGCGCCACCTGCAAGCAACCTGGCACAAAGTTTGATCTCGAGAGGCTTCAACAAGCCTCACGAGAATCCCTGCGGGACTACATCCGGCACTTCTCCGAGACCCGGAACAACATCTCAGACGTCACCGACGCCGAGGCTATATCCGCTTTCATACGCGGCCTTCGACCTGATGAGAAACTCCAGAGGAAGCTGTACCACAGTAGACCAAGCTCCATTGCTGAGATGCTGCGCATCGCCAACAAGTACGCTGACGGGAATGATGCCGCTCGTCATTCCGCCCATGATCGGCTCCACTTCCCCGACCGTGCTCGCCGTGAATACGGGGATCGCCGAGGTGATCGGCGCCACGACGACAGAGGAGCCCGATAGGATTACCGCCGTGATGACCGTGACCGCCGTGACCAACGCCGCCCTGATCGGCGTCGTCACGACAAGCCAGAAGGCTCCAGGGCTGGAGAGAGGCGTCGCCATTACCAAGTCTACAACACCCGACCAGCCCCAAAGCGCAATTATGAAGAGGCCTATGATAAGCTCCTCGACAGCCAATGCCCCATCCACAAGTTCCATAAGCATACCATGAGGGAATGCTATGGTTTCTCCAGGGCATTCCAAGAGGAAGAGAAGAAGAGAGCCCGCATAGAGTCCGATAATGACAAGCGCGACGGTAAGGACAAGGCTCCACCGGGTTTCACTGAGCACGACAGAACGATCTCCACGATCATTGGAGGTCGCATCGCAATGGAGTCAAAGAGGGAATAGAAGCTTGTCGCCCGACGCGTTAATTCAGTCGCCAACTACGACGCCTCCGTTGCTGATCCAAATTTCCCCCTGGTCGCATAAGCCCATCACCTTCAGTAGAGACGACCAGTGGACGAAGATCCCGTACTTCGGTCGGTCCCAATGATCCTTGACCCGGTGATATGGAAGACCCACTTCCGCAAGGTGCTGATCGACAGCGGCAGCGGCCTCAACATCCTCTTCTTCGGAGCCGCCTAGGAGCTCAGACTCCGAGCAAAAGATCTGGAGCCGACCACGGCTCCATTCTGGGGATCGTTCCGGGGCAGTCATCCTACCCTCAGGGACAGATCAACCTGCCGGTCCAGTTTGGGACCCCACAGTGCTTCCACATTGAGCACATCGACTTCATGGTGGCCAACTTCGACGCCGCGTATCACGCCATCCTTGGCCGACCAGCTTTGGCCAAGTTTGGGGCCATCCCCAATTACACCTACCTTGTCATGAAGATGCCAACGGAGACCAGTATCCTCACGGTACGCTCCAACCTCCAGACCACATACGACTGCGAGAAGGAGGCCATCGCCATGGCTGAGGCCACCGGCGTCTCCATCCTGATGAATACGTGCGTAGTAGATGCACAGAAGCTGGCGCCCGAAGAACAAGTCATCCCAGAGAAGACTCCGCCCAGAGCTGCGACCAAGAACAAGGAGACAAAGGACGTGGTCCTTGTTCCCGGTGACTCGAGTAAGACTACTTGCATCGGGACAAATCTTGACTCCAAATAGGAAGATGCGCTCGTCAGCTTCCTCAGGAAGCACGTCGGCGTTTTCGCATGGAAACCTGCAAACATGCCCGGTGTGCCAAGGGAGCTGATCGAGCACTCCTTGAACGTCTCAGAGAAAGCCAAACCCGTCAAGCAGAAGCTCCGGCGATTCTCTCCAGACAAGAAGGAGGCTATTAGGGTAGAAATAGCTCGGCTCCTATCTGCCAGCTTTATCAAAGAGGTGTATCATTCCGATTGGCTAGCCAATCCGGTCCTTGTAAGAAAAAAGAATAATGAATGGAGAATGTGCGTTGATTACACCAATCTCAACAAACACTGCCCTAAAGACCCCTTCGGTCTTTCTCGCATCGATGAAGTCATCGAATCTACGGCAGGCTGCGAGCTGCTTAGCTTCCTCGACTGCTACTCCGGATATCACCAGATCACCTTGAAGGAAGAGGACCAGGAGAAAACCTCCTTCATCACCCCTTTGGGGCCTACTGCTACAAGACTATGTCTTTCGGCCTGAAGAACACTGGTGCAACATATCAGCGAGTCATCCAGGCATGCCTCAACGACCTCATCCCAGACATCGCCGCAGCTTACATCGATGACGTGGTCATAAAGACCCAAAAGGCTGAAGATCTCATCTCCAATCTCGAAGCACTCTTCGAGAAGTTGTCTGCTTTCCAATGGAAGTTGAATCCCTCTAAGTGCTTCTTCGGCGTCTCATCGGGCAATCTGCTCGGCAATATCGTCAGCAAACAAGGCATCCTTCCCAATCCAGAAAAGATCGACGCCGTCATGAGAATGAAACCGCCGACCAATGTCAAAGATGTGCAGAAGCTCACCGGGTGCATGGCGGCCCTGAGTCGATTCATCTCCAGACTAGGCGAGAGAGGCCTTCCCTTCTTCCAGTTGCTCAAGGCTGGCGAAAAATCCGTCTGGTCGGAAGAAGCCGATCAGGCCTTCAAGGAACTAAAGATGTTCCTGATGCGTCCCCCGCTCCTCACAGCACCGGTGAAGGACGAAACTCTGCTGATCTACATCGCTGCGACCAGCAATGTTGTTAGCACGGCCATAGTCGTCGAACAGGAAGAAGACGGTCATGCATATCCAGTCCAGCGGCCAGTTTATTTCATCAGCGAAGTCCTGAACGAGTCCAAAACTCACCATCCGACGGTGCCAAAGCTGATCTACGCAATCCTCGTCACGTCACGCAAGCTCCGCCACTACTTCGAAGGACACCCAATAGCGGTCATTTCCCAGTATCCCCTTGGCAATATCCTCCACAACAAAGATGCCAACGGTAGGATAATGAAGTGGACGGTGGAATTGGGAACCTATTCCCTCGACTTCCGCAGCCGTACAATGATCAAATCGCAAGTGTTGGACGATTTCATCGCTGAATGGACAGAGATGCAGGAGTCTGTGCGCCCCGAGTAGCAGGAGCCCTGGACGATGTACTTTGATGGCTCTCTTTGCATCGGAGGAGCAGGGGCCGGCATACTCCTCATATCGCCCTCTGGCGAACGCCTCCGCTATGTGCTGAGAATATACTTTAAAGCCTCCAATAACGCTGCTGAAAACGAAGCTGCCTTGCACGGTCTACAAATTGCCTCCGAGCTCGGCATCCGTCGACTCATGGTATACGGAGATTCGGCCCTGGTTATCAACCAGGTGAACAAAGATTAGGACTGCAACAGCGAGAAGATGGATGCCTACGTCGCCGCAATCAGAAAGCTCGAAGGGAAATTTTCGGGCATCGAGTTCCACCATGTCGTCCGAATAGAAAACTAGGTAGCTGATGAGTTATCAAAGCTCAGATCAGTGCGGGCTGATGTCTCCCCGGTGTTTTCGTAAAAGACTTGGTCACCTCTTCCATCCCGACAGAAGAAGAGAATGAGGCATCCCCATCCGATCAGACGGTAGCATGCATCTCCAATTCCGAAGAAGATTGGAGAGCGCCCTTCATCACTTATCTACTCGAAGCCAAGATCCCTAAAGATAAAATAGAGGCAGAGCGTCTCGTGAGACGGTCCAAGAACTACGTCCTGGTCGGCAACAAGCTTATGCGCAAAAACGCCAAGAGTAACGTCCTCCAAAAGTGCGTCACATGCGAAGAGGGTGTCAAGATACTCCAAGAAGTACATGGTGGCATGTGCGGCAACCACACAGCATCACAGACTCTGGTCGGCAAGGCTTTTCGTGTAGGATTTTACTGGCCTACCGCTGTCCAAGATGCCGAGAAGATCGTGCAGCACTGCGAGGCGTGCCAATTCTTCGCCAAGCAGATATATGTTCCTGCTCAAGAGCTATAGGCTATCAATGCATCCTGGCCCTTTGCCACATGGGGACTCGACATGATCGGTCCTTTCAAGACAGCCAAAGGAGGATTCCATTGCGTCTATGTCACCATCGACAAATTCTGCAAGTGGATCGAGTACAAGCCATTGGCGAAGGCAACGACCTCCAAAGCTGCGGAATTCTTCAACGACATCTGTCACCGTTTCGGTATACCAAACAGCATCATCACTGACCTCGGCACCACCTTTACCAGAAGCGACTTCTGGGACTTTTGCGACGAGAGGAGCATCGTGGTGAAATACGTCTCGGTGGCTCACCCTCGAGCCAACGGGCAGGTGGAAAGAGCAAACGGGATGCTGCTCGACGCCCTTAAGAAGCGCCTATACGAGGTCGTCGAAGGAAGCCCGGGTAATTGGATTTCTGAACTGCCAGCAGTAATCGGGGAACTACGAACTCAGCCCAGCCGAAACACCGGCGTATCGCTCTACTTCATGGTCTACAGATCAGAAGCAGTGCTCCCGGTCGACGTCACTCTCCGAGCTCCCAGAGTTGAGAAATACAACAAAGAAATTTTGAACGTCGCACGAGCAGAAGTAATCGACAGACTCAAGGAAGAACAACTGATCTCCGGTGTGCACACGGCCAAGTACCTAGAAAGGCTACGGCGATACTACAACCGCAATGTCAACGGCAGGTTCTTCGTGATCGGGGACCTTGTTCTTCGCTGTAAGCAGAGCAAGGAAGGCATGCACAAGCTTTCTTCTCCGTGGGAAGGCCCGTACATGGTCAAAGCCATAACTCGGCCTGGCGCATATAGACTGTGTGACCTTGATGGCGTCGACATCCCCAACTCCTAGAACATCGAGCACCTCCGATGCTTTATCCTTGATAGCATGTCAAGGCAGATATGTGTACTTTCATTTCATTACATCAATAAAAATTATACTGCTTCGATATACATGAAAGTCCGTAATTGCAGATTAGCACCACACTCCGCCAATGCATAAGCCCCGCACGTGCTCGGGCAGCACGACTCTGCCAATGCGTAAGCCCCGCACCTGCTCCGGAAGCACGACTCTGCTAATGCGTAAGCCTCGCACCAGCTCGGGCAGCACGACTCCGCCAATGCGTAAGCCCCGTACCTGCTCGGGCAGCACCACTTCGACTACGTGTAAGCCCCGCACCCGTTCGGGCAGCCTAGTCACATCGACGCATAAGTCCTGCATTTGACAGGCCGCCCAACTTCGCCACTTCATCGACCGTCCCGATTGATTCGGGAAGCCATCGCCCACGATAAGCGTAATCCCCGCCAGGCGCGGGCAGCTTCGCCACCACGTAAGCCCCAGGGATGCCTAGGCCGTTAAGTCTTCGCTATTACGTAAGCCCCGAGGATGCTTAGGCAGTTTTAGCAGCGTCTCCATAAAGCCCCGTCAAAAGGAACGGGCATCGGTCATCAATTTCACCGAAAGAGTTGCACGCTCTAGCTACTCGCCGACCAACCTGAAAGTCTCGACCATGATCGAGCACTCTACGCCACAGAAGATCACTTACGATGCCCAGAGAACTTGGCACCTATACTACGAATTTAAACAAGTTCACACGAGCTACATCCGAGCAGTTTCACTGACTACGATTAACAAGTGTTTACTATACAAAGCAATATGCATCCTTTCGCAAGTCTCTTCAAGTATTCTCCATCAGGAATAGCTACATATCCGCTGCCAGGAGTTCCACTGCGGGCTTCGCCTCTTCTTCCAGCTGATCCTCCTACTGCTCAGTGGTCACCCGGGCATAACCCTCCTTCACCCTGTCATTATTCACGTCAGGGTAACAGGAACGCACCACGCCGAGCACATGAGCCGCCGCATTCTCCGCCACATCAGTACAGAATGCCTTGAAGTGCCGCAACGCTTCACGACTCCGACGAATAATATCAAAAGGCTCCGGCGCCCCTACAGGAGGATCGGCAGGCGCGTACTCGATGATATCCAAGATAGGCTTGATGCTCTCCGTCACAGCGCCATAGCGACCCTCGGTGGCCTCTAGGCGTTGCGACAGATCATTCATCGTCGCTCTGGTCCTCTGCTCCATTTATGCTCACAATACAGGACAAAGATTAGAGACCCCAACAAGAAGCACTGAAGCGTCCTACAGGCGGAAGAAACTCACCCTTGCGGGTATCTTCGTTCCTCCGAGCAGCTTCCTGCAACATGGACACTTCACCTTCCAGTTCTTTGACTACACCAACCAAGACGATGAGTCATCATCTCCGAGCAGAATGAATCAAGCTAGTTGGGAAGAAGGAAGATGCACATACCTCGGCTTGCGGCATTCTCCAGCAAATCGGACAAATCTGCGAGTCAAGATTTCAGAGCTTAGCAGTAAGAAAGAGCCGACATACGATAACTAGTGCTACAATGGTCTCTGTACCTCGTTTATCCTGTATCAGCTTTTGCTCAGACTCCATCAAGTCATTGCGGTGCAATTGCAACATGTCACGCTGCTCGCGAAGATCCTCCACAGCTTTCTCCAGGCCGGTATTTTCCTTCTCCAGCCGCACGTTCTCCACGGCAAGCCCAGTAGCTCGCTGGAGGGATTTCTGTCGGTCTTCCACCGTATCGTGCACCGCCTGATCGACAATGAAAGAACACGAGGTAGATCAAAGCAACAAAGCGCAAGATGAAGACAAGAAAGGTAAAATTACCTGAACTCGCGAAGATAATTGCCCCAGCCGGCGGAGCACATTTCTCAGGTCAGCACGGGTACCTGTTATATCGGCTTTCAAGGCCTCCAGTTCATCATCCGCCGCTTCCTCCTCTACCACGACGGCATACTTCTCGCCGATTCGCCTTAAAGTTCTGAGCACTGCTGGCGGCTCCTCACCCGTAGCCTGATGAGTGATCTCCTCAACATTGTGTTCCGGAGGGGCAGCGCCTGCAGGCGGTTGCTCGGGGATCTCCTGGCTTGACTCCAGTACTCCTGGTCGTGGTCGGTAGGCAGCTCTGATTCGTTAGCATTATGCTTCGGCTGATGGCTCCCGTCGACATCCTCTGGCTGCCGTCCCGCATCTCGAGCGGAGGATAGGGACAGTGGTGGTGGGGTCGTCTCATGAGGCTGCTCTGGCGGTGGCTGCTGCGCCTGCGAACTGGAATCTGGTTGCCCTTTCGGCGAGCATCTCAGCGATTCATGGTCAGAAGGCCATCCGGCGGCGAGGCCACCACAACTTCCAACCTTCGGCGGCTCATCGCCAGTAGTTCCTCCACATGCCATTTTTTCAACATCTTCAGTTGAGGGGTCCCTAGAAAGGATGGGGATCTTATGACTAAGGCTATCTCCAACTGAGCGAACCCAAACACACGATGCATTCATCGATTTGGGTGGTGCACAGGGACCGGGCCCGTGACCCATACCCGGCCGTCTCCAACAACGGACGGAGCCGCTCCTCTCATGACTTGCAAAAAAAAGTCATGATAGCAAGGCGACGATGAGGAGCCCGATGGGGAGGAGCCTGGTGGTTTCCCTCGATAGCAAGGCGGCCTCCTTTCTCAGCTCCGGTGTGGCGACGGCGACAGCGGCGCCGTACTCCCCGCGGCTGCTTCTCGCCTGAGCTGCGTGGTCCGACCAGAGATTCAGCACGGCGCGGTTCCCCTTCGCACGGACGAGCTCTGGCCACCCTCTCCTCCCCTTGACAGCGGCACGGCCTCCTTCCTCAGCTTCGGTGTGGTGACGGTGACGGCGCCGCCCCACTCCCTGCAGTTGCTCCTCACCGCGGGCCTACCACTACTACGAGCGGTGAGTTTGCCTCCTCTCTCAGAGGGACACATTTTTGCGTGGCGTTCGACCTCGAAGGCAAAATGGGTTGGCTATTTGGGTCATCCGTTGGTGGCATTTTTTAACATGCAAATGCACTGTGCAGCACCCATTTTGAGTATGGGTCATGTTATTGGAGTTAGTCTAAAGGTGACTAAAATGGCTGCTTGATGAAGAAATATCAAGACACGCATACTTACAGTTTGGATCGACGACGTTTCCATGCAAAGCTTTTCTTCCGACCAGAAGTCCCTTTATTACCGGGGTTTTTGGCCGGTGGGTGTTCTTCTTTCTGACGCTTCGGCGCCGGCTGGTCATCATCACTCGAGCTCGGGGCATCTGCTCGGCGGTGGGGTTGCTCGTCAGCTATCTTCACCAGCTTCTCAGGCCTCCGAGTTCTACTGGTCGAGCTAGTCTTCTCGGGCACAGTCTGTTTACCACGAGCTGCTCGCTGAGACAAAGTCTCCCGATCTTCTTCATCGCCATCATCTTCTTCATTTCCCGAGGGCTCCGCAGGCACTTCCTCTCCGTCCCCAGGCCAATATCAACGGTCAGGGATCATGCCTCGAGGCCACTCGGCAACCGGCACATTAGAGAAGTATACTTTGCGCTCCTGCCCATGGATCTTCAACCAATCAAATGAATATCGATAAGAAGCAATCGACGAAGAAGCTCAACAAGAAAAGAGACATTGTGCAAGCCGCGTACCTCTAGAGGTGGATTTCCAATACGGAAAGGTTTCTGTTGTCCACGGTTATCAATATGGGCATCTTTATCAAACAGTTCCTCCAATCTTATCGTGGCTTCAGTAGCGGACAAATCATCGGGTACCTCCCTAGTTGGATCAGAGCAGCCTACCCATTTGAATACAGGGTGAATTCTATCTTTACATGGCTGCACTCGGCATCTGACAAAGCTGGCAGCAACACCAATTCCATTCAGATTCATTCCCTTCATGATTTCCAGCAGTTCATTTACCTGCTCCATCTCATCTGAAGTGGGTCTGTCTGACCAGCTTGTTTTTTCTCCGGCATTCGGTCTACAGCACTGCGAACGGGCGGATCTTGATTTGGGATATATAACCATTGCTTGTTCCAATCACGCAGACTAGTGTTGAGCGGGATGGAGAGTATTGGGCCGACATTTCGTCTCGGGTTTTGAGGTACACTCCTCCGGCGACTAGGGAACCTCCACCGATCGACTTCACGAGCATGAACAGATGTCGAAATAGATTGAAGTGAGGGAGGATTCCAACGAAGGCCTCACAAAAGTGGATAAAGATAGAGACTTAGAAGATGGGGTTGGGATGCAAATGGCACAGTGAGATCACATAGTAGTCAAGAAGCTTTCGAAGGAAGGGATGGCAAGGAACACCAAATCCACCAAGGAAGTAATCGGCAAAGACAGTCATTTCGCCGGTGTTGGGCATAGGGTACGGCTCACCTCTCGAGGGCCTCCACCCGGCGGTGGCACGATCTGGTAGCAACCCTTTTGCCCCCAACCCCAGAATGGCCTTCTCCGTCATCGTGGAGGGTTGCCACTCGTTGTCCATGCGGAACTCTCCGGGTTGTGGCTCTTTTGTCTTCTTTGGGGGCACACGAGTACTCTTCCTGGGGGGCCATTTCTTTGGAATTTCTTGGAAGATTCGGCTTGGTGGAAGGATGAATCAAAGAATTTTTGGCAAAATCGGATTTTGGTTCATGAAATTTTGAAACCCTAGACGGCGGCGGCTAGGGCAGGCTGTAGCAGTTGTTTTGCTCAAATGAATGTAGAGCGACTTCACCGGGAAGAAGGCGAACCATTTTTACTTCATCTTAAGCCCTTTAAGAGGGCGGCGCGTTGTTTCAGATATTCGTAAGTAGCACGGCTGGATATCTCTTCGCTCCGAGCACCAAAAGTGTTTGGGACTTCGTCGCTTCGTCAAGCGTTTCTGAAGACCGAATGTGCTCGGGGACCTCGTCGCTCTCGTCAAGCGTTTTCGAGCACCGAATGTGCTCGGGGACTTCGTCGTTTCGTCAAGCGTTTCCGAGCACTGAATGTGCTCGGGGACTTCATCGCTTCGTCAAGCGTTTCGCGAGCACTGGAGCTGCTCGGAGACTTCGTCGCTTCGTCAAGCGTTTTCGAGCACCAGAGATGCTCGGGGACTTCGTCGCTTTCGACAAGCTTTTCCGAGCACCAGAGCTGCTCGGGGATTTCGTCGCCTTCGACAAGCGTTTCTAAGCACCAGAGCTGCTCGGGGACTTCGTCGCCTTTGTCAAGCGTTTTCGAGCACCGGAGCTGCTCGGGGACTTCGTCGTCTTTGTCAAGCGTTTCCGAGCACCGAATGTGCTCGGGGACTTTGTCGCTTCGTCAAGCGTTTCTGAGCACCGAATGTGCTCGGAGACTTCGTCGCTTCGTCAAGCGTTACCGAGCACTGGAGCTGCTCGGAGACTTCGTCGCTTCGTCAAGCGTTTCCGAGCACCAGAGCTGCTCGGGGATTTCATCGCCTCACCAATTGTTTCCGAGCACCAAATGTGCTCGGGGATTTTGTCGACACTTCACATGTTCAGCAAAAATAAAGACTTTGACCCTGACACCACGTGACTATGTCGCCTACTATCAGGTTCGTGGACTAAGTGGATACACTTCACCTTACGGTGGAGGTATTGGATCTGAAGAACCAAAAGTGGATACACTTCACCAAAGAGAAGGCTTTTTAAATTTTTTCTGAGCTCCTTACATTCGTCTGGTCAAGCAACTTTGAAGATCTGCACTTCCCGACGATTGTAAGGTGTTCGGGGACTAGCTGTGGGGGTATAAACCCATATAGCCGCATGGCTATACATGGGCCAAGTCACCCGATCAGGCCCGAACTGCCATGGACGCGTCATCTAAATGTTTTCCAGAAGATCAATTATATCTGCCGGTTTAGAAGCCTTGATAGCCAAGGAAATATCTTTCCTGATATCTAGCCGATTAGTTTCCTTACTCAGCTAGGATTGTAATATGATGTACATGGTAAACCGACTTGTAACACTATCCCCGGACTATATAAGGCGGGCAGGGGATCCCCTCAACTCAACTCATCTACTAGCAATACAACATAACAACATACAGGACGTAGGGTATTACGCCTCACGGCGACCTGAACATGTCTAAACCTTTGTCTTGCGCTTGCTGCGCTACTCTTATTCGTCTCAGGTGCACCTTCTCCGTCTAATCTACTACCTTGGGTATACCCCTCGGTAGACTATCACCGGTATCCCGTCGACACTGTGGCCTCCGCGAGACGAACAGAGTCCCCTAGGGTCAGTTTAGGTGACTCCAGCGAATCGCCGGCGAGGAATCACCGCCGCCGGCCCTGTTCCGGCAGTTCCCCACCTCTATTCTCACTTTGTTTTAATCTAGGCCCTCCATCTCCGATCCAAGGGCCCAGGATGGCCAATACCCCTTTGTGGAACACATTTGCGCAAAACCCCACATATGTTTTTAAGTCTAAGCCGCAGTCCTCTAATCACCGTGCACTGTGCCTTTAATTTCTTTCTAAATAGCCCCTGTTGTTTCACCTATTCGCAGCACAGTCGTTAGTTTAGATTTTAATCTGTAAATCATTTATTTTAATTCAAAAATAGATTCAAGTATTTACAGCAATGCCATGGTATAGTTTCATGCGTAGTTTCTCCGTTTTATGTCCGATTTGAACCATTTGAATTGAATTAGGTTCGTAATTTATTAAACTATCAATTGGTAATGTCTAGCACATTTTCAGTCATTAGGTATTAAATAATTATTTAATCTATTAGTTTACTGAAGGAAAACTGTTTAATGCATAACTTTGGCATTTTAATTTCGAATTGACCCAATTAACTTGCGCTAGTTTCGTATTTTCATTCTCATTATGTTTCCACTGCTGTACAATAGGTTTGAACCTTTTAAATTTCGAGTTAATAATATATTAATTATTATTTTAAAGGAAATCTTTGAAAAATCATAACTTATTCTAAAGGAAATCTTTTGGACACAAAGGAGAAAGGCACTGGGAACAAACGGATCAAGATGTGCAAGATGCAATGGAAGCATTATTTAGAAGAAGAAGCCACCTGAGAGAAAGAAGATGATTTGAGAGCAGATTTTCCACATCTCTTCGACAATATTTCCTAATCTCTAAGGGGTAGGTTTGTAACACCCTACTTTTAAATTTTAGTAATACTAATTTTATTTATGGCAATTTAATAATATAGTAAAAGAAATATTTTAGAAATTTTTTTATTATTGAATTGTTGCATTCATGTTGTTTGCATGTTTTATTGTGTGAAAAAAATTATTTAAAATTCATATAGGTTTCGAACTATTTTTACTCTAATTAGAAATAAGTAAAGTATTTAAAGATTTATTAAGAAACAACTCCAAATATTTATCTTGTCTCTGAAATAATCCCATTAATTATTTATTGTAATTTTTATGTAATATATATGGTCCTTTTCTATTCTTTAAATGAAATAAGTAAAGATTGGAAAAGAAAAAGAAAACAAAAAAGAAACGAAAAGAAAAGGAACCTTCCTGATTCCCTCTCCTTCAAGCCCGGCCCGCTCTTTTTCCCTCTCCCCTCTTCTTCGCTTTCCCGCTTGGGCCAAATCTTTGAAAAATCATAACTTATACATTTTAAATCCGTTTTACGTGAGCTTTATATCGAAACGATCATAGAAACGAATATAATTGTTTATAATATTTTTATACTGTTTTTCCACTATTGGTGTACTGTTTCTTATTTTATTTTATTTTATTTGTTGTGGGCCATGTATGTTGATTGTCGCCAAACAGTGTTGAGAGTGAGGATCTCCCCTGAATGGGTCGAGGATACCCAAGGGGGGTGAATTGGGCAACTAATAAATTTTCGTAAAACAATTCAACCTATCGCCATTTTGCCCAATCTCACCACACAAGTGCTCTAGTGTGATTCTAGGCCTAAAACAAGTTGAGGAACCTCGAGCCAAGTCCTACACATGCAATTCTACTCTACGAATGTGAAGAGCACAAAGTAAATGCAGAAAAGTAAATGAGATAGAAAGACAAAGACATTTTTTCCCGAGGTATCGGAGAGTCGGCACTCTCCACTAGTCCTCGTTGGAGCACCCTCGCAAGGGTGTAGCTCCGTCTTGATCTTCGCAAAGACCAAGTGCTCTCTACGGGCTGATCCTTTGCCTCTCCGGCGCGGTGGATCGCCCACAACCGCTTACAAACTTGGCTTGGGCCGCCCACAAGCTCTCCAAGCGGTCACCAAGCCTTTGATCACCACCAAGTCATCTATGTGATGCCGATCACCAAGAGTAACAAGTTCGAACTCTCACTTGACCCAAACAAGGCCAAAGAGATGGATGGATACACACAAGTCACTCTTGATCACTCTAGGGAAGAATCCTCACAAGGATTTGGAATTCACTCAACCTCCCTAGCAGGGCTCTTGCAATCTCTCAAGGTCTCAGGGTGTGTTCAGCTGTTTGAAGTGGCAAGTGTGGGGGTATAAGCCCGTATACCCGCATAGTCATACTTGGCCCAAGTCTATCGAACAGGCCCGAACTACCAAGGACGCGTCGCCCATACGATCTCCAGGAGATCACGTATATCCGCCGAGTCCTTGGCGGGAAAGGAAATAGCTTTCCTAGGATCTAGCCGATTGGTTTCCCAGATCGGCTAGGATTGTAATCTGTTATGTATGGCAAGATCAACTTGTAACTCTGCCCCCCGGACTATATAAGGCGGGCAGGGGGTCTACTCGATTCATCTAATCTACTAGCAATACAACACAGCAACATACAGGACGTAGGGTATTACGCCTCGTGGCGGCCTGAACCTGTCTAAATCTCCCTCCCGCACGAATTGTGCTCCCTCGTTCGTCTCAGGCGCACCCTCACCGCCTCATCTACTACCGCGGGCATACCCCTCGGTAGACTATCGCCGGTATCCCGTCGACAGTTGGCGCGGCCAGGTAGGGGGTGTGCGACCTGATTCCATGGCGAACAAGGTGATTTTTTCAAGCTCCGTCAAGCTCCCGACGCCGGGCCAGATCTTCACGGTGGGATCCATCACCTGGGTCGTCGGCGCGAACGGCAAAGGGGTGATTCTAGACGCAGCCCAGATCCCCTCCGTGTCTCCTCCGATGAAAAGACTGCCACGCTACGTTCGGAAAAACATCGACAATGACGACCTGATCGGATCTATAGATCGGGTCACCAAGAAGCTGTCAGAAGGACTCCAAATCCTGGAGTCCGTGTCATCCACGACGCACCGCCCCTCATCGTTGTCCCACGACACAACACTGGTCGTCACCGTCACACCTCTCAAGCGCATCGTCGAGGAGCGACCTCGAGGGGATCGTCCTCCGAATGGCTACTTGCCGTTCGGGCTACAAAACGCAGCTTCCAGCTTCACTCAAACGCTGCGTCGACACGTCGGCACCAGCTCCTTCATCACCCCCGACAACGTCCGCCCCGACAATGATGATCAAGAGGGTGGCCTTCCCGCCAAGAAGCCCGAGCAGCCCACGAGGCAAAGAACGCCGATCGCAGACGACGCCGCGAGCAGCAAGCTGAAGCGAGCGAGGAGGACGGCGGTGAGGAATCTGGAGCCCGAATTTTGCATGCTCGGGCAGTACGAGGTCTGCACGACTCCAAGCGCCAATGTCGCCGTCACGATCGCCGAGGCCAAGAGGCTACCCCAGACTCCAGAGCTGGGCCGGCTCACCGCTCTTCTCCAAGCAACTCAGGTCCAGATCAACGAAGAAGAAAGACAAGCACCATCTCATAGCACGGCATCGGCTACAGAGCTCGTCGGCGAAGATGGTGAGATGTCTCGCGGTGGTCGGAGACCTCATCGGCGAGACGGCGACCAAGAGGTGAACCAATCCAACCTCCACGCAAAGCTGAAGACCAAAGACTTACGCGGCCGCATCGAGAACAGGAGAGAAGCCAGACACTCAGCAGAGGCCGAGCGACGAAGAGAGTATGATCAGACACACGGCTTCCCCAACGACAAGACCGCCCCGGAACTGCCATTCACACCGGCACTCCGAGCAGTTGTCTGGCCTCCTAACTTCAAAGTTGTCGGCGTCAAGACTTACGACGGAAGAGCCGATCCCAACAAATGGCTCAACGTCTATGAGATCACCGTCCAAGCCGCCGGTGGAAACAGGGATGTGATGGCCAACTACCTCCCGGTCATGCTCAGCGCCTCCGCCAACAACTGGCTTCATAGTTTGAGGCCGAACTCCATCGACACTTGGGATCAGTTGAAGGAGCAGTTCGTCAATAACTACCACCGCGCCACCTGCAAGCAACCGGGCACGAAGTATGATCTTGAAAGACTTCAGCAAGGCTCTCGGGACTCCCTGAGACTACATCCGCACTTCTCGGAAATCAGAAATGACATCCCCGACATCACAGATGCAGAAGCCATCTCCGCGTTTATGCGCGGCCTGAGGCCCGACGAGGAACTGCAGAAGAAATTATACCGCACCAGCCCGACCACCGTCGCCGAGATGCTACGCATCGCCAACAAATACGCCGATGGAAACGACGCAGCTCATCACTCCATTCACAATCGCCTTCGCTTCCCCGACCAGTCGCGAAACCAAGAAGAGGGCCACCGAACTGATCGGCGCCAGGATGATCGAACCGCCGCGATGACCGCGACCATCGACGACGCCCAGAACACCGCCGCTACGACGAACCCGAGAGCTCCAGGGCTGGAGAGAGGCGTCGCCACTACCAAGTTTACAACACCCGACCAGCCCCAAAGCGCAATTACGAGGAGGCCTACTCCAAGCTCCTCGACGCCCAGTGCCTCGTCCACAAACACCACAAGCACACCATGAGGGAGTGCGAGGGTTTCTCCAGGAAGTTCCAAGTAGAAGAGAAGATGAAGGCTCGCGTAGAGTTTGACAGGGACCGGCGCGACGACAGCGACAAGCCTCCAAGGCTTCACTGACGCACACCAAACCGTTTCCACCATCATCGTGGACGCTGGCGCGCCGCCATCGAGTCAAAGAGGGAGCATAAACTCA